>CM035094.1:77500906-78700906 GCA_020205505.1 Panax japonicus
TTTAGTCGACTTGACATATTAATTTTTTTAAAAATAATGTAAATGGTATTACGGGATATTCAAACTCATGTTTTCAATTCAAGAAATATATATATACTAGCTGGGTCCCGTGTCTCCGGCACTGTATGGACACTATGATTTATCTCAAACTTTGAACGACCAAAATAATTTATTAAGTGAGCGGAAAATTTAAAGTCATTTGTATTTTATTAAATTACTAGCTGGGTCCCGTGCCTCCGGCACTGTATGGACAATATGATTTCTCAAACTTTGAACGACCAAAATAATTTATGAGTGAGCGGGAAATTTAAAGTCATTTGTATTTTATTAAATTATTATTAGATTATTAGATAGATAGATGTATGAACGGTGAGATTTATCCCAAACTTTGAACGACCCAGATGATTTATTGAGTGAGCGGAAAATTCAAAATCATTTGTATTTTATTAGATAGATTATTAGATAGATAGATAGATGTATTTTATTAGATAGGTGTATGAACGGTGGGATTTATCCCAAACTTTGGACGGCCGAGATAATTTATTGAGTGAACGGAAAATTCAAAATCATTTGTATTTTATTAGATAGATTATTAGATTATTAGATAGATAGATATTTATTAGATAGATGTATGAACGGTGGGATTTATCCCAAACTTTGGACGGCCCAGATGATTTATTGAGTGAGCGGAAAATTCAAAATCATTTGTTTTATTAGATACTAGCTGGGTCCCGTGCCTCCAGCACTGTATGGACAATATTATCTCAAACTTTGAACGACCAAAATAATTTATTGAGTGAACGAAAATTTAAAGTCATTTGTATTTTATTAAATTATTATTAGATAGATAGATAGATTTTATTAATAGATGTATGAACGGTGTGATTTATCTTAAACTTTGGACGGCCCAGATGATTTATTGAGTGAGCGGAAAATACAAAATTAGTTGTATTTTATTAGATAGACTAGCTGGGTCCCGTGCCTCCGGCACTGTATGGACAGTGAAATTTATCTCAAACTTAAAACGGCCCAGATGATTTATTAAGTGAGCGGGAAATTCAAAATCATTATTAGATAGATTAGATAGATAGATGATTATTAGATAGATGTATGGACGGTGAGATTTATCTCAAACTTTGGACGGCCCAGATGATTTATTGAGTGAGCGGAAAATTCAAAATCATTTGTATTTATTAGATAGTTTATTAGATAGATGTATGGACGGTGGAATTTATCTCAAACTTTGGACGGCCCAGATGATTTATTGAGTGTAGCGAAAAATTCAAATCAATTGTATTTTATAGATTCAGATTAGATTGATATATATGTTCAACCTTAGTATGTGTAAGAGAAAATATCCATAAAAATATCGTTCGTTCGGTAACTTCATCACCATTTTCTCTCCCGAACAGAAACATAAATAAATAAATAAAAAGATAGAAATAAAGTTCCAGTTCAACTCGATAAAACCGTGATATCCACGCTCCAACCGCTCGCGGGTGGTGGCGTGGTGCACAGAGTTTCGTGAATTCGCCGACACAATGGAGGGACTCTCCTCTCCTCTCCTCTCCTCTAGTAAGTGGAAATGTAGTAGTAGTATATAAAGTAGACCTTCCAAAAAAATACTACTACTAGTACTATTTACAGTTAAAACTGCGAGAATTACGATGCCGTCGGTCACACTCAATTCCCCAGAAAAAAAGGAAATTAAGAAGAAAAATTAAACAAATCCTTCGGAATCCAGCCTTCCACTCTCACAGATAATAGTAATAATAATACTGTACTTACTGCTGTTGAACTGACAGTTCATACCTTACCAAATCCATCCCATTCACTTTCTCTCTCATATACCAATACATAAACGCCTGGATCTGAAATTCAACCGTTGCGGATCGTAGAATAGGAAATGGACGGCGGCGATGGGACCGTGAAGTAGGAACTCTCAACATGAGGCCGTCGATCGGTGCTTCAATTTTGGAGCCTGACGTCTCCGTTTCGTCGCCGGTTACGAAGCAGAAAGCTGCCGCTGCTAAGCAATTCATTGAGAATCATTACAAAAATTACCTACAAGGCTTGCAGGATCGAAAAGACAGGTCTATTCTGCCTCTATTTATTTAGGTATGGAATTGATGTGATTGTGTATTAGGTGTTGATTTGGTTTGGACAGTTTTAGGAGACGAGCGATGCAAAGGGGGCGCAAGAAGCGCAAGTGTCGAGTGAGGAAGAGGAGCAGATGATGAGGAATTTGGAGAAGAAAGAGACGGAGTATATGAGATTGCAGAGGCATAAGATGGAATTGATGATTTTGAGCAGTTGACTGTGATTGGTAAAGGAGCATTTGGCGAGGTATATGCCTACTGTGCACAATGCGTATATTCTTAGTATGATAGATCAGAGATTGAAACTGGAATTTACTTTGTTGAATTGTCATTTATGATTCACTAGGCTTCTAGAATAATAATTAGGATTATAGTTCTTTTTGGCTTGTATTTTCATTTCAATTTAAGATTATGCATCAGATTAGGAAGACCGTACTTGATTGTTTTCTGATTAATTACCTATATTTTTATTGTTTAATTTGATACATCGTCTTCTAAATGATTTGATTATAAAGTTTTTGAGGATTTTCATTTTTTGAGTTGTTTCCAAGGTTACGAGGATAATAAGTCCATACTAGAACTTGGATCAGTGTTAAAGCAGTTTCTGAAACTATGGGCGGTGGTTGTTTTCTTGTATATGCCTAGTGACATCTATTGGAACCTGGAAGGAATATTTAACCTGTGTAGTTTTACTTTAGCATTTCAGATTTTTCTATCTCTAGTTTTCTGCAAGATATTGGCAATGATACATGCATTCACTCGCCTTAACAATTCTACCTTATATGTCTCTGCAACTATAGAATAAAGCTATCATGGGGATATAATCTTTTACTTAGCAGTGCTGCATACAACTTTGGACCTAACGGCCGGCCAGTAACCTTTCTCCCTTCTGGGGTGATAAAAATAAAATCTTTATTGTATCCGCCTTTCAACGGGAGAGAGGTCTTCTACAACCCCAAATCCGGATACTTTAATCCCACAGATCTGGTGCTCACGATCCATTACAATCACATCTAACTACCTATAATATAGGATAATAACTTCAATCTTAATTACTTATAAAAGATTAAATTTATAAATGAATTACAGGTCAACTAACATTAATTATTACATCATAACAACAGATTAATAAAACATAAAATAAGTCTTATTACATAAGCATTTCAAATAGAAGATAATCTAACATTATCTACTTATGCATCTTACCCTTGCCTTTGCTTGTTGACGGCTCCCTCATACTTCTCGACCTTAGCTGAACAGGTTTTGTGCAAGAATGAGCAAACAAGTTGCCCACAAGTATAATAAAGAACAATAAATAGTATAGCAAATGATAAACTCTAACTGAATAATATATTCTTAACTGGAAACAACTAGCTTTAAATCAAGAACTGCTAGTTCAATGGAATAATCAACGTTTAAATCAAATCTTAGATATCAAGATCAATGTATATACTGAGGGACATAAAGACCACGAACTATGTTCCAGGTTATTAAATATTTCTACCGTAACCTCTTTTAACAGTCTAGAGACTATGGACCATCCATCTCGTGCTCCAGGTGATCAACCCTTCGTATTATGTATTTTGCACAAACATATTATCGCTATTGCGTAGCTCGGAATTATAGTTTCCGATAACATATACCCCTAATATAGGGTTGTTCATCTCAGCTTTAACATGAGAATCCACACCAAGACATTTGGTTTGGAATAACTTCAAAAGAGTTTTAGATTTTTAGAACGTTCATCAACTATGGACTAGTCAAATCAAAAGTGTTCTATAGTCATTCAAGAATTTAATAACAATATCATCTCGAACAATAGAACATAATTAAGTCATGATTCAATAAGAGATAGAACCACAATGATTCATACTTGAATAAGTGCTTTTTATTGAAGTAATACTTTCGGAAAGAATTGGAAATCTATTCAAGGACATAGGCATGAACGAATTAAGAAACCTTGCTAAATATGAAAGTATAAGCAAAGGGTTAGGAAACTTGCCTTGCGCGTTTGCTATAAAACTACGATACACGCCCTTCAAATATCCTATACAGTTCATTAAGATCATTACAACAATTAGTCACATTAAAACTAACTTTATTGGTTTAATTCCTATTTTAGTTTAATTTATAACATTGATTCAGGTTCTGAATATTTTATTATTCCTAAACCATGAATCTGAACTCCTTGCTAAGATATAACATAAGTCGTGGCACGATCAACATCTCTATCCTCATGAACATCACCTTAAAGGTTTTTACCAATTCCTTAAGTTGATTATATCATCGTAACATTCAATTGAGTGATTAAGGTTTGTTATAATTCATCTTAGGTGTTTAATGATTATTAGGAATGATTACATAATCTCCCATGTACTTGCCTTTTAAAAACTCATTATTGAGTCTGACTATCCACCAGCGCGGTCGCGCCCATTTTAGCCTGCCTTACTGGCGCCCTTGCCTAATAAACCAAACCTCCCTTAACCGCCCGAATGAACGGGGAAAGCAACGCGACAAAGCCCGTTAACAGAAGCAATTTTCCAGTTCGCGATGAACACTCTGCTTTCATACGAAACCGATATCTTTTTCATCTAAACTCTAAATTACTTGGTTTTTAACCCAATAAATTCATTAAACACAAAAGTAAACATCTACAGAGCAAATACAACAGTTCAGAAACTATAACAAACCATTTTTAAGATTTAATTTCAATGTCATGCTAGTTTTTTTGATATTTTGACATGTTTTACGAAATCATCCACCAACGAATTCGATTTACATCCGTTTGATTCATTCAATTGGGTTTCTTTTCGTATTTCAGAGTAGTATAACATGCATCCTTCAATTTAAATCTTCATACACAAGAACACATCAACAATAACCTTCAAAATAGACCATAATATACAAAATATACCAAAAGACCAATTCTTCCTCTTTATACACAAATTCGAATTTGATTGCTTCAATATAGATATAGATGATACTCAACAAATGGCTTACACCCAAAAACTCATATTCCAATTTTTCATCAAATCAAACAACCAAAATAATTTTTAACTGTGAAGAACTTAAGAAATAGAAACTAGAAGATTTAGAGTTGATTTCTTACCGTTTTGATCCTCCTAAGCATAGATAAATGGTGTAGATTGCTGACTTCTTCTTATTTTCTCAGAGTTTCCCTTCCAATTTTCTCACTGTGAATCTCTCTCTCTGAGTTCTCTCAATTTTCTCTATGAATATCTGTCTTTGAGTTCTCTCAATTTTCTCTATAAACTATGTATTTCCTCTTGTAAATAATGTATGAGAGAATGAACTGAAGAATAAGGCATTAAGTGGGTTTAATTTGAGTTTATTGACAGTTACTAGGAGAGAAAAGGTCTCACCAGTTTTGGGAATGGAGAGTCTGAGCCATGTTTGGTTTGAACGTTGCACTCTCTCCCTCTCTAATTGATCAACATATGTGTTTTTTTTCTTTCTTCTTTTCCCCTCCCTTCTAAATAACTGATAAATGCCACGCTAATCCTTATTAGGCAAGACAAATATAATTGTCTGCTAAATCATTTCTCCAATACGGATACTTACATCCCGCATTTATCTACCCATTAAGTCATTTTTATATTTTAAATTAGACTTAAATTAGGTTTATTAAAAAATTAAATTTAACATTTAATTTCCACATTTGGAATATTTAATTCCTTACCTTCGGACTTTATATTATAATTTTTATTTAACCATTTACTAGCTCACTAATTTAATTATTTAATTAAATTAGTATACTTAACACATTTGCATACTAAAATACGCACCAAAATATAAAATCACCCACATATATTTAGGTAATACAACTACAACAATTAAATTATTCCAACTAAAATATTTATTTTATTTGATAAATATTTTTAATTATTTTTCAAAATTTACAATCGTTACAAGTGCAGTTCCTAGCATCATACTTTACTATTCGTATGAAATTAGTTTTAATTAGATTTACATGATTTGACATAATGATTTTATTCATAATCTTACTACGTTTGCAGGTTAGGCTATGTCGTGCTAAAAGTACTGGAGAAATTTTTGCATTGAAGAAATTGAAGAAATCTGAGATGCTTAGCCGTGGACAGGTGAGAATAAAACACAATTGATTCTCAAAAAATG
Source organism: Panax japonicus (assembly GCA_020205505.1). Lineage (NCBI taxonomy): Eukaryota > Viridiplantae > Streptophyta > Magnoliopsida > Apiales > Araliaceae > Panax > Panax japonicus. Next base: position 77,507,161 of record CM035094.1, read on the forward strand.
CTTTCTACTCTACTAATTATGGAAACCTTCAAACATCAAAAGCTTTCGTAATTTTGTTTCATTTGTATTGATAGCTTCAATATCAGCATTTTCAAGTAGCTTTCAGTAGGTTAAATAGGGTGTAGAAGAGGCTCTTGAATGAAAGAAGGGATCATGCATAGCTAATAATTCAAAAAACATGTCGATATTGATCTACTGTAAAAGTCAAATAGCTTCTTCAGTACTTGATTCTGCCACATGCACTTTCCTTCTTTTCTTTTATTTTTATTTTATTTAAAAATAAATAAATTAAATAAAGTGATACCAGTGAATCGAAATGTTGAAATCCCATATAGCACATGATGTATGCCAATTTGTTGACTTCCAAAGAAGAAGGCAACATGATATAATATAATTTGTAAATTTATATGGAATTTGAAAGTCAAATTTTTATGATTTGGGGCATCTGGACCTATAGATAATCATCTATATTCATTCATTTTAGGTTGAGCATGTCCGATCTGAGAGGAATTTGCTTGTCGAGGTGGATAGTCGGTGCATTGTAAAACTCTTCTATTCTTTTCAAGATTCTGATTTCTTGTACCTTATCATGGAGTATTTACCCGGTGGTGACATTATGACCTTGCTGATGAGAGAGGATATTCTTTCTGAAGATGTTGCACGGTTTTACATAGCAGAAAGTATCCTAGCAATTCACTCCATTCACCAGCACAACTACATACACAGGTATTGTAATGATGCATCACGTGATTTTGCATATTGTAGGTTTTCATGACCATTATGGTATGTATAACATAGCTTGGTGGAAAACAATGCTTTTGCTTCCTTCACCATAGTTTATTAGATACATGTCAATTTTAAATTGGATTTTTTAGTAGGGTGTTGTGGCAAATCAAAACACAGGCAGATGTTTTTTGTGTTGTAGTTTAATAGATACACTTTATTTAGGCAGATACTATGCGTACATTTTTTAGGGAGACTTTTTATAACAAAAACATTTGGGAGTTGTAAACTATTTTCCTGAAAATGATTGTGCCCAGCCAAATACCGAATTGTGTGGTAAACATTATGTCAACCAAACAGAACATATGGACAATTGACCTGACAATATAGTTGGTTAACTGTCGGGTCAACCCTATTAACTAAAACCAAATGGGTTGGTTAACTGTTTTATTTATTTGGATTGGTTAAAGTTTGGAACCATATTTTTAAAAATAAATATAGTTCCAACCCGGTTAACCATTTTCGACCCATATTTTATTTTAAATCCAAATCAAAAGTTCTTTCCATCTATATTACATATTCAAAAATAATAATATATGTGAGTATGTATACACCTCTTACCACCATCCCACCCCCCACCCCCCCACCCCCACCCCCCACCCCCAAAAAAAAAAAATAATATTATGGGATTATTTATACACCCTTACCATCACCCCCACCCCACCCCCACCCCCCTACCCTACCCTACCCTACCCTACCCTCATTCTCACCCCCCAAAAAAATAATATTATGTGATTATGTATACACCATTTACCCCCACCTCCCACACCCACCCCACCCCACCCCACCCACCCACACCCCACCCCACCCCACCCCCCTCCACTCCCATCCCATCCCCACCCCACCAAAAAAAATACATTATGTGAGTATGTATACACCCTTACCCCCACCCACCCATCCCCCACCCCCACCCCCCACCCCCACCCACCACCCCCACCCCCACCCCACCCCCACACCCCCACCCCACCCTATCCCCCACCCCACCCCCCACCCCCACCCCACCCTATCCCCCACCCTATCCCCCACCCCCCACACCCACCCCCACCCCCACCCAAAAAAATAATATTATGATGATTATGTATACACCCTTACCCCACCCCACTACCCCTACCCCTCACCCCCTACCCTCACCCCTCACCCCCCAAAAAAAATAATATTATGTATGTATACACACCCCACCCCCACCCACCCCCACCCCCACCCCACCCCACCCCACCCCACCCCACCCCACCCCACCCCACCCCACCCAAAAAATAATAATATTATGTGATATGTATATCTCATAACATTACTTAAGGAGCCTAAATTCCACCCCTTATATCCGTCTCTCTATCTATATTATATATTAATTTCATTTTATAAAATTTTGTTTAAAAGTCAAAACATCTTAAAATGGTTAATATGGTTTTTAACCATAACCATATGGTTCCAACCCCATAACCCATATTAAAAATGGTTAATATGATTTTAGTTCTTAAATGGAACCATAACTATATTTTGAAAACTAAAACCAACCCATAACCATATTTTGTCATGCCTATGGACAATCATACATGTTTATCCTCTTGTTTACTGATTAAAATAACAATTGGCATCAGCATATCTGCATATGTGCTATTTTAGCAAAAATTGACAGTTTTTTGAAGTACATATTGCTTCTACTTTAAAGCTTATTTTTCTGCTTCTTTTTCCTTTCTAGAAGGCAGCGGTGATAAAATGATGTTCCAACAAACTTTCTATATTTTGTTGTGCATTGAGCCACTGTTTCTTTGTCACGCTAATTTCCTTAACTCTTCGCTCTTCTTTCACTTGTCTGAGACACTTTAGCTATTTTTATGGTGTGTTGTTGCTTTCATGTCCAAGTCTGTCTGCATGAGCATATGTTATATGTACATGAAATTGGAACTTAAGCTGAGACAAATATGTATATATGCTTCTAGGGACATAAAACCAGATAATTTGATACTAGACAGAAATGGCCATTTGAAGCTCACAGATTTTGGCTTGTGTAAGCCCTTGGATAACAAATTCTCATCAATTTTGTTGGAAGATGAAGATTTTACAACTCAGGAGTCTATATGAAACAACCCGGGTCAAATCCCGAGTCCGGAACAAATCTTGGGTCAAATCCCAAGTCCGAATCGAATCAGTCAAAATTAAGGCCTCAAACTACTAGCCCATAGTATCTTCTTGGGTCATCTTAGCCCACCACAGGCTCCCAAAAGGTCACGACTTGAAGGTACTATTGGTAGTAACTTATTTCCTTATATGCAGACAAATTTTTTCCCCGTCAGAACCGATCACACACACGACCCAAAGATCTTTGCCTCTCTAGCCATTGTGGGATAATATCGGCTGGCTTCGTGTCCCCACCTCCGGACCTTCATCTCTCCATTGTGGGATAATACCATCAGCCTTCGTGTCCCCACCCCCGACAACCCGATCGGATGACCCAACCCGAGCTTTCGAGAGCCGGCTCTGAAACCATATGGAACAACCCGGGTCAAATCCCGAGTCCGAAACAAATCTTGGGTCAAATCCCAAGTCCGAATCAAATCAAATCCATCCAAATAAGGCCTCAAACCACTGGCCCAATAGTATCTTCTTGAGTCATCTAGCCCACCACAGGCTCCCAAAAGGTCATGACTTGAAGGTACTATTGGTAGTTACTTAATTCCTTATATGCTGACAAATTTCCCCCTATCTTTCGATGTGGGACTGGGGGACTGGGGTGTTACAAACTCCCCCACTTAAATTTCTGACGTTCCCGTCAGAACCGATCACACATACGGCCCAAAGATCTTTGCCTCTCTAGCCATTGTGGGATAATACCGGCTGGCTTCGTGTCCCCACCTCCGGACCTCCATCTCTCCATTGTGGGATAATACCACCAACCTTCGTGTCCCCACCTCCGGCAACCCGATCGGATGACCCGACCCGACCTTCGAGAGTCGGCTTTGATACCATATGAAACAATCCGGGTCAAATCCCGAGTCCGGAACAAATCTTGGGTCAAATCCCAAGTCCGAATCGAATCAATCAAAATAGGCCTCAAACTACTAGCCCAATAGTATCTTCTTGGGTCATCTTAGCCCACTACAGGCTCCCACAAGGTCATGACTTTAAGGTACTATTGGTAGTAACTTATTTCCTTATATGCAGACAAATTTTTTCCCCGTCAGAACTGATCACACACACGGCCCAAAGATCTTTGTCTCTCTAGCCATTGTGGGATAATACCGGCTGGCTTTGTGTCCCCACCTCCGGACCTTCATCTCTCCATTGTGGGATAATACCATCAGCCTTCGTGTCCCCACCTCCGGCAACCCGATTGGATGACCCGACCCGAGCTTTCGAGAGTCGGGTTTGATTACCATATGAAACAACCCGGGTCAAATCCCAAGTCCGAATCGAATCAAATCTAATCAAATAAGGCCTCAAATCACTGGCCCAATAGTATCTCTTGGGTCATTTAGCCCACCACAGGCTCCCAAAAGGTCATGACTGAAAGGTACTATTGGTAGTAACTTATTTCCTTATATGCAGACAAATTTTTTCCCTATCTTTCGATGTGGGACTGGGATGTTACACTATACTTGACAGTGAAGGGCATCCTACATGGTTAATGCCAAAGGAAATTCCACCCCTTATATCCGTCTCTCTATCTATATTATATATAATTTCATTTTATAAAAATTTTGTTTAAAAGTCAAAACATCTTAAAATGGTTAATATGGTTTTTAACCATACCATATGGTTCCAACCCACATAACCCATATTAAAAATGGTTAATATGATTTTAGTTCTTAAATGGAACCATAACCATATTTTGAAAACTAAAACCAACCCATAACCATATTTTGTCATGCCTATGGACAATCATACATGTTTATCCTCTTGTTTACTGATTAAAATAACAATTGGCATCAGCATATCTGCATATGTGCTATTTTAGCAAAAAATTGACAGTTTTTTGAAGTACATATTGCTTCTACTTTAAAGCTTATTTTTCTGCTTCTTTTTCCTTTCTAGAAGGCAGCGGTGATAAATGATGTTCCAACAAACTTTCTATATTTGTTGTGCATTGAGCCACTGTTTCTTTGTCACGCTAATTTCCTTAACTCTTCGCTCTTCTTTCACTTGTCTGAGACACTTTAGCTATTTTTATGGTGTGTTGTTGCTTTCATGTCCAAGTCTGTCTGCATGAGCATATGTTATATGTACATGAAATTGGAACTTTAAGCTGAGACAAATATGTATATATGCTTCTAGGGACATAAAACCAGATAATTTGATACTAGACAGAAATGGCCATTTGAAGCTCTCAGATTTTGGCTTGTGTAAGCCCTTGGATAACAAATTCTCATCAATTTTGTTGGAAGATGAAGATTTCACAACTCAGGAGTCTATACTTGACAGTGAAGGGCATCCTACATGGTTAATGCCAAAGGAAAAATTACAACAATGGAAATGTAACCGCCGTGCTCTGGTACATTTTTGTTTTGTTTACCCAAAATCTCTGTTTATCACTTTTTAGTTATAAAGAGTAATCTTATGCACCAATTACATTGGTTACCCCTTTTTTAATTAATTCTTTGGGCTTTCCTTAATAGTTTCCTCTTCGTTTATTAGTAATGTTTACAAATATGCTCTGCAGGCATATTCTACCGTTGGAACTCTTGATTATATGGCACCTGAAGTGCTGCTTAAGAAAGGCTACGGAATGGAGTGTGACTGGTGGTCATTGGGGGCAATCATGTACGAGATGCTTGTGGGCTATCCTCCCTTTTGTTCCGAAGATCCAAGGATCACATGTCGCAAGGTATTTTGATACTTGTAGATCTTTAGCCTCTTTGGTTGGAAATATGAAAATATCTTTTTTAGAATGGGACAAGAAGGGGCCGTCTTTAGGAAACATTTAATACACAACTGACTACTTCATAGACTGACTTTGTTTTCACATATAACTAATTATTTGCTCTTGAAAAGTGAACGGTATTCCTAGTGCAAATTTTTTTTTTACAGCAACCAAATATTATTTCAGTTTTTCAGAATATCCCTATTTACTAGATTATCATATTTCATTTCTGTATCAGATAATCAACTGGAGAACATGCTTAAAATTCCCCGATGAACCAAAGATATCAGATGAGGCTAAGGATTTGATATGTCATTTGTTATGTGACGTCGACACAAGGTTGGGGACCAGAGGAGTGGAAGAAATAAAGGTAATAAACTACGAAACAAATGACTCTGTACTCATCTGAGTTATAACATATTTTGAACTGATAGAAATCAAGATGATAATGCCATACTCATTTTCAATAAAGTGAATGGGGAAATGTTCTAAATGCTAAATTGTGGTTTTTGCAAGCATCATGTGGTTTGCGTTCAATTTGACAATTTATAGTACTGATTTAACTTATATATGTATCTTAAGGCACATCCATGGTTTACGTGTGTTAATTGGGAGATGCTGTATGAAATGGAAGCTGCCTATAAACCTACTGTCAGTGGAGACTTGGACACTCAAAATTTTGAAAAGTTTTCCGAGGTGAGTACACTGTTTAGTTATGCATCAAACTTATGATCTATTTGAAGAAAGTTACTTCAGAATGGTCAAAAGCACTGCGTAATTGTTAAACACGTTAATCTTTTGAAATTATGGGTTTCAACCTTAGGTATGCTAACTCTTCTATGTTTTCAACATTGTAGTCTTCTATCTGATTCAAACATTAGTTCAACAGTATTTTCATTAAATCATTGATTTCAATATCTCATTCTTAGACTGGTGCTTTTCATCCTAACTTGCTCTCCTTTAGGTAGAAGACCCTCCATCCTCCGGACCAAGAGTGGGACCTTGGCGAAAGGTAACGACTTTATGATTATTATGTTACTTATATTTTTTTTGAATCTCATTAAACGTCTTATGCCAAATACAAGAGAATCTGAATACCAAACTTATGATTGCTCACGTACATGAATTGTTTTTATATTTTTTTCATGTTTTTCTTTTCTTATATTTTGTTTTGTTGTTTTTTCTTCTTACCTTTCTTTTTTCCACTTACATATGGGATACATTTTCAACAATAAATGGACGAATATGCTTTCTGTAGCAAAAATTAAAAATAGCAAAAGGTAAAATGGAAACAACTTAAAAGAAAAGGAATGAGGCAAAGAAAGAAAGAGAAAGAGAAAGCAATTAGGATAAATTGTTGTCCAACTGAGGTATTGGAGATCATATGATCATTGTAAACACAAACCATATCAAAATAAGTTTTTGACTTTAGCAAATGCCTCCATTTGTCATCAACTTGCATTCCTATTTATAACATTTTCTAATGGTTGCTATAATAAATTAAACTTCTTTTCCATGTTGCAGATGTTGACGTCGAAAGATTCCAATTTCATAGGCTATACTTTCAAGAAATCAGATATGCTAAATCAGTTGGAACTTCAGGTATGCTGCTTTATAGTACTGGGCTACTACAATATTAGTTTCTTTTGCCTCATCTTGTATCCATATCATGTTATACACAGTAAATCATCTCAAGTACTATTTAAATTTCTTGTGTAAAGTGAAAGATCAATATTCAGAGTTGTCCAAGCTGTTATAGAGCAAAGCATCTTTTGAAAGCTTGTGGTTATGGATTAATTATATGAAATATTAAAATGCTGTTCCAGAGTCGTAAGAAAACATATAAGATGGTAATAAGAATATAAAAACAAAGTGCAATTACACACGGTAGAATTTTGATTTTCTTCATAAAATGGACTTTTTAGATTGGAGACTTCAATATGGCAAGGATGGAAAATATTAGTATCAAACTGAAAGAACTTATTCCTCCCCATTTCCTTTCAAGTCTTCGGTCCTTCCCATTGTTCTACATTTCTGCAGATCTAATATATGCAAGAATGTTACTATATATGATGACAAATTTATGTGGATATAAATTACCAACGTATGTGGATTCATGGGATAAGAGGAAAAAAAGAAGGGATCCACACACATTATTATCTACCTTATCGCTTAGGGTTCCACGTTGGTTGCAATTCAAATTCGAAATAAATTAGTTGACATTTAAATTATTTCCCAGTATGCAGTATCATTGTGATTAATAAGTTACTGGAAGTGGTGATTCTAGTGAATACGAATCCTGATGCCATCAACAAGGGGTCAAAGAAACTGTTTTTTGCATCTTCTACTGAAACCAAATGTAATGATGACGGTTTGAATTGAGTTTTACATGCACATGACGATTTTTAAGCACAAACTTGTTCTAGCCCAACACGGAACAAGAAATCTCATATATTTTTAGCTATATTTCTCATTGCTGCAGCGCTATATATGTTATGCAGGTACAATTATGAAGACAAATGGATCTTCAAAACCCCCGTCTCTAGTATCCTTGTTTGGTACGGTATCACTTTCCTGAGTACTACTTTCTTGTGTATGTTTTATGCATAATAAGAAAATCTTTGATTGAAGATTCAATTGGTAATCTTGAATAGCAGATTTAAAAAACTGGTCAACATGGGAGTAAAGAAAATGAGCACTCTAGGATTTGGTTGTCTTGGATAATAGTCTTTCATTTCAATTTCATACATATGTAATTTTGTATGCTGATATCCGCATCATGTCAACTTCCATCTTTGAAAGGATCAATTCTTCATAAATGGTAGAGAGAGAGAGAGAGGGGGGGGTTGTAGGTACTGCCTCATATCATTATCATCTCACCTGGTTTCCTTCATTCTCAGCTACTTGCTTCTTTTGTTAAGAAATTGTTGGGCATGCACCTTTTGTTCTGACCTGTGTTCTTTGAAATAGAAATAATAGAATTTGGTGCTGAATATTTTTTTTCCTGTTGCAGGTCGGATAGACATACAAGAAACTGTAATGACAGAGGATGATGATGATGAGGAGGATGATAAAAGCTGAGTGCTTCCCTTAAAGATCTAATCTGCACAGCAGCAGCAGCAGCAGCAGCAGCAGCAGCTATGTACAAGATGATGGAACTTCAAGTCTAAAAGTTAACTTAAGAGTTCATATGATTTTTCCACAACACTTTTTTCATTTTTGTTTCTCCACCCCCCCGTTTTCTTAATGTATAATTATTACATGTACAGCCATATGAATATTGAGTTTGAGTACAATCCAATTTTGGGAAACCTGTTCAATAAGATGACTAATATTTTGTGTTTTATCTTGACCAAATGTGTGTGAAGCTACTTTTTTTCTTTTTTATAAAAATATCAACATGGACCATCAAACAAGTACAAAATAACATCAACTATATACAAAAACTATTAAAAAAAAAAGGAACAAGATTTACAATAGAATGTTTTACTTATTTTGATTGTGTACGGTTGATGCACATAGTATTATCTCTTAACTAATTAAATTTAATGAAAAACTCAAAGCAGATATGAAAATTAGACACGAGTATTTTACAATTTCACCTATTTATATTTTGACCCTGAATGGGCGGTAAAAATACAAATATATTTGTCTAATTTTAATGTCCAATTATCATGTCCATATTTAGGATTCTTTTATACTCCATATCATAAACCAATTTATTTATAACAATTCATAATATTTTAAAAATTACCCCATTTTATATGATTATAAAAATGATGGTATACATCACACAAAAAATATAAAAATTTAAGTATTCCTACATTTTTTAAATACTCTTTTAGTCGTATAATTTTATTTTTTGAATTGTAAAAATATATAAAGGCTGACCACAACTCTATGCTATCGTCAAGTATTTTACGATCACAACCAAAATCATATGGAGTATATAATTGAAACGCCTCCTCCAAAGATAAGTTGAGTGGTATTTTTATATCCCCACATTTCAATTGACACAAATATAGAAAAGGTAACATGCATAATAAGGGCCTGTTTGTTTAGAAGTGAATATATCTGAATGATTGAATCGATTAGCCATTAAGTACGTTTGTTTTAGAAAAAAAATCGTCTCAATTGTTGAATCGGTCAGATGATTGAGTTGAATGACTAAGTTAGATTTTTTTGGCTAAATGAGCAACTGAATAAAGTAATTTTTTTTTACTATTATATTAAGTAATATTAAATAAATTTATAACAACTTTGAATTTTTTCAGAGTGGTAAAATAATAAAATTCTGTCATTCAGATGTTTCATACATGTTAATTACCAAAAAACTTATTGCATTTAGATTCATTCAGTTTTTATCAAACACCCCCTAAGTAGGGTCCACTCTTATACAATTTAAGCCAATCGCCAAACTAAACGACCCGACACCAGATCAGGCTAGATTTATGTGGTGTTTGATAAAAGTGAACAATTAAGATCTAAATAGTTAGTACTTTCTCTGTATCTTAATATGAGACGTTTTAGAAAAGTTTTTTTGTCCCTTAATATATAACATTTTAAAATTTCAAGTAAGCATTAATTGTTTAATTTCTAATAATACCCCAAGTATTAAATATAATTTTGGTTCTCTCACTATTTTTTGCCCAATAAATAATAATCTCTTTTTTCAATATAAAAGCAATATAGACAATTGATATTATATTTAATGTTATACAATTATTTTCTTACTACTTGTACACAACTCTAAAAAGTCATATATTAAGGGACGGAGGGAGTATATTTTAATAAATTAGATCATCTGAATAAAATAATATTTAAATTTTAAAAATTGTTTGGTAATTAAAAAGTATAAAATATGTGAATAACTTTTAAATTTAAAAATATAAATTTTAAATTAAGATTTCAAAATGAATTTAAATTTAAAATGGAGTAAGTACAATATTTATAAAAATTTCATAAATTTTAAATTTATATATTTTTTTATCGATTAAGAGACAATTTAAGAGTAAATAAAATTTTATGAAACAATTTTATAAAAAACACCACCTTCTTATCTTTCCAATTTCCCAGAAAAAGGGCCGGCGGAAACAAACGTCGGCAGAAAAAGCAAAACAGTTAACAAACGGCGAAAAGATATTTATGAAAATATCAGCAGGATATTTTAGGACAACCACAAAAAATATCTTATCCTCACTGTTGCGCTGGCTACTTGGCGGTGACGTGGTGCAGTGACACGTCTAAAAGCGGATGACAACTGGATTTCTCTCTCCTGCCCTTTTCCTTTTATCATAAACCCTTTTTTTTTCTTTTATATTTTGAAGAAATATTAGCAATTCGTTCTAACCAAGAGAAGATAATTTTCTCTCTTAGATTTTTTTAAATATATTTTTTTGTTATTATTCTTGTAGATTTTCGATCAGGATTATTCAGATATGGAAGGTTTGTTTCCTCCACACAGCTCTGTGGGTAACCACGATGACGAACAGATTTCGAATCCGGTAGCTAATTTACTCATCCTTTTTGTTTTTCAGTTTATGTGATTTGTGTTGTCTACATAGTTTGATATGGTTGTTAATACTTGTTGGATCGGTTGAATGTTTGTGTTTTTAGAATTATTAATTGGATGTTCTGTGTGATGATCTGCGTTAGGTATTTTTGTTTGGTTTTTGGAAAAATCTGAGAGAGATGAAGATTAGGAAATGCTTATTAAGAAAATGATATTCTTTTTTAGGTTTTTGTGTTTGAGTTTTCTCTATGATTTCCTTTCTGATATATGTTTACGAACTTATTCTTGAAGAAACAAATGGATTTTAGACTGTTTTGATTGAATTTTGTTTTGAATGAATATTGATTAATTAGTGTGCGCTTATGTTTTGTAATATATTTTTATTTGGAATTTCTCTAAATTTTGAAGAGAAAAAAGGGAGTTGAATTAAATTGAACAAATAATACTTCCTCCATTCCAAAGTTCCAAATTTTATGTTTTCAAATATACTCTTTAAGTATTAGCATAGTGGTGACATGATATTATAAATAATAGTAAAAAAGTAATGACATATTAGTAACATCATGCTACACTGTAGTCTTAAAAAGCGAGCTGTATGTCTAAAGAACTGTGGGAGTAATGTTTAGTGATCTTTTAAACTTATATTTAGCATTTTACTTGATTTTAGGTTTTATGAACGTATACAAGGATAGATTTTTGTTCATCGAGGAGATTTTATCTTGATTTAGTTTTTCCTTTTTTTTAATCCACTCTTTCCCAACTGTAAATGCCTAGAGAAAGCTTACAAGTAGGGAGGAACAATTTACTGAATATGATTATGAACCCTATCTTTCTTAATATGTGGTACAGGAGTAGTTAACTTTTTTCTACCTTATATATCTGTTTTCGTCTCCCTTCTCTATGCACCCATGGTTTTACTATATAAACTCCGACATTGCTCTTTCTTCTTTATATCCCTCCAAAATTGATATGTCCAAGCATATCGCATAAGTTTTCCTGTAGTTTACTGGAAAACTATCTTTGTATAGCTCACTATGTTTGTGACATTAAAGATGTTATTGGTGAAAGACTCAACATTTGGTTATTATCTTTCTCTGTCCATTTTTAGTAAAAGGTCTTTGGCCTGGCATTAACAGTTCTGCTGAGTAGTTATTTTCTTAAATTTATGAGGCAATTTATGACAGTAGGACTTCTCTTGGTATTAACAGCTCCAGTAAGTAGGTATGTTCCTCTAGCGAAAGATGGTGAATCTTGTTATGCGTTACAATTATTTGAAAACTTGGTGTTTCTCTACAAATGTTTTCATTACTAATACTACCTTAATTCATATGAGCTGGGGCATGTGATAGAATAGTTTGGTGTACTTGATGCTCAATCTTATTTGGTTTGCCAAATGATCCTTCTACTTCTTTCTATTTGGGTCTGCTGACTGTAATAGAATTTTGTCACACCTGCTTTATGTAGCGTGCTCCCTGCCACATAAATACATTATACACAAAACGGTTCCTTGAGAAAAGAATATAATTTTTCTCCCCTTGTCGAGGTTCATAGTTCTAATCAAGGTAACTTTTCCTCAGGAGTCTCAAAGGAGTGAATCAATGTGGACAGAATGGACAGATGAGAAGCATAGTTTGTTTCTAAAATCCATGGAAGCGTCATTTGTTGACCAATTATATCGTTCTTTGGATCTGCATGGCTCACTTTTACAGAATGACTGCTCATCAAATCCTAAATCCTCCAGGCAAATGCATGTCAGCACTCGTATCCCTTCTGGACTGGTCTAAAATCTAATCCCTTCCGTTCTGCTGCCTACCCTCTGTATCTATTCTCATCTGTTAATCTTATAATTATCAAGAACTAGTTTAATATCTGAAATTTAATTTTTTTTCCTTGGGTTCTGCTTTTTCTACTTCAGTTTAAGGTTCATCGAGATGGGTGTTGGGAAAAGATCAATTTCAGAAGAGCCAAGTCAGCGTCAAATACTGCCGATGAGTCTCGTGATCTTGCAGAAAATCCATGGATTCGACATTTCAGATCTGGAAGCAGACATCAAATTGTAACAATTCCTAGTCTACAGGGAAAAACTGCATTAACTACTACAAACCGGTTTCGTGTGTCTCAGCCTGATTTGTGTTCCCATGATTCAGTTGGTAGCGATACAGGTAGACCATCAGTAAAATTTAGTGTCCGGAACATCCATTTCCTTTGCATGATCATCCACAGTTTTTTTTTTTTTGCATTCACGTGTTATTTTTCTTCATATGCTACTACAGTACTTTTATGCAACCCCTCAACCCAACTTAAAATTTATGTTTCAAAATGAGGGAAAAGGTGTCAAGACATGTCAATGGCACACTAAATTTTACTAGACGTATATTTTGACTCAAAATTTTCCCTATTTAAATTTTTTTATAATACGAGACGTCTTAAAAACAATGCCAAAAGCATGGTCTTCAAGATGCAACTCAAGTTGGAGTGGAATGAGTACGAGTACAAAATACCATGTGGATACGTTCGCACAACTAATGGAGATTCTTGGAGCAGGGAAGTGAATAGACGTAACTTCTTCTGTTCTGTTGATAAGTTTTTGTCTTAACCACTCGAGCTTTGATCAGATATTTTAGTCAAGTGTTTTTAGTCTTAAACTCATAGAGGTCTATTTTATGTTTTATTTGAATGACCCATTTATTTTGGCCCTTGCACAGAGGTGACAGATCAAAATTTTGCTGATGAGGATCTTGAGAAAGAGGTGGCAAGCCAAAGGTGCAATGCTAAAAAGATGAAAACTTCAGCAGTTGCTAGTTCAAGCAATGATCAAGTAATGTGTAGAAATGATCTATATTAACTTGCATGAGTAAGTTGTATCTATACACTACTATATGCTCATATATGGCCCCATCACCTGATTGCTCTTTCAGGTGGTTCCTTTCAGAGAGTTTTCCATGACAGACGATGATGGGAAATTATGCCCTTCCTTGAAGGAGTGAAGTCTCGATCATTGCATTGATTAGCAACCAATCAGTAGCCAAGCTCCATGACTAGACTTTGACCAAATTTATCCTTGTATTCTACCTATGGGAAGATTCTTAAGGCGTGACTATAATTAAACCTGACTTGTAATTGTAGGCTATTCAACTAGAGAGAGAGAGAGAGAGAGAGAGAGCTTGTAGGGCTGCAGAGAGATGATGGTGTTAATCAATTGTGGTTTGTACAAGGAAATAAAGAGACTTTTATGGTGCTGTGGATTGAAGACTGAAGTTATGACCACAGTGGAGGAAGTGGCTCAGAAACTGGAAAAGTTGTTTCTCTGCTTGTTCTCTAGGAGTTGGAGATAAAGATTTGAGTAGAGAAACTGACTACCAAAGGGGAGTTCTTCCTTGGATCACTTGTTGTTTTACTTAGATTTTGAGTGAATTTATGCCTTTAATTCTTTTTATTTATCACCCGCCCTAGACCCTAGTTATGTGAGTGGCATGGAGTTGTGTTCTGATCCTGTGTTTTGGTGGATGTATAAAAACAATGGCTCTCAATCATTTTTAAAGTTTTTCATACTATCTACAAATGGTATATTCTTCAGTGTTTTAAGTTAAGATGCAACTGTGGATTCTGTTACCTTGAAAAACTGTTCCAGTTCATGACAAATATATATATATATATATATATATATATATATATATATATATATTCCAACTTGGATATAATAGCTCTTTTCAGTTTTCAAAAATAAAAAATTCCTATATAATTACATCATGAATTTAGATTTTAGAAACGATGTTTCAAAACTTATTTTCTTTCAAAAACTCAACATGAAAATTGGATATTAGTATTTAATTTCATCAATTTGTATTTTGACCCCAATGAGGTTAAAAATATAAATAGATAAAATTTAAATACAGTTGTGTCTAATTTTTATGTTCACCTACTACAAGTGTTTATTTGTTTGCGGAGAAAGGGCTTTTTATTTAGGACAAAATTGAAATTCTTTTGGATCTACCTATAAAATACTATCATAAAAGAAAAAAAAAAGCAAGAAAAAGGAAAAAAAATAAAATTAACTACGCACGGCAGCCCTTGTTTCTTTCTACACCTGTATTTTTTTGGGGTTAAGGAGAGCCGGTGAATACTCCATAAAAATAAAAAATGGGAAAGGATATATAAACGGAAACTCAGGAAAAAGCTTCAATTTGAAACCCTAATAAAGGCCAACCAGAAGAAGAAAAAGTTTATTTTTTATCTATTTTTAGTTTCACTGTCCAAAAAGAATCTCCCATTTATTCAGTCACCACATGAATCTAGGTTGACAGTTCCCAGGTACGATCTTCTTCGTTCTACAACCAATCTGTATTTTTAATTTGATTCTTAGTTTCATAACATATACATTCAATTCCTTTTATATTTTAATCTTCTAAATACCGAGTAGTTCAATTGATTTCGCTAAAATGAATTAGGGCGAAATTGAGTTTACCTCTCCGAAGGGTTCTATTAATTGGGTATTTGAATTACAATGCCGTCGTTTATGTCGGCATCGAAAGCCGTTGGGCGTTTAATTTTACGGAGAAATGGTGTTAGACAGCTGATCAATTATAACAAGAGCAGTGGGGAATTGGGAAATCATGTTCAAATTCGATGGTTGAGTAGCATTGCCTGTATCGAGAGATTTCCATTGGTTACTGAAGCAATTGGCGGCTTGAAAAAGGATGCTTATTCTCCTATCGGAAGTATGTGTAATGGTGTTTTTCAGAGAAGGGGATTTCTCGGCTGCGGTGATGGAGAAGAGGGGAATGTTCTGGCCAAAGTTTACGAGGAGAGGTGCGTTTTAGGGTGAGTTATCTTCAATGCATTTTCACTTTTTTTGGTAGTATGTAGAAATGATATGTGCTGTTGAGAAATTTCATGTTGTCGTAAATTGGCTTGATTTTTTTTTTGTTCTTGTTATTTTTACAATAGCATTTCACGTTGTGATAAAGGATTTCTTGCAAACAGATTTTTTTTTTCTTTTGTTTTTTTTGTTTACTTTTGGTTTGTGGGAGTGGTGAGCTACAACCACTATCCATTCAAAAGATTATGTTTACGCATGGATCGTAACATATTCAAGTGCTTGTCAGCAGTTGAGATTTTTTTGGTGTAAAAGCACTTTTTGGAGAGTTAAGATTTGGTACATTTAGTAGGACGTTTAAATTTACAGTAAGAAACTTTATGAAAATATCTTATGGAGTGGCTTAAGGAACTATTTACTTGCGGCTTGACTTTTTTATGTGAGCACTTATTTTACATAGCTCCACTAGGAAAAGTGTTTCATTTTGCTGCACTGATCCACCAAATGGGCACTAGAACACGTAGTTTTGATGACTGAAGATCAGCTAACTAAGTGTAAGAATTGCAACATTCAATTTTATGTCATAACGTAGTTAATGTATTCCTTGTTGAAGTAAGACCATGCTAGAGTAAAACTTATATAACAAAGACTACACTGAATGTATCTACTTAAAATGTCAGAAGTCAGAACACATGCATATGTATTAAGTTGACACTGAAGAACAACCATTTAGATACCAAATTCTAATGTACGAGCTCTGTCCCAAAATAAATGTCCTAATATAACCTTTTAATGTCAAATTGACCTTTTTTGAAGTATTTTTTTACTATATTTTAAAAAAAAATATAGGCGGAGGTACTATGACCATAATAAACTCATATAATTTACTACTAACCCCAATGTTCTTTATTTCAAAAATTTAAATAAATATGCTTAATAATGGTCATTCGTCAACATAATCATGAAAAGTCAAATTAGGACATTTATTGTGGAATGGAGAATTTAATTTGGAGCAAAAAGAGAACGAAATGAGAATCAGGCAGGTAGAATAAGCATAGAAACTAGCTGCAAATCCAGGTAACTGTCAAATTTAAGAGTATGAAGTTCGACTGTCTGTACTTTTATATAGAAACTGTTTGTAATTGTATGTAGAAACTGTTGAAAAAAATGGTACATCTATAGGGGCAATAAAATGTGTCTGTAGTAACGGATGAAACCTATCATCAGTAGGTAGCAACTATGAAAGAGGTTGTCCATTGATTATGGCCAGTTTGTACCAGTAGTAAATGTTCCTCTGCTGCATATTTCAATTCTTATATGTTATGTATAGCATTGTTTGGTTTTTATAATGGACTTTGTTTTGATTATCAGGTATTCTCCAGAGCAGTTATATTCCGTGGTAGCTGCTGTCGACTTGTATGCAGATTTTGTTCCCTGGTGTCAGCGCTCAGATATAGTTCGACGTTTTCCCGATGGATCATTTGATGCTGAGCTGGAGATCGGTTTCAAATTCCTGGTTGAAAGTTATATGTCCCATGTGGAATTGAAGAAGCCAAAATATATAAAGGTAATGAATTCATTCAGTTATGAATTATTTGTTTTTAGAAGTTGTTAGATATTTCGACCCAATGCTGTTGGCTGACAGTTGGTTAGACCCATTGCCTCTTACCATCAGTCATCTTAGAGCTAGGGATTGACTGTTTCACGAGAGTATAGCTTAAGATGAAAATCCATTGGCATTAGGATGGCAAAGATTTATAGAGAGGAAAGTTTAACTCCTAATACTGTATTGAGCATAGTTATTAGGTACTCTTATGGACCTAGCAAACCGCATATTGGTACTTGTATAACCAAACATGGTATTCTTATGCCCCAATATTGTAAATTTAGCATACCTCACTCTTGTATCTCTTTTGCAGTTTTGCTAACATTTCTATTGAATTAAAAATAAATACGTTTGCTATGTTTAGATTAAAAGAATGAAATAGAGTGAAAAATAGTGTATTTGGTGATAGTTTGGCGGACAAACCATTCTAATGGAATGAAATTTCATTTCATTCTCTTGATTTTCATTCCATGTGATAAGTGGTGGAATGAGATCAATTCCAATGAAATGATGCATGCGCCAATTATGTCATCCTATCACACCACCCACCGCCACCAACAATCAAACATGATGCTAAAAAATAATTCCATTCCTTCCTCCATTCTATTCCTTCAATCCAAACGTACTAGCAGACTCGAGAGGGCAATATTGACATATACTCAATCAATTAAACAGTGCTTGGTTTAATACAGTACATATATATGTATTAAAAGATATTTGGAGAGAGAGAGAGAGAACATACCCTTAACCAATTAAAGTACAAGTTGTTTACGTAGTATAATGTGCTAGGGTGTCCTGGATAAGCGTACTAAAGTGAACTGCAAACCTAAAGAGGGAACCAGCTAAAACTGCCCCCACGTACCGCTTACTAGGTAAGTACTTATACTACGCATATACCAAAACGCACCACGTACCAGGCAGCACTGCTCTTGATGTTGGAGCCAGGACTTGGGAAATTCTTCGAGGAGGCCCTGCTCCCTGGTGATTGAAAACATGCTGTTATTGATTTTGTTAGTGAGGAGGTCCGCTGCTTAGGTTTGAATACTGATTTTTCAAACATTGCTCCTACATTAGTTCTATACTCACGTGTTCTATATTTTTTTAGTAAATTAATTTTAAATCTCATACGTGCTGAATTCTTCAAGAAATCTTTATATGGAGGAGTCTTCAATACAAATTATGATATTACTGAAATGGATTTGGAAGTAGCAGTTACCATCACTGAACTGATATAGTCTATTTGAGTGATGATAATCTCCATAGACACCCCGATATGATTCATTTAGATTGACATTGTAGGTCCAGGCGAGGAATAAGAATCAGGGGGGACAACTTTATACTGTTCTGTTGGTTTAAAACCTGAATATAGTGCTGCCCTCGTCTTTCTGTTTGTCCATATCTTGTACACCGACGCACCCACCCACGTAGAAGAGTCACTCTTGAGTCTGTTTTCATGTGTTTGATGTCTGAACTGGGCATACTTGTGTTCTTGACATGATCTATAATATTTTTTTCAATGTTCATTTAGCTAAGTGAATGTGTTTGTTGTTACATTCATTGGGGTATTTATTGTTTCATGTGTTTTGATTCTAGACTACTGCATCAGAAAGTGGCCTTTTTGATCATTTGATTAACATTTGGGAATTCAATCCGGGTCCAGTTCCAGGAAGTTGCAGCATATATTTCTTGGTGGACTTTAAGTTCCAGTCACCATTCTATCGACAAGTATGTCGTTTGCCTGTTTGGTTTTACATTTCGTCTTTCTTGCTTTTAAACACTTGCATAATGACTTACTAGAAAACATTGAATAGGCATTTAATTTAGGGGTGTGATTATTTCTCAGTAGCGAGTATTTCTGTTAATTTATTGTAGATTTTTTCTCATAGATGAAGCTTTATATTGCTATCGGTAGTGGTGTGTGAGATTTTCAATAGTTGTGCATTTATGTAGTATTTTATGTTTTACTATTTATTAGAAGGATGAGACACTTGGTATATTAAAATGTTCTTGTAAAAATGGTTAAGTCGGGTCTTGCCAAGGAAACCATTTTTAGGTGGATATTAGTTCCATTGAGGATGGTTACGAGTTAAATACATTTATCATCATTCTACTCGACCTCGGTTTACAAATACATCATTGAACTGATTTTTTTTACAATCGGCTCATTGAACTACAAATTATTTTCAAATCGTTACAAAATCCGTTAAATGCATTGACTTTTAACGGAACGTCCATGTCACTTTTAAATTAATATCCACGTCATGCAATCGCCATGTGCTATCATCCTAATTGTTGCCACGTTGGAAAATAAATAGATTTAACTACTTTTTGTTGCATTTTTCTTTGCAAATTGTCATAATACCCTCAACATTAATAATGAAAAATTATTAGTATTTTTTTTGGGACAAATTTGTCTTTTATTGTATTCAAATATATTACATATATTATTAAAAATAAGAGAAAATTGAGTAAATTTTGAATTTGAGTAATGTCTTTAACATTATTCATAAGTATTTTCATAATAAACACAAATTAAAAATTAAAATACATAAAAATAAATCCAAACTTCACAAATATAACTAAAATTTTAAAATTTTAAAAATTAATTATTATTTTTATTTTTGAAAGTTAATATAATTATTATTTATATTATGAAATTATTAAATCTAAGCTTAAATATAAAAGAAAGAAATATTAAAAAATAAAAATATGTTAAAAAATAAGCTTTAATTTTTTTAGTATGTTACAAATTAAAAGAAAAGTTAAAAAATAAATTAAAACAAATCCTTCATTGATGATCTGCACATTAAAAATCATTTATCCATCAAAAATCATTTATCTATCAGAAGATGAAACAAAATCCCTTGATGAATGAATGACTTTTCATATCATTTATCTATCAGATTTTCATTGAGATGAATGACTTTTCATATCAGAACTTCAGATGAAACAAAATCCCTCGATGTTCTAAGTGAAGCTTTGGAAGGCAAAATGTAACTATTCAATAAACCCTCTATATCAGTAAAATCGATGTTTTACTGGAACTCTAGAAATGGATTATTTCAGATTAGGCGTTAATTGAATCGGATCTGACCAAATTCGATTTAAGCAGACTAACGGACCTTCAAATCGGCGATGATGACGCCGAACTGAGAAAACGCCTCTAGATCTAGAGACTAATCGGTGGTGGAGATTGAATAACGGAGGAGGAGGTGGTGTCGGAGGTAGAAAAGGGTATAGGTTTGGTGGTGGCAGCGCTGGTGGGACAGTGGTGATGAAGGACTCTTTGAGGAAGACAAAGGAAGATGAACTGATAGGAATAGAAGATGAACTTAATTATTTGGAGAAGATGAATTGAACAGTGGGTATAATTTTTTTTCTTTCTTTTATCTAGAGAAAGTAATAGGTAATAATAATAATAATAATAATCCCTCCATTTTCAAAATATTAGATAATTTTATATTTTTAAAATGAAATTATAATATTTAAAAAATAAAAAAATACGAATTCATTAATTTATATAAATACATTTGTAAAAATTATTCATTAATTTATTTTATTATTAATTAATTTAATTATTTGTCATGTATATTAATTTGATTTATATTCTCTTAAACTATTTGTTATAGAATTGAGTATAATTTAATTTAATTTTTTATCCAACTCAGCTTCTCTCTCCTTGTCAGCACGTGACACATAGATTTGTCGTTAAAATTTTAATAGACTAGACGGTTTTTCGAATTTTTGTAAAAAAAATTATAGTTCAATGAGTTGACTGTAAAAAAAATCAGTTCAGTGATGTATTTGTAAACAGAGTAGAATGAAGAAAAATGTATTTAACCCGGATGGTTATAGGGTTTGGTATTATATTTAATTGTAGCCATTCCGATGTATAATACTTAGATAAGGAAGTACAATTTTTGTTAATTTTTTCATGCGAGATACTCTCTTACTTTTGAATTAAAATTGGCTATTTCTATTCAAGTCCAAAAATCATTCATAGAAGCTAGTCTAGGAATTGCCTGTAATTAAAGATTAAGATTCCAGTTTCCACCATACAATTACTAATACTAATTTATTTAGGCTATGTTTGTTTGCAAGGATTACACTTGGGATATGACTATTAATCCCAAATGTCTTGTTTGTTTTTAAATTTGAGCTTGGGACTAATAGTTCTGGGATTATAAAATAGCTTAAGATGTGAGATTATTTAATATCATGTTCTACTTGGTATTATAATCTCTACCATTTGTGATTAAAAATTGCTAGACAAATTAACCTCAACCTTTTTTTAAAATAACCATAATATCTTGTAATTTCTGTTATTATTACCGACAACTTAAAATTTATTAGTACAAAGACTAAATATTTTTTTTTTCGGGGGAGGGGGGTTGGGGGTGGGCAGGATGAGGGGGTGCAGTGTATATATAATCACTGAATATTATTTTTTTGAAAATGGTAAAGTGTGGGGGGTGAGTGAGTGAGGGTGTATACATAATCAATAAATATTTTTATTTTTTTGGGGGCGTGGGGGCTAGGGGCTGGGCGGGAGTGGGTGTATACATAATAAGTAAATTTTGGGGTTGGGGGGCGGGGTAGGAGTGTATACATAATCAAAAAATATTATTTTTTAGAGTGGGGGAGTGGGGGAGTGGGGGAGTGGGGGGGGGTGAAAGTGTATACATAATTAGTAAATATTATTTTTTGGGGTGGGGTGGTGTGGGGTTGGGGTGGGGTGGGTTGGGGTGGGGTGGGGTGGGGTGGGGTGGGGTGGGGTGGGGTGGGGTGGGGTGGGGGTGGGGGTTGTATATATAATCAGTAAATATTAATTTTTTTTGATGTATAAATAAGTTTAAAATATATTATTATTGGTAAGGGTATAATAGTCCAAATGATATTTTTTAATCCAATACTTTAATTAATCATGAAAAAAAAAAACATAACATGAGATTATTTTAAGTTATCTCATGAATAATGCCATAAAAAACAAACACGTGACTAGGAGTATTTAATCCTATGATTAATAGTCTTGGCATTATAATCCTTGCAAACAAACATGACCGTAAACTTTATAAGAAAACTTATTCTAATTGTTAAAGGTTGCTTCAACAGGTGTGACCATATTTATATGATATTACTACCGTAGGTATCATATAATTTGTTCTACTACAATAAATATTTGTTTGGATAAAAGGGTTCTATTACATTATTATTCACGCAGTCTTGGGATGAAATTTTTAATGCAGATATTTTTATTTATATTTTATGATTCATGTCATGGGCCCGTTGGCTATGGTCTTATTAGCTAAGCCATCACCAACCGTCCACCTTCAAACAATTTAGCGGAAGATTGAAGTAAGCTTTAGATTGCGATACAATGTGATCGCGAAAGATAATTGAAGATGTGTTGGCTTAAAATAGCGCCATAACCAACACGGGCTATGGATTCCCTATATATATAAATATTGTTGAGCAAGAATATATGCTCACAAGCTATATTTCGGGTACAAAGAGGCAATGCAAACTAAAAATTATCATTCAGATGTGGTCCTAACTTCAGGTAGTGCTATACACTATCTGCATCCTTGTTACTAAAGGTGCTTTACCTGGGTGCTGTGTGCAAATGTTTCTATTGTTTAGAATTCTTAGCAAACTCCTAGTGGGAGAAGAACAATGGTGAAGAGCCTAAAGGTAACATAAAAGAGTTTATGTTACAGTCATTGTTAATATACTAAATGGAATTCAATAGGATAGGGTGGCAGAGTGAGACATTAATTGACAGTTTCCTTTATTTGTAACAGTATGTGTGGGCTTCTTATTTGTCCGACACATGCCACTATTGCACAGTGAAATGGAAATTCATTAGGGTAAGTCTGGACACAAACCACAATAATGGGATGAGAAGAAGCAATATGTGTGTGTGAGTGCGTGCGCGCGCGTGTTAGTCCTCTAGAAATGAGAAAGAAGTTGTTACCTCTGTTCCAAAGTTAGAGATATTTTTTGAAGTAAATTTGCGAAGTCTTAAAATTCAAAATTCATATGAATTCGTTTAGTTTTAAAAACAACAAACATGACAATGAATAATACTTATTTTTTGCTAGTTTATAGCAATTATACTTGTTTGGACTAAAATCTAAAAAATTTGTATTGATTTTGAATTTTAGGATTTGGAACGGAGGGAGTAGTATTTTAGTGCTTAATGAAAGGGAGAGAATGAGGTTAGGACCCATGGTTACGTCATTTTTACCAATGTACGAGAATATTACTTATTTACTAAAATTTTTGTTCTTCATTATGTACTAGTCCCAGAAAGGTTTAAAGAGTTGTGATTTTAGTCTTTCTACAAGTGCAGAGTAGTTTAAAATGTCCCAACTAAATTGATGGCTGTTATCTGCAGATGGCAACAATGTTCTTTAAGGAAGTGGCTACCCGACTCGTAGGTTCGTTTAACGACCGTTGTTGTTTGATTTATGGGCCAGGGGTCCCAGTTACGGAAAATACTTGTGAACAAAGCACGTGAAGTTAGATTATATGTTGACAATACATTGTAAAGTTGAATCCTATCTGAAATTCTGCTGGCAATTGGCATAGCTAACGGAGTTCATATCAATGTAATCATAGTCCCGCTGATTTATCTGGGTCATTTTTTATATGGTTGTGCCCTTGGCACACAATTTATGGTCGTTATAGTGGGGAAAGTTGGTATTTAAAAAAATGTTGACTTTTAAGATCTGGTATTTCTGGATCCTTACTTCATTTGTGCCAGTCATATGCATTGATTTTTTTGTAATTGGATCTTGTAATTCCATACTAGTTGACATCCTAATGACAAGATTTTTTAGTACTGTATGGCAGTATTTGGTGAATGATTTGCAACTAAAATGGAGTAGCTGTACTTGAAGGATTTAATGGCAAGTCTAAATGATAGCTAGAGATGATAGATCTAATGTCTCCCTTTGGTATTTAGTCTCAAGTTTTAGTTGATTTTCTTAATTTTTATGGAATATGATTTCAATACACGTTTACCTTGAGTTTGGAGATATTATGTCCAATTTAGTAGGGCTTAGAATGAACTCGAGTGCTTTAAAATTCGGTTCGGAATCGATTCGAAAAATTCGAGCATGATTCAGGTTCGAAACTTAAACGAGTCGAATTCGAATCTATTTTGATATTCGAACACTTGTATGAGCCAAATATGAGTCACTCACTGTTTGAATTTTCCTTACCTCACTCATACATAGTCGATACAAGTTTGTTGATTTTTACTTGTATACAATATCGAGTATACTCAATTTATTTAATAATTAAATTCTTCACATACTTTTAGAATTGGAAGTAGTTCATTAATTTTTTCAAGAGTGATAATATCATCTCATTAATTTTTTTTACAAGGTTAGAGATTTAATTTGAAGCGTTTAAATTTTAATTATTTTAACTACTTGATTGCGTTAATTTTATATTCATTATCATAATATAAATGATCTATTTTTTAATTTGTGTATGTTTTAAATGCTTGCGAATAGTTTGATGAAAAAATGAGTCTAGTCAAACTCGAGTATAATAAAACGAGTCGAATTCGAATATTAGCAAATATTACAAAATTTTATTTAAACGAATCCGGGTTCTATTCGTATTCGCCCGACTAAAAATTCGATTTAAGGTCGACTCGAAATATAATAAAAATTTAAAATTCAATAAATTTCTTAAACTTTTTAAAATAATAATTTTTTATTAATATATAGATCATATTTATTTAAACTATTGGAATTCGATTCGAGATTGTGTTCAATTAAATAGTTAAACGAATTTTAATAAAATTTTATTTTACCGCTTTCATGGTAGAATCAAAATTGGTTGGGTAGTAGCATAAAAATTCGTGCCAATTTCTTGAAAGGACAACGTTGAGAATTGGGACAGAAGAAGTATAGAAGAAAAGAAAAAGGAAAGCAGCGTCAGTGAGGTTGATGAGTAATTGAATATAAATTGTTGGTTTGCCCGTCCGTTATGATAGTAAGCTAGTGAGTAATAATAATAAGGTCCTCCATACCCTTTTTCTTTCTCTATCCTCCATCTCCATAAATCCCCCATCCGTTTGGTTTTCATTACTAGTAATTCCTTACACCCCACTGCGTATTCTACCACTTTATCCTTATTACAATTTCGCCCATGCCTAGCACCGTCAGCTCCACCTCTGACCTCAAGTCCGCCGCCCTTTTGGAGCAGATGAAGCTCCACCTCGCCACCGACGCCGGTAAGGATATCATCAACAAAATCGGCCTCGTTTATCAACTCAATATCGCCCCCAAGGTCTCTCTCTCTCTCTCTTTCTATATATATGTATGTATGTATTGTATGCCTAATTTGCTTGATCCGATTAGTTACTAACCATTACCCTAGGCTTTGACCTTGTTTTTTATCAGAAAATTGGGTTCAATGAGTAAATTTATGTTGTTGATCTCAAAAAAGGAGAGGTTACCAAAGGTTAGGGTTTCTGATCCTTCCCCTGTGTCATTACAGCTCTACCTCTGGTTATAGCAAAATTTGCAGTTTTCTTGGTTAAATAATCAAATTTTGTGGTGTAACCGAGTTCAATTTCTTTTTTGCTATGTAATTTTAACTGTTTCCACATGGATCAGAATTGAAACAATCATAAGAATATGTATTTGTATTGTGCTAAATGTTCTTGTAAACAAATTGTTCAATTTTTAGGCCCATATGAGGGTGGGAGGCCTGATGCCACATTCTCTTTTAAGGATGATGATTTTATCAAAATAGCCTCTGGGAAAATGAATCCCCAAATTGCTTTCATGAGGTGAGTTCTTTGCATTGGATTTTGGTTAAAAAATCTTATTGTTTATTTAGTTTATTAAAAATCAGATTCTTCCTCTCTCTATATATAGTAAATTTGTGTCATATTTTCATGAATGCAGGGGTGTAATGAAGGTCAAGGGCAGTATGAGTGCAGCTAATAAATTCACACCGGACATATTCCCAAAGCCTTCAAAGATGTGAGCAGCACATGTCTGTCACTCTTATGATGTTTCTTGAGACTTCATCTGTGTATTAGGAAATTTCTACTGATTTAAGTGGTCTATCAGTAGTATCTCCCAATAAACATATTATCATCTAAAAGGTACATTGATCAACGTTAATGTTCCATAAAAAAAGAAGTTGAAATATATATTTGTGCCGTTCAATTCCCCTATTCTATTCCTTGTGTTCTGGTGATTCTTACGTTTCATGATTTGTGCCAATAATATGTGGTGTATTTTTTATTGAACACAGTTGAGAGTTTACTTCTTGGTTTCATGTCACAACCGTTATAGCAGTCAGAGTCTCTCTGATGACTGTGAACACTAGATAAATTTCTTCTGGGCTGCAGAAGAAAACTGGGGGAACCCATGTCCATATATTGTTGATATTTGGCGTTGTCTCATTGTAAGTAAATTGTTGACGATCACTGATCTCTCATAACAAGTAAATAGATATAATGTGATTTTGTTGATAATCACCGTTTTGTTTCGTTATAAGTATGTTGATAATTACTACTAATATTGCTGATAATCACCATTAAAGCATCATAGTCGAGTAGTTGAAAGCTAGAGCTTCAACTGGAGAATTTAGGCATGCTTGTGACCAGAATTGAATGATATTGTGAGGAGGACCATTCTTGATTTAGGGATGGGCTAAGGCCATGTTTTTTGACAGCCTTGTACACTTTTTTCCATCTTTGTTTTGGTGCATCACCTTCAATATTGAAAGGTGTCCCTCCAAACAAGGTGGTGCTACACTACACGTCCTGACGTCCACTCAAAATATATATATATATATATATATATATATATATATATATATATATATATATACAGAATTGATCAGGTCCGGACTCCCGGACCTGATCAAATCCGGACCCTTAATTTTTTTTTTTTTTTTTTTTTTGTAGAACTAAAAAAAAAAAAAAATTTATGGAACTGAAATTTTTCCATAATACAGTGTTTTGGGCGTGTTTTTAATACCTACACCAACCAATGTATGTACAGTCTGCCCAGACTGTACAGACATATTTCGTTATAGGCATCCAAATCACGCCCAAAACACTGTATTATGGAAAAATTTCAATTCCATAATTTTTTTTTTTTAGTTGTTTCAAAAAAAAAAGCAAAAAAAAAAAAAAAAAAAGGTCCGTATTTTAGTAGAGTCCGGGATCCCGGACTGGATCCGGACTATATATATATATATATATATATATATATATATAGGGACCGGATCAGGTCCGGGAGTCCGGATTTTAACAAAATCCGGACCTTTTTTTTTTTTTTTTTGCTTTTTTTTTTTGAAACAACTAAAAAAAAATAAATAAATTTATGGAACTGAAATTTTTCCATAATACAGTGTTTTGGGCTTGATTTGGATGCCTATACCAAAACATTTCTGTACAGTCTGGGCAGACTGTACATACATTGGTTGGTGTGGGTGTTAAAAACACACCCAAAACAGTGTATTATGGAAAAATTTCAGTTCCATAATTTTTTTTTTTTTTTTTTTAGTTGTTTCAAAAAAAAAAAAGCAAAAAAAAAAAAAAAAATGGTCCGGATTTTGGGTCCTGTCCGGGAGTATATATATATATCGTATCCTTAATATAAGTCGTTTTAGATAAATATTTTTGTTCATATTTAATATGGATTAGTTTGAATGAATTGATAATTGAGCATGGCATGTAGGCATATTCATAGTTATGAATTAAGTACATAACTAAAAACTGTAAATCTTGGATCATATAAAATATGGTGAACAAAAATTCTGGGTCCTAGGTACCTGGTGAAGGTGAAGTTGAAAATTAATTAAGCTTGTGAATGCAACATCTCAAGTTGAAGAAGGAACGACAATATGTACGTCAATGGAGGGAGTATATAGCAATGTAAGTAATTTCAAAAGAACATGAAGAAGAAGAATCATTGGTTGGTTATAAATTGCTAATCGAATCATAAATTTTAAGGGAAATAATGACACAATTACCACTAGATCATCCTAACCTAACCAACCTATCATTAATTACTCCATTTTGTATTTTGACTATCAAAATGACAAGAAAATACTACTCTACCATTTATGCGACTTTCTATGGAGTTATCAAACTATGAGCGAAAAAGGAAGGAAAGGAATAAAATCCAAGTCTACGAGGAGCTGATCTTATTTAGAACATTATTTTTCATCTCTTGGAGCAAGCTTCTCTGAATCAAACCGGTATTGGGGGATGACTCACTGATGTCATTAATATATACAAATATATTATTATTATTAGTTAATAAAAATTTTATTTTTATGAACTAAAACATAACAAAGATGAGTTACAATATTAATAAAAGTGGTTAATTTTAATATTACTTTTTTTGATAAAATATATATATTAAAAACTGGGTCAATTAACCGGGTTCACCGGTTGGACCGGTGATCAACGGGCCAACTCGAGTTTTTACCAAAATCGAACTTGCGGTCGGACCTGTAAAAATAATACCGGTTCGACCTCCGGTCCAGTCCTGATTTTAAAACACTTCTGGTTGGGAGTTACGAGCTCCATAATATATCAAGCCTAAAAATGTGTTTGGGCCCTTAGAAGTTTTTACTAATTTTTCAACTTATTTGATTTTTTTTTTCGTAATTTTGTCATTTATTTCGTAATTAGGGTTTATAGTTTATTGCTTAGTATTTAAATGACGGTTTCAAATGTTTTAGGGTTAACTTTTATTATTTAGGTTTTATCAAAATATTGTGACCACTTTGTGGATTTGTGTGATTACAAAGTTTCATAAATTTAATTTCGATGATTGTTTCTATTCTTTTACTAGTTTTTCACTCTGTCAAATAAAATATATTTTACTTTGACAGGGAATATAATCATGCGAATTGATCATATTTCTACATGTTAAAACGATGTTTCTTCATTAATTATCTCTCTCACATGTTTTGCGAGTTAGTTCCACATGCATGTGAGAGAAACTTATGTAAAAAATAATATATTTTCTTGTTAAAATATCAATTTTTTTAATAATAATAACAGCCTAAGATTCAACAATTTATGCTGCGATAAAGATTGACATTTTTTTTAACAAAGCCTAAGAATAAGAATATGAAATAAATAACACCGAAATAAATGAATTGAATTATAAAAACATTAGAGACGAGGTAATATCTCATTCAAATTGAAACTAAAAATTCAAGAATATATATATTTTTAAAATAGACAAAAATAAATATACTTGCATGATTATACAACACGAGCAACGAAAAGTAGACCGTTGTGATAACGTCTCCATGCACACCCAAACCTAAATAGATTTGTCTTCACGACTAATGCAAATTAGACCTCTTCCATTGAGAGATCATAAAAAAAAACTCCATAAAATAATTGTTTTTTTGTGGCCGGCACCATCCAAATCTTTTGGATTTGTCACATTTGTATTACATTTGAGATTTTTAATAAAATTATTCTTGTTGATAAAAAAAATGAAAAAATCTCAAAGTACTAGGAGAAACAAAATCTCATAAAGGAAAGAAACCCTATAAAAGGGGAAAATTATAATAATTAAATGCAAGTATGTAAGAAAAAAAATTAAAGAGAAAGAGAGATAATATTATAAGCTTATTTTAATATTTTAGTAATTAAGCTTATTTTCTAATTTAAAAATAATTATAATATTTTCTTTTTGATTATTGATATTCTTCCATTTATAATTTATATTTCAGAAATTTTAAAATTAGAGATATATTTTTAAAATAATAACTTTTTAAATAATTTTACGTCTTCAAATAAAATTTTAATATCAGCAAAATTTTTGGAATTAGTGGGGTAAGCTAGAAATGATATTAATAAAATAATAGTAAAAAAATATCATGTCCCTTTAAAAATAAAATTAATTATATACTTTTAAAAAATTTATCTTTAAAATTTGCTTATTTGAGTGGATCTTCTCACTTTTCATCGTATATAGAAAAGAGTAATAAGGTAAGACTTAGAAACTAATTGGGAAATGAGTATGGCTTCTACAACTTCTACAAAACACTACCCCTTCCCTTAAATTCCCATAAAAATTAAGAATATAATTATATAACATTAAATATAATATTAATTATTTATAATACTCTTAAATTTTTTTAAGTATTGTACTTATTTTATACTCTCTCTCATCTGTATCATTTTCCTATAACAGATAATTTTAAAAAGATTGTATTTAATTTTCTTAAATTATATAAAATGATAAATAATTAAAAAAAAAAAATAATCTAAAACAATATATATTAAGTAACAGATGAAGTAATAAATTAGATAGTTCCATGGTCACTTGGTCAGTAATAAAATCAATTACTTGGTCAGTAATAAAACGAGAAACTGAAACATTAAATGAAATGCTGAGGTAGAAAAATTGTTGAAATGACATTTTAAGTTGAAAAGTCAAACTTTCTAGCTCTCTACTCTTGACTACATTTACAATATCATATTCAAATTTAACTAAAAAGTGGAGTGTTCAAATTGAGATATCATGTCATGGGCAACTTAAATAAAATATATATATAAATTACCGTATGCCTCGATCATTATATGAACAGTAGAATTTATTTTAAATTTTGGACGATCAATATAATTTATTAAAGTAAACAGAAAATTCAAAATTAGTTGTATTTTTTTTCATACTACTATATATTTCTATTAAATATATAGTATTTGTGCAACTCTATTAAAAAATAATTTCTATATAGGACTGAGACTCGGGTAGATCCAGCCTCCTAATTAATTCAGCGGGGTCAAATTTTTTTTTTTTTAATAAAAAACCTTAAGAATAAATTTAATAACATGAAACACATTTAAATAATTTTTAAATATTATTTATAATAACATTTTTTAAGATTTTATTGTTTGAAATTGTTGCATGTTAACCTCATTTTTAATAGTTTTAAAAATATCACGTTCAATGTAAGTTAATAAACAGTCATTCATCTCCCGTTCAATTCATTCTTTACGATATTCATGGCTAAAAACGTCCTTTCAATAGTTGCAGTAGCAACGAGCAAAAATAGAGCCAACTTTAGCAACAATAGATTTGAAGATACACATCATCATTTCTTTTCTTAATTTATTCATATCAATTTAAATGTATTCATATCAAAATTTTAGTGTATTCATATCAATTTTAAACTTGAAAATACCACAACTAATTAATATCAAAATTGATTCTCTATTTGGAATGGAGATACCAAATTACTCCATCAAGCATTAGAGAAGGGAAAAAATCTAAATTTATTTATATACTATCTCTCCCTAAAATTTGTATAAAGAAAAAGAAAATTTATAAGAGTGAGACGGTGAATGAAATTTTTTAAAATAGAAATAATGAGTAAATAGTAAAAGAGTGAAAGTGACACGATAGGAAATAAAGGTTCGAGATAAAATGTTTATAAAAATTAAAGAGAGAAACTGAATAAAAAATTTAAAATTAAATATAACAAAATTTTAGAGAGAAAATTAATTTAGGGGATGCTATATTCAATATTTATTGTTATTAAATGTTGGGGAAAAAATATAGAAATCAAATAAATTTTAACTGTTAAAAAGAGTACTATTTTTTTAAAAGAAAAACAAAAGAGTACAATTATTTATTAGTTATACGCAAAAGAAAAAATAAAACGGAATAATTTAACGAAAATGTATAGTCATATTTGATACTTTCATGTGACAGAGTGAAAATATACAACACACCCACTCAATTTTTTTGGGTAAATTTATTTGTATATTAATTTGTAAATTAAAGATAAGACATTGTAATTTAATACATTAATCCCGAGGCTAAGAAACCAATTCTTAACCTATTATAAATAGCATCACATCCCGAGAGCTCCTAGACGGGGAGTGATTAGCATAACGTGAATTTTATGGTAAACTTATTTCATGATTAATACAGTATTAACATGTAGACAAAATAATCACTCTCCCACCTGTATGTCGACACTGTATTAAATATAAAATAAACTTAATATAAAATTCATTTCATATTAATCGGATCCCTCCCCTCCTAGACCATGTCTATGTGCAGCCGAAAAATTTAGAACAACATTAGTAAATACGAACACATCCCAAAACAAGACATGACACCAGAATATTCAGTTGGGGCAGGTGACCCCCTGCCCATGATCCGCCCTTGACTAGGACTAGGACTAGGACTAGGACTGTATTTTTCCAAAGAGGCGACATATATAAAACAAACATGAATATAATTAATTCTTGCAAAAATTAGCCGCCTGAGCCCGAAGAAAACGAAAAAGGGAAGCACAAACAAAAAAAATAATAATAATTAAAACAGAAGGAGAGAAAGGCAAATATGATTTGTAGTTTTTATTTTGGGAATTATTAAATTTACATTATTTTTTATTATTTACATAATAAAAGTGTCGCTGTAGATGTATAGTTACGGTAAAAATCGTCGCTATAGGATCTATAACGGTACTTTTGTTGTGAAAATAATATTTTATGTTGCGAATTTAACAATTTCCTTTATTTTTTGGACAATTGTGTGTTTGTTATTTGTACTTGACAAACTCTAACAAATTATTTGATTTTATAAAGTTAATTTATAATATTTTAAGAAAATTTATATTTTTACAAATAAAAATAATAATTACACAAACAAAAATGATAATTCCACAATAACAATTGGGTCCCACACAGTCACAATATAGTATATACAAAGTTGATAATTCCACGACTGAGAAAATGATATCAATATGTGACTCTTCTAGAAAGTAAAATTTTATAATTATATTATTTTATAAAACTAAGGAATATATCTGTATACTCTAGAGGGTATCTCCTGTTCATATAATATTAATATGGCCTTACGAGATATACCTTCCAAGGTACATAAGTTTAATATCTTAATTTTATAAAATGAGTTTATCACAATTTTTTTTAATAAAGTTTAATTTTACAGATGGAAAGATCATGCAAAAATTTGAGTAAACACAATTTTTGATTCAATAATCTTTCATTCAACATGAAAGATTTGTGGATATACCAAGGTTTTTAGAATCGGACCGTTAATTGAACTGAAAAAGGTGCCGAGGAATGAGTCACTTATCCAATTAGTGGTCGAACCGTTATTGACCCAGTGACGTCATTAATATATAAAAATATATATTATTAGTAATTAATAAATTTTAAAAATTTCGTTTTTATGAACTAAAAAATAATAAAGACGAGTTACAATATTAATAAAAGTGGTTAATTTTAATATTAAAATATTTTTGATAAAAGAAAAAAATAATTAAAAATCAGGTCAATTGCCGGTTGGATCACCAATTAGATTGGTGGTCAGCGAACCAACCTAATTTTTAATCAAAATTAAATTATTGGTCCAGATTGAATTAAAAAACGGATCGATTTCAATTTTTACAAGTCCGACGGCAGGTCCGCTACTGATTACAAAACACTGCAACATACCATATGAGTCTTAATATCTAATGTCGTATATTATTCATTACATAACTTGTAAGACCCCGAAATTTTTTTTAAATAAAAAGGAATTTCCTTTCTTTATTATTTTGAAATAGTAAGGGGGGATTTGATTAATGTGGTTAGTTATGGCCGGTAAAATGCGCAAATATTTCAAATAAGCAAGTGATTATAAAATAGTCATTGTTGTCGGGGAATATTCGTTTGGTCGTGGAATATTCGTACTGTCGGGGAATATTCGTACGACGACGCAGTCTTTTGTGGGCCCCATAACGGAAAGCGATTGGATGAAGAAAACGACAAATATAAGTTGTTTATAAATAACGACGTAGTTGTTACCGTTAATACTGTTGGAATACCCGGTGGTTAAAACACACTAATACGCGTTATTGAACAGTAGCACACGGTATTGCACCAATTATTGATTCTTACGTAAGAAGGCACTACTCAATAATGGTTATAGTAATTACTGTTCAGTATTTTATTTTAATTGCTGCGTTGATATTTATTATTATTGTTGTTCAATAATTGTCATTACACAATATTTTCTATTATCGAAGCAATAATTCATATTATCTGAATAATATTATTTGATAACATTGTTGGCAATGTCTAGAAAATTTTGTCTAAGGAGAGGTTTGGTCACCTAATTGCGCGCCAGTAAGAAAAAATTCTTATTGAAAAACCCCCTCTTTCCTGGGAACTGCCTGGTTGTCAATATTGTAATTCTGTAATATTATTTGTGAACAATTAATTATTGATTCATATGATGAGGAAAATATTGAATTTATGTGGATATAGATGGAGAAAATTTTTAATGTGACAATTGTTGAAAATTAATATTTTATCTTTTTCTGATAAAATAATTCATTTAAATATATTATTTTAATAATATATTAACAGTGATATTTTTATAATGAATGTGGGATATATGAGTATATGAGGAGGAAGAGTATTTTTGTAGCATTAAATGTTTAACACATATTTTGTGTATTGTTGGACATAATTATTGACCGAAATTTGATTATAGCCTGTAAAATCGTCCGTTTGTGGATTTTGGTCAATTTCTGTTTAGAATTTGGAAAAACTTTCTTCTGTAAAGTTGTAGAGAATTGAATTTCCTATAAAAACTCGCGAGATTCGAATTTTTGGATAAAAGGGCTATTTGTTATGAATTATTGAAGTTCCAGAGTTCCGAAATAATTGATTTTTGGAAGTTTAAAATACTTTAAATATAAAAGACGTTTTTTTTTGTTGTTAGTAGGTCTAACATGTGGTTTGAATTCAGATTTTCCGAATTCAAAGAGTGGGCGTAAGAATTTATATATATATATATTATTATATTAAATTTTCTGCTTTGGTGTTCTAAGCAATTTCCTATAAATAGGTGCTTAGGTTAGAATTGAAAATCACACCAGAAACTGAAGTTTTCTCTCTTTATATTATCGAGCGTATTCTTGTGAGTATTTTGAGTATACTTTGAGTATTGCTATACGGTGCAAGTTCAAGTCATAGCCTATATCCGGTGTTTCAATTAGAAGTACTGTCTTTCGAGGTAAGGGATGTTATTTTCTTCTCAAATGATATTATTTCTTCAATATCATTATGCTGAAATATTGGTTGAATTTTTTTATCAAATTTGGAACTTTTTCATGTCGGGGTTACTATTCATGAGTTACTATTCACGAGTTACTATTCACGAGTACTATTCACGAAGCATGATAATATTTTTTTGTGAAATTTCTATCTTTTGGTGTCGGAGTTACTATTCACGTATACGTCACTATTCACGTATACGACACTATTTACGAATACGGCACTATTCACCGAAAAATGAAATTTCTTCTTTTTGTCCAAAATATCTATTGTGGATACTAGCTTTGATTGTATCCATGTTTTGATCATTCTTAAATTTTACTTCAGTATGATTATTTATGAAGTATTTTTGAACTCGGATTGTTTAAAGTACGAATCCTTAATACTTGTTATTTTGTTTCACTGGATTCGTTTTCTTTAAAATATTTTTCATCATCCTCAGTCCTAAATGATGGTGTTACTGAATATCTTTGGCCTGTAGTGCAAAGATGGTTGATTTTATTATGAATATCTTTGGCCCGTAGTGCAAAGATGTACATGTGTTGAGATGAACATGAACAATTGATGAATATCTTTGGCCCGTAGTGCAAAGATGAACAGGTGTTTAGATGAACCTGACCAACTGATGAATATCTTTGGCCTGAAGTGCAAATATGAATATTTGATTCCAGATATATATTGATTGATGTTACAGGGATAAAATATCGACGATGAACTTTTAAATTCATATATAGAAGATAGTAGTTTGCATTCTCTACTTAACTCTTCTAATAAATTAATGTTTCCGCTGCAGTTGTTGATTTAAAACTGGTTGTCTATTGTATTTTATTAGATTTTTTCCTGTTGAAGACTAACGATAATTTTTTGTATATTATCTTAGTCATAATATTCTTTACTGGGCTAGTTGAGCTCACCCTTTTCCTTTTTATTCAATTTTTCTTCTCAGGAGACAAGAATGTAGCGAGTACTAGTCGGGGTATGGAATGAAAGTTCTAGAGAGAGTTATTTAGTAGTTCTCACCATTTTTGTAAAATAATGTATCAATAATTATGATGAGGATTTATTTGCGTGTGGATGTTGTCTAGACGGCAATATCTGTATTTAAACTCGCAGTTTATATGTTGTAACAATAAAGTTGTAGTTATTTCTGTACCATGTATTTGACGACTCAGAATGGGTTGGATGGAATGGACCTATTTTGAGGGCGTCACGTAACTTTCGTCTTTCAACATCCAATTTCTTTTGATTTGATTTGATTTGATTTGATTTGATTCTTAATTGGTAGTCTTTTCTTTTGGCATTTTGTCAGGTGATCAGATAAGTAAGAATTCAAAACAAATAATGTCACCACTCAAAATTGACTGGTTTGGTCTGTACACAAAATGCAGACAATTAAGGTACGTACATATATTAATTCTGTCAAAAGTTATTATTAATTAATTCAACTACTTATAATTAACCTATATTAATTAAAATTTTAAATGCTATATTAATTGCATGCATATATAAAGCAAATTAGAAAAAAAATTTATATTATTTTAGTTAAAAATATTATAAACATGAAATAAAATATGTACAAATATGTTGCAATGTGTATTTATTTATCTAAAAACTAGCTATCTCATAGTTTGGTTATTATTTTTTTATTTCATTTTATTTTGAATGTTTTATTATGTTTTAGTTAATTTATTTATTATATTATTTTTTTAGTAAAAAAAAAACATTAAGCAAAAGGCAAAACCAAATCTAAAAAACTTGGAAGTGTATTATTAATTAATTTGTAGTAAAATTTGAATAACAAGTGGTGTATAAATTGACAAGTACTTGAGAGAGTATGAATTTTTTTTATCCATCTTCATTTTCACAAGCATCTCCCCTCTACTTACTGTCTGCACTGCACTTGATAGTCGCGCCATCAAATCTCACCCCATCCTCATCAATCAAACAACAAGTTAATTAGTTATATATATATGTGTGTGTGTGTGTGTGTGTATCACTATAAATAGCTAGTGACCTTGATCTGCTTTATACCAAGCTAGCAACATATCTAATTCAATAACTTACGTACCATGAATGCTCCAATTTTAACCCAGCTTTCATTTCTCTTGGTTATTCTCTTATCAACTTTTTCATCATCAGCTTCCATTGAAACTCATGAAGATTTTCTTCAATGCCTTAACCTTCACAATTCCACCTCAATTTCCCAAGTTATTTACAATCCAACCAACTCTTCCTTCACATCGGTCTTGCAATATTCAATAGCAAACTTGTGGTTTTCATCACCAAAAACCCCTAAACCCCTACTTATTATTACACCTGTGCATGAGTCTCAAATCCAGGCGGTCATTATTTGCTCCAGAAAGCATGCCATGCATATTCGGATCCGGAGCGGAGGTCACGATTTCGAGGGTCTTTCTTTTGTATCCAACGAACCGTTTCTCTTACTGGATCTCATCCATCTTCGATCCGTCGATATTGATCTCACAACTAAAACCGCTTGGGTTCAATCCGGTGCAACTCTAGGTGAACTTTACTACAAAATTGCCCAAAAAAGTAGTACACTTGCATTTCCAGCTGGCATTTGGGCTAATGTGGGTGTTGGCGGACATTTTAGTGGTGGGGGATACGGCATGTTAAGAAGAAAGTACGGTCTTGCTGCTGACAATGTCATTGATGCAATTTTGATCAACGTAAATGGAAGAATTCTCAATAGAAAATCTATGGGAGAAGATCTTTTTTGGGCTATTAGAGGAGGCGGGGGCTCGAGTTTCGGGGTAATTCTTTCTTGGAAGATTAAATTAGTTAGAGTTCCGGAAATTGTCACAACTATTAACACCAACAGAACTCTGGAACAAGATGCCACAAAAATTCTTCGTAAGTGGCAATTTGTAGCTCCTAATCTTCACAAAGATCTTGACATTAGAATATATGTTAGGACTGTACTTAGCGATTCAAGTACTCGTGAAGATAAGAAAACAATACTGCTCTCTTTCATGGGCTTGTTCCTTGGTGGAATAGATAGATTAATTCTACTAATGAAACAAAATTTCCCTGAGTTGGGTTTAGT
Source organism: Panax japonicus (assembly GCA_020205505.1). NCBI lineage: Eukaryota > Viridiplantae > Streptophyta > Magnoliopsida > Apiales > Araliaceae > Panax > Panax japonicus. The sequence continues at coordinate 77,545,900 of CM035094.1, forward strand.
GAAAGAAGATTGTTCAGAAGTCAGTTGGATCCATTCTGCGCAATCTTTTCCACTTCTCCAACTTGAACCAAATGATGATATTTTACTCAACAGAATTTCTTTGCCAAAATTTCCTTTCAAATCAAAATCAGACTTTGTGACAGAACCAATTTCTGAAGAAGGCATAAGAGGGATATGGGAAATTATGCTTAAAGCTGAGCCATACACGGCAAATTTATTGTTCACACCATATGGTGGAAGGATGAGTGAGATTTCGGAGTCCGAAATCCCATTTTCACATAGAGCTGGAACCTTGTACATGTTGTACATGTCGGTGTTCTTCCCTGGAGAAGGGAAACATGAGATGAACTGGATTAGAAGCTTATACAGCTACTTGGGTCCTTATGTTTCGAAATTTCCAAGAGCTTCATATTTGAACTATGTTGATCTTGATCTTGGAGTAAATAATCCACAAGGTAGCACAAGTTATGCACAAGCAAGTGCTTGGGGTAAAAGTTACTTCAAAAATAATTTTGAGAGGCTGGTTGTGGTGAAGTCTATGGTCGACCCTGATAACTTTTTCAGACACGAGCAAAGTATTCCTCCTTTTTATAATGAAGATGGAAGGTGCGAAGTCAGATATTTTGGCGATGGACCTAGAATCAAATAATGTGAAAATAATAATAATTAATAATATATTTATATTTGGGAGGGGGTGAAAATTAATTTAGAAATGTCTTGCTGATATCATGTTGTCTAGGAGTTTTACATAATATTTATATTTTGTTTGTAGAAACAGTTGTTTTGTTAACCAAAGTAAATTTCAGATAGTACAAGATAGCAAGTTTTCCTTGAGAATATAAATAATTTAATATTTTGTTTATTTTTTGACATTTTGAATGTATGGTAAAATCGAATTTTTCTTCTTTCCATGGAACTTTCCAAATCAATCAATAATATTCCTTGCTAGCAGAAAACATTTAAAATTTGATTATGGTTGATTTTGAGATGTTGGAGGTGATGAAATTTATGGTTGATCATCATAATATTTCAAACACCAACAAAATGTCCTTCCTTTTTCAGTCACGAGCCAACTACATTTAAAGCTTTAAAATAAGTAAACTGTTCGGGTTTGTTTTGTATTCGATTCGAACTTGACTGGAAATATAAATGAATCAAATATGAGTAAATTTTAAAATTCGATAATTTAGTCGAATCTCCTCAAATAGAAGTTGAGTACAGTTGATGAATTATAAGAAAGTGAACAGAACGAAAGGATGCTCAAATTAGTGTTGGACATGATCGTATCGACTCAATTCAATGCCTAAAAAGTATTTTTTTTGAATTATTTTAGTCCGTCATTAAAAATATTAGTGATAATAATTTGAGACTTTACATACGTATCAAATAATTTCACTTGTTTTCAATGTGCAAGTAGATGCAAGATCAGTCGCGAAGCTATGGTTAAAATGTGGGGTCGATTGACCCCACTCAATTTTTTACCCCTACTTAATTTTAACCCCACTCAAATTTATTTATTTTAATTAGAGATACTCAAGCGACCAAACCTCTGCCCTAAATCTCATACATCAATATCTGTTCAGCATTTCAGCCACAAAACAAAAAAGAAAAGGGGCAAAGCCAAACCGTGAACCATCAATCCTCTAATTATTGACTCCACTGCTAACTAATCCTGGTTTTGCCACTGTGCAAGAGGCAAGTATATCTTAGAAAGTACCGCCAAACTCCAAAAGTAAAAAATATGTGAAGTAATTTGCATCTTAAAGGAACATTGAACTCAACTATTGTTAAGTTTTTTTGGAAGAAATAACCAACAAGATATATAAATTTTTTATTGATTTATATCATCTGCTACAAGGGAATAATGTTAAAATAATTTTTTTTTATCCAAAAAGTGGGTACATTAAAATTCTTAGCCCTTTGCTATATAAGAAAAAAAACAGTTTGGGGATAAATATGTATATATATTGGGAGAAAATGTAAGTGAAAATAAAATCTTTGTAAATTCATGTCCATGCAGATTGTCAAGAACTAGTCCAAAGCAGTCTAATTCTTGTGGGAGAGATCGGAGGCAACCACGCGTTCCTTGCCGGAGTAAGCACAGATGTGATCCAGACACACATGTTGTTGTTGATGCCATTAATGCATCAACTACCCAGGTCCTGGGTTTTTTAAAGCACAGGGCAAATTTTCTCAAGTGTGTTCCTTTATACAAATTAAATAAAAAAAATATTAACTAATTAATTTTATTAAAATTATAAGAATATACAAAAGATAAGAAAGAACACTTTAAAATGTCATCACATGTACCTACGAAATAAAAATATCAATAAAATCGGTAAAACTAATGAAATAGTCACTGTGGTTGACAAGTTTTACTGATTACATAATTAAACTTTTAATTTTTTCAAATTACCCCACTAAACTAATTATTATTTTGAAATTGAGTTATTCCGTTAAAAAAATAGACGGACGTTAATTTTTTTATCTACAAAACTAATGAATTACCCACTGTAGTTGGCACGTTTTACTGATTACATCATTGAACTTTTAATTTTTCAGATTACCCCATTAAACTAATTAAGAATAATTATTTTAAATATTTTTAAAAATAATTATTATTTTTAGTAAAAAATATTAGAAACTTTAATTTTTTCCATAAAATATAGATTTAAAAAAATTAAAGTTTTATGAAACCTTACTGATTTTTAAAAAAAATCTTTTTTTTTCTTTTGAAAATAAAGTCTATTGTTTTGAATCTATATTTTATAAAATTTTATTCTTTTTTTTAAAATATGAAGAATTTTCCAATTTTTTTCTTGAAAATAATATTTATTTATAAAAATTATTATTTTCTTTTTTTGAAAAAATTGAATCAGTTTTTTATTTATCTTTTACTATTTTTTAATTTTAATTTATATTTTTAGTTTTTTTTAAAATTTCTAATTTTAAGAATGGGTCATTCTGTTAAAAAATTAAGTAGACATTAATTTAATTTAAAATCACTTTAATTTGTTTGAATCTATATTTTATGAAATTCTACTCATTTTATGAAAAAAAAAGTTTCTAACATTTTTTACTTAAAATAATAATTATTTTTAAAAATATTAAAAATAATTATTTTTAAGTAGTTTGATAGGGTAATTTAAAAAATTAAAAGTTCAATGGTGTAATCAGTAAAATGTGTCAACTACAGTGGGTAATTCATTAGTTTTGTAGATGAAAATTAACGTCCATTTATTTTTTTTAACGGAATGACACAATTTCAAAATAATAATTAATTTAGTGGTGTAATTTAAAAAATTAAAAGTTCAATGGTGTAATTAGTAAAACCTACCAACTACAGTGGGTATTTCTTTAGTTTTGACTAATGATAGATTTTCTAACATCATTTTTAATGCATAATATCACTAATCTTTTTTTTTTTTTTATACACATAAATACATAAGTTTATAAATAAATTTGAGTCTCCTTCAACTGTGTGCCCCGGACAATAGTCCTGTTAGCCCGTGCGCAGGGCCAGCTCTGCAACTATCAATGTAAGAACCTAAGCAATACAATGCATGCATGCACTAGCTAGCTGTGTATGTTCTGGGGGGAAAAATTGATATGCTGTCGGTGCGTATATTAGCAACGTCAGAATCATATACTTGATTTTCAGAAGAACTATATATTTTGCAGGAACCATGAGGTTATAATCAAACACAATATCATTAAAATTACCACTTATCGGTCGACAATACTCAACTAGTATATCATTGCGATAAGAAGTTTCATTTCAATCATTATTGAGACGGACAATAATTGGTTACTATTTGTTCGGGAGCATTTTATCGACTATCATTTGGGCTGAAGGTCTGGGATAAGTTTAAGCTGATCGAGCCCATTGGACCGAAACCCAGTAAATATTGAAGATGTTCGGGTTCGGACATCCGAGTCCTCTGGACTAGAGTCCGGTTCGGATGCATGATGTTTGGGGTCGGGCATCCGAGTCTATTGGACCGAAGCTCAGACCAATTTACGTGGTTTGGTTGGATTGGGCCTATACAGTGAGTTGACCCTTGTATAGAGTCCAGAGTGATAAGAGCTCTAAATGGTTAAAGATCCTAATCCTAACCATGATTGAATAAGCTAACTCTAAATGTAGTGTTTGGATTTGATCCAACTTTCACCTTTTAAGGAGATTGTGTTGGACCTAAATAATGGTAACTGTCATATTTATGAGTCCTAATTCGACTCGGAAGTAGACTCTAAGATGAAGAGAATGGCTATAAATACAAGGCTAGACTACAATTAACATGTAATACCCTTTTGAGCACTAAACACTAAAGACTTCGTCCTTGTCAGCGGCACAAGCCACAAGCTTCGTGTGTGATATGTTATTGTGCAGGATTCATCGCGTGAATTTAGTGATTGGACGCGCCGGCGAAACTTGGCATTAACATTGACTCTAGAAGGAGGGTTTTTAGTGCTTTACAATCACAGTGATCTTTTCCGGTGGAAGGCTATGACGAGCAGAGATAACAGTGCTTCCGTCCAGGAAAAGGCTAAAACCCACCAGACCACCCAGATGAGGGGGTCGGTGAAAGACAGGCTGTGTGACGCCCCCAAAATAGGTATCATCACTCATTCTGAGTCGTCAAATACATGGTACAAAAATCAAATACAAACTTCTTTTATACAATACGACAAAACGTAGCTGAGAGTTTTTACACGAATATTGTCTCATAGACAATATCCAAACTCAAATTCAATTCTTATTACATTTATTATCACACTAAATAGTGAGGACTGCTAAAACAACCATCTCGGACCGTCACTCCATTCCTCGACTAATCCCGACTACGTTCTCATTTCCTAAAAAGAACAATGAAAGCAGAAGGGTGAGCTCAACTAGCCCAGTAAGAAATATTATGACTAAAATAATGTAGAATAAATTATCGTTAGCCTTCAACAGTGTTAAACAATAAACAACAAGTTTAACTGTAGCGGAACAAGCAATCCATTAGAAGAGTCAAGTAGAGCACGATATCTACTATCTTCTATGATTTAAAAAGTTTATTATAATCTTTATAGCTGAGACTCAGCTTAACAAATAATCCACATCACTGAATTATCCATACACTACGGGCCAATGATATTTGTGTAATCACCAATGATCATGATCATACCAACAACTGTCCATCAATGCACTGCGGGCCAGTAAGAAATATTATGACTAAGATAATGTAGAATAAATTATCGTTAGCCTTCAACAGTGTTAAACAATAAACAACAAGTTTAACTGCAGCGGAACAAGCAATCCATTAGAAGAGTCAAGTAGAGCACGATATCTACTATCTTCTATGATTTAAAAAGTTTATTATAATCTTTATAGCTGAGACTCAGCTTAACAAATAATCCGCATCACTGAATTATCCATGCACTACGGGCCAATGATATTTGTGTAATCACCAATGATCATGATCATACCAACAACTGTCCATCAAAGCACTGCGGGCCAATGAGAACTTTTATCACATCATTTGTAACATTACGGGTCATGATTATACCGAATGATCCCTGATCATAATCATACCAATCAACAGTCCATCTATGCACGTAAGTCAAAGATGACTTTCATCACAATATAAGCATGAGGATGATGACAATGATATAAGAATTCAATTAAAAGGAAACAAAGGATAATTTTTTAAAGATTTATAATTTAATTTATCCAGAATTAAATAATGTCCAAATTGTCAACATGATACTGCTGTTGTTAGGTTTGTAAGATTCATACACGCAATCAAATTGCAAAAATAAGCGGAAGCATAGAAAAGAAGAGTTTAAAATTTTTACAAATCATATATCCGGATCATTCTTTATGCACAATTATTAATTAAACGAAAATATAAAGAATGAGAATCATACCCTTGAAGATTTGAGCTTCCTCAGGTACAAGTTCACATTTAAATCCTTTTCGTGTTCTACTTGAATCCACCGGGTTGGATTCCTTCCTTTGATTAACGTTAGCTACCCAAGTGTTTGGCCTCTAGAGGTGATCCACCAAGGAATAAAAAATATTCAAGAAGAAGTGTGGTTGGCTAAACCCTAATTTTCTATTTCTATAAAAAAATGTGTACTCTCCAACAATTGGAATCACGTCTTTTGATATAAGATATAAGACTCCACTTATAAAGATATCAGTTAACCATTATAATCTAATTAGAAAATAGGGTATTATTTAATTAATTAAATTCTTTTAATGAATTAATTAAACTCTTTTAATTAATTTAACCTCCTAATTTTATTAGAAATATATGAAAGTACTTTTATTAATTAATTCAAAAACTCCTTTAGGAATTAAATAATAATAGTAGTAGTAGTAATAATAATAATAAGAATAATAATAAGACTCCTCTTATTAATTTATATTTAATATTTTTAAAATATTAAATAATAAATATTAAGCTATTTAATTTATTCTATCACCATAGTTTAAATTAAATATACTTAACTTATTATTACGATTATACCATTAACTTCTTAAATAATTATTCTTCCTTTTTATGGTGTGACCATTTAGTTTCTCCATATTAAACCGGTTGTGAATAAATCAATTAGAACAATTCTAATCTTATTTAAATATATAAATTAAAATATTAATTAATTTAAATAAATAATATTTATTCTACAATAGGGATAAGCCTCCCTAGCGATTAACGACTTTCCAGATAATATAGATTTCAACATTAATCGTAAAAGAACATTTGAGTAAATAGTTACTGTACAATTCAATCATTCCACCATACAATATCCCAATTAAATATAAGACATGAAATTACTGTCAAGTCTTATTTTTATTTAATTATATGTATTTCGACTCTTAAATGCACAACTCCAAATAATGTAAATTAGACACTCCTTTCTAATTTTATTCTGCCTTGACCAATGACTACTGGGTTGTCATTTATCGAATTACATATGACATTTATCTTCTTTTACTAGAAGCGGTAGATTCTTTATTGATCATACATTATCTCTATGTACAAATTATTATACCCAAGCATACCCTTTGATATACCCTAAGGGTCTTAAGGAATAAGTCAAAGTATAACTCATCATACACAAGATACTATGATGATCTCAAGTCCAAGGATCACTTGTACTACTATCACTACATGAATTCTTATTGACAGGCAAATAAAACTCCATTAGGTATTCCTTAGCGAGCCACGTTCAGTGTATTTATTCTCCAATAAGCACCTACATACTTGCTTTAGTGTCTCCACATAAATGATCATGAGATCAATCATCCTCATCCAATGAACAAGCAACGTATGTACCAATCTATCCGGAGTCACTAATCCCTAATTTAGTAATTCAACGATTGAGAACTATTTTAGTTTTAAGTTTTCTAAGAATTTAGATCTCATTAGAATGATCATCATCATTATTCTAAAAGCATTGCTTAAAACTATGGGTTTATCACATATTATAAAGCAGCATCATGTAGATAATTAAAAGCCTTTAATAAATTAATACTTTTTATTAGTAAATGAATAAGATTGTTACAAAGTATATGCTTTATCATCAAACATGATTGACTTATGTGCATACTACTTTCAGCTAAGTAGAGTAAAATTCAAGAATAATATTGTATTAAAAATGATTTGGACCGAAAAAAAATCAATTTTTTTTATCATGAATAGTACTCCGGGTGAATATTACCCGAGTGAATAGTATCCCATGAATAGTACTTCGTGAATAGTACCCATGATTAGTACTTTGTGAACATTACTCGGGAATAGTACTTTACGAATAGTACCCCGTGAATAGTATTTCTGCATGAAAAGATCAATAATTATCAAAAATGCTCAGAATAATATTTTAATGAAAAGATACTAGATGAAGCGCAAATATCAATGATATTCTACTCATTTCACGGAGTATAGAAGCAATACTTTAACAGAATGAGGGTATAATCAGGAATACGAGACGATATAATATTACTCACATACTATAGAGTATGGAAGAAAATATTATTTCTTATGAATACTGAATAAAAATAATATCTCTTACCTTAGAAGAAGACTGGATACTGGAATAATGAAGTAGCAGAATACTCTACTTCTTCCTCTTTATAACTTATCTCTCTATAATTGCTCTTGTGAGTCTTAGTGAATTGGTAAGAATGAAAGAAGAATGAGCTTCTATTTATAGAAAAATATAGTATCTATAATTGCACGTTTTGGGGCTCGAATTATTACAGTATAGTACCTTCATCTTTTCCTCTATTTTTAATTTAGTCCTGCAAGTATTATCAATCTTGCACTACCTCCCCTAATAGTAATGCATGTGAACTAATAGTTCCATTAATGTGAGCAAATAATTATATGCATGTGAACTAATAGTAATTAATTGCTTATTTATCCGATTAATTACCCTATTGGTTAATTTAACCTCCAGAAATCAATTATTATCGAAATAAATGTCAATTTCTACTAACACAAATAATCCCAACACAATTAATGAAAATATTTTTTATCAACAATTTCATCTTTAATCAACACGAACTTATTCATCAATAATATTATAACTTACAATATTTAACAACCAGACCATTCCCAGGAAAGAAGAGGCTTTCCGATAAGGATTTCTCCCTACTGGCGTGTAATTAGGTGACCAAACCCCTTTCATCGACAAAACTTTCTAGACATCGTCAATATTAAAAATAATAATATGAATAAATTTGTCTTCTCAATTATTGATTTAATAATATAAAATATTATGCAGTTGATACTATGACAATAATTGAATCAATAATATTAGAGATATTATGCAGCAATTACTGTAGCAATAATTGAGTATAACTGAGTGACTTCTCACGTAAGCATCAATAATCAATATCGTGTGCTACTATGCAACCACGCGTATTATTGTACTTTTACCACCGGGTAGTTCAACAATTTAACGGTAAAACTTTCACATTTATTTTTATAAAAAGACATTTCCCTCGTTTTCTAACTCCGACAATACTTTCGTTGTGGGTCCACCAATAATTGTGCCATCGTACGAATATTCCCTGTTAAAACGAATATTCTCCGATCAATCGAATATTTTATTATAATTTGCTTACTTTGCAAAATTTATAAATATTATCCACAACTATAACATTATATAAAATTCACACCTTAATATTCAAAAATATATTTCGAGCAAAATTAATCTTTACTCATAAAAGTTGGGATTTTATAACCTCCCCTTTTTATGAAATTTCGTCTTCAAAATTAGGGTACATACCTGGTATGTCGAAGAGGTGAGGATACCTTGACTTTATTTCAGATTCTAACTCCCAAGTAATTTCCTCAACATCGTGGTTTCTCCACAAAATTTTGACTTGAGGTATAAACTTGGAGCATAAAATATGATTCTTCTTATCCAAGATTTTAACAGGTACCACTTCATACGTTAAATCTTTCGATATCTCGTCCGATTCTAATTCAATAATGTGGTTCGGGTCTTTCACATATTTACGTAACATAGATATGTGAAAAATATAAAACCCCAACTTTTTGAATAAAGATAAATTTTCTATAATTATCATTTTTGAATATCATGGAATGAATTTAATATAATGTTATAGTTGTGGGTAATATTTACAAATTTTGCAAAGTATGCAAGTTGTCATATTATATTCGATTGGTTGGGGAATATTCGTTTTAGCAGGGAATATTCGTACAACGGCACAATCATTGGTGGACCCCACAACAGAATTATTGTCGGATTGAGAAAACGACAAAAATACTTTATGAAAATAACGGCGGAAGTTTACCGTTAACTGTTGAAACACCCGGTGTTAAAAGTACAGTAATACGCGTAGTTGCACAGTAGCACACGGTATTGATTATTGATGCTTACGTGAGAAGTCACTTAGTTTTGCTTATTTTATAGACACCCATTTACCTATTTTTCAAAATAATCGGTAGATAATTATACAACATATATATATATATATATATATATATATATATATATTATACGTATGTGAGTGTGATGTGTGTATGTGGATATGTGTGTTTGTAAAGAAGAAAAAAATGAAGATGGTGGGTGAATTATTATGCTGGGATGATATATATATATATATATATATATTAAATGTGTGAGTGGGTTTTGGTGGAGGAGTTTGTTAGCAAATTCAATGAATGATTTAGTAAGCCTTTGCCAAAAGGTAAAGGTTATATATATATATATATATATATATATATATATATATATATATTATAAGTTTTGTTTTTTATGAAAAATAGAATATATTATATTTTATTTAAAAGATTTTGCTTTAAATCTGGACCGTCCGTTTAAAAGTAAATCAATCTGGACCGTTCATGAATTAGTTACTATGCAGTCCATTCTTCTATAAATAGAAGTTCATTCCTTCATTATTTCTTACGAATTCACTGAAACTCTAGAGAGAGAAATTATAAAAAAACTATAGAAAAGAATTCTGCTACTGTGAAACCCCAGATTTTTTGAATAAAGATTAAATTTTCTTGAAATATATTTTTGAATATTATGGTGTGGATTTGATATAATGTTATAGTTGTGGGTAATATTTACAAATTTTTTAAAGTACACAAGTTGTTATATAATATTCAATTGGTCGGGGAATATTCGTTTTAACAGGGAATATTCGTACAACGGCACAATCATTGGTGGACCCCCACAACGGAATTATTGTCGGATTGAGAAAACGACAAAAATACTTTATGAAAATAACAGCGGAAGTTTTATCGTTAACTGTTAAAACACCCGGTGTTAAAAGTACAGTAATACGCGTGGTTGCATAGTAGCACACGGTATTGATTATTGATGCTTACGTGAGAAGTCACTCAGTTATGCTCAATTATTGCTACAGTAATTGCTGCATCATATCTATCATATTATTGATTCAATTATTGTCACCGTATCATCTGCATAAAATGTTTTTTTATTAAATCAATACTTGAGACGACGTACAAAGATGGACTGTTGATTATTGAATTGTATATATTTGGCTTACGTGCAAAGATGGACTGTTGATTATTGGTTTTATAGTTATATATCTTTGGCTTACGTGCAGAGATGGACTTGGTATGATTATGACTAGGGATCATTCGGTATAATCATTACCTGTAATGTTATAAACGGTGTGGTAAAAGTCCTCAGTGGCCTGTAGTGCATTGATGGATAGTTTTTAGTATGATTATGATCGGGGATTATTCGATATAGTCATGACCATTGATGATTTAATGAATATCCTTGGCCCGTAGTGCATGGATGATTCGATGATGTGGTTTATTTATTAAGCTGAGTCTCAGCGATAAAAATTGATGAAAACATTTTAAAACATAGAAGATAGTAGATATCATGCTCTACTTGGCTTTTCTAATGGATTGTTTATTCCGCTGCAGTTAAACTTGATGTCTATTGTATTCTATCAGTTTAACATTGTTAAAGGCTAATGATAATTTATTCTGCATTAACTTAGTCATAATATTTCTTACTGGGCTAGTTGAGCTCACCCTTTCTTTCACTGTTCTCTTCAGGAAATGAGAACATAGCTGTGACTAGTCGGGGAATGGATTGACGGTCCAGATGGTTGCATTAGTAGTTCTCACTATTCTGTGAAATAGTGTGATAATAATTGTAATAATATTGAATTTGAATTTGTATATTGTCTAGAAGATAATATTAGTGTTGAAACTCCCAACTTATATTTTGTCGTACTTTACACGACAGTTATATAATCAAGTTGTATTTGAATTTTGTACCATGTATTTGGCGACTCAAGATGGGTGATGTATACATGTTTTGGGGGCGTCACAAAATAGTCCTTTTATCAGAAAAATACGAATTTTATGTCCATTCCATAAGAAATTGAATTCTCTACAACTTTGTAGAAGAAAGTTTTTTCAAATTCCAAATAGAAAATGTCCGAAATTCACATACAGATGATTTTTTAATACCTCCATTCCAACAAAATACTGATAAAACACATCAGCCTTAATTCTTTCATTTATAACCATAATAAATATATCCATCATTTATATCCACATAAAATAAATATTTTCTTATCATATAAATCAATAATTAATTATTCACAAATAATATTACAGAATCACAATAATGGCAACAAGGTCGTTCCCAGGAAAGAGAGGGCTTTTCGATATGAATTTTTCCTAACTAGCGCGCAATTAGGTGACCAAACTCCTTTCCTAAACATAACTTCCTTAGACATTGTCAATAATGCTATCTAATAATATTATTCAAATAATATGAATTATTGATCTGATAATGGAAAATACTGTGCAGTGACAATTATTGAAACAATAATAATATAAAATATCAACGTAACAATTATTGAATCAATAAAATAAAATATCGAACAGTAATTACTGTAACACTTATTGAGTAGTGCCTTACGTAAGAATCAATAATTCAAAAAAAAAATATTGTGCAATATCGTGTGCTACTGTGCAACCACCATATTACTGTACTTTAATCACCGGGTATTCCAACAGTGTTAACGGTAACAATTACGCCGTTATTTATAAAAACTCAAACTTGTCGTTTTCTTTATCCGACCGTTTTTCGTTATAGGGTCCACAAATGGATGCGCCGTCGTACGAGTATTCTCCGACAACAAGAATATTCCACGACCAAACGAATATTTTCAGACAATAATGAATATTTTATAACCACTTGCTTATTTTGTAAAATTTGCACATTTCACCCATAACCAAAACATTATATCAAATTAACACCCTATTATTCAAAATAATAATTAGAGGAAATTCAATTTTATTTATAAAAAATTAGGATCTTACAACCACCTTTCCCAAGCAAAAACGTCATGTAGGAGGGGCCAAAATTTAATTTAAAAATTGTACAAACATGAAATAAAAAATTTACAAACATTTAAAAATCCTATCCCTTAATTTCTTTCAGATTTTTACACTACATTAAAAAAAATTAAGAATATAAATTTAAGTGGGAGGGGCCAAAAATTTTATGAATTTTTAAGGAAAGTATTCATGTAGTTTAAGCAAAAGGTAAAGAGTAAATTTTGTTACTGAGGGAACCAAATCCAAAATTTTTGGATGGAGCTTCTTCCATAATACCAGAGTTTGGATAAGTCAAAAGTCATGTATAAATTGACAACTTAAAAGTAGGATTTATTTTTTTAGTTTTATTATTATATCATATTATTTATGATTGCCTGATTGGAGGCACAACTGTTTTGACTTTAGTGACTAATTAACACAAAATTCTTTGAAGAAGCAGCCGCCTCCCCTCTACTTACTGTTTGCAAATGATAGTCGCGCCACCATCCGCCAGTTCAAAATTGCTGTTCACTGAGTTGCATTGATGTTAGAGAAAACAGAGTAGTGATGAAAAATTCACGGCATTGACAGGCCACTTACTACTTGTGCAGTGCTTCCGGCCTTCTTAATTAATTATCTATTCATGTGCATGCAGCACCTGTTTGCAGACAGACATGTACGTACTACTAAAACTTGATATTTAATTAATGCTTATATATATATATATGTGTGTGTGTGTGTGTGTAACATTATTGTTTATTTTAGTAGTAGTACATGCATTGAACTGATGACATTTAAAATCCAGGGTCAAAATCTCATAGGATAGGACTACAATAATTTCGTATTAATTTTCTGGAGTAGTTTAATATTTTGTGTCCAACGGTCCAAAACAATCATTAACACTCCTGGTAGGAAATTTAGAGCATCCTAGGCCTCTTGTTTCATCTGCATGTGTTATTTGATATATATATATATATATATATATATATATATATATATATATCACTATAAATAACTAGAGATCTTCTCCTTTACACCAATTAAGCAATTAATATAATTCAGTAACCATGAACACTCCAACTCTTTCCCAGCTTTTATTTCTCTTGGTTATTCTCTCATCAACTTTTTCATCAGCTTCCCTTGAAACTCATAAAGATTTTCTTCAATGCCTTTACCTTCACAATTCCACCTCAATTTCCCAAGTTATTTACACTCCAACTAACTCTTCTTTCACATCCGTCTTGCAATATTCAATAGCAAACTTGAAGTTTTCATCACCAAAAACCCCTAAACCTCTACTCATTATTACACCTGTGCATGAGTCTCAAATCCAGACACTAATTATTTGCTCCAAAAAGCATGGCATGCACATTCGAATCCGGAGCGGAGGCCATGATTTCGAGGGCCTTTCTTCTGTATCCAACGACCCGTTCATCTTACTGGATCTGATCCATCTTAGATCATTCGATATTGACCTCACAACTAAAACCGCATGGGTCCAATCTGGTGCAACCTTAGGTGAGCTTTACTACAAAATTGCCGAAAAAAGTAGTACACTTGCATTTCCAGGTGGCATTTGGGCTAATGCGGGTGTTGGTGGACATTTTAGTGGTGGAGGATATGGTATGTTAAGAAGAAAGTATGGTTTGGCTGCTGATAATGTCATTGATGCAATTTTGATCGACGCTAACGGAAGAATTCTCGATAGAAAATCAATGGGCGAAGATCTTTTTTGGGCTATAAGAGGAGGCGGGGGCTCGAGTTTTGGTGTAATTCTTTCTTGGAAAATTAAATTAGTTAGTGTTCCAGAAATTGTCACAATTATTTACATGAACAAAACTTTAGAACAAGATGCCACAAAAATTCTTCATAAGTGGCAATATGTAGCTCCTAATATTCATAAAGATCTTGACATTAGAATATATGTTAGGAGTGTACTTAGCGATTCAAGTACTCGTCAAGATAAGAGAACAATACAACTCTCTTTCATGGGTTTGTTCCTTGGCAGAATAGATAGATTAGTTCCGCTTATGCAACAAAATTTCCCCGAGTTAGGTTTAGTGAAAGAAGATTGTTCGGAAGTCAGTTGGATCCATTCTGCGCATTTTTTTCCAACTGAACAGCTTGAACCAAATGATGATATTTTGCTCAACAGAATTTCTTTGCGAAAGTTTTCTTTCAAAGCAAAATCGGACTTTGTGACAGAACCAATTTCTGAAGAAGGCATAGAAGGGATATGGGAAATTATGCTTAAAGCTGAGCCATACACTACAAATTTAATGTTGACACCATATGGTGGAAGGATGAGTGAGATTTCAGAGTCTGAAATTCCATTTCCACATAGAGCTGGAACCTTGTACATGTTGTACATGTCGGTGTTCTTCGTTGGAGAAGCGATTCATGAGATGAACTGGATTAGATGCTTATACAGCTACTTGGGTCCTTATGTTTCGAAATTTCCAAGAGCTTCATATCTGAACTATGTTGATCTTGATCTTGGAGTAAATAATCCACAAGGTAGCACAAGTTATGCGCAAGCAAGTGTTTGGGGTAAAAGCTACTTCAAAAATAATTTTGAGAGACTAGTTGTGGTGAAGTCTATGGTTGACCCTGATAACTTCTTCAAACACGAACAATGTATTCCTCCTTTTAATAATGAAGATGGAAAGTGTGAGGTTGGATATTTTGGCGATGAACCTAGAACTGAATAATGTGGAAATTACAGTATATTATATTAGAGAGGGGAAACTGATTTAGGGTTCTTTTGCTTATATTTTGTCTAGAAGTTTTACATTAAATGCATGTCGTTAATAGTGGCCGGGCAGTTGAATTCTAGAGTTTGTAGTGCCAACTATAAATTACAAAGTCTGCTGCATGTATAAAGCATTCAAGAAATAAACACTGTTTTCCCCGGCTGATATGCACGTTCGTGCACCGTGCTGCGTAGGAAGATTCCCCCCCTCCCCCTCCCCCTCCCCCTCCCCCTCCCCCTCCCCCTCCCCCTCTTATATAAATCACTTTTTGCTAAATCTAAGAATAAAATGGACTATATATGTAAGATTGGTTAACTATTTAGTTAACATCATATAGTTAATTATGGCTATAAATCTCATGCGTAATTATGCGTCTAACTATTTGGCAAACGATGCAAACAGTTGACTGGCCTGGCCATAAAACTGCAACCAACGCAAACAGTTGGGACTAGATCGGTCAATGGGGGCAGATCATGACCTTGTTTTACTCTTTTCCATCATGATTTCATGGATCAAACATAGATCAAAAATTCAATTTATTTTGATCCATTGATTCACGGTTTTGATTATCATAACAAAATTTTGGATTAATCAAGATTAATTTAAATCAGATTTGATTTGATTCACTAATCCAAGAATTATTTTTCAGTATTTTCTCTCAACAAATTATCTCCCTAATTTCTCGCTTTAAAACATTATTAGTTTCTCCTTTTTTTTCTCTCTTTCTAATTTCTCCCTTGTCAAGATGAAGTCTTATCTTAGTGGTTAGACCGGGGTACTTGACTTTAAGGTTTCAGGTTCGATTCTCACTTAGGTGAGTTTATTTTATGCTGCCTTCGGTTCAGTTTGCCATTCAACTTATGCTATGATCGAGTTTGTTTGGTTACTAGTGTTGGGAACTTGTGACTCATAATATAGAAGTCATTGGAAAAGGCTAGTGCGTCGCTCCGCTTCGCTCTGCACTAGCCCATCAGGATTGCACCGAAGGTCGCGGTATGGTACAGAGTTTCTGTCATGGTAGCGCGGGCCGCACTATGGTAAGCTTTGGAGCGGCGCAGGCCGCGCTGTTCGGCGTCAGAGTATTTTTGGGTTGTTAATTGAAAATGGTATTATGGGTAATTGACCATAATATGAAGTAGGGTTGGAATAGGATTAGTAGGTATATATACTATCTATTGTAAAGCCCTATGTAAGCAAAGAATCATCAATAAACAACAAGCTGCATGTAGAGTACCCATAGTGGGGAACCACGTAAATCTCTTGTGTTCTTCTTAATTCTCTGTCGTTTGTGTGCGTGTATGTGATCCTATATTCTAACAGTTTATTTTATGTTGCCTTCGGTTCAGTTTGCCATTCAACTTATGCTATGAGTTTGTTTGGTTACTAGTATTTTTGATGCGGTAATGTTTAGGGTATTTGGAGGTCGTAATGCACCACCCCATTTTTTCTGCTATCGTTGCATTTGAGTCACGAATGTTACGTTTGTGAGTTAAGTAAGTTATGTGAAGACGAAAAAGCTATTAAATGAGCAAAATTTGAAAATGCGTTTCATACAAATGGAACTTTCAAACGCACCAAACGTTGGTAGACGAACAAATACCATATAATCGTTGTCTATCTAAACTGAAAAGATTAACTTTTTGCTTATTTTGTTCTGCAGTTTTATGACTACATCTTCTCTTGGGGACTAAAGGATGGAATTTCGAATATAACAGCAATCACAAAAAGAAATGGGATCAGTGGAACAAGCAAAGTGAACATTTTAGCTGCTGAATCTAATCTGTATGAAGCAATGATTATTATCAAAGTCGACATAAAAGAATAGTTATCAGCTTTTACCTTTGAATTACTATTTACTACATAAAAATGGTTTCCCAATTTGTTGAAGTGGTGCCTTTAGTGAAGATCTTTAGCATATAGCCAGGACAGACATGTTCATGGGCAGCATAGACAATTGTGCATATGTTGAATTTATTAATTTATTTTTTAAAAAGTATAGGGCATGAGCATATATGTAAGTTAATAAATTTAAAAAATTAAACTAATGGAAGAGTTAAACTTGGAAGGGACAAAAAAATATTTCATAAACCAATTCTAAAATACAAGTACATAACTCTTCCCCTTTTCATTCTATATATAGCTTGTGCTTCGGCTTTTCATTTTCCTTTTCATTCTCCTTCTGCTTCTAGTTGTTTCTGTTTCTAAGTCTCAGCGGCTCCGCCACTACTTCTTCTACATCTTTGCGGTTCTACCATTAGGGCCACTACTTCTTCTACATCTCCACTATGCCAGTATCTCTTGCGCATATAAGAGTAATCAGACTTAAAAAGTAACTAAATTAGGGTTTTTTTTGTTTGTTTGATAATTTAAAATTTGTAGTTTGTTTTAATTTGTTGTTGGTTGGAGACTTGGGGTTAAACCCAGTTTAATTTATTTGATATATTTGTTATATTTTGGACTTAAGAGGTTACTAATTATGGGTTTTTTTGTTTGATAGTTTAAGGTTTAAATTGCAACTTTACAAGGCCAAAAGTGTATTTATGATGATGACTAGCTAGATTGTTTGATCTGTTACGGTACCTTTTTTTTTTAAGATTACTAATTTAATTTATGTTTGAAGTGAATTGGATTGTTTTTAAATATGTATTTGTGTTTGTCTGTGTATTACCTTGCTTAGTGTTCTGGATTTCTTTGGTTTTTGATTCTTTGCATAATTATCTGTGTATTTTTTTCTTGTTAGGTTTGATTGATTTTTAGCACATATTTTGAAAATTACTAACCACAGTTTTCTCCTTTGTTTATGTTAGTCTGACCCATTTTCTCTCTTGATTTGCTGCTAAAAGAATTACATAAAAAAAGAAAAAAAATGATGTCAATAAATTCATTTCCTTTCATTAATATATTTGTTTATTTTGGGTTTTCAAGGTATTTGTTTATATGTCTATTCACATGAAATATCTCCAAAATTAGAGTGGGTTTTATGGATATGGATTTCTAGTGTTTATCTTCAATTGTTCATAGTATTAATTGTTTTGTTAAGCTAGCAGCTATTGTATGTAATTATTGCCTTAAATATTAGTGTAACTGCTTTATACTTTGAAATTAATTTATGATTTTGTTTAAATATAAAAAATAAATTTAATTTGAGACTTTGATCATTTAAAGAATAATTCAAATTTAACTATGACAAAATACTGAAATAAGTTTCTAAATTATATATAAATAATTTTTATTTTGAAATTCTTTTTTTAGTTTAGATTATGAATATTTATTTGTTGTATATTATAGAATTTTATTTATGCTGTATAAAATAATTATTTGTTTGGGGTTTTTGTATATATACTTTTATTTTGATTGATTTAAATATTCATGACATGTGGTCAAAACTCAAACGTTCCAAAAACGAATCATCAACATCGTACAATCCATCCGAGTCGATGAGACTACTCAAAATCTCTTAAATGAAACCCCTATCCAACATCACAATCCATCCGAGTCAGTGATGTATTTGAAACGCCTATTAATAATGAAACTATCTTAGAACATTTTCAAACTTTAGGTCTAGGAAGATAATATTATAATTTATAAATATTATTATGATTAGTTCAAATATTTTTATTTAATTTCAACAAAAAAAATAATTAAAATCCGTCTTTACTGAGAAAAAATTTCAAGAGCGACCCATCATATTATATATCTATTTAAAATATTACTACCACTCATACTTATCTCATCATTTTCCTTTATGTAATTTGTATAATACATACAATCAGTCCTATGAGAAGCTTAATCACTAGTACTGTACGTCTGCACCTATTCAAAGCAACTTTTCTAAGAACTTTTAAAATCTTGGACTAATTAATTTATAAAGAGGAAGAAAATCTAAGTCCACAAACTATTTTAACATTTTGTTTCTGAGTTTGGATGAAAAAGAAAAGAATCGAAAACTTAATTTATAAACTCAACAACAATATAAATGCAAATATAAGTTTTTATATTCATGTTGTTATTGAGTTTATAAAAAAAAAATTAAATTAAGTTTCACATTAAGTTATTAAGTTACCCAAATATAAGTTTTATTATGTTTATAATTTAGAGAGTATAGTGAGAATTATAAAAGATGATCTTATTTTATTAAGTTTTTCGTTCAAATATGTCAATTTTTGGACGAAAAATTTTGGCAAAAAAAGTGATTTTAATTATTTTTTTGTCGTTTATTAAAAAACTTAGTAGGAAAGGAATTAGACAAGCTAGTCGTCTATTTTTTTCGTTTCCATCCATTTTAAAACTTAGTAATAGCGTAAGAGTGGTCATACTCATTAATTAGGATCCGGTTACCATGAAGTTAACCTCATGGTAAGTTGGTCAATTGACCACTACAGTGTTGGCACGCAGAAAAAGACCACCTTCCGACCTATGTGTCGATAATGTATTAGTCAATTGATAAAAATTAACTTCATGTTAACCACTATACCTAAAAAACTGAGATAAAATACTTAAAGTGAAAGATAAATATGTTATTTAGTTATGTCCGTTAATATAATAAAAATAAAATTACTTATCACTTTATATAATCTTATGGGGTCACTAATGATAAATTTAAAACTTTTTTAGTGTAGTATCTTTTATATGCTTTTATTTTTGGGTCCTTTACATAAGTATACAACAAATAGAAAGTAATTACAAGAATAGTGCATCAACCAAATAATTATAAAAAATGTGTAATTAGGATTCATATTATAAAAATAGTACAATTTACATTAATAAGAAAACCTAAAATCAAGTAGAAATAACTGCCATAATTAATAATTCAAATTCAAACTAATAATTCAAATTTAAATCTTCATCTTCTTCACATACACTTTGAAATAGTAGTTAACAAATAAGTAAATAAATAAATAAAATATCTATAGATGTGAGCTCTGTTTTAATTCATGGTTGATATCCTGCTCCCTTGAAGCTTTTTAAATGTCCGATATAACCAAAGGTTGGAGAGAGTGATCAATTTTGTAACCTGTAAACGATACAGAGTTTTACATAAGCAACACAACTTTTTTAAGTGTAAATGCAGCAGCATGAATACATGTTATAATACCATATGACTGGATGGAAATGAATACATGTTATAATACCATAATGGTCATCTCAGACTGAGTGAAAAGTTAAGGAGTTACATGTGGTGCCAATGCAAGAAAAATATCAAGTTTCAAGTCATCTGTCTTAGAAATATAAGGGAACGAACCGTACATGAGAGGCGGGTGTGTTCCTCTCCAAAGCTACAGAGAAGCTCACTCCTTGCTAAAATAGTTACCTTTGTATGAATGGTTGACTACCAACTGCATCACATTCAAACGAAATTGGTAACTTAATAAAACTGAATTGGTAACCAAACTTTTTTACCAAGGTAACCAAACCTTTATACCAAGATAACCAATCTACCTTCACACCTGCAGTATGAATTAGTTACACTGGTCTGAAAGTTTGGCAACCAACTGCATGAAGATTTGGCTACCAACTGTATTACATGTAAAAAAAAATTGGAAACTTAATAAAACAAAATTGGTTACCTTGGTATGAAGGTTTGGCAACCAACTGCATTATGAAAAAACTGCAGAAACAGAGCGATGGTAACATTCTGCAAGTGTGTCAAAGTTTAAAGAGCTAACACATTTAACCATCCTTTTTCTTGTCCACTTCAACCTGATTATTAATGACAGACTGATGTAGTGAACTCTTTCTTGTCCACATGTGGCTTCTTATACATATGTGGAATGTATAGGCGTGTCCTGCTTAACATATCCTTTATATACGTTACGTTGCGCATTTTACGAACTGCAATATATATACGTGCATACTAAAATAAAATTTTAAAGAGAGAGACGAAGAAGTAACAAATGATGATTGGTCTTCTTGTGTTAGAGAAAGATAGCCAATACAGTGGACAAGGAAAGAGAAGATATGTTAGATCAGCAACACCAAAAAAAGGTGCAGTGGTAATGATGTTCAAAAAAGAAGGAATCTCTGACGGTGAAGTTGCCGTTGATGCCTGAGATCCGGAAGGACTTTCCAGCTAGAGGACGCGTCTTGTTGAGCTTTGAGAAGAGATTGATAAGGATAATAACGGGAAGATCGAGTTTTTAAATTAATCCTAATTGCATACTAATTCCTTAAATTAAGGAATTCTAATTGAATTGTAATTCCCTAAATTAAGGAATCCTAATTACACTAGAATATGTAAATAAATATGAAAGTGTATTAGTTGTGTAAAATTTTTATGAGGGTATTATTGTTGTAATTGTTTTTAAAAATGTACTAGAAAATATAATTGTTCCTTTATTTTTTTAATATGCGTACAAATTATACTTTGTTCATATTTGTGGAGACTAGACCTGACAAACGAGCCGGACCCAAGTTTTGGTGAGCTGAAAAAGTGAATCCCAACGCCCGCGTTTTAATGGGCGGGCTTGGACTGATTTATAATCAAAATTTGATACATTTATGGGTCGAGCCTAAACGGGCCCGCCCATCCTCGACCTGGGCCAAAATAGCTCAAAATTTGATAGACTGAAAAAATGAAGCCTAAAGCCCGTGTGTTTTGACGGAACCGACCCGACATGGGTCGATTTTGCCGGGTGTAGTGGAGACCGAGCCACGGAGGAGTAATCTGTAATTGTGACTTTGTGAGTACTATTTGACCCAGTTAACTGGTAACCCGTATGGGCCCACGGGTCTAACCCGTCTCGTTCAACCCTAGAGAACCAAAACCAATCATTCAACGCTCAAATTTCAAAATTTCAAAATTTCAAACTCGCGCCCCTTTACCGTCACCAACCCTCCGAATTCCGATCCAGAAGTTCCCTCACGCATTAACTCTCTCTCCTCTTCTGTAATTTCTAACCAATTTCTCTCTCCAAAAAAATGGGTGGTACTCACAGTCGCGAGGATTTGGAACTTTCAGACTCAGAATCTGAAGAAGAATCACACACCCACGAAGAAGAACACTACGAAGACTCAAAAGAGGAAGTAGACCAACAGAATTCTTCAGAGCGCAGAAGATCCAGAATGCCTTCGTCCGTGGACGATATAGAAGCGAAGCTCAAAGCCCTAAAACTCAAGTACCCATCTCAAAATCCAAACCTGAAAAACGCCGTCAAGCTCTATCTTCACGTCGGTGGCAACACACCCAACTCCAAATGGATTGTATCCGACAAGGTCACTTCGTATTCGTTCATCAAAACCCCACAAATCGAGGCCTCGGAAGACGAAGAGGATGAGGAAGAGGAAAAAGAGAGAGATTCTTGGTGGGTATTGAAGATTGGATCGAAAGTTCGAGTTAAAGTAAGTGCTGAGATGCAACTGAAGACTTTATCAGATCAACGCCGTGTCGATTTAGTGTCGAATGGAGTTTGGGCAATGAAGTTTTTTGGTGAGGAAGATTATAATAGTTTTGTGACTAAATATCAAGAGTGTTTGTTTGAGAATACTTATGGTGTTGAATCAAATGACGCTAATAAGGTTAAGGTTTATGGGAAGGATTTTATTGTGTGGGCAAATCCGGATAAGGCGGATGATTCGGTGTGGGAGGATGCAGAGGATAGTTTCTTGAAAAGCCCTAATTTGGCGACTCCTGTGAGGGAAACTCAAGATTTGATGGAAGAATTTGAGGAGGCTGGTAATGGGGGAAGCATAAGGAGTTTGGCTTTAGGTGCATTGGATAATAGTTTCTTAGTTGGCGATTCAGGGATTCAGGTTGTTAAGAATTTTAATCATGGCATTTCCGGGAAAGGAGTGTGTGTGAATTTTGATGATGGGATGGGTAGCGTGGCTTATTCGACGCCGAGAAAGGCTATTCTTATGAAGGCTGAAACTAATATGCTACTTATGAGTCCAATGACTGAAGGAAAGCCACATACAAGGGGCCTGCATCAACTTGACATTGAAACAGGGAGGATTGTTACTGAATGGAAGTTTGGGAAAGATGGAACTGATATTTCTATGAGGGATGTTACTAATGATAGTAAAGGGGCTCAGATTGATCCCTCGGGATCTACTTTCTTGGGGTTGGATGATAATAGGTTGTGCAGGTGGGATATGCGTGATAGGCATGGGATGGTTCAGAATCTTGCTGATGCTAATACCCCGGTATTGAATTGGACGCAAGGGCATCAGTTTTCTAGAGGGACAAATTTTCAGTGCTTTGCAACTACAGGTGATGGGTCTATTGTTGTTGGGTCTCTTGATGGGAAGATAAGGTTGTACTCAAACAATTCCATGAGGCAGGCAAAAACTGCTTTTCCTGGACTTGGTTCACCAATCACTCATGTGGATGTTACTTATGATGGGAAGTGGATATTGGGCACAACTGATACCTATTTGATCCTTGTCTGCACTATGTTTACTGACAAGGATGGAAAGTCAAAGACTGGCTTTGCTGGGCGTATGGGGAACAGAATCTCTGCTCCGAGGTTGTTGAAGCTGACTCCTTTGGATTCACATATGGCTGGAATGAACAATAAGTTCCGTGGTGCCCAATTCTCGTGGGTATGTATATATCTTGCTTTCTGTTTATTTATAAAATAAAGATGCATCCATTTCTTGCTGTTTGAGGTTAGATATGGATTGATATATGTCAACTTTTGATTAGATTTAGTGGCATTGAGGTGTTTGATAGCTCTAGAAGAATTCGCAAGAATTGAGAAGTCCTCCATTGACAAGCTCTTTCAATTTATAGAGGGTCTCATTCCATGGTCCACAATATATTCCTTTATACGGTTCATCAGTTCATATTTTTGTTAAGTATATCAAATGATTAGTTGTTTTATATTTGCTCAGGGTCATTACTAATATGAGTGTAACCAGTTATGCAAAATTTATGAGTATGTGTTGTTTGTAAATGACTAAGGTTTGTGGAACTTCATAAGGAGTTCATATAATCAATTTTTAATCAATCTTTGGTTTACACATAGCATTGCCTTTACTATGATGTTTTGGTCTCTGGATGTTAATGTTTAAGCATCATTGTAAGGTTTTCACTTACCCATAAAAGAAAATTGATACAGGCAACCATTGCCAATTTTCAGAAGCAAGGCAGTTTGAGGTGTTCTGGATTATGCTTGATTAGATGGTCTCCACTCTCTCAACAGTCCTTTCTTTGTTCATAAACATCTAAACCCTGTGATAAATTCAGCATTCTATTCTATTTAATTAGCTTGTAAGCCAGGTGGTCTTTGTCATCTATTTGTTGCTGCAGTTGTACATGTCATTGGAAATCAGTTGATCTCGTTTGATGCAACATTTGACAAACAAATGTCTTCAATAGCTGCAGAACTGCTAGCATATCCCATCCCTGAGTCACTTGTTGAAATGTGTTTTCCGTTGAAAACCTTGTATGATCAGAGTCATTCAAACAAGGCCCCAAGTTTTATTGTTTTGTTGTGTTAGTATAACTTTTAAATTTTGGAACTTTCTATATCCTTTGTGAAAAATAGAAAACTACTCAATGGGGGCTACTGCTTGGTACATATATGAGTCAAAGAGTCTTGGTGGCCAGGCGTATTCCCTAGGTATCCCCTTATCGGGACAAGCTTCCTAATCTTTTAAGATTTATTCTCATTTTTTTTGTAATTTGGAAAACTGTCTAATAGTGTCAACTGTTTATGATAAAAGCTGAATTCTACTAGCATGATGACATGAGGTTGAGGCAATGGGCTATCACTAGTACTTGGGTGAATTTTGCGTGTAGGAGTAAGGCTTTTTAAGCTGAGGTATCTAGCCAGCAACTCTAGTTTTGTTTAAGTAAAGGCCTTTATATATTTCTTTCAGTTTGTTGTATGCCTCATGTATTCTTTGTGATTTAGCTGGAATTAGTAATGAACCACCATAGCTTGCTGTGTATTTTTTAAGAGATTTTGGATGTTCCATCAAGGACCTGTAATGTTGTTGCTACAATTTTGAAAATGATTTTTCCTCATTGTGAATATTTTTAGCAAATGATGCCTGCATTACATTTCTCCTTCACCATATAGTTACAAATAGTAGGACATCAGCTTAAGGTTTTGGTTGCAGTTGATAAAAAAAGGAAAAAAAAAGTTTTAGGTTGCAGGACATTGACTGCAGTGCATGGTTTTTTGTTTTTTATTACGCTCTTGTTTGTTTTTCTGGTATAACTGTGCAGATTTACTATTCTCTTGTATCCTCTTTCTGGGTTTCTCCTTTTGTGTTGAACAACTGTAGTTACTCTAATATTGTGATGCATATTTCAAAATTTTCTCCATACAAACAGAACAGGTATTGCTTTTGTTTCTTTCCATGTGTACTTGAGATTAATGCAGGGTTTTCCGTAAAACTGATTAGGTCACGGAAGATGGGAAGCAGGAGCGCCATCTGGTTGCAACAGTTGGCAAGTTCAGTGTGATATGGAATTTCCAACAGGTGAAGGATGGTTCTCATGATTGCTACAAAAACCAGGTTGGGCTAAAGAGTTGCTATTGCTACAAGATAGTTCTGAAACATGACTCAATTGTTGATAGTCGCTTCATGCATGAGAAATATGCTGTCAGCGATTCACCTGAGGCTCCACTTGTAGTTGCAACCCCCATGAAAGTTAGTTCCTTCAGCATATCTAACAGGCGATGATAGAAGTTAAACAAAACTCTTTGTTTTTGCAAGCCTTAGATATCTGAATTAGGTTATTTCCAATTGATTACTTCTTAACTTTCTAATTGCATTTTGAATTTGTACTTTTTCTGTTAGCAAGTTATGTGAGACCTGTGACAAGTGGTTTCAATGAACCCCAGCCGTTTATTGTTGTTGTAATAACTGTAAGATTCAGGATTCCTCGTTTCTGGCATGAAGTTGAGAAACATGTTGATGTAGTAGAAAGTATGATTTCTTGTGATTTTTTTTACTGTTTTCTCTTGTAAGACTAGCAACGTCAGTATATATGTGCTGAATTTCTTGGAAGATTCCTCCAAAATTAATAATGGTACCTACCACTTGAGGAAGAGCTGAGGGCACAACAAGGTGGGATGGAATCCATTTAGTAAAGCCAGTCGAAAAGCCTACCCAAATATGATTGTATGGAACTTGTTCCTGTGTAGTTACAGTACAATTAGGACCGAGTCCTCTATTCCTGTGTAGGTAGTAGAGTAGTCCAACTATAAATGTTATGGACCAGACAACTGAACTTGTCGAGGGAAGGGGTCAGGGTTAGCTTCCATTCATTGCTCTTTCTATCGCTATGCAGAAACCACACATCTGAAAGTAAGGGTCTGTGGTGGGCTGGTCTTCCTCTTCGCCCACTTTTGAAGCGTTACGTTTGGACCCCAAATACAACAAGATTTTAGACTGCTTTTCAAATGCCGGTAGACGAACAAGCACATTGTCAGGTCTAACTGCTAATACCAATTTATGCTAGGGAAACACATTATATAGACAAACTCCGAGCTACCAAAAGCCAGTGTAGAAATATTGTGAAGTGTGATTTGGATTCTGAGGAGAATCCGCCATCGAATATTGTATAACATGCATTCCCTTCTATAATCATAGCCAATGTCATTTTACAAATAAATTATAGAAAATCAAGTCATTTTCATTAGATAAAATGTGTATAAACCTAGTGCAAAATTAACAGTAGTATGCATTCGAAGTAACAAAAATATGCTTTACAAAATACCCTTTTTATCTTTTTCCCAGACAACACCAGTTCAACTTATTACATTCTATACCACGCCTCTCACACCAAATTCTAAGCAAAAATGCAGTCCTCGATTAATCAATACACAAACAATAGCGTATATGTACAATGGAGAAATCTTGTCAGATTCTGGCCTTCAATTCTGGTCAATGCAAGAAACTGCCCAAAGAAAATAGGCATAACACACAAGCAACATACCTTAAAGTGTTAGCAAAAGGCTAATGTGGTTTGGACTGTGACTTCTTTCTGCTCAAGAACATGAAAATCCGTGGGAAAAACCTCTTTTTTTTCTTTTTTATATTCACGTCAGGAGATGAATCAGTTTCAGTGTTGCTTAACGAATATTCTTTCGAATTTGGCCCGTAATGGATGGGTACAGCAGCATCCAGCTGCTTGTCAAAGTTCTTTGTTTCTTTTCTATCCTCAAAGCTTGCTCTTGGACTCTTATTTGGGATTACCGCTCCTTTTATCTCTTCAAAGCTTGCTCTTGGACTCTTATTTTGGATTACAGATCCCGGAATAAATTCACCAGCTTTTCGTCGTTGCTCATTTTCCGCCCTCCACTTTCTCAATTCTTGTTCTACACCCAACTTTTCTTCCTTGGCCTTTTCAGCCTTCTGCCTTGCAAATTCCAGAGCTTCCTTCTTAGTAGCCAACTCAGAAATAACTTCCTCTAACTTCCTCAAGCTTCCCGACTCGGAATCCTTAGCTACATCGATTTGGGAGAGGGCATTAGCCACCCTAATATTCGCTTGCTCCTCTGCTTCGTGGGACTGCTTACTGAGCTCATAGTACTCCTCTAGAGAAAGTGTTACTCCAGGCGGAGGATCCTCATCATTGGGAGTTTGAGTTGCTTCGCTCTCTTGCAGTGCGTTGATAGCTGCTAGAGCCAACTTCTCCGATGCCTTTGCAGCCTCTATCTCCTTTTGAGCTGCAAGCAGTCTACTCGCCATGGTACTTGCTCCAGCTTTTGCTTGCTCTGCTTCCTCCTCTGCCTTCTGAAGCTCTTCACGAGCAATGTGAGCAAGTAACTTGGCCTGATCTGCCTCTTCGGCTGCCTTTTGTAATTGCTTGGGCAGCTCCACCATCTTCTCTCTTGCTTCTCTTTCCTTTACCTGAACAAGTGCAATCTCAGCTTTAGTCCTGTTAAGCTCAGCTTCAATAGATGCAACTGCAACTGATGCCATTCCTTCTCTCTGCTTAATGCTGGCCAGTGCTGATTTTTCAGTTTCTAGTTCCGACTTCAATGATGTGGTGGCTACTTTCAACAACTTCACTTCATCAGTTGCTTTCTCTATTTTAAGCTTCACCTCTTCAAGATTCTTTTTGGCCACAGCAACTGCTGCTTGTATATCACTATGATTGCTCTCCTGTCCCTCAAGGTCGCCTTTTGAATATTCATCAGTTTCCTGATTCAATTTTGATTCCATATATGCAGCTAATTCAGCTTTTAATTCCTGTAACAAAGCTGAGGCTGTATCTAGTTTTGACTTGAGATCCTTTGTTGACATAATTTGCAGGCTTAGTTTCTCCAGTTCCTCTTCTGCCTGCTTCAATTCCTTCTCCCAATTGAGCATATCCTGCTCTCGTGCCATAGCTGCTCCAATTCTGTGTTCCTCTGCCTCCAAGTGAGCAGCATGTGCAGACTCTAAGGATTCTTTTGTTGTCATCAGCTCAATAGTCAAATCCTCAACCGTCTTTTCAACTTCCTTTGATGCAGAAACAGCCTCCTCAGCTTTCTTCACAGCTATATCTTTATCAGTAACCAGTGAAGCATAATCTTTACGTAGTGTTTCCAACTCGTCTCTCACAGTTTCCAACTCTGATACAGCAGCTACATGCCTGGCTCTGGCGACCTCAACCTGTGCCTTGGCTGCAACACTAGCATCATCAGCAATCCCTTGCTCCATCTCTTCTACCCTGAGGTTGGCAAGTTCAGAGTCCTGTTTTGCTTGACGCTCTTCCATTTGTGCTCTCTCTAGGTTGAGTTTCAATTCTTCTATAAGTCTCTTGGTGCTATCTAGCTCTTTCAACATTTGCACTTTGGAATGTTCAGCAGTCTCAGACTGTTTCTTAAACAATGGAATCTCCTCGTATGCTTTCTCAAGTTCTTCTTCTATAAATTTTCGTCTCTACATAGGGCCAAGGAGAATATATTCAGAAAGTAAGCATGTGTCTCCATTCAGGAAACACAATATTTTAGACTATTTTTTCAGGTAAGTTGGGAGAGGGAAATTATGGCATCTTCAGATTTTCAAAAAATCCATTCATCATTTTAGGAGACGAAAGCTACAGATAAAGAGTTAAAGACTACATCCTATATAGTATATACATGTATATTTTTTGTGTACTTTTTATCCTCCCTCAATAAATCTGTAGATTATGACAAGTCTTTATAGTAGAGATAAAAGAATCATGAAAATTGCCTTGTTAGAGGCCAGTACATAGCAAGTAGGGTCCAAAAAAATTACAGTGCCCACCAATTTACCAAAGATTGACCAGCAGTTCAAGAAAAGGAATGAATGAGAGTAAAAAGCATGATACCTCCACAGTAAGGACTCTGTGGGCCTTCCAGTCAACAATTCCACCAAACTTGGACACAACTTCTTTAACAGATTCAAATGGTGCAGCTGTATCAATATGGCCTGTGTTAGGAACCACAGAAGTGTCCAATGCCTGATCAACCTCATCATAAGCCTTTCTATAATCGTGAACTTCAGACTCTGTTACCTGAGTGGATGAAACAGAATGTGTATTTACGTCATTCACCTGATCTTTAACAGAAACATCTTCTTGAGGTGATGGTAGACTGCTGTTTTGGTTTGTTTCTGAGGTAGCTGATGGAATGGATTTCAAGACTTTGCCTTTTATAAACTCCATTGTGTCTGGTTTACTAGTTGATACAAATGAGGCACTTTGCTCATTATTATGTTGAACATGCACGCTGCTAACCGGACTCACTTCTTCTGATTGCTGTGACAAATTATTGGATTTTGCTTCTGAAAGAGAGGGACTGGGCTCTGGGGAATATGCTACACTTTCCTCTTTTTTAGGATCCATTGGACTTTCATTATAGGCTTCCTGCTCGGTAGAAGGTCCATCAGAACTATCTTGCATGATCTTAATCCCAGGATATGGAGTCACAGACCCCTGAGGATCAGTTGAATTTGCATTATTACTTGATGGAAATGAAGTTTCCTGTTCAAGCAAAGGTCCATCAGAAGTATCTTGCATGACTCTAATCTTAGGATATGCAGCCAAAGACCCCTGATGATCTTGTGCTACTTCAAGAAACTTGTTTCTTGTTGGAAGAACTTGACCAATTGAAGGATCTTGGACTAAATTAGATTCATCCATCACTGGTACCTGACTTGTGGGTTCCACTGTTCCATTAGAATCATGGCATTTTGGAACTTCAATATTTGATTGATCCTCATGTTGGGAGGATACTACTGGTGAAGGAGAAGATTTTGGAGTAGAATTTTCTTCAACAATTTTCACACTCTCCATCCAATGAAGTGCTAACTGCTAACTGATAAGGAGATTCAACTGGGTATCAGAAAACCAAGTCATCACAAGAAATTAACAACAATGAACTAATGCTTAAAGAAATATTTAATAATTGCATAGCCCTTGGCTGGCACTGAAAAAAGAAGTAACTTGCCGAGCAATAGTAATATGCATGAGACAGAGAACATATTGAAGCTTCAACCACTAATTCTAACCAACTACAACACTCGTAAGGAGATCTTGAAGATCAGTAAATGAATTTAAATTAGAAAGACGTGGCGGTTTCCTTGAAATATCATACTAAGATCTAGAATACATTAGTAGTCTGCACGGGAATCTCTTCATAAACTATTGGCTGGTTTATCAAAATAAAAAAAGAAATAAAATAAAAAAATGGTTGTTAACTGAGGTCAAGAAACAAAGCTTGTAAAATGATTGAGGGAATTTTAACAGATAATTCCTATCAATATAGACTAAATATCAAAAATAAGATAATCTTGATGGAGCTAGATTAAATGGTAAAGTAAGGTTACTGAGGAGTAAGTACAGTAGCAAAATTAGGAAGGATTGGCAAAGAATTTTTTTTAAAATTATTGAAAAGTTAAACTTTAAGCTATGTTGAGTTTTGACCTTCTTCTGTTTAAGGTAGTCTGTTTCCAAACCTGCAAATCTTGGAACATTCTATTACTATGATACTAAGCTTTCACTTAATTACCCAATCCAACAATGGAATGCCCATGCCGGACAATAAGACTTGATTATTACTGGGTCTTTCTACCTATGTTATATGGACTCTTCAATTTGCCCTAAAGTACTAAATACTCGACACTCGGACAAGAGTATGGGCGTTGGACACTTCATATTAGTATAAAAAAACTGAAAATTTTGAGGAGTACTAGTGTTGGACTCTTTAAAATACCCGTGTCCAACAGCACTCTCCATCAAATTCCGACCGAACTCTCCATCCGAGTGCATGTAACATAGCTTTCTACACCTCAAAAAACTTTCAAAGTTTTAATTGACAATCGTTCTCATTTCAACTCAACTCATGGCCTTTTACCCCAAAAATTTTGACCATTTATATACAAAAGCTATAAAATCCTAAAATAAAGCAGAAAAGCTTTTTTGTTTTTTCATTATAAAAAAACATTGTTTCAATGTGTATATATATATAGAGAGAAAAAAAAAACTTCGGATAATGCAACATACTAAAATTGCTGATTGAAACAATCCGGGTCAAATCCCGAGTCCTGAACAAATCTTGGGTCATATCATTCGATGTGGGTCTGGGGTGTTACAAACTCCCCCACTTAAATTTTTGACGTCCCCGTCAGAACCGATCACACACACGGTCCACAGATCTTTATCTCTCTAACCATTAATACCGGCTGGTTTCGTATCCCCACCTCCGGCAACCCGATCGGATGACTCAACCCGAGCTTTCGAGAATCGACTCTAATACCATATGAAACAACTCATCAAATCCCGAGTCCAGAACAAATCTTGGGTCAAATCTCAAGTCCGAATCGAACTTAAACCACAACACAATAGTATTTTTTTAGGTCATATTAGCCCACCACAAACTCACCCAAAAGATCATGACTGAATGTACTATTGTTAGTAACTTAATTCATTATATACAGACAATTTTTTCTCATATAATTCGATGTGGGACTAAGGTGTTACACTAAGTCTATATAAGCACAAAAATGAATGCCAATTTCTATAAAATTCATCACCAAGTTTCCCCACATCAAGTTTTCTGTTTTTTTTTTTACTAAATATTAACTTTTTGTTAAGAATTTACTCAATTGAATAGGAGGCACAAAATTCACTCCCTATAACAAATCGACAATATATTCGTCAAATTCAAATTCTTACATCAACCAACATTGAGCAATGGCATGAACCTGACTTTAATAAACTGGCATGTCCCTGACTTTAACAAACACATACCACATATTTGAAACTAACCAACTACAAGGAACAATGTAACAACCCGGGTCAAATGATTGAAGATATTAATGATTGTAGCATGATCCTTATGTCAAAATAGCTTACATGTTACAAATAGCCACACAAGGCCCAAAAACTTTGCCTCACAAGCCATTTTGAGATAATACCAGGGCCCAACTGTCGTCGTGTCCCCACCTCGGATAACTCGAACAGATGACTCAACCTGAGCTTTCGAAAGTCGGCTTTAATACCATATGTAATAACCCGGGTCAAATCCCAAGTACAAATCAAGTCATAGCATAATAAGAGCCAATGTATTGTCTTAATAATATATTTTCGGGTCAACAAAGCCTACCATAGGTTCACCCAAAAGATTGTGACTAAAGATATTAGTGATAACAGTTTGAGTCCTTATATATATATATCAAATTACCTCACATGTTACGATGTGAAATAAGGGTGTTACAAACAAGCCTAAGGGATTATCTCGGTAAGTAATAAATGTGTGGGACGATATGAAGTTTCATTCTTAGAGATGATTACGCAAGTGGCCTAAGAAATGGGGACAACCAAACAAGTCATATAGAGAATGAAAAGTACAATCTAATTACACCTCTACAATGGTATATTTTTTTGCAGAAATTCAATATTCAAAACCTAAGTGTATGTTTTTCAGTATTTAGGTTTTCTGGTTGCTATCTAACAAATTAAAGCATCCAAATGAAGAAATCAGCTCTGTTTGTATATCTTTTCTTTCTTATATTTTCATATTTTTAAGTTGTTCTCGCAGACTATAAGCCCATAACAATTTCTTACTTATTCGGTTTCCGTACATTTAGCAGGTTAATCAACTCCTCTTAACAAGGTCCAATAAGCAAACAAATTGCTCTATTTAATTATCAGAAGCTGTAGCAAATTACAGACCATGATTCGGCAAAAATAATATTTTGATTCCATGGAAATAATTGAATCATTATGCACTCCAAGTTTCTGAAATAGCAATCAAATGGCTGATAACCAACAAGCCAATATATCAATAATACATATAAACACGTCTAATTTACTTTTGCATTCAAGCCTCAGAATCAATGTCATATTCGGAATTCGCATCAAGAAATTACTCAACTACCAAAATCAAATCATCATCGATTCTAATAAACCCAAAAAAGAAAAATTAAAGATTAGGAGAGAGAAAGGGGAAGGAGAAGAATTACCCGCAAACGAAATCAAACGCAGAAGCTATAAATTGTCTTCCCTGTATATACCAAGTGAGAGAAATTAAGGGGGAAATCAAATAAGAAGTCCATAATTTTAGCAGCATTAAAATTTACAAGGTCGAAATTCAGTGGCAAAAACAGCAAATAAAATCAACGGATGAATTTTAATTTAGATTCTATGCAACAATTATTACTACTATAATTTACCATTACAAACTAAAGGGAGAGAGTAAGATCAAAGATGTGTGGAGCCTACCTTTCCTCACCGGCCACCAGATTCGTAATATCTCTCCAAATTAGATTTTCAGAATTTTATAATTTATTTTATTTATTTATTTATATTATTAATCCGAAAAGTATGTATATTATATGTGGTAGCCTGGAAGCTCTCTCTGGTGTAGTTTATTTTATTTTTTATTTTTATTTTTATTTTTATTGTCCCTTTTATTTCTTTTAAATATAAATAAAGAATCTATATAATAAAATACAAATGATTTTAAATTTCCCGCTCATCCTAATAAATCATCTAGACCGTCTAAAATTTGAAATAAATTTCACGTCTATAGTGCCGGAGGCACGAGACTGTTACCAGTAGAATATATGTGGTAAAGTCACCGGCCACGGACACGACACAACATTACGCGCGGCTTTTGTGGTGTGGAAAGAGATTTGATTTCGTTCAAGACTCTTTGACTTTTGAGCTATTCTATGCTTTTTTATTACTATTATATAAAAACTGAAATATGTAATTTATGGATACGATTAGCATGAAATTATTTTTTTTGATAAATTAGTCAATTGACCAATAGAATACTGACGCACATACAATCTCGCTTGCGTGTCAGTATTCTATTGGTCAATTAATCAACTTACCACAAAATAAACTTCATACTAACCACTTTCGTAATTTACATGCAACCTGCAGGCTGCATCAATTCATCCCCTTATATAATAAAGCTGTAAACTACTTAAATAGTTAGGGTTCGATTCAAAATAATATGAACGAATTTTGAATTCGTTAATAATATGATCTAAATTAAAGTTATATTCGACTTGTAAGAATATATAGTTATTTAAAAAGTCATAGAGATACATTTGAATGTTAAAGAAGAAAATTGTAAAAACAGACATCCAAGAAAGTTTTAGTTTATTGTAATGGCATTTTAATACTCTTTTCTTTTTAAAATTAAAAACATCTTTTTAATTTTTTGATTAATATTTGAGAATCAAGTTATCATAAATTAACAAATAAATAATACAAAATATATTATATGTGAAAATGTGAAAGTTTCAAGTTTGGATGAAAGAATGTTTCTGCAAGTACTGCAACTCGGGTGGAAGATCAGATATTACGAAGTGGAAATTATATATAATGAATATAAGATTGAGAACAGTTTGGAAATAAAGATTAAATTTTCTCGAAATATATTTTTGAATATTATAGTGTGGATGTGATATAATATTATAGTTGTGGTATTATTTATAAATTTTGCAAAGTAAGCAAGTGGTTATATTATATTCGATTGGTCGGAGAATATTCGTTATAACAGGGAATATTCGTACGACGGCACAATCATTGGTGAACCCACAACGAAAGTATTGTCGTAGTAAGAAAACGACAGAATTATCTTTTTATAAAAATAACGGCGAAAGTGTTACCGTTAAAACTGTTGAACTACCCGGTAGTAAAAGTATAGTAATACGCGTGGTTGCATAGTAGCACACAGTATTGGTTATTGATGCTTACGTGAGAAGTCACTTAGTTATACTCAATTATTGCTACAGTAATTGCTGCATCATATCTCTCATATTATTGATTCAATTATTGTCACAGTATCATCTGCATTATATGATATATTATTAAATCAATAATTGAGACGACAAAGTTATTCATATTATTAAATTACAATATTTACAATGTCTAGAAGTTCTGTCAATGAGAGGTTTGGTCACCTAATTGCGCGCCAATAAGGAGAAATCCTTATCGGAAAGCCTCATCTTTCCTGAAAACGACCTGGTTGTTAAATATTGTGAGTTATAATATTAATGATGAATAAGTTCGTGTTGATTAAAGATGAATTTGATAGTTCCATTGTGTTGGAATTATTAGTGTTAGTGGAAATCGACATGTATTCCGATGATAATTGATGTATGGAGGTTATATTGATAAATCGGGTAATTTATCGGATAAATGAGCAATTAAATGCTACTAATTCACATGCTTATATAACTATTTATTCACATGTGTGTACTATTGAATCACATTCATGTACTATTAGGGGAGTTGGTGCAAGATTGATAATACTTCCAATGATAATTGCGCTTTTTTTAATTTAATTTAATAACTTTTATACAACAAAATTATGCCCAATTAAATTGTTCTAAACACATATCAATATACATATCAAATTAAAATAATTAATAATTTACATAAAGGTTTGGCTCTGATACCACTGTTAGGTTTGTAATATTCATGAACGCAATCAAATTGCACAAAGTAAGCAGAAACGTGTAAAAATCAGAGTTTAAAATTTTACAAACCATATACCCGGATCACCCTTTATGCGCAATTATTAATTAAACGAAAAGATAACGAATAAGAATCATACTCTTGAAGATTCGAGCTTCCTCGTGTACGAGTTCACCTCCAAATCCTTTCGCGTTCAACTTGAATCCACCGGGTTTGGTTCCTTCCTTTGATCAACGTTAGCCACCCAAGTGTTTAGCCTCTAGAGGTGATCCACCAAGAAAGAATAAAGATTCAAGAAGATGGTGTTTTTGGCAAAACCCTAGTTTTTCTATTTCTATAGAAAAATGCGTACTCTCCCAACTATTGGAATTACGTATTGGGTTAAGTTCATATGACCACCTGGATTTGGGCAGTTTCCCACTTAACCACCTGTAGTCAGTAAAACTACATTTAAATACCCGACTTTTTGAGTTAAAGTGAAAACGTCACATTTTCCATCCAATTTAACTATGCATGTATGTCAGATGCCAAAAGCGCGTGAAAAGGGACTTTAACAATTGAAAATGACTGAAATACCCCCTTATCCCTTCCTCTGTTCTTCTTACCCCTTCAACCTTGAAACCTACGGTCTCCTCCCTCCTCCGCTCACCTCTGTCTCATCGAGTGATATCCAAGCATCGCTCAAGTGATATCCAAGCTCATTCTTTTCGATAATAACGAAGATAACATGCCGATGTCGGCGCATAAGCGCGAAAGTCTCAGCTGGATTGCGCGGAAGAGGTGACGCCGCGGCTCCCGATCGGTGTTCGGTTGGAGTAGTAATCGAAGCGGGACGAGGCGGAGGTGTTGCTCTGTTGGGGCCTCGGCGGCGTACGCGACTGATCAAGTTCTTAAATAAAGTTAGGTGTTTTGGGGGTGGGGTTAAGAATATCAGGAGCGGATGAAGCTGAAATCTTTCGTATTTTGTAGTGGAACCAATTTTAGTTGAAGATATAATAAGCGGGTAGTAGTTGGTTTTGTTCAATATCTTTATTTGAATTTTGTGTGCGAAAATTTTCTCAATTTCTTATATATTTTTGTTTTTTTGGGGTAAAACATCAGAGTTGGGGGTGTAAGGGCAAAAAGAAAGTGATTATGGTGTTTTTGGGTGCAAAGGAACTGAAAGAAGAATCTCTTGAGCACTTTTGGTATCTGGCTGTGGGGAAATTTGAGCTAAATTATTGGATTTGATAATTTTTTTCTGGTCTGCCTTTATGGCTCCAAATTTGGGGTGAAAGGGTACCTAGTGACTCTGCAGAGACGAGGCTTTCTTCTGTGAGTTTCAATCAGCAGCCACCTGAAGGTAGTATACATTCTCTTTCATATGCTAATACATGTTTCTTAATGCTAATTTCCTTGGGGCTAAATGATCATTAGAGTTTCACTTGTTTCCTGAGTTTCTTTCTTATCCTTGTTATCCCTTTATAGTTACATGCAGTGCTCAGGACCATATTATTGCAAATTTTGTCCACAAGAATCAAAAATTGGCTCTATTGAGCACAACTAAATTCTCAATTATGTTATAGGAATTGGCTCTAATTTAAGTAGCCCCACAAATTCGACATCAGTTTCCCTTGTTTCTGCCATGCCTACTTCTTTATTCCCCAAGCCAACTTCTTGATATCCGGTCTATTTCCCTGAATTTCTCTACCTTGTGCATAGTAAAGTGTTTATCACTGTGATTTACAGGTATGTTGCCCCCGAATATGCAATGACAGGGCACCTACTTGTCAAAAGTGATGTCTACAGTTATTGGGTTGTGATGTTAAAACTTCTTTCCGGAAGACAACCTGTAGACATGTCTCAACTGCTATTCAAGAAAGTGGTTTTCTGTGTTATATGATGTGGTAATATTAGATTTGTTGGGGTCAATGCTGCATTCAATAGACGGTCTTTTTCGTTTCCTTTTTTTTTGTAAGAGAAATCCAGAAACTGATTAAGAAGTCCTTGTATATTTTCAGCCATAAAAAGTATTGGCATGTAAGAATATTTTTGAAGTTCCTTGCCGATTTTCCCCCCTGCTCTGATCCTAATTTTACTCCTTTAGCAACTATTTGTCTGTTTATATATAAGGAGGGTAATTAAGTCTTTATTCAACTTAAGTAACAGAGTTATGACAGAAAGCAGTTATTCACTTTAACTCAAAAAGTCGGGTGTTTAAATGTAGCTTTATTGACTACAAGTGGTTAAGTGGGAAACCGTCCAAACCCTCGGTGGTCATCTGAACTTAACCCTTACGTATTCACGTGTTGTGAAAGTGTCAACCACCTGACCCATAATAAGACTTCTCTTATTTATAGATGTAGGCAACCCTCTTTAACAATTAAGGAATTGGATTTTATTTAATTAATTAAATTCTTTTAATTAATTAAGCTCCCTAATCTTATTAGGGATAATTAATTAAACTCTTTTAATTAATTTGCTTCCAAATCTTATTAGGATATTTGAGAGTACTTTTATTAATTAATTCCCAAACTCCTTTAGGATTTAAATAATAATAATAATAATAAGACTCCTCTTATTAATTTATATTTAATATTTCCAAAATATTAAATAATAAATATTAAACTATTTAATTTATTCTATCACCATAGATTAAATTAAATTTACTTAACTTATTATTACGATTATGCCATTAACTTCATAAATAATTATTCTTCCTTTTATTGTGAGACCCTTTAGGTTCTCCATATTAAACCGGTTGTGAATAAATCAATTAGAACAATTCTAATCTTATTTAAATAAATAAATTAAACTAATAATTTATTTAAATAAATAATATTTATTCTACAATAGGGATAAGTCTCCCTAGCGATCAACGACTTTTCAGATAATATAGATTTCAACATTAATAATAAAAGAACATTTGAGTAAATAGTTACCGTATAATTCAATTCTTCCACCATACAATGTCCCAATTAAATATAAGACATGGAATTACTGTCAAGTCTTATTTTATTTAATTATATGTATTTCGACTCTTAAATGCACAACACCAAATAATGCAAATTAGAAACTCCTTTCTAATTTAATTTTGCCTTGGCCAAGGACTACTTGGTTGTCATTTATCGAATCACATAGGACATTTCTCTTCATTTACTAGAAGCGGTATTTTAATTGGGTTTTTCTTATGTTTGGGTCAAATTGTATTTAAGTTGTGTGACTTATAATAAGTAGGTGATTACATTAATTTAGGCTTTTATTCTAATTGGGTCTATTTTGTATTTGGGTAATATTAAAATTCTATTAAAATTAGGAGACACAATGAGATATATTAATTAATAAATAAGCAAAACCTAATTGCTTCATCATATTTTATACCGACTGAAAGAAAATAAAGAGGCAGCCGCTTAACCGAATGAAAGAGAGAGATGATTGTGACGTAAAAGATAAATTAAGGGAGAACTAGAAACAAGTATGTGTTTTCTTCTTTTTCTTTATTTTTATGCTATCATCTCAGCCTTTATCTTTCTAGTGTAAATAGGGATACATATATGTATATAATCTGATACATGTACCAATCCTAAAAGTCAGTAAATTTGTTGTTTTCAATGAATAGCCGAATAGGTAGTATAACTAAATTCATGTGTGGATTATTATTTTTTATATATATAAAATAAATAAGTTATTCGCTAGTAGTGTTGTACTTTATTAATACTAAATATTATAGTTGCATATAATTCTAGCAGGTTTTATTTTTATTATTTTTATTTTATTTTTATTTTATTTTTAAACAGATGGAGTAGTCTGTGATTGATTTTGGAGATCCTAAAATAATAAATTGATGATTTTTTTAAATAAAAAAATATATTTAGCAGTAGTAATTAAAGTTTACGAAAACTTGCATAATTTGCAAGAGATGTTATACAAATAAATATGTAAGATTATATGGAATGAATTAAATCTTAATATTATAAGTAATTATATTTTATAGTGGTACCAAATAGAAGTGTTCATATTTTTATAAATGTACTTACATTTAGTATTATTAATTTATGTAATTAGTTCGGACGGAAGGAACTTAAAGAGTTATATTTGGAATATAAATTTTGAAGTATTAATAATTGATATAAGGCGATGATTAAAGGCATATTAAATAGATTATGAATTATTTTGGAATTATTGAATTGGATTATATTTAATTTGAGGTGAATATGTTTAGGTGATGAATAACGTTTCGTATTTGATATCGTTAGCATTTGAGGGTAAGATTTGGTGGAGTGTGCTATAAATAGTTTGGATGTATCAGGTACGGATTCCGTACTCTTTCAGCGATACTCTTGTTAAATTTAATTTGTTCGTTTGTTTCTTTATTTCGAATTATGTTATGATTTCACATAATTGTTTCATGTGAAATATATATATTAGTTTCATTTTGGAGTTGATACACATGACTCGTATTTGTACTCTTTGAATTAGGATATCATGTTTAGTATTTATTTTTGATAATTGTAGAGCGGTACATGTTGCTACCTTCTTTTTGAGACCTTGTGACTATAATTTGATTTGGTTCAAGATGTACATATAGAACCTTTTTGTTGGTATTATGTCGCATGTGTTGTGACATGGTATTTTGTTAGAATATATCGTAGGGTATACTTGAGCTATAACCACCTGTGGGGGTACCACAGACATGTCGTCTTGGCACGAGAGACATGACACTTTCCATGGCGGTGTGATTAGTCCACGACGTCTCCGTTTTGGGATCCGGAGGAAGTGGGCCATTTGGTGTTTTGTTGTGGGAGGCGTATGGGTTAACCCTAGTTTTATGTTCTGCGGATTTTTGATGTTGTGCCAAACACACCTATCCGATTTGCATACATTTGGATTCGCGGTCCAATGTGTGATTTTCCTGTGTGGCATTATTTTGATTTTCCTGTGTGGCATTGTTTTGATGTGCTTGTGTGGCATTATTTTGGTTGCCTATGTGGCATCATTTGATTTGCCTGTGTGGCATTATTTTGACTTGCCTGTGTGGCAAGGTATATTTCTGAGCTCATTCGGTATGAAATAACTCCAGCCGTTTGTTTCAGCCTATTATTTTATTGGATTAGTTTTGTTGATTTTTGTTCAGTTCAAGTCATTGAGTTTGTTACTTCAGTTCGCTATTTCTTTATTCTTTTATTGGTTTCGTCATTTATGTTGATTCATATATATTCCATTCATATCCTTGGATATTATATTTTCGTTAGTACTTGCACTTAAGGCTTGTTCAGTAATTTGTCTCAACTGTTTTCGTATATCAGTTGTATATCTTTTGTATATCTGTATCCGTACTGGGCAATTGGCTCATGCTGTGTTTTTCTTCCGGCAGGTTTGCAGGGGTGATTCAGGGCTAGTGTGATGAGAGTTTTGCCTTTGACCAGTTAGGTTGATTCAAATTTTAAATTTTGATTATTTTAACTCAGTTTAGAGAATTGTACTTATTACTTTATTGATGGATCACCACTATTAATATTTTAAGGTTGTTAGTACTCTGTTTATTTATTTTGAGGTTTGTTGTGCTTTGCACGTGACCTCCCTTTCCTATTCGGGAAGGGGGTGTTATAGATATGGTATCAAAGCTTAGGTTCTTTCTTGTAGAAAACCTATTTAGGTTTGACCTGTGAGTTGTGGGAAAATCTCTGGGTAGACGTCGTAGGAATTTTATTCGATTTTGTTCTTTATTTGGTTGGTCTTGATTTTGACTAAGTGTCATTCTCTCCTCGAGTTGTAGTTGATTTGAGAAATGTGAGAAACATTGTTAAGATTATTATTGTTATGCATTGGAGCAATAATATTAGTTAAGGATTGTGATTGAATATCATTAAAGAGAATAAATATGTGATGGTGATCGTGATTGGATATTTTGTACAGTTAAGAAATGATTATATGATTATGATGTGAGTATTTGTATAAGCGAGTTTTTGATTTTGGCAAATTATTTTTAGAATTTTTTTTGGTGACAATTTATTATGATCTTAGAATTGAGGATTGATTTTGATGATGATTTTGGTTATGTTAAGCTCTTGGATAATTTGAGGTATGTGTATTGATGGGATACTATGAAAACGTAAAAATTATTAAGTATGAAGGACTTCTGTAATTTGAGTGTTGATATTGAGGTAATTAGATTAATCATTTGGAGTTAATGATCAATTTTGTGGCTATTTCCTAGTAGAATATTGAAATTATCTTATATAAAATTTTTAGTAATAGTATGAGGAGATCTTGAAATCTGTTGGGTTAAGATTGTCATAAAGAGAATGATTGATTCATTGAATGATTAAATATATAATAAGTGATGAATCTTTAAGAGAGATTTTGAAAGCTATAGTTTGCTTATTCAGATAGTAGGATATATGATTTGGAGTTTGGTATGACGATAAAGAGATCTTAGTAGTATTTTCTCTGGTGTAATAATGTTTAAGAACTAGCTAGATCAAATTGAGGTTTGAATATTTTGAAGTTATTAAGGATTTAGGAAAAAGTTGATATAATTTGTAGAGTTGTTTAGTTTATCCGATATCCTTGGAGTTTTGTATAATCGATTTTATATAAATTAAATAAAAATAATTTGTTAGATCTTTGTCATGTGTGAAACATAAATATTTTACTAATTAAAGATAATTTTAAATATTTTCGGTACTCGAATCGTATTTAGATGAAAAGAAAATTTTGTGTTTTTGAATTATGTTCTGAAGAGTACGTACGTTTGCAAGAATGAAACTCAAAGATATTAGCGACAGCCGCACCAACGGTGGATCATGGGATCTAATTTGATGCAACACGAACAACCTTACCAAGGCTTACACAGTAGCTGACGAATCTTTTACAAGTACACTAATAATTACGTGGACCGATGACTTATCCGCGTTGATAGTTACAAATGGCGGCGCTACGTCGTAACTAAAATTTTTTGTATCTTATTTAAATTTCGAGGACGGAATTATTTTTAAGGGGTGAAAAATTAATGTAATAACCCATATTTTTTTAAAATTAAATATTAATTGATTTTTTTTATTTTATACAATTGTGTTTAAATCGGAAAAGGTAAGTGATTTTGTTTCCCTCTTTTCTTCCTTGTTTTGTTAAAAAAATTAAATTCTTTTAGTAGATAATTAAATAACTGATTAAATTAAAATTGAGAAAGAAATTTTCTTTTGTTAAAGTCTTGTGATAAAATCATTCGGAGCGGGAAGCTACTTGGGAAATAGAGGAGTCTATTCGAGCGGAGTATTCGCATCTTTTGATAATTTGGTACGTTCATTCTTTTGATTCCGGGGACGGAATCATTTTTAAGGGGTAGGTGATGTAATACCCGAAAAAATAATAATAATTTAAATCCATATTTTAATTCGGCTTTTCTTATGTTTGGGTCAAATTATATTTAAGTTATGTGACTTATAATAAGTAGGTGATTACATTAATTTGAGCTTTTATTCTAATTGGGTTTATTTTGTATTTGGGTAATATTAAAATTCTATTAAAATTAGGAGACACAATGAGATATATTAATTAATAAATAAGCAAAACCTAATTGCTTCATCATATTTTATACCGACTGAAAGAAAATAAAGAGACAGCCGTTTAACCGAATGAAAGAGAGAGATGATTGTGACGTAAAAGATAAATTAAGGGAGAACTAGAAACAAGTATGTGTTTTCTTCTTTTTCTTTATTTTTATGCTATCATCTCAGCCTTTATCTTTCTAGTGTAAATAGGGATACATATATGTATATAATCTGATACATGTACCAATCCTAAAAGTCAGTAAATTTGTTGTTTTCAATG
Organism: Panax japonicus; assembly: GCA_020205505.1. NCBI lineage: Eukaryota > Viridiplantae > Streptophyta > Magnoliopsida > Apiales > Araliaceae > Panax > Panax japonicus. The sequence goes on from CM035094.1 coordinate 77,590,161, forward strand.
AATAGCCGAATAGGTAGTATAACTAAATTCATGTGTGGATTATTATTTTTTATATATATAAAATAAATAAGTTATTCGCTAGTAGTGTTGTACTTTATTAATACTAAATATTATAGTTGCATATAATTCTAGCAGGTTTTATTTTTATTATTTTTATTTTATTTTTAAACGAAGGGAGTAGTCTGTGATTGATTTTGGAGATCCTAAAATAATAAATTGATGATTTCTTTAAATAAAAAAATATATTTAGCAGTAGTAATTAAAGTTTACGAAAACTTGCATAATTTGCAAGAGATGTTATACAAATAAATATGTAAGATTATATGGAATGAATTAAATCTTAATATTATAAATAATTATATTTTATAGTGGTACCAAATAGAAGTGTTCATATTTTTATAAATGTACTTACATTTAGTATTATTAATTTGTGTAATTAGTTCGGACGGAAGGAACTTAAAGAGTTATATTTGGAATATAAATTTTGGAGTATTAATAATTGATATAAGGCGATGATTAAAGGCATATTAAATAGATTATGAATTATTTTGGAATTATTGAATTGGATTATATTTAATTTGAGGTGAATATGTTTAGGTGATGAATAACGTTTCGTATTTGATATCGTTATCATTTGAGGGTAAGATTTGGTGGAGTGTGCTATAAATAGTTTGAAAGTATCAGGTACGAATTTCGTACTCTTTCAGCGATACTCTTGTTAAATTTAATTTGTTCGTTTGTTGCTTTATTTCGAATTATGTTATGATTTCACATAATTATTTCATGTGAAATAAATATATTAGTTTCATTTTGGAGTTGATACACATGACTCGTATTTGTACTCTTTGAATTAGGATATCATGTTTAGTATTTATTTTTGATAATTGTAGAGCGGTACATGTTGTACCTTCTTTTTGAGACCTTGTGACTATAATTTGATTTGGTTCAACATGTACATATAGAACCTTTTTGTTGGTATTATGTCGCATGTGTTGTGACATGGTATTTTGTTAGAATATACCGTAGGGTATACCTGAGCTATAACCACCTGTGGGGGTACCACAAGCATGTCGTCTTGGCACGAGAGACATGACACTTTCCGTGGCGGTGTGATTAGTCCACAGCGTCTCCGTTTTGGGCTCCGGAGGAAGTGGGCCATTTGGTGTTTTGTTGTGGGAGGCGTATGGGTTAACCCTAGTTTTATGTTCTGCGGATTTGTGATGTTGTGCCAAACACACCTATCCGATTTGCATACATTTGGATTCGCGGTCCAATGTGTGATTTGCCTGTGTGGCATTATTTTGATTTGCTTGTGTGGCATTATTTTGATGTGTCTGTGTGGCATTGTTTTGATGTGCCTGTGTGGCATTATTTTGGTTGCCTATGTGGCATCATTTGATTTGCCTGTGTGGCATTATTTTGACTTGCCTGTGTGGCAAGGTATATTTCTGAGCTCATTCGGTATGAAATAACTCCAGCCGTTTGTTTCAGCCTATTATTTTATTGGATTAGTTTTGTTGGTTTTTGTTCAGTTCAAGTCATTGAGTTAGTTACTTCAGTTCGCTATTTCTTTATTCTTTTATTGGTTTTGTCAATTATGTTGATTCATATATATTCCATTCAGATCCTTGGATATTATATTTTCGTTCGTACTTGCACTTGAGGCTTGTTCAGTAATTTGTCTCAACTGTTTTCGTATATCAGTTGTATATCTTTTGTATATCTGTATCTGTACTGGGCAATTGGCTCATGCTGTGTTTTTCTTCCGGCAGGTTTGCAGGGGTGATTCAGGGCTAGTGTGATGAGAGTTTTGCCTTTGACCAGTTAGGTTGATTCAAATTTTAAGTTTTGATTATTTTGACTCAGATTAGAGAATTGTACTTATTACTTTATTGATGGATCACCACTATTAATATTTTAAGGTTGTTAGTGCTCTGTTTATTTATTTTGAGGTTTGTTGTGCTTTGCACGTGACCTCCCTTTCCTATTCGGAAAGGGGGTGTTACAGGTAGATTCTTTATTGATCATACATTATCTCCATGTATAATTTATTATACCCAAGCTTACCCTTTGATATACCCTAAGGGTCTTAAGGAATAAGTCAAACTATAACTCATCGTACACAAGATACTATTATGATCTCAAGTCCAATGATCACTTGTACTACTATCACTACAGGAATTCCTATTGATAGGCAAGTAAAACTCCATTAGGTATTCCTTAGCGAGCCACGTTCAGTGAACTTATTCTCTAATAAGCACCTACATACTTGCTTTAGTGTCTCCACACAGATGATCATGAGATCAATCATCTTCATCCAATGAGCAAGCAACGTATATACCAATCTATCCGGATTCACTAATCCCCAATTTAGTAATCCAACGATTGGGAACTATTTTAGTTTTAAGCTTTCAAAGAATTTATATCTCATTAGAATGATCATCATCATTATTCTAAAGCATTGCTTAAAACTATGAGTTTATCACATATTATAAAACAGCATCATGTAGATAATTAAAAGTCTTTAATAAATTAATAATTTTTATTAATAAATGAATAAGATTGTTACAAAGTACATGCTTTATCATCAAACATGATTGGCTTGTATGCATACTACTTTCAATCTCCCACTTACACTAAAGTCAATCGCCATGGTATCTCATACCCTTCTTCTCTAAGTGACGATTATCCTGCTGTTAGATAAGCTTTAGTTAATGGATATGTAATGTTTTTCTTGAGAGTTCACTATCTCTATAGTGATTTCCCATCTTTCAATGATTCCATAATCAAATGAAAGTGCTACAACATATGTTTAGATCAAAGATGAGACTTAGTGTGACAGCCCCAAAATAGGTCCATTCCACCCAACCCATTCTTCTCTAAGTGACGATTATCCTGCTGTTAGATAAGCTTTAGTTAATGGATATGTAATGTTTTTATTGAGAGTTCACTATCTCTATAGTGATTTCCCATCTTTCAATGATTCCATAATCAAATGAAAGTGCTACAACACATGTTTAGATCCAAGATGAGACTTAGTGTGACATCCCCAAAATAGGTCCTTTCCACCCAACCCATTCTGAGTTGTCAAATACATGGTACAGAAACAACTACAACTTTTACCACCCATAAGATGTGGGTTTGAATACAAATATTATCATCTAGACAATATCCACATGCAAATAAATCCCCATCATAATTATTGATACATAATTTTACAAAAAATGGTGAGGACTACTAAACAACTCTCTCTAGAACCTTCATTCCATACCCCGACTAGTACTCGCTACATTCTCGCCTCCTGAGAAGAAAAATGGAACAACAAGGAAAAGGGTGAGCTCAACTAGCCCAGTAAAGAATATTATGACTAAGATAATGTACAACAAATTATTCTTAGTCTTCAACAGGGAAAAATCTGATAGAATACAATAGACAACAAGTTTTAGATCAACAACTGCAGCGAAAACAATAATTCATTAGAAGAGTTAAGTAGAGAATAAAATCTACTAACATCTATGAATTTAAAAGTCTATCATCAATATTTTATCCCTGTAACATCAATCAATATATATCTCAAATCAAATCAAATATTCATCTTTGCACTACAGGCCAAAGATATTCATCAGTTGGTCATGTTCATAAAAACACCTGTTCATCTTTGCACTACGGGCCAAAGATATTCATCAATTGTTCATGTTCATCTCAACACCTGTACATCTTTGCACTACGGGCCCAAGATATTCATAATAAAATCAACCATCTTTGCACTACAGGCCAAAGATATTCAGTAACACCATCATTTAGGACTGAGGATGATGAAAAATATTTTAAAGGAAACGAATCCAGTGAAACAAAATAACAAGTATTAAGGATTCGTACTTTAAACAATCTGAGTTCAAAAATACTTCATAAATAATCATACTGAAGTAAAATTCAAGAATGATCAAAACATAGATCCAATCAAAGCTAGTATCCAGAATAGATATTTTGGACAAAAAGAAGAAATTTCATTTTTTGGTGAATAGTGTCGTATTCGTGAATAGTGTCGTATACGTGAATAGTGCCGTATACGTGAATAGTAACTCCGACTCCAAAAGATAGAAAGTTCACAAAAAACATCATCACGCTTCGTGAATAGTACTCGTGAATAGTAACTCATGAATAGTAACCCCGACATGAAAAAGTTCCAAATTTGATAAAAAGTTCCAACCATCATTTCAGCATAATGATATTGAAGAAATAATATCATTTGAGAAGAAAATAACATCCTTTACCTCGAAAGACAGCACTTCTAGTTAAAACACCGGATATAGGCTATGACTTGAACTTGCACCGTATAACAATACTCAAAGTATACTCAAAATACTCACAAGAATACGTTCGATAATATAGAGAGAGAAAACTTCAGTTTCTGGTGTGATTTTTAATTCTAACCTAAGCACCTATTTATAGGAAATTGCTTAGAACACCAAAGTAAAAAATTTAATATATATATATATATATATAATCATCTACGCCAACCCTTGAATCTGATTTTCAGCCATTGAACACATGCTCCCTTCTAGAAAAATAAATAAAAAACGTTTTTATTATTTAAAATAATTAAAACTTACAAAAATCAATTATTTCGGAGCTTCGGAACTTCAATAATTCATAATAAATAGCCCTTTTTGCCAGAAAATTCGAATCTCGCGAGTTTTTATAGGAAATTCAATTCTATACAACTTTGCTGAAGAAAGTTTTTCCAAATTCCAAACAGAAATTGACCGAAATCCATAAACGGAGGATTTTACATACTATAATCAAATTTCAGTCAATAATTGTGTCCACCAACACACAAAATCTGTTTTTAATATTTATTACAACAAAAATACTCTTTTTCCTCATAAACTCATATATCCCACATTCATTGTAAAAATATCATCATTAATATATTATTAAAATAATATATTTAAATGAATTATTTTATCAGAAAAAGATAAAATATTAATTTTCAACAATTGTCACATTAAATATTTTCTCCATCTATATCCACATAAATTCAATATTTTCCTCATCATATTAATCAATAATTAATTATTCACAAATAATATTACAGAATCACAATACTGGCAACCAGGCCGTTCCCAGGAAAGAGGGGGCTTTCCAATAAGAATTTCTCCTTACTGGCGCGCAATTAGGTGACCAAACCTCTCCTTAGACAGAACTTCTAGACATTGCCAATAATGTTATCAAATAATATTATTCAGATAATATGAATTATTGCTTCGATAATGGAAAATACTGTGTAGTGACAATTATTGAAACAACAGTAATATAAAATATCAATGCAGCAATTATTGAATCAATAAAATAAAATACTGAACAGTAATTACTGTAACAATTATTGAGTAGTGCCTTCTTACGTAAGAATCAATAATTGGTGCAATACCGCGTGCTACTGTGCAACAACGCGTATTACTGTGTTTTAACCACTGGGTATTCCAACAGTATTAACGGTAACAACTACGCCGTTATTTATAAACAACTTATATTTGTCGTTTTCTTCATCTAATCGCTTTCCGTTATGGGGCCCACAAAAGACTGCGCCGTCGTACGAATATTCCCCGACAACAATGAATATTTATAACCACTTGCTTATTTTGAAATATTTGCGCATTTTGCCCATAACTAACCACATTAATCAAATTCACCCTTACTATTTCAAAATAATAAATAAATAAAGGAAATTCCTTTTTATTTAAAAATTTTCGGGGTCTTACACTTAGGAACTATTCCTAGTTCGGTAATGAATTTTTCATCCAAACAATCAATGAGCAATTAAATGCTACTAATTCACATGCTTATATAACTATTTGTTCACATTTGTGTACTATTGAATCACATTCATGTACTATTAGGGGAGTTGATGCAAGATTGATAATACTTGCATGACTAAGTTAAAAATGGATGTATAGATAGAGGTACTATACTGTAATTCATATTTTTCACATGATTATACTATTGATTCACATGATTGAACTATTGATTCACATTATTTACTATTAGGGGAGGTGGTGCAAGTTTGATAATACTTGTAGGACTAAATTAAAAATGAAAGAAAAGTTGAAGGTATTGTACTGTAATATTTCGAGCCCCAAAACGTGCAATTATTGAAACTATATTTTTCTATAAATAGAAGCTCATTTCTTCATTATTCTTCACCAATTCACTCAAACTCTAGAGCATTTATTATAGAGAGAAATTATAGAGAAAAAGAAGAAGAGAAGTCTGCTACCTCACTACTCCAGTATCCATTTTCTTTCTAAGGTAAGGGGTATTATTTCTTTCTTTCGTCTTCATGAAGAGAACATTTGTTATTTCATTCTTTATTATTATGTTGAAATAACCTATCTATGCGAAGTACCGCATACATGGTGAAATTCTTCTGTTATTCCATTCTTTATTATTCTGTTGGAATATCCTGTTTGTGAGTTTTACGGCTAACCTGATTCCGTCTTTATTATTCTATTGAAATATCATGTATGTGCGTTCTACGCCGGACTTGGTTCCGTCTTTATTATTCTGTTGGAATATCCTGTCTATGCATTTTACGCAGGACCTGATTCCGTCTTTATTATTCTGTTGGAATATCCTATCTCTGCGTTTTAAATCGGACCTGGTTCCGTTATTTATTATTCTATTGGAATAACCTGCCTGTGCGGTTTATCGAATGCCTGATTATTTCTTTTGTTATTCTATTTATTATTATACTCAGTTGGTTAAAGTTTTGACTTCTATACTCCATGAAATTAGTGGAATATCCTTGATATTTGCGCTTCATCCAATATCTTTTCATGAAAATATTCTTCTGAGCATTCTTGAATTTTACTCCACAAAGAAGTATCATGTTGACAATTTGGACTTTATTGATTCCTGGATAAAATAATTCTTGAACTTGTTTAATTGAATTCTTATATCATTGTCATCATCCTTATGTTTATAATATGTTGAAAGTCATCTGTGGCCTGTAGTGCATAGATGGACTTGGTATGATTATGACCAGAGATTATTCGGTATAATCATGACCGTAATGTTACAAATGATGTGATAAGAGTCCTCATTTACCGTAGTGCATTGATGGACAGTTATTGGCATGATCATGACCATTGATGAATACACGAATATCCTTGGCCCGTAGTACATGGATAATTTGTGGTCGTGATACTAATGAATATCCTTGGTCGTAGTGCAGGGATGATGTGTTTTATTTATTAAGCTGAGTCTCAGCGATAAAATTGATGAAAAACCTTTTAAATCATAGAAGATAGTAGACTTTATTCTCTACTTGACTCTTCTAATGGATTGCTTGTTTCGCTGCAGTTAAACTTGATGTTTGTTATATTTTATCAGTTTAACACTGTTGAAGGCTAACGATAAATTATTCTGCATTATCTTAGTCATAATATTTCTTACTGGGCTAGTTGAGCTCACCCTTTCTTTCACTGTTCTCTTCAAGAAATGAGAACGTAACAGGGACGAGTCGGGGAATGGAGTGATGATCCGAGATGGTGTCATAGTAGTACTCACTATTCTATAAAATAGTGTGATAATAAATATAATGAGGACTCCATTGAGTGTGGATATTGTCTAGATGACAATATTTGTATTAAAACTCATAGCATATGTTTTGTCGTATTTTACACGATAGTTGTATAATTAAGTTTTTATTTGTATTTTATACCATCTATTTGGCGACTCAAGATAGGTGATGTATACCTATTTTGGGGGCGTCACAGTATGTAATACTGTAAAATTCCAAAATACAGATTATATTGTATATTATAATATTATAAAAGGTATAATATTATAAAATTTAAAAATCGGTGTAATTATGTAAGACAGGTGAAATCGGAGTAATATATAGATGAGCATATTAATTATGTAGGACAAATATTAGTAGTATAATATAGGAATGACAAATGTCATGTAATGATGTTATGTACCGTAATCTAGTACTCACTTCGTTCCTAAAAGATTGTCTTTTTAGAAGAAAAAATTTATTTTAAAATATTTGTCGTTTACAACTTTCGAGGAGAATAAATTATTTACTTTCCTATATTACTCCTACCTTCTCTCATTGTCCCAATAAATTATTTCTATTGTATTAATAGTTTTCAACTTTTCATAAAAAATTAGTGATGAAATTTCAAATAAATTTTACTTTATAAATAATACTATCTTAATTCACGTGATAAAATCTTAAATGACAATCTTTTAAGAATAATGGAGGTAGTATATTTAATAAATTTGATGGAATTGGAGGGAAGGTACATAATGCCTTCGTGATTTTTGCTAAACTAGTAGTAGACTAGTAGTAGATTGATAACACACCATGCAAGGAATGTGTTAATTTTTAAAAATGACATATTCAAATTTTATGTAATATAGAGAAACAATATAAATAAACAATTACAGTTGGCAACTTTTCATAAATTTAATTTCTTATAAACTTGACACATAATATAGTGAAATTTGAAAAGAGTAGATACACGCACCTACAAATTATTACTTGGTTTTTTTCAAGAATATTTGTAGAGCATATGTTTTACAAAATATATTTCCAATATATGTCTAAATAAAATTGAAAACATTGGATGCATGCATTCACAAATTAATTATTTCATACCTGCCTGCATATATATATATATATATATATATATATATATATACACACACACACACACACACGGAAAGCTTCAAGAGCATAATTCTTAAATAGCATAATGCCTTAAATAGCATAATTTTATCAAAATGACGTAGTTTTGTAAGGACGCGGTGACATTTTTGTAAATACGCGGTGGCATGGTATTTACAAAAATGTCACCGCGTCCTTACAAAACTACGTCGTTTTGATAAAATTATGCTATTTAAGGCATTATGCTATTTAAGAATTATGCTCTTGAAGCTTCCCGTATATATATATATATATATATATATGGGCTATATGTATATACACAGCTGTGTATTACACAGTAGGTTTATGGCTACAGATTTTTTGGGCTATAGCGACGGTAAACTGTCGCTATAGCCCAGGATAGCTATGACGACGGATGAAACCGTCGCTATAGCCCAAAAAACCGTCGCCATAATCTACTGTGTAATACACAGCTGTGTATATACATTTTTTCATATATATATATATATATATATATATATATATATATATATATAATCAATCAATCATCATATATATTTCACCGGATGCAAAAAGTTTATACATTGTCGAATGATAAACTCGATATACCAACCAAAATGAGTTGATAAAATTATAAATTTATTTTGAGTCGACACAAGATATATATGTTAAGATCTTCTAATGTTTTGTTATATTTAATTATTGATTAGAATTAATCAAGAAAAAAAGTGTTGAAATTGTTATTACACCAACCCTGGCGGTTGGGTCCTCCAACGTAATTTCTTTTTCTTAGCTAACTTCCTAACCCGCTCCAACCCAATCTCCCTCTGCTCCGACAACCAACAAAACTTCTGCAACCCTTGATCCACCATATCATCATGAAGCTTCCACCACCTCCAATGCGCAATGTCACTTGCATAAACATGAAAATAACCAATATCCCAATTACAATCATAATCTCTATAACATTCCCATGGCTTCAACCCCAAGTAATGTATTGCATATAACTTTGGAGGATCCGACCCGAACAGTTGGTTCTTGACATAAGTTTCAGTTGTAGTATTGGACCAAAAATTGGTCAAAAAATTTACCCTCCTCGGCAACCTATGCCCCCATACGAAGATTTCATTGAGGAACCCTTGGTCACCACCATTATACGACACAACCTCTCGAACACGTTGCATGAATGTAGTGAATGTACAATTTGATGGCTCGATGACCATGACACCCGAATTGAATATTGACCCGTCATTTCCTGTTGCAGATAGTTGAGGAAAATGGAATAACACGTCAATATTACGCAAAACAATGATATCAGAGTCGAGGAAAATGATCTTATCGTAGTCAGTCAGCTGCCACAATCTCAACTTGCTGTAATTATACTCGTTGTATGAATTCTTTTTTGCTCTAGGGTTTCGGATCCTCTCGATGATTCGGATCTTCCAGCCGGCTGAGGCGAGGGCCTCCTGTTTGGGTAGGGAGATGGAGGAGTTGTCCAGGAGGAGGATAAGGTCGCGTTTGGTACCGGTTTGAAGAAGAGACCGGGCCAGAGTAATTGCACCACAAACATAGGATTCAGAAGAATGGAGGACAGTGGCGTACGCTTCTCGTTTTATTGTCTTGCTGCTATTATGTTTAATCTTGAATACACCTCGTCTATTCCTGAAAATTTGTTCACTTTTATTTTATAAATATATAATAAAAATTTACTTTATTTGCATTTATAATAATCAAATAAATTCACACCAAATTAAAATTTAAAATTTCATAAATCAATTATTATAATTAAAATTAAATTTTTTTAATATATAAAAAATTTCATAATATTTAATAAGAATAATACTATGTATACAAATTAATACATAAAATTTTTATTACATACTAATAAAAATGTGTAAAACATTCTATGGTAGGTACTACTATTTGTGCATAAATTTTTTGTGTATAATTTATGTCCATACTCCATAATCATTAACGTTACTCTTTCGATAAGGACCTTTGATTATATTAAAATCAAACTTGTTCCATTGACCTACATGCATGACTTTATATTATTGATTTTTAGGTTAAATCAAATTAATATATGGATTAAAGTAGTTTTTTTAATATTCTTCTAGGCCTTTTGCAATATGATTTGAAATTCCATAGCACTCCTAAGATAGGTTCAGAAGAAATAATAAGGCAAGCGCCTGTAGCTCAGTGGATAGAGCGTCTGTTTCCTAAGCAGAAAGTCGTAGGTTCGACCCCTACCTGGCGCGTTTTAATTATTTTATGAAATAAATTTTTTTTAACAATAGTTAAACTAAGGTGTTGTTTGCCCCTTAATCGATTGTCTCTTATTCCCTAAGAGACATACTGTTGTCTTTTTGTTACCTCTGAATGCCTCTTAATTAGTAAGACAGAAAATAAAATCTTAATAATTAGGAGGTACATCTTAATAAAAAAAATTTGATAATATTTTTTTATATAAATATATTCAACAATATTATGCACTCATTTTTATTAAATTAAATATTTAAATTTATTAAATAAAATTTTACATTTTAAAATGGCAAAATAGTGTCATTAAGAGATAACTTACTTTTAAGTTATCAAATAATTTTTAAGATTCAGATCTCATAACCATTTAGATGATCTAATTTATTAAAACATTATAATTATTCAGATCTTAAAGATAGTGTGTACCTCTTCCCCGGAGAGGCGAAGCCAAATTGCATGAGCCAACAGGCAATGAAAGCTTGTGCTCCAACCTCATCATCTCCGGCATATAAAACCACCAATCGCCGTCCCGTTGGACCAAGTCATCGCACCGGAATACCTCCAACATAGGCCTACACTTGCTGAAAAACACCACTTTTGTAACTCTCCTATTTTCCCAATATGATCTCCTCCCTCTCTTCACAGCCAAATTCGCAGCTATTAGGTGCACTTGCAGCCTAAAAACATCCCTCCCCCACCCTTCTTCCGGCCATTTGCATGGCAATTTCGCAACTAAAATATCCATTTTCCCATAACGTTCGATTCTTGGCAATGGAATTTTGGGACACAATGGACGATCATTCTCTTCTTCCTCGTCGATCCATTCGGGAAATAAGTCCTTCCATTCCAAAGAGTAGTTGGAAACATGTTGAAAATATATAGGGATAATTTGTCCATGCATTTTCCATTCGCTCAAATCCTCTCCTTCCATATTCACCATCCCAATCTTCATTCCTCTTCCCATTTTATTCAAGAAACTTGGCTTCTCTCTCCTACCCAAAATTCTTTCATTTACTTCTAATCGATTTGATTGAGACTGTTCCAAGACTCTCTGCAGCTTAATGCCTTTATCCATGGGCATGGGCATGGGCATGGTCACCTATATATATAGAAAAAACATTCAAATTTAACCAAATGCATGGTAATAATATATCACCAAAAAGCTATTATATATATATATATATACCTTGTGATGGCAGTCGCAACCAGATTATGGAGTATTATTGATCTTGGATAAAACTGTTATACGAATCCCTAATATTTGTCCTTCTATCTCACTAGATTCGTTCTCTAAAATATTTTTCATCATCCTCAGTCCTTAATGGTGATATTTGATGAATATCTTTGGCCTGTAGTGCAAAGATAAATGATTACTGATGAATATCTTTGGCCCGTATTGCAAAGATGAACAGGTGTTGAGACGAACATGACCAACCGGTGATATAAATGAATATCTTTGGCCTGTAGTGCAAAGATGATTAAAGATGTATATTGATTGTTATTACAGGGATAAAATATTGATGATGGGCTCTTAAATATTAGAAGATAGTAGAATTCATCCTCTAAGTGACTCTTCTAATGGATTGCTATTTCCGCTGTATTTGTTGGTCTAAAACTTGTTGTCCATTATATTTTATCAGATTTTTCCCTGTTGAAGACTAACGATAATTTGTTCTATATTATCTTAGTCATAATATTTTTTACTGGGTTAGTTGAGCTCATCCTTTTCCTTTTTTGTTCCATTTTTCTTCTCAGGAGGTGAGAACATAGCAGGATCAAGTCGGGGTATGGAGTGATGTTTCTAGAAAGATGTTTAAGAAGTCCTCACTATTTCAGTAAAATAGTGTTTGAATAATTGTAATGAGGACTTATTTGCGTGTGGATATTGCTAGCAATCAGATCATGCTTAATAACTGATACATGTAAAAATTAAGAATCTTTATTTCAGATCAATCAAAGTTGCCGGCGGAATAAAGCAGTCATTTTGCAGCTTGAGGAACCACCGTGAGATCAGAGAGGAAGAAGAAGTGAATTCATGCAACGACCGAATTAATTTTTATTTTTTCCCAACTCAAATTCAAACCCTTGAATTAATCAGTTTGATTCTGGGTATTAAGATTTGCTTATATATTCTCTGGATTAGCATAATTGTTTGATAATGAAATTGGCATATTTTGGTATAAATGTGATTACAAGTTAATACAAAAGTTCGTGATTTTCCATTTATCAGAAGAAATTAGAGACTTCAAGGGGGAGAATTGAGGCCGTTGGATGAATTCACTTCTTCCTCTTGTTTTGTTTAGGTCGTTTCAAAAGGAGGAGCCCAATCCGCAGTGGGAGATGAGGACTTGCCAAGGGATGCGAAGATTGTTAAAACACTGCTAAAATCAATGGGACTAAGAGGCTTGTGGCTGTGAGAGCACAAAAATTTGGCTTAAAATTGGCCAGCATTCGCAGTTTAATACTGCGGACCAGATATTTTTATAAAGAGGGTATTTTTGACCTTTGTCCTGTCCGCGGTATTAAAATGTGAAAAACTAAAAATTAAACTGCGGATTAGAGTCATATTAATCGTTAGATATTCGGATGGACGATCAAGATTTGTTGTAAAACTAGACTCTTTTTACAACGTTAACTATAGATCGGTCCTTAATATATATATATGAGCATAACATACATTAATTGTATCAACTCCGGACTAACTCATGATTAACCAAAATGACTCGGTCAACTTACTAATGGTCAATTTATTATATATAATTAATAATAAATTTTTATTTTTTAAAATTAATTGTTATTTCCTTTTAGAAATTGAAACATTCTAAATATAAGTGCCAACAACGGCTAGTACTTAGACATTTAATGCAAGTGCCCACGAGTACTTACTCTGTAAAGATTTTTTTTTCCATATCAAGTTTTTTAATTCAAAACAAATTAGAAATAAAAAAAATTGGCTCAAGTCATTATATACCAAATATATTTTTTTAAAATATTTAATGTGAGACAAGATATATAATCTAACACTTATTCTCATGTTTTAAAAAAGAAAAAAAAGAAGGAAAAAGAAAAACGCAAGTGCCAAAGAAGGCCGTAATCAAAATATTTCAATTAATATCACTCATAAAAAGTATATATATATATATATATAGAGAGAGAGAGAGTTCGGATCAGGTCCAGACTCCCGTATTTTAATAAAATTCGGACCTTTTTTTTTTTTTTTTAAAAATAACTCAAAAAAATAAAAAAAATTATGAAACTTGAATTTTTACATAGTACATTATTTTGGATGTGATTTGGATACGTATAACAAAACATGTCTGTACAGTCTGTGCATACATTTTTTGGTATAGATATTCAAATCACGTCCAAAACATTATATTATGGAAAAATTTTAGTTTCATAAAATATTAAATTTCAATTTCATAAAATATTAAATTTCAGTTTCATTATATTATGTGTGTGTGTTGATCATGTGCTTAATTAATTTTAACAGTCAAAGACGGGTATATTGGTAGAGTTATACTCCATCCGTCCCTTAATATAATTAAGACGTTTTAGAATTATGCATAATTATTAAGAAAATGATTGTATAACATTAAATATAATATCAATTATCTATATTACCCTTGTATTGAAAAAAAATATTGTTATTTATTGGGCAAAAAATAAAGAAAGAACAAAAATTATATTTAATACTTATTGAAAACTAAACAATTAATATTTACTTAAAATTCTAAAAATATAAGGAACAAAAAATATTATCCAAAAATAAAAAATCTGACGGTAATCACGCACAACACCACCAACTACATGGTTGGCCTGTCAAGTTTTACGTGCTACGAACTACTATTGCTTAATTTTTAGGTGTACTAAATTTCAATTCACCAATCTCTTATAGGAGTTTTTCTGAATCAGTAAATCAATACAAATATGATTATATATTTTGTTAATAAAATTTAACTAAGATATCATCAACTAATCACTTCATTGAACCCAGAGTGGTTCCTACAAAATATTAGCAATTGTCAAACTAACAAACTTGAGATCAAGTTCTACCACAAATAGAAAGAATATAGGCTTAAATATGAATTAGTATCCTAAACTATAGGTTATATTTTATTTCGGTGATCTATCTTTCAATTTTGTCAATTAAATGATTAAACTATTAATTTTTTCCAATTGCAACAAATTGAACACGTCACGTCAGAAATTGTTGACGTGACTAATTATGTGGGGCCTTAAGAAGCTTATGTGGCAAAAAAAATTATTTTTTATTCATTACATAAACAAATCTGTTTAAATAAAGGACAAAATAGTCAAAACTTAATTAACATTTCTAATTAAAATAAAACAAACATTTTTATCGGTACAAATCCATTACAATCGATCGATCAAAGACTCCTACCCCAAATCGAACGAAAAAACCTAGCTCAACCCGCCATCAAGGTGCTGATAACTTTCTTTCTCGATGCTTTTATCCGAGGGCGTCTCAGCAGGCTGGGATTGACAAGGAAGAGATCTTTTGCTTCTCTGTTTGTCCTCTGGGGATATCTCACCTAATCCTCTTCTCTGTTTTCCTTTACCACCGCGATTCTTCTTCTGATTCTCGCGTCCTTCTGAGCTAGGATTAGCACAAGGCAACTCTTCTTTGTGATTTTCTGTCACACTGGCTGCTTTTTCTTGAAGTTGTTCTGGTTCTTCAGTCTGAAGATGGCGACTATCTAACAGCACGGAGGTTTCACCATTAAGCTCACTACCCTCCACTGAAAAATCAATGACGTGCATCTCATTATGATTACCAACCATATGCGACACTTCTCGCCCCCTGTGTAAGTGGCCCTGCTGTTGAGCAATTGCCTTGTGTTTAGCAGTCCAAAAGTATAGTGGGGTGGAATCCAATTCCATTGTTCCATTTGTTTGTGTTATTGACATGTATGAGTATGCTTACTTCATTGTTGAACCGATTATCATGCCGGAATGGTTGATTATCAGAAATTCTTCGCTTCGGTTAATCGTTCGATTTGGGGTATGGAGTCTTGATTGATCGATTGTAATGGATTTGTACTCATATATATGTTTGTTTTATTTTAATTAGAAATGTTAAATTAAATTTTGACCATTTTGCCCTTATGTAAACAGATTTGCTTATGTAATGAATAAAAAATAGTTTTTTTTTGTCATATAAGCTTCTTAAGGCCCCCACACAATTAGCCACGTCATCAATTTCTGACGTAGAATATGACCTATAATTTAGGGTACTAATTTATATTTAAGCCAAGAATATAATATGGTGCCTAAGCATTAACAATAGTTTCATTAATTAATTCTCTATCCCCAATTTTAAAGAATGCATCAACAAATCATTATCCAACAGCTTCCTTATCCTTATTTGACTCTCTATTTTAATCCCTATATAGGATTTTATTCCCCAAAGTGAGGGAGTCAAAAGACCATTCTCTATATATACAAAACGACATTTCACACCCTCATTTAAGTGGACAACTCATCAATCATACACATCTTGACATTTTTTTAGTACTTTATTTTTAAATTATAAACTTAATATTAACTTATATTTTAAAAATTAATTTCAAACGTATTCAAATTTAAAACTGATATAAATTTATTTAATTTATGTCAATATAATTATAAATATTATAAAAATATTAATTATAAAATTTATTATTTTCAATTCAAAATTTAAATGAATCATATTAAATTTAAATTTAAAAATATCATAAATTAACTTTTTAAAAGTTAATATTAATCTTATGTACATTTACAACTACAATCCATTCACTACTCATTTCATAAATTACTTAAAATTTAAAATAAAATAAAAATTATTTTACAGTGAAATATAATTGATAAATTATACTTTCTTTTATAAATTATAAGATTATTATAAATTTGATATTTTGACTATTGGAAATTTAAAATTTTAACTTTTAAATTTCATTATTTAAGGAATCAAAATAAGAAACATGTTAGGTACATAGTGAAAAAATTGAATTCATATTTTGCAAATGACCCAATAACACTGCAGAGTAGGGATAAAGATAAGGAAACTGTTGTGAATGCTCTCATGTTCCAACACAAATAGAAAGAATAAGGGTTGTACCTAATGCTGGTGCTTAATTACGATCTTAGTTTCATTTTTTGGAGCACCAAAATACCTAACTGAAAAATGACAGTCTGACTGCTTTTGTGATTATTTTTAGCTTCCTTTTTTTTAATCAATCGGTCTAATCGACTGTAATATACCTTGCAAAATAGGAATTGCCAGAAGAAGATACCTTGCACATCAAATTGCAGGGAATCTAAACCTGGAGGGGAACCTCTATGCCTGCAATTTCTAAATTCCCCTGCAGACCCCATAATTAGTTCACAGTCATCACCTACATGTAAGACTTGATGCATCAAGCTGAAGCAATGTAGTTGTCTACCAAATACTACTAATAACATGAAATGTTGGATAAATTATTGGCATGTCACAAAGAAAGTCCACTTTTCATTCTACTAGGTAAAGGTGCGATATTATTAGTATATAGAGTAAATATATATAATCACTAATACAAGGTTGTAAGAAAAACGGTGTCAAAATCATCAGACCTCTAAAGTTACAGTAGAGCCAATTTCCATCACTCTTTGTGTACATGTTAGTTGATTCTTCACTAAAGTCACCTCCTGATAACGCGTCTCTTCTCTGTAGTTACTCCAGAGAATTACCTGACCATAAGAAAATTCATTTCTTAAGACACCCACTTCCGTGAGATGTTAATGGATTAGTGTCTAGTGATAAATGATGACCTGCACTGCTAGGAAACTTGAGAAATGCATTGTGTTCCCTTGCTTGATGATTTCGTGATGTCAGTAGTGTTTGCAGCCCACGTTATCATGCTTTTGCGATTTCCTGGATGTGTTGAGAGTGGCTTTTACCAGGCGGAATGAATATCAGATCTTCCCAGCCAGAATTCTTTTCGTTCATCTGCCATCCAAGACGAGAGATGTAATAAAAGCCGATAATAAAAAATATATTACATCAAGAGCAAATTCTGGAATTAAAAAAAAAAGTATCTTGACCCAGTAACCTCCATCTTCCTCAGAACATCTTCCAGACTTCCCACCTATTTGGGAGAAAAAGAGCATCTTAATTAAGGTGTTTGTGTCCAAGGAAATATGTGAATATATTGAGCAAAATACAGAAATTCAATTACTGCATTGCACATATCTAGCATATATCATGGTTCAAGAAGAGTATTCAACTCTGGGAAAATTTGACTAGGTAGTAATTCCACAATAACATGAAAATTTGGCAAATTCCTTATCCCCCCACCCACCTAAAGAAGGCATTATTTATATTTATATGAATATAATGAATTTGTTCCTCTCACTTCTAACTCTGACTATTAAAAGGGAAGATAGAAACCCCAACAGCAAGTCAGTAACTGGGTTTGGAAATAAACACAAAGGCCTGTGTCTGGTTACCATATCTGTTTTCTGTGTCCATTTTCGGTTTTATCCCTATTTTTAGTTTGTTTTTCACTAAATTTTCATAAATGAGAACGTGTTGGGTTTGTATTTTTAGGCGAGAGAAACTGTATAGAATAAGTATTATATATAGATAAAAACCATTTCTTTAACATCTAAGTATACAAAACCTCAAAAAAGTACATTTGTGGTCGTTTTAGGTCACTTCTTATGACTACAGAATACTGTATCCCAACAAAATTCAAAGGCTTTGAAGATGCTGTACAAAGTCCACTTTCTAACTAGCGTATTTCGGCATGCAGCAAAAATTATTGCACTTACTTACTACACTATATTATTTTTATTTTTGATAAATAAAAATCTGGATTTGTTGTGGAATTTTGAAGTTGATTGTAGTGCCCATGGATCGAATATTACACTACTTTACGGAGAGCACTTTTTCCACATGTGTTTTTGATATTCCAAATGAACCCCTTCACGTGAAGGTGGGATCCACTTTATTCTCATGTATGAGAGGATCACGTGAAAATATCAAAAACACATGTGGAAATATTAATTCCCTATTTTATTTAACTTCTTCAACATTTTACTACGTTTGCCATTCTTCCCTCGTCTGTACGTTGGGAAGTGGTTGTATGATTTTGTTTTGGAAGAAGTTGTATGATTTCGTTAGGATGATGTGATAGACCGTGCAAGAGTTTCCAAGTTCAATTCCTGAAGTGGCCCTTCCAGCAAACCAAACTTTATCAAAATTGGGAACCAGGAATTCTAGGATAGCTGGGCAAAGATAACCCCCAACCCTCACATGCACACCAATGGAACGTAGGCTCAAAGTCTCATTCCCTCCTCAACCGTGTACGAAATATCAATGTGGATGAAACGTTGAGTAGCGACTATGTTAGCTAAAGAAATCGCAGACTTACCAAGGCACTCAATGATTATTTTAGTGAAGTTCGTAATAGAACTACAATTTTTTTTGGATGGTATCCCAATATGACTAAAAATAATCCTATACATAGCGAAGCCAAAATATCAGGATATCTACTAATGAGGAGAAAATGCAACGGTAAGAGCTCTTTGTTACAAGATACAAAAAGCAGGCATCTTTGACTGCAAGGGAAATTTATAGATACCACAACAAATAAAAAAAAGTGTCATATAATTCTTGAACAAATTCTTCATCATCTCTCATTAATCAAAAACATTCAGCAATAAGCATAAAGTATGTATGAGAAAATAAGTAACAAGAAAAGGACTGAATAAGATACCATTATGTGTTGAGTGACACCAGGTCCTCTTGATGCCCTTGAGACTGTTGACAATTCTTTTTCAATATCTTCCTGAAAACAACAGGCAGAACTCAGCCAGTAAGCAATAAACTCTTGAATGCATCCAAGTGGTTTTGTCAACAATGTCACAATATCAAACCTTCCGGAAATATATTGGGCAGTAGCGCTTATTTTTCTTCTTCACAACCAAGAGGTCCGACTGTATATACACATAAATAAAAGAAAACAGTAAGTGTTTGATAAAATAATCCAAGCATTACATAAATTTTAATACCACAAAACTGGGGTGCAGGACAGTAATACTATGTACTACTTAATATAGAGTAGCCATTAATGTGTACCAAACAATCAAGCATGCCGATCGCTAAAAGTAAAAATGAAGTTGATCCTACCACATGAACACATTGATAATGCGTTTAAAGAACTTAAGTTTCCGTACCAAGTACAATTCAATTATAAGAGCCAACAGATCATCAAAAAAATTGGCGTACCTGGAAAACAGGAACTCCATCAAACCCACTCCTGCTATCTGAAGCTTTCAGCTAGCAGACATGAAACTTAAATGTGAGACAGAGTTAAATGTTAACTGATAGATACAGTAAACAACAATGTTCACGTTCAAACAATGTATAGGAAATAAAAATTGTTGCTGGTGTGATAACAGCTTTATTTGAAGCTGAGTGGCCCTTTTACCAAATCTTCCTCTTTCAACATGATATAATTACAGGTTGAAATCCCAATAACCTTGTTCACGTGTTTTCAAGATTAGAAATTTGAATTTATTTAAAAGTTCAGCAAGTATTCATATAAAGACATTTGCATGGGAGATAAAAATTCCAACTTTTCAAAATTTAAGAAAAACAAAAGACCTTGAATTTTCAGTGTGGGGGATACTTCAAACATAAACAGTCAAACTTTATTGAAAAACCACCAGAAGGTCAGATGATATAATCTGGGAAGATTTACCCTCTTTTTTACAAATTAATAGAATTTGGAAGATTGGAAACTAATATAGATGTCAACGCATTAGGCTTAGTAGCGCACCCCATTTTTTTACTCATAAGAAAGCCAAAAACACCAAAAACACTAACTGTATTAAAATGTGTAACCAACCTACCCTCCTTAGGAAGAAGAATCATAAAACATTATTTCTTGTTTTAATGCTAAGCAAATGAGAATAATTTAGCAGTCTTATTATTACATTTCAACTGAAATTATCAACCAAATCTCAGTAACAAGACTGGCACTGACATGCATCAAGTTGATTGAACTTCATTGAATCATCACAAACTTGTTGGGGTAGGCTGAAAATGAATCCATATTTAAGCGAAAAAGTAGAAAGGCAAGAAATAAAGAAGACTTTAAGACAACTTTAGTGATAAAAAGATAGACAAATAAAATATAAAAAGAAATCATATTGACATATATAAAAAATACAAACATACAAATATTATGTTTATTTAAAAAAAGTTGAAATGAATACCAAAAAGAAATGCAGGGTAAAAGAGAGAAAAATAAAATAAAATAAGAACTGTAATATATCATTCCCAAGACTAGAAACACAAACTCACAAAGTACTAACCTCAATAGCATTTTTTATTTGAATAGGATCAGGCATAAATCGGAATGCAATTCCTTCAACCTTCAGCAAGTAGACCTATATTTCAGAGGAGGCAAAAGAAATCAGTTTATTAAGTCAAGATGTTAGCAGGATAATTACATAAGTTAATAACTGGAATATGTATATCATGGCTGGAAATTGAATGCACAATTTGCAGTCCACCGAATGTAATATAATTAAAAGATGTGTGGTTTCCGATCGTTAAATATTTAAACACATAAATCACTACAATGAAAAAGATAAATAAGAACCAACCGAGTTTTGACAATTAATCTATTTAAATTTCTAGTTTTTCAATAAGAAAATTCCATTATAAGTGTCAAAAGGAGGCAAACCCAAGTAAACTATCCAAGAAATTAAAAGGCATATCTATGCGGCAAGAAACCAAAGACTCCCTACACAGAGCCTCCTAAAAATATTCCAACACTAGTCTTCTAATGCAAAAGTTACCAAAAATCCACAAAATAAACAACATAGCTATGCATGCATGTGTCCTTATTAAACAATGGCGTAGGCCGTAGGGAAAATACAACTGGATTAAGTGCAATTATTGACATTCTTTGAATAAGGCTGATTTTTTGGTTACTAGAACCAGGGTCTCAGGAATGGCGACACTACCATCTTATTGCTGCACAAAACAATGAATATCCTCAGCTTACTAGGACTCAATCAGTATGTCTTTGCACTAAATAGCTACTAACAAGCCTCCTAAGTGCTGAGCTCCTATAGTCAGCACTATTAAGAAGTCATAACACCTACATATCTGTTACAGAACCTCAAAATCTCTTATCATACATCAATATTTCAATATTGTAAGTTGATTAACAAATATGTTGGTTAAAAAATTCAATAACAGTTCAATATATACAACGACCTAGTAATCCAAATTTGTGAATAGCTTAACAAATACGTTGGTTAAACAATTGAATAACACTGCAGTTGTATTTCCAATTTACTATGATGATCAAGTACTTGCATACTGTTCTTGGCACTACAAAACTTGATCAGCTCACTTTTCTAAGAAAAAAATTGATCTTTTCCAAAATTACACTAAAATTCAACAATTAATTGGATATCTGAGTTCCAGCACTTGATCCTAATCTGGAATGAAAAAAATAAATAATAATCAAACAAAAACAATTTGTAATTTGTAAGCTCCTAATTGATCACCTGATCAAGTGTAATTGGGACAACCTTAGTCGAACCACGGAATCCTCCCTTCCGCGACCTAACCTGAAATTTAACCCAAAAACACATCAATTATATTCTTCGCACTCAAATAGAGAGTGTGTGATAGAGAGCAAAGGGAACTGACCTGAGCAAGAAAGGCCTCAGCGTCCTCTTGTCGAAAGCAAAGCAATCCAATAGATTTTACTCCATTAGGATCAGACATGAGCACAAACTCATTATTGGAGTTGCTGACGGTGTAAACTGCCGTTCCGGCGAGCGTATTCGCCACGAGATCGAGGCTCAGAGCAACATCAAAGGCGTGCTTTCCCTCCCGATGATGCTGCGACACCGAGGCGAAAGGTAATGAGGAGAGAGAATGTATTGGAGGACGCGAACGCCTCAGAGCCGGCGCCGCTGCCGGCCAGTTGGCGGCGAGGATTCGCCGGGTGTCTTCGAGTCGAGAGGCGAGCTCAGTTCCGAGACGGTGGCAATGTTGGTTGATGAAAGTAGATATACAAAGTAGAAGATTTGGAGGTCCTGACGAAACTTTTGGAGACTCCATTGCGGAGAGAACGGAATCACCGATGAGGAGGAAAGCTGAAACTTGAAAGAATGGTCTCTGCACCAAATAACCCTACTTTGGGCTTTTCAAAGGCCTTTGGTGATTTAGTGTTGAAGTGGGTTAGCTGGAAACAATTGGACCTGGACTTGATGTTAACATAAAAACATCTTAAAAGATAACTGAATCCAAGTTGAGCCCAATGAGTGTCGTTTAGGGCGACATTAAATAACGATTTGTGCTTTCATTGGTTGTAACGGATACTATATATAACGACTAGCTGGGTCTCGTGCCTCCGGCACTGTATGGACAGTAAGATTTATCTTAAACTTTGGACGGCCCAGATAATTTATTGAGTGAGCGGAAAATTCAAAATCATTTGTATTTTATTAGATAGATAAATAGATGTATTTTATTAGATAAATGTATGGACGGTGGGATTTATCCCAAACTTTGGACGGCCCAGATGATTTATTGAGTGAGCGGGAAATTCAAAATCATTTGTATTTTATTAGATAGATTTATTTAAGCATGTATTACTTTATTATTTTATCGCATTTACTTCTACATTAGTTGCAATTCACATTTTATATTAAACTAGTTAAATGCCTCGTGGGAAGCACGATTTTATTATTCAAATAGCATAATTTTAAATATTCATTTTATATATAATGATTATAAACTAATTTTTAAAATTTTATTAATTAACTTACTATTATTATTAGAATGTCTATAAATTTTGCTCAGAAAAATAAAATAATATAATTAATGAGCTAAATAAATCTTATAAGGAATAAAATTGTTATAAGATACTAAGTTACTATTATGATAAAATTGAAAATTAAAATTTAAACATGTATTAATGTGTTTTTAATTATGTTTCGTACATATATATGTTAAAATTGGTGCTAGCTAAGCCTTTTATTCTCTTTTACATTAATCACGTGTTATGTATTTTTTTTAATTGACGTTGATGAATTTCTGAATTTGAATTAATTAATTCTCAAGTTTAATTGGTTCATGAGTTTGAAAAAAATGTTAATTTTGTCCAACAAAAAACTTAGAAGCACCACAAGTAATTAAATTTTAGAAGGAGATAGAGGGTGTATATAAAAATTTTAGAGAGAGAAGTTAATAAAATCAATATAAAGTAATTTATTAATTAGATCATAATAATAGTAAGCTTGAAATTTAAAATATTGATTGACTCATAATTATATGGTTCCAACACACAACCCATATTAAAAATAGGTAATATAGTTTTAATTCTTAAATAGAACCATAACCAAATTTTGTAAATTAAAATTAATCCATAATCATATTTTAACTGGTCTAATTCTAGGTATTTTTTGGTAGGTAGTACACATGCAATAAGTACACAAGCATGTATATAAAATAAGATCTGATTACTATAAAATTAACTTCATGATAAGTTAGTCAATTGATCAATATGAAGATCTTATTTTTTGAGTTAGACCCATGTAATACTATTTATCTTGGTTAGTGTTAAGGGTGTAAACGAATCGAGTCGATTCGAGTATTGAGTTGTTCATATTTGGTTCACAAAATTTATCGAGTATAAAATAAGATTTGATTGAAGCTCATTTAGCTACCGAGTCGAGCACGATATTTGAAATCGAACCCAAGCAATTTGGACTTTTCCAACGAAAATGATCCGAGTATCAATAGAAAATTATAATTTGAGGAGATTCGAGTAATTTATCGAACTTTTAAATGTACTCATATTTGACTCATTTATATTTCGAATCAAGCTCGAATCGAACTTTTAGTCGAACGAGTACGAATCGAGCCCGAACTGTTTGCTTATTTTACGACCTTAGTTAGTGTACATTTAATGCACAATTGTTGTTGATGAGGTGTAATTACTTAGTTGTTAAGATTGAGATAATGCAACTATTAATTAGTACTTCCTCCGATCCTTTTTCCATTGGCTATATATATATATAGGGGTTCCATCCACAGCAACCGGTTGTTGGGAGCAACCCATTTTTAGCCAGCCGTAACAGCTTGTACCGGCCCTTATGCAATTTTTTTTTATAAGCCGGTACAAGCTTTTACGACTGGCCAAAAATGGGTTGCTCCCAACAACCGGTTGCTGTGGATGGAACCCCATATATATATATATATATATATATATATATATATATATATAGAACAAGGATCAAGTGCATACCCCTTATCTTACTCACCTGTGCTTATCCCCCTTTAGGCGACGGTTTCGGTCATACAACCGTCGTCTATACTTTTAGCGACGCTATATGTTGTTTGTCGCTAAAAGTATAGACGACAGTTGTATGACCGAAACCGTCGTCTAAAGTGGGATAAGCACGGATGAGTAAGATAAGGGATATGCACTTGATCTTTGCTCTATATGTATATATAGTCAAGCATATTATCCTCAAGCAAAGCAATCCACTGTACTTTCTTTATCCCCTACTTCATCATGACCCCAGCATTAATATTTGGATTCGCATAACGGGCATTGATGCTAAAGTTATTTTCAGCAACTATATTTCTGCCACCAGGGGAAACATGTTTTCCTTCATTTCCATGACTCGGCTCTACTTTTTAACTCTCCAATGAAACAGTTTGTGAAATATTTATAGAATAATTTATATTTCTAGCATTATTTATAATAATAATAAATAAAAAAAATAATTTAATAGAGTTTGGGGGCATAGTCTCCGATCCAAATTTTGTTGATAATTTTATATTTATTGGTTGAAATAAGATTTTTCTTGTATCATAAAGCTAATAGAAGGGAAATCATAAAATTTGATACTCGTATAATAATAACCAAAAAATGAGAGGAACGATAAATTTATAATTTTGCCTATATTTCAAATTAACTTAAACCATTAAAAATAACTCTTATATTTGGAATAGATGAACATTCTTGTAATATATTATATATATTTTTATCTATTAAAAATATCAATAATAATAATATAATAATAATTACTATTAATAAGACTAGCTTGTTGAGATTCAAACTATTACAAAGTACTCTTACCAAAGCTTATTGTAATATAGGAAATTGACATTTTCACACACTTTTTGATATTTTTGCATGAAAAATGTCGCTACAGATGTATAGCAACGGAAAAAACCACTATAACATCTACAGTGAAACTTTTCATGTAAAAATATTATTGTCTGTTGTAAAAATATCAGTTTCCTTATATATATTCTACGAGATTATTATACTCATTAGTTTTGAGTCTGAATGGTGTAAACATGAATGGTATCGGCAAAAACAACTTAATTTATTAATGTGTAATTAACTAGACTCGATATATAATACATCACGTGTGAAAGAACAAAAAATTCTATGTGGACATGAGTGTATTTGAATTTTATTTATTTATATTTTAACCCCCAATAATAGGTAAAAATACGAATAGCTAGGTAAAATTCAAATACACTCACGTCCAACTAGAAAAGCTCGTAAAATAATGTCTGGCTGAGATACAAAGTCACATGCATGATGTCTTTTTGTTATACCCAAGCCAGAGGGCATCTTTTGTAGGTCTAATTAAGTCTTCACAAACAATATACCTTCATCATGATAAGTTGGAATCAAATTAATGAAGGTGTCTTGAGGAAGAATATATAGCACTCTAATAAAGGTGTCTAAAATAAAAAATACTTCATTCATGCAATGCAATGCCATGCCATGCCTTGCCTATATATAGTGGATATATATATATATATATATATATATATATATATTATTATTAATTTAAGAGCAAGTAATTAAGTTGCTTCTATATATAATATAGTATATATATACTTAATTGCAGATTTAAATAATTTGCTGCAATGACTATTCACAGTGGTCGTCCTACTCCACCTTATAATTACTCTGGCAATCGTGAAATGACAATCAAGGAGTTTATAGAGAAATTTGATGTGGATAGAGATGGTAGACTAAGCAAAGCTGAGCTCCGGAAAGCCATTCGTGCCGCCGGAGGTAGTTGGTTCTCTAGGTGGAAGGCTGAGCGTGGCGTTAGATCTGCCGACATCGATTGCAATGGCTTCATCGACGACGACGAGATCAAAAACCTCGTCGAGTTTGCTCACAAGGAATTAGGAATCACAATTGTCGTCTTTTAGTACTCAAACTGAAAACTGTCGCTGTAACAATAAATGTTTACGAGTGTATGCTAAATACTCCTATATATTTGCACTGAAAGTATTAATAATTGGACCATCTCCTCTATTACGCTTATTATCGGGGATAAAGAGTATTAATAGGGAAATTAATTTTTTATTTAAAAACCATCGCTATAAATCCATATATAGCGACGGTTTTTACCCGTTGCTATACGTGAAAATATTAAAAAGTCTTGCACTTTTTTATACATCGTGTAACCAAACTTTGATTATTAAAGTTGATAAGGCAATTAGTTAAGTTATATGTATGGCTGAAATGCAAAATTAACCCTTCAATTTGTACCTATTTTTACGAATTCCTTTTACAATTTTTTTAAAAAACCCTTCAAGTTGATAAATGCATAAATTTTAAAAATAGATTTAAAATTTAAAATTTAAAACTTAAAAAATGAAATTAAGAATTAAAACTAAAGAGTATTTCACATTCACAATGTCACTTAAGGTCACTATTTTAATCATTTTAATTCTACCATTATCATTACTATTACTATAAACATTCCTTTCTCTACATATGCCTATAAGGGTGTAAACGAGTCGAGTCAAACCAAATATTGAGTTGCTCAGATTTGATTAACAAAATTTAATGAGTATAAAATAAGGTTTGATCGAGTCTCATTTAGCTACCGAGTCGAGCACAATTTCGAGTCGAGTCCGAACAGTTCAAACTTTTCGAACGAATAAAGCTTGCACTCAAACTAGATATACATGCATTTAGTAGATATAGAAATAAAGCAAATATGTGAATATTAAAACATTTATTCCACAGTTTCAAATATGTTCTTTTTATGATTTTCTGACTCAGACCTCCATCCAATATCACATTCCTTGAAAAGGTTTCCAAAAGAATCTTTTTTCATAGAAGTTAAGACGATCTGACGTTTCTTCTTAAATAATATATTTCTTTTAAATAACATATCTTTATTAAAATTACGTTTTAGAGTTTTTTTTAAAAAATAAAATAATATTAAAAAAGAGTGATCCCACTTATTTTTTTTATTTATAAAAATACTACCCGCGATCCCATTTATTTTTATAAAAAAATCTCTAAAAACGTAATTTTAATAAAAGAATATATATATATATATATATATATATATATATATATATATATACGGTCCGGATCAAGTGCATACCCCTTATCTTACTCATCCGTGCTCACCCCCCTTTAGCGACGGACCCGACGACAGATCGATTATACAACCATCGTCTATACTTTTAGCGACACTATATGTTGTCCGTCGCTAAAAGTATAGATGACAGTTGTATGACCGAAACCGTCGCCGGGTCCGTCGCTAAAGAGGGTGAGCACGGGTGAGTAAGATAAGGGGTATGCACTTGATCCTTGCTATATATATGTATACACAGCTGTGTATTACACAGTCGGGCTATAGCGACATGTTTTTTGGGTTATGACGACGAATAAAACTGTGACGCCCCCAAAATTAGGCATACATTACCCATTCTGAGTCGCCAGATACATGATACAAAATTCAAATACAACTTCATTTATACAACAGTTGAGCTATCGTATAGAATACGACCACAGTTAACTGTGAATTTTAATACAAATGTATATAACTCTCATGGTGCCTCAACCACAACCTTACAATGGTACTTACATAAAAGTATAGTCAAAAACTATTTTAGAAATTAAAATCTTTGGGAAGTGCTCAAGGAAACCTTCGTACATGGGAGGCCATACGTCTAGGTAATAATAGATATCATATGGCCACAGAATTATCCTTGGTTGACCCAATAGATCCCAAAGAAAAACGAGAAGATTACTATCATCTTCTTTCCAATGGTGAGTCTTCTCTTGACATATAACTATCTCCATTGTCTCCAAGTGAATATTATATTTCAAATAAACTCCAAGATCATATAGGTAGTTCCCGTAGATATACTCAGCAAGTGGATGCGCACAACTGTGACGCCCCCAAAATTAGGTATACATCACCCATCTTGGGTTGTCAGATACATGGTACAAAATTCAAATACAAGTTACTAATATAACTATCGTGTACAATACGACAAAACATAACTGTGAGTTTGAATACAATTATTGTCTATTAGAGATTATACAAACTCAAAAGGAGTCCTCATTATAATTATTAACACACTATTTTACAGAATAGTGAGGACTACTAATGCTATCCTCTGGAGCGTCACTCCGTTCCCCGACTAGTCCCTGCTATGTTCTCATTTCCTGAAGAGAACAGTGAAAGAAAGGGTGAGCTCAACTAGCCCATTAATAAATATTATGACTAAGATAATGCAGAATAAATTATCGTTAGCCTTCAACAGTGTTAAACTGATAAAATATAACAACATCAAGTTTAACTGCAGTGGAACAAGCAATCCATTAAAAGAGTCAAGTAGAGAATAAAATCTACTATCTTTTATGATTTAAAAGGTTTTTCATCACTTTTATCGCTGAGACTCAGCTTAATAAATAATCCACATCACCGAATCATCCCTGCACTACAGCCAAGGATATTCTTTAGTATCACGACCACAATTATCCATGCACTACAGGCCAAGAATATTCGTGTATTCATTAATGGTCATGATCATGTCAACAACAGTCCATCAATGCACTACGGCCCAATGAAGACTTTTATCACATCATTTGTAACATTACGGTCATATTTACACAGAATAATCTCTGGTCATAATCATACCAAGTCCATCTATGCATTACAAGCCACAGATGACTTTCAACAACATATAAACATGAGGATGATGACAATGATATAAGAATTCAATAAAACAAGTTCAAGAATTAATTTATCCAGGAACTAATAACGTCCAAATTGTCAACATGATACTGCTTTGTAGAGTAAAATTCAAGAATACTTAGAAGAATATTTTCATGAAAAGATACTGGATGAAACGCAAATATCATGAATATTCCACTAATTTCATGGAGTATAAAAGTCAAAGTTTTAACAAACTGAGTATAATCAAGAATAGAACAACAAAAGAAATCACCATGCATGCGGTACTTCGCATAGATAGGTTATTCCAACAAAATAATAAGTAACGGAACCAGGTCAGGCGAAATTCGCACCGACAGGATATTCCAACAGAATAATAATAAAGACGGAACCAGGTCCGGCGTAAAACGCACAGGCAGGATATTCCAACAGAATAATAATAAAGATGGAACCAGGTCCGGCGTAAACGCACAGATAGGATATTCCAACAGAAAATAATAAAGACAGAATATTAGAAAATTGTTACCAAGTATAGGGTAGTCCGCGTATACTGGTTATTCCAACAGAATAATAAATAATGGAATAACAGAAGTTCTCTTCATGAATACAAAATAAATAATGCCCCTTACCATAAAAGAAACTGAATATAAGAGTAGGGAAATAGCAGAATACTTTTCTTATTTCTCTCTATAATTTCTCTCTCTAGAGTTTCAGTGAATTCGTAAGAAAATAATGAAGGAATAAGCTTCTATTTATAGAAGAATGGACTGCATAGTAACTAATTCATGAACGGTCCAGATTGATTTATTTTTAATCGAACGGTCCATGTTTAAAGCAAAATCTTTTAAATAAAATATAATATATTCTATTTCTAAAATATATAAATATAACAATAATACAACTCCCTCCGACTGTCTCAAATTCTTCTCCCTCCCCACTTGCACTCAATAATACATATATACATATAATATATATATATATATATATATATATATATATATATATATATATATATATATTATCTAGCACCTGGCACCTTTATATATATATCATCCCAGCATAATAATTCACCCACCATCTTTATTTTTTCTTCTTTACACACACATATTCACATGCACACACATCACACTCACACACGTATAATATATATATATATATATATATATATATGTTGTATAATCTTTTATCGATTATTTAAAAAAATGGGTAAACGGGTGTCTATAAAATAAGCAAAATTGAGTGACTTCTCACGTAAGCATCAATAATCAATACCGTGTGTTACTGTGCAACTACGCGTATTACTGTACTTTTAACACCAAGTGTTTCAACAGTTAACGGTAAAACTTCCGCCGTTATTTTCATAAAGTATTTTTGTCGTTTTCTCAATCTGACAATAATTCCGTTGTGGGGTCCACCAATAATTGTGCATTTGTACGAATATTCCCTGTTAAAATGAATATTCCCCGACCAATCGAATATAATATGACAACTTGCATACTTTATAAAATTTGTAAATATTACTCACAACTATAACATTATATTAAATTCATTCCATAATATTCAAAAATGATAATTAAAGAAAATTTATCTTTATTCAAAAAGTTGGGGTCTTACAACCTCCCCATCTTATGAAATTTCACCCTCGAAATTAGGGTACGTACCTGGTATATCGAAGAGGTAAGGATACCTTGATTTCATTTTAGATTCTAACTCCCAAGTCATTTCCTCAACATTGTGGTTTCTCCACAAAACTTTGACTTGAGGTATAACCTTGGTGCGTAGAATATGTTCCTTCTTATCCAAGATTTGAACAGGAACCTCTTCATACGTCAAATTTTCCGCTATTTTGTCCGGTTCTAACTCAATAATGTGGTTCGGGTCTTCCACATATTTACGTAACATGGATATGTGAAAAACGTTATGTACACGAGACATACTTGGCGGTAAAGCGAGTCTATATGCCACAGTTCCTACTCGATCAAAGATTAAAAATGGGCCGATGAATCGAGGATTGAGTTTTCCTCTCTTTCCAAATCTTGTAACTCCTTTCCATGGAGCAACACGTAACAACACATGATCTCCTATATCGAATTCCACGTCCTTTCGATGAAGATCGATATAACTCTTTTGTCGATCTTGTGAGGTTTTTATACGTTGTCGGATCGTTTGAATCTTTTCCGTAGTCATACGTACCAACTCCGGTCCCAACAACGTTGCTTCACCCACCTCATCCCAGCATACTGGAGAACGACACTTTCTTCCATACAACGCTTCGAATGGAGCCATGCCAATACTTGCTTGATAACTGTTGTTGTAGGAAAACTCCACCAATGGTAAGAACTTATCCCAACTTCCCTTGAAGTCAAGGACACATAGTCTTAATAAATCTTCAATAGTTTGAATAGTCCTCTCCGACTTCCCGTCCGTCTGAGGATGATATGCTGAGCTAAATCGTAAATTTGTGCCCATAGCTTTTTGTAAACTAACCAAAATCGTGAAGTGAATCTTGGGTCTCAATCAAAAACTATGGTTACTGGCATACCATGAAGTCTTACAATCTTGTTTATGTACATACGAACAAGACGTTCAAGTGTATAAGTTTCTCGTATCGGTAAGAAATGAGCAGACTTGGTCAATCTATCAACAATGACCCAAATCGCATCTATACCTTGAGAAACCTTAGGAAGATCGGTAACAAAATCCATGGTAATGTTCTCCTACTTCCATTCTGGAATTTCAAGTGGTTGTAATGGACCTTTTGGTACTTAATGCTCCGCTTTAACTCGTTGACAAGTTAGACACCTTGAGATAAACAGTGATATCTCTCTCTTCATATTGCCCCACCAAAATGTATGACGAATATCGTGATATATTTTGGTACTCCTGGGATGGATTGCAAACGGTGTGTTGTGCGCCTCCATCATGATTTTATACTTTAAATCAGGGTCGTTAGGAAAACAAAGTCTAGAGTTGACTCGAAGTATTCCTTCTTCATCGATTCTTATTTCCGGCATAGCACCTTCTTGCACTTTCTTCCTCATACGCATCAGCTCCAGGTCTGTAGCTTGAGCTGCTTTAATTTTATCAATTAAAGTCGGTTCTACTCGTATATTCGTCATTATCACATGAGTCCTTGGAGTTTTTAACTCTATCTCCATCCTTTGCAAGTCACACAAAATGGGCCATTGCGTTGACAATATCGCCCTCGTACTTGCATATGATCTTCTACTCAATGCGTCAGCTACCATGTTCGCTTTTTCAGGATGGTATTGGATGGTATGATCATAATCTTTCAACAGTTCAAGCCAACGTCGTTGTCGCATGTTGAGTTCCTTTTGAGTGAAGAAATATTTGAGGCTTTTATGATCCGTAAAGATCTCCACTTTTTCCCCATACAAGTAATGCCTCCAAATTTTAAGTGCAAAGAGAACAACTGCCAACTCTAGATCATGAGTAGGATAATTCCTCTCATATTCTTTGAGTTATCTCGAGGCATAGGCTATGACTTTTTCATGTTGCATGAGAACACATCCCAACCCTTTGCCCGAGCTAGATGGTATTGTCAGAACAGGTGCTGAAATGAGTCTCCTCTTGAGTTCTTGAAAACTTTTCTCACATTCTTCGCTCCAACCGAACTTTGTATCTTTCCGAGTCAGGTGAGTCAATGGAGTAGTGATTCAAGAAAATCCTTCCACGAATCTCCGATAATAACCAACTAAACCGAGAAAGCTACGTACTTCTGTCACTGATTTAGGTTGCTCCCAACTTTGAATAGCTTCAATCTTTGCTGGGTCAACAGATATTCCATGACTATATACCACGTGCCCAAGGAATGCTACTTCCTCAAGCCAGAACTCGCATTTCGTCAACATGGCATAAAGCTTATATTCACGAAGCTTTTGGAGTGTCAGCCTCAAGTGTTGCTCATGATCTTCACGGCTTTTGGAATAAATAAGGATGTCTTCAATAAAGACGACCTCAAAGTGATCCAAATATTCCTTGAATACTCGGTTCATCATATCCATGAAGGCAGCAGAAGCATTAGTCAATCCAAAAGACATGACTAGGAATTCATAATGCCCGTACCGAGTTCTGAAAGCCATCTTTGGAATGTCATCGGTTCTAATATTTAATTGGTGATATCCAAAACGAAGATCAATCTTTGAAAAGAATTTGGCTCCTTGCAACTGGTCAAACAGGTCATCAATACGTGGCAATGGGTACCTATTTTTGATGGTGACATGATTCAACTCCCGATAATCAATACAAAATCGCATACTCCCATCTTTCTTCTTCACGAATAGAATAGGAGCACCCCAAGGAGAAGTACTAGGACGAATAAAGCCAATGTCTAACAATTCCTGCATTTGAGTCTTTAACTCCTGAAGTTCAATAGGAGTCATTCGATATGGGGCTTTGGAAATGGGTTTTGTACCGGGTTCAAGGTCGATACAAAATTCAATTTCACGCTCTGGGGGTAGGTCAGGAAGTTCTTCGGGAAATACGTCAGGAAATTTATTAACAATAGAAATATTATTCAAAACTGACGTATTTTTGTTTAGATCTGTGACATGAGCTAAGAAAGCTTGACATCCGTTTTTCAATAAATGAATAGCTTTATGGCTTGAGATGACAGTGATTGATTTTAATGGTTTGGTTGCTTGAATTCGCATAATAGGTCGATTAGGAATATGAAAGCTAACAATCTTACGAAAATAATCAATTTTTGCATGGTGAGTAGTTAACCAATCAATCCCTAGAATTACATCAAATGCAAGAATTTTTAATGCAATAAGATCGACAGGTAATGTGTGGGTACCAACTTGAACCAAACAAGACTTATAAACCGTGGATGTAATGAAGGTTTCTCCCAACGGAGTTTCCACAGATAAGTCAAAGTCTAATTTTTTCGGAGTCAAATTTAATCGTTGAGCGCAAGTAGGAGAAATAAAAGAATGGGTAGAACTGGTATCAAATAAAGTGTAGACTTCGCTAGAGTTTATGATAAGCTTACCCGTGATGACCTCATTCGGGTTCCTTGCTCTCTGGGAGGTCAAAACAAATGCTCTCCCTTGCACTACCGGCTTTGACTTTTCGGGGACAACCTTTGGTGCCTCCATCCTAGCTGAATTTGTCTTCGGTAACGATAAAATCGAGCTAAGTGACATTCTCTTCCACAATTATAACATGCTTTGGACGGCATCGCACAATTTAGACTGATGTGTCCCTCCCCTCCGTATTTGAAGCATATGATAGGTGGTCTTTCTCCTTCCTTAACAACGGGTGCTGGTGCTGACGTCTTTCCATCATTGTTGAATCTCCTCTTCTTGAAATATCCATTCTTATTGTTTTGGCCCTGATTACCACCGAAGTGGTTACCATTTCTGGCCTGTTGATTCCCTCCACGCTTGTTGTCACGGCTTCGATGACTGCTCTCACTGGTATTATCATTTTGTCGGCTGCTCTCTTTTGGTTGTGTTGACTCGTTATCGCGCTCCACTAATTGAGCCCTATTTACAACATCTGAATATAAACACAGTTTATAAGAAATAAGATGTTGACGTATTTTCGGCTTCAAACCTCTTAAAAACATTCGCGCCATTCTCTCTTCATTATCCACCAAGTGGGACGCAAACCGGGATAACTCCATAAATTTTGCCTCGTATTGCGACACGGTCATATTTTTTTGCTCCAATTTGATAAACTCCACCTCTTTCATGTGACGAATACTTTGGAAAAAGTATTTATCGTTGAACAGCTCTTGGAACTTCTCCCAAGACATCTTTAGCACGGCAGGTTGAGTACGTTTTACCGATTCCCACCAGTAATCTGCATCTCTGCGCAACATAAAGGCGGCAAAGGGAACCTTTTGCTCCTCAGAGCATCCCAAGACATCAAATATCTTGGTGATCTGATTTATCCATGCTTCTGCCATAAGTGGTTTTGGCTCTCCCTTAGTCTCCAACAATGTTAAACTGATAAAATATAATAGACATCAAGTTTAACTGCAGCGGAACAAGCAATCCATTAAAAGAGTCAAGTAGAAAATAAAATCTACTATCTTTTATGATTTAAAAGATTTTT
Organism: Panax japonicus; assembly: GCA_020205505.1. Lineage (NCBI taxonomy): Eukaryota > Viridiplantae > Streptophyta > Magnoliopsida > Apiales > Araliaceae > Panax > Panax japonicus. The sequence continues at coordinate 77,626,225 of CM035094.1, forward strand.
TTATCACTGTTATCGCTGAGACTCAGCTTAATAAATATTTCACATCATCGAATCACCCCTGCACTACGGCCAATGATATTCTTTAGTATCACGACCATAATTATCCATGCATTGCGGGCCAAGAATATTTGTGTATTCATTAATGGTCATGATCATGCCAACAACTGTCCATCAATGCACTACGGGCCAATGAGAACTTTATCCACATCATTTGTAATATTACGGTCATGATTACACCAAATAATCCCTGGTCATAATCATACCAAGTCCATTTATGCACTAAAGGCACAGATGACTTTCAACAAAATATAAACATGAGGATGATGACAATGATATAAGAATTCAATAAAACAAGTTCAAGAATTATTTTATCCAGGAATTTTTAACGTCCAAATTGTTAACATGATACTGTTTTGTAGAGTAAAATTCAAGAATGATCAGAAGAATATTTTTATGAAAAGATACTGGATGAAGCGCAAATATCAAGGATATTCTACTAATTTCATGGAGTATAGAAGTCAAAACTTTAACCAACTGAGTATAATAAAGAATGAAATAACAAAAGAAATCACCATGCATGCGGTACTTCGCATAGACAGGTTATTACAACAGAATAATAATAACGGAACCAGGTCAGGCAAAATTTGCACCGACAGGATGTTCCAACAGAATAATAAAAACGGAACCAGGTCCGATGTAAAACACACAGACAGGATGTTCCAACAGAATAATAATAAGACAGAACCAGGTCCGATGTAAAACACACAGACAGGATGTTCCAACAGAATAATAATAAAGACAGAACCAGGTCCGGTGTAAAACAAACAGACATGATGTTCCAACAGAATAATAGAAGAATGTCACCAAGTATAGGGTAGACCGCGTATACAGGTTATTCCAACAGAATAATAAGAATTGGAATAACAAAAGTTCTCTTCATGAATAAGAAAGAATAACACTCCTTACGAGTACAACAAATAATATACCATACCTTAAGAAGAAGAGTACTGGATATATAAGTAGTGAAGTAGCAGAATACTTTCTTCTTTTTCTCTATAGTTTATCTCTCTAGAGTTTCAGTGAATTCATAAGAAAATAATGAATGAATGAGTTTCTATTTATAGAAAAATGGAATGCATAGTAACTAGCTCATGAACAGTCGAGATTGATTTACTTTAATCTGACAGTCCATATTTAAAGCAAAATCTTTTAAATAAAATATAATATATTCTATTTGTAATTTAATAAAACGAATAACTTTATAAAAGATTTTACTATGCAAATACTATGCAGACACTATCCAAACACTATACATAATAAAATATAATATATTCTAATTATTGTCTAATAAAATAGATAACTTTATAAAAGTATTCTGTTTTATATAAAAAGATTTTACTATGCAAAATACTATGCATGCAGACACTATGCAATACTATGCATAATAGAATATAATATATTCGATTTATAGAATAACTTTATAAAAGTATTCTATTTTATATAAAAAGATTTTTTGTATTATTACATTAATAATACCAACAAAACTGAGTGATTTATCACTTAAGCATCAATAATTAATACCGTGTGCTACTATGCAACCACGCGTATTACTATACTTTTAACACCGGGTGTTTCAACAGTTAACGGTAATACTTTCGCCGTTATTTTCATAAAGTATTTTTGTCGTTTTCTCAATCCGACAATAATTCCGTTGTGGGGTCCACCAATGATTGTGCCATCGTACAAATATTTCCTGTTTAAAATGAATATTCCCCGACCAATCGAATATTATATAACAACTTGCGTACTTTGTAAAATTTATAAATATTACCCACAACTATTATATCAATTTCACTCCATAATATTCAAAAATAATATTTATAGAAAATTCATCTTTATTCAAAAAAGTTGAAGTTTTACAATCTCCTCTTCTTATGAAATTTTGCCCTCGAAATTAGGGTACGTACCTGGTATGTCGAAGAGGTAAGGATACCTTGATTTCATTTTAGATTTTAACTCCCAATTCATTTCCTCAACATCGTGGTTTCTCCACAAAACTTTGACTTGAGGTATAACCTTGGTGCGTAGAATATGTTCCTTCTTATCCAAGATTTGAACAGAAACCTCTTAATATGTCAAATCTTCCGCTATTTCGTCTGGTTCCAACTCAATAATGTGGTTCGGGTCTTCTACATATTTACGTAACATGGATATGTGAAAAATGTTATGAACACGAGACATACTTGGCGGTAAAGCGAGTCTATAGGCCACAGTTCCTACTCGATCAAGGATTAAAAATGGGCCGATGAATCGAGGATTGAGCTTTCCTCTCTTTCCAAATCTCGTAACTCCTTTCCATGGAACAACACGTAACAACACATGATCTCCTATATCGAATTCTACGTCCTTTTGATGAAGATCAACATAACACTTTTGTCGATCTTGTGAGGTTTTTATACGTTGCCGGATCGTTTGAATCTTTTCCGTAGTCATACGTACCAACTATGGTCCCAACAACGTTGCTTCACCCACCTCATCCCAGCATACTGGAGAACGATACTTTCGTCCATACAACGCTTCGAATGGAGCCTTGCCAATACTTGCTTGATAACTGTTGTTGTAGGAAAACTCCACCAATGGTAAGAACTTGCCCCAACTTCCCTTGAAATCAAGGACACAAAGTCTTAATAGATCTTCAAGAGTTTGAATAGTCCTCTCCGACTCTCCGTCCGTCTGAGGATGATATGCCGAGCTAAATCGTAAATCTGTGCCCATAGCTTTTTGCAAACTAACCCAAAATCGCGAAGTGAATCTTGGGTCTCGATCAGAAACTATGGATACTGGCATACCATACAATCTTACAACCTCGTTTATGTATATACGAGCAAGACGTTCAAGTGTATAAGTTTCTCGTATCGGTAAGAAATGAGCAGACTTGGTCAAACTATCAACAATGACCCAGATCGCATCAATGTCTTGAGAAACTTTGGGAAAACCAGTAACGAAATCCATGGTAATGTGCTCCCACTTCTATTCTGGAATTTCAAGTGGTTGCAATGGACCTTTTGGTACTTGATGCTCCACCTTGACTCGTTGATACGTTAGACACCTTGAGATAAACAGCACTATCTCTCTCTTCATATTGCCCCACCAAAATGTATGTCGAAGATTATGATACATTTTGGTACTCCCAGGATGGATTGCAAACGGTGTGTTGTGCGCCTCCATCATGATTTTATACTTTAAAACAGGGTTGTTAGGAACACAAAGTCTGGAGTTGGCTCGAAGTATTCCTTCTTCATCGATTCTTGCTTCCGGCATCGCACCTTCTTGCACTTTCTTCCTCATACGCATCAGCTCCGGATCTGTAATTTGAGCAGTTTTAATTTTATCAATTAAAGTCGATTCTACTCGTATATTTGCCATCATCACGTGGGTCCCTGGAGTCTTTATCTCTATCTCTATCCTTTGCAAGTCATACAAAATGGGCCTTTGCGTTGACAATATTGCACTCGTACCAGCATATGATCTTCTACTCAATGCGTCAGCTACCACGTTCGCTTTTCCATGATGGTATTGGATGGTATGATCATAATCTTTCAACAGTTCAAGCCAACGTCGTTGTCGCATGTTGAGTTCCTTTTGAGTGAAGAAATATTTGAGGCTTTTATGATCCTTAAAGATCTCCACTTTTTCCCCAAACAAGTAATGCCTCCAAATTTTAAGTGCAAAGAGAACAACTGCCAACTCTAGATCATGAGTAGGATAATTCCTCTCATATTCTTTGAGTTATCTCGAGGCATAGGCTATGACTTTTTCATGTTGCATGAGAACACATCCCAACCTTTTGCCCGAAGCATCACTGTAGATGACAAATCCCTCCGAGTTAGATGGTATTGTCAGAACATGTGCTGGAATGAGTCTCCTCTTGAGTTCTTGAAAACTTTTCTCACATTCTTCGCTCCAACCGAACTTTGTATCTTTTCGAGTCAGGTGAGTCAATGGAGTAGTGATTCAAGAAAATCCTTCCACGAATCTCCGATAATAACCAGCTAAGCCGAGAAAGCTACGTACTTCGGTCACTGATTTAGGTTGCTCCCACCTTTGAATAGTTTCAATTTTTGCTGGGTCAACAGATATTTCATGACTTGATATCACGTGCCCAAGGAATGCTACTTCCTCAAGCCAGAACTCGTATTTCTTCAAATTGGCATAAAGCTTGTATTCACGAAGCTTTTGGAGTATCAGCCTCAAGTGTTCCTCATGATCTTCACGGCTTTTGGAATATATGAGGAAGTCATCAATAAACACGACCACAAAATGATCCAAATAATATTTTATCCATGTAAAATAAATCAACAGTTCCTGTCCACAATTATATGAATAACTCATAATCATAATTGTGGTTCTAAATTCCTCTTCGCAACTAGGACGAAGATAATTTTTATCACCTATCTTCACCTGAAACATCAAAAATCATGGTTATACCAAATCAGAATTTCTGCTCATAATCATACTAATAAATTCATCTTTGCACTACGCCCAAAGATATTCATTAACAATTCATCTTTGCACTACATGCCAAAGACATACAACTGTATTTTAGAAGAGTCAAGTAGAACATGATATCTACTATCTTCTACACATTAAAAGTGTATAATAAATATTTTATCGCTGAGACTCAGCTTAATAAATAATCCACATCATCGAATCACCCCTGTACTACGGCCAATGATATTCGTTAATATCACATCCATGAATTTATATTTCATCGCTGAGACTCAGCTCGATAATCAATCCATATCACTGAATTATCCATGCACTACAGCTAAGGATATTCGTTAATATCACGACCACGAATTATCCATGCACTACGGGCTAAAGATAATCGTGTTTTCATCAACGGTCATGATTATGCCATAAAACAATTCATCTTTACACCCTTGACCGAAGAGAATCCATAGCCATAATCATCCAAAAAAACTGTCCATCAATGCACTACGGGCCAATGAGTACTTTTTCCACATCATTTGTAACATTACGGTCATGATTATACCGAATAATCCCTGGTCATAATCATACCAAGTCCATCTATGCACTACGGCCAAAGATGACTTTCAACACAATATAAGCACGAGGATGATGACAATGATATAAGAATTAATCAAATGAGATAAAGGATAAATATTAAACATTTATAATACAATTTATCCAGCGTTCAATAATAACCAATTGTTATCAATCACTTAATAATCTCATAATCTAATATCATTAATATTATAACCATATTTTAATCATTTCTTAAACTTATAAATAATTTATTTCAATTGTTTACACTTTATCAAATAATGCATTTAATCATTCAAAAATGCCATACTCATAAGATTTCATAATCAATGATCAAATCCCTCATCAAAAATCTGCATATACCCTATCTAGGATTCTCAAGGCATAAAATCCTATTTTCCAATTTTATTATTTCACATAACAATATTTAATTCATTTACTCATAACTAGTTTATTTTTATGAAAAATAACAAATCAGTCCCAAAAATATTTCTTTTCTGGGATTTAGCAGAATATAGTTCCATCTTGAACATATATTTTTCTCTGAATTTTTAAAATTCATCTACTATTTTTCATATGGCTAAAACTGCTGAATATTTAGACATTTATCATAAATTGTACTTTTGTCCAAAAATTTCGAAATTTATAGGGTATACTCCTGTTATATACATGTACTCCAAATAAAAATTTCACCAATTTTGGAGTTAATCACAAGGCGTTATAAGGGTTTACTTTTAAAATAGTCTTTTCCCATAAAATCCATAACTCTTAATCTATACATCCAAAAATCGCCATTTTTGGACACAATCTAGAAAACTTATCAAATTATCATTTCAAATTTTTTCAGATTTTTTGAGGGTCAGAAAAATTACGAAACTTCCCATGGCAGAAACCCCTTTTTAATGAAAATAATATTCGTATGAATACGAAGGATCATTTACAATGCATGCGGTAATCCACATAGACAGGTTATTTCAACAGAATAATAAAGAATGGAACAGGTCTTGCGTAAACGCATAGATAGGATATTCCAACAGAATAATAAATAATGAAATAACAGAAGAATTCACCAGGCATGCGATAGACCGCACAGACAGATTATTTCAACAGAATAATAAATAATGGAACCGGGTCATGCGTAAAGCATAGACAAGATGTTCCAACAGAATAATAAAGAATGGAATAACAAAAGAATTTCATCATGTATGCGGTACTTCACATAAACAGGTTATTCCAACATAATAATAAATAATGGAACCAGGTCCGGCGTAAAAGACATGATATTCCGACAGAATAATAAAGAATGAAATATTAGAAGAATTTCACCAAGTATAGGTTAGCCTGCGTATACAGGTTATTCCAACAGAATAATAAATAATGGAATAACAGAAGTTCTCTTCATGAATACAAAAGAAATAATACCACTTACCGTAAAAGAAACTGAATATAAGAGTAGGGAAGTAACAGAATACTTTTCTATACTTTCTCTATAATTTCTCTCTCTGGAATTTCAGTAAATTCATAAAAAATTATGAAGGAATGAGCTTCTATTTATAGAAGAATGGACTGCATAGTAACTAATTCATGAACGATCCAGATTGATTTACTTTTAATCGGACGGTCCATATTTAAAGCAAAATCTTTTAAATAAAATATAATATATTCTATTTATAATCTAATAAAACGAATAACTTTATAAAAGTATTCTATTTTATATAAAAAGATTTTACTATGCAAAATACTATGCAGGCACTATACAAACACTATACATAATAAAATATAATATATTCTAATTATTGTCTAATAAAACAGATAACTTTATAAAAGTATTCTGTTTTATATAAAAATATTTTACTATTAGCCTAATAAAACGAATAACTTTATAAAAGTATTCTGTTTTATATAAAAAGCTTTTCTGTTTTATTACATTAATAATACTAATAAAATAAAACTGAGTGACTTATCACGTAAGCATCAATAATCAATACCCTATGTTACTATGCAACCACGCGTATTACTGTACTTTTAACACCGGGTGTTTCAACAGTTAACGGTAAAACTTCCGCAGTTATTTTCATAAAAATATTTTTGTCGTTTTCTCAATCCGATAATAATTCTATTGTGGGGTCCACCAATGATTGTATCGTTGTACGGATATTTCCCGACAAAAAGAATATTCCCCGACTAATTGAATATTTTCCGACACAAATAATATTTTATATCAACTTGCTTACTTTGCAAAAAAAAAAATCACATAGTACCCTTAACTTTAAACTTTTATCAATTTAACTATTTATCAAAATAAAAAAATTGAATACTTTTGTAAGACCCCGAATTTTATGAAATAAAAGTATTCAATTTTTCTTATATTTACAATTCAGTAAATGGTTAAATTGATAAAAGGTTAAAGTTAAGGGTGATATATGAATTTTTTTAAAAATAAGCAACTGGTTATAAAATACTCATTGTTGTCGGGAAATATTCGTTTGGTCGTGGAATATTCTTTCTGTCGGGGAATATTCGTACGACGGCGCAGCCTTTTGTGGGCCCCGTAACAGAATAACTGTCGGATGAAGAAAATGACAAATTAAAGTTTTTTTATAAATAACGGCGTAGTTGTTACTGTTAACACTGTTGGAATACCCGGTGGGTAAAGTAAAGTAATACGCGTTGTTGCACAGTAGCACACGGTATTGCACCAATTATTGACTCTTACGTAAGAAGGCACTACTCAATAATTGTTACAGTAATTACTGTTCAGTATTTTATTGATTCAATAATTGCTGCATTGATATTTTATATTATTGTTGTTTCAATAATTGTCATTACACAGTATTTTCCATTATCGAAGCAATAATTCATATTATTTGAATAATATTATTAGATAACATTATTGGCAATGTCTAGAAAGTTCTGTCTAAGGAGAGGTTTGGTCACCTAATTGCGCGCCAGTAAGGAGAAATTCTTATTGGAAAGCCCCCTCTTTCCTGGGAACTGCCTGGTTGTCAATATTGTGATTCTGTAATATCATTTGTGAATAATTAATTATTGATTCATATGATGAGGAAAATATTGATTTTATGTGGATATAGATGGAGAAAATTTTTAATGTGACAATTGTTGAAAATTAATATTTTATCTTAAAATAATTCATTTAAATATATTATTTTAATAATATATTAACGGTGATATTTTTATAATGAATGTGGGATATATAAGTATATGAGGAGGAAGAGTATTTTTGTGGCATTAAATGTTTAACACATATTTTGTGTGTCGGTAGACCTATTTATTGACTGAAAATGTGATTATAGCCTGTAAAATTGCCCGTTTGTGGATTTCGGTCAATTTCTGTTTGGAATTTGGAAAAACTTCCTTCTGCAAAGTTGTGCAGAATTGAATTTCCTATAAAAACTCGCGAGATTCGAATTTTCTGACAAAAGGGCTATTTATTATGAATTATTGAAGTTCCGGAGTTCCGAAATAATTGATTTTTGGAAGTTTTAATTATTATTTTGAAGAAAAACGTTTTTGCCATTTGAGAGGCATATGTTAAGGATGGAAATCAGCTGAGTTCAGATGTCTAGACCAAAAGTGTGGGCTAAGGAATTTTGTTTATAAATAATAATATTATATTCAATTTTCTGCTTTGGTGTTCTAAGCAATTTCCTATAAATAGGTGCTTATGTTAGAATTGAAAAACACACCAGAAACTGAAGTTTTCTCTCTCTATATTATCGAGCGTATTCTTGTGAGTATTTTAAGTATACTTTGAGTATTGCTATACGGTGCAAGTTCGTTCAGCGTTATTCCAGTCAGAGGTACTGCTGTTTTGAGGTAAGGGATAATAAGGGATTTTAAGGGTTATTATTTCGAAATTCTTCTGAACCTTCAAAAATTCTGGAAAAATTTGAAATGATATTTTGATGAGTTTTGTAGATTGTGTCCAAAAATGGCGATTGTTGGATGTATAGATTAAGAGTTATGGATTTTATGAGAAAAGACTATTTTTAAAAGTAATCGCTTATAACTCCTTGTGGTTAACTCCAAAATTGATGAAATTTTTATTGGGAGTACATCTATATGATATCAGTATACCCTGTGAATTTCAGAATTTTTGGATAAAAGTACAATTTATGATAAATGTTTAAATATTCGGTGGTTTTGGCCATGTGAAAAATAGTAAATGACTTTTAAAAATTCTGAGAAAAATATATGTTCAATATAGGACTATATTCTGCTAAATCCCAGAAAAGAAATATTTTTGGAACTGATTTAGTATTTTTCATGAAAATATTCTAGTTATGAGTAAATGAATTAAATATGTTATGTGAAGTAAGAAAATTGGAAAATATAATTTTATGGCTTGAGAATCATATATGAGGTATATGCAGATTTTTGATGAGGGTTTTGGTTATTGGTGATGAAATATTATGAGTTTGGCATTTTAAAATGATTAAATGCATTATTTAGTAAAGTGTAAACAATTAAAATAAATTGTTTATAAGCTTAAATAAATATTATTCTTTCAATATCATTATACCGAAATATTGGTATAGATTTTATTGTGGAATTTCTACCTTTTTGAGTCGGGTTTACTATTCATGAGTTACTATTCACGAGTTACTATTCATGAGTTACTATTCATGACAAAATTGGTTTCTTTTTCTAACCAAATTATAGTTGATTTATGAATATTACTCTGGAGATTAAAACTTTATATTGATTATATTGATTTTATTATCATATATAACATTTTTATAACCCTGATGTTGAAATTCTCTTTCACTGGAGTGTAAAGATGGGTAGATTATTGGTATGATCATGACTAGGGTTCTCTTTGGCCAGTAGTGAAAAGTTGAATTGTGACTGGTATGATCATGACCATTGAATTTATAATTGAATATCTTTAGCTTAAGTGCAAAGGTGAATTGATCAACATATATGGTTATAATTATGGTTTATATAAATTCTGAAATGATTATGTATTTCTTTGAGATATGAATATCTTTGGCCTGTAGTGCAAAGATGACTTGTTGATGAATATCTTTGGCCTGTAGTGCAAAGATGACCTGTTGTTGAATATCTTTGGCCTGTAGTGCAAAGATGACTTATTGATGTATATCTTTGGCCCGTAGTGCAAAGATGAATTTATTAGTATGATTATGAACAGGAACTGTGATTTGGTATAACCATGATCTTTGATATTTCAGGTAAAGACAAGTGATGAAAATTATCTTCGTCCTGAATGAGAAAAGGAATTTAAAACAACAATTACGATTATGAGTTATATATGTGATTGTGGACAGGAATTGTTGATTGATGTTATAGGGATAAAACATTGTTGATGGACTTTTAACATGGAGAAGATAATAGACTTTATAGTCTATTTGACTCTTCTAATGGATTGCTCGTTCCGCTGCAACTATGGTTGAAATTTTTATCATCTACCATATGTTCTAAAGCTCTGATTTATTATTGATGAAGGCTATTGATAATTTAATTATCTTTAGTCATGATATTCTTTACTGAGCTAGTTGTGCTCACCCTTTTGCTTCACAATTCCTTTCAGGTAATAAAAGTGTAGCTGGGTCGAGCGGGGAATAACAAGGGAATAGAACGGTGGTCTATAGATGTTGAGGGTGAGGTGAATTCAACTTTGGAAGGGTGTTTTGTCATACAAGATATCTAATGACATACAACCTCGAGTCATCATAAGACAGGGATGTGCTCATCCACTTGCTGAGTATATTTACAAACACTACCTATATAATCTTGGTGTTTGTTTGGAGTATAATACCCAATTAGAGACAGTGGAGATAATGATATGTCAAGAGAAGACTCGCCATTTGGAAGAATATGATAGTAATCTTCTCATTTTTCTTTGGGGTCTATTGGGTCAACCAAGGATAATTCTGTGGCCATATGATATCTATAATAACCTAGTCGCATGGCCTCCCATGTACGAAGGTTTCCTTGAGCACTTCCCAAAGATTTTAATTTCTAAAACAGTTTTCAACTATACCTTTATGTAAGGTGTCATTATGAGGTGCTGTCCACGATTGGGACATGAGTCACAGTTGATATATATTTGTATACAAACTCACAACATATGTGTTGTTGTATTTTGCACGACAATTGTTGTAATAAAGTTGTAGTTGTTTTCTGTACCATGTATTTGGCGACTCAAAATGGGTTGGATGGAATGGACCTATTTTGGGGTTGTCACAGTTGGTATCAGAGCTTAGGGATATGATCTCTGGCGCAGATCGGGGAATAGAACTAGGAGGGGAGAGATGAGTAAATCCTTCGCTAGTGTGTCATACCTAAGCTTAAATTATTGGTCGGTCATAATATACGGATATTATGTGATATGTTAATTTGCTTAATTAACCCTTGTTTTATGGCAGTATTTGAGAATGGCAGCTGAGAATGCTAACAATGGAGTGAATGAGACTGTTGGGATACCTCTAATCACTAATGTGATGACAGACGAAGAAGGAATTAGAGATATCCATGTGGTAAGTGAAGAATTGATAGTTGCACCCGAGATAGTCGTAGAGGTAACAGCTGAGAGTGAAGAAGAAGAGGAAGAAGAGGTACCTGAGGAGAGTTTATTAGAGGTATTTTATGATCGAAATGTAGAATTGCAAAATCGTATTCATGAGTTAGAAGAGCAGGCTGGAGAATTGCAGGCAGTTGTGGAGCAAAAGAATGCAACAATTCAAGCTTGTGTTACCCGATATGTGATGCTTGAACAGAAGTATTCTTTGGCAGAGTGTAAGATGATAAAGATGGAATCTGAGCTGAAAGAAGGAAAAACTGAACGAGTAAGAATGAGTGATGCATGGGTAAAAGCCACACGACACGTGGATATTGTGGAAAGAGATGTCCGATCTAAGAAGGCTAAAATAGATGATATGAATTTCTCTTTTTGGAAAGCAATTGGGAGAACTCAACATCGAGTTTTGAATTATCCTGTACAGAACGGTCAACCTGAATTTGATATGGATCGAAGATTGATGATTCAGATCATGAATCAGGAGTACGAAGAGGCAGTTGAGGGAGGAATATGTCATATAGAAAAGTATATTCCGTCGGTAGTGATGACGCCAAATGCTGTCCCAGACAAGTCAAAGCCGAGTAGTTCAAGGGATAACGGTTGTCATGACTTCCCAACAAATGAGGAATGCAAATGAAGTTATCACGGGAGATGAGTAATGGAGAAATCATAATGACTCGGGAGATAGAATCTGAAATGAAAGCAAGGTATTCTCAACTTTTCGAAATACCAGGTACGTAAATTTCGGGGACGAAATTTCATAAGGAGGGGAGATTGTAAGACCCCGAATTTTATGAAATAAAAGTATTCAATTTTTCTTATATTTACAATTCAGTAAATGGTTAAATTGATAAAAGGTTAAAGTTAAGGGTGATATATGTTTTTTAAAAATAAGCAACTGGTTATAAAATACTCATTGTTGTCGGGAAATATTCGTTTGGTCGTGGAATATTCTTTCTGTCGGGGAATATTCGTACGACGGCGCAGCCTTTTGTGGGCCCCGTAACAGAATAACTGTCGGATGAAGAAAACGACAAATTAAAGTTTTTTTATAAATAACGGCGTAGTTGTTACTGTTAACACTGTTGGAATACCCGGTGGGTAAAGTAAAGTAATACGCGTTGTTGCACAGTAGCACACGGTATTGCACCAATTATTGACTCTTACGTAAGAAGGCACTACTCAATAATTGTTACAGTAATTACTGTTCAGTATTTTATTGATTCAATAATTGCTGCATTGATATTTTATATTATTGTTGTTTCAATAATTGTCATTACACAGTATTTTCCATTATCGAAGCAATAATTCATATTATCTGAATAATATTATTAGATAACATTATTGGAAATGTCTAGAAAGTTCTGTCTAAGGAGAGGTTTGGTCACCTAATTGCGCGCCAGTAAGGAGAAATTCTTATTGGAAAGCCCCCTCTTTCCTGGGAACTGCCTGGTTGTCAATATTGTGATTCTGTAATATCATTTGTGAATAATTAATTATTGATTCATATGATGAGGAAAATATTGATTTTATATGGATATAGATGGAGAAAATTTTTAATGTGACAATTGTTGAAAATTAATATTTTATCTTAAAATAATTCATTTAAATATATTATTTTAATAATATATTAACGGTGATATTTTTATAATGAATGTGGGATATATAAGTATATGAGGAGGAAGAGTATTTTTGTGGCATTAAATGTTTAACACATATTTTGTGTGTCGGTAGACCTATTTATTGACTGAAAATGTGATTATAGCCTGTAAAATTGCCCGTTTGTGGATTTAGGTCAATTTCTGTTTGGAATTTGGAAAAACTTCCTTCTGCAAAGTTGTGCAGAATTGAATTTCCTATAAAAACTCGCGAGATTCGAATTTTCTGACAAAAGGGCTATTTATTATGAATTATTGAAGTTCCGGAGTTCCGAAATAATTGATTTTTGGAAGTTTTAATTATTATTTTGAAGAAAAACGTTTTTGCCATTTGAGAGGCATATGTTAAGGATGGAAATCAGCTGAGTTCAGATGTCTAGACCAAAAGTGTGGGCTAAGGAATTTTGTTTATAAATAATAATATTATATTCAATTTTCTGCTTTGGTGTTCTAAGCAATTTCCTATAAATAGGTGCTTATGTTAGAATTGAAAAACACACCAGAAACTGAAGTTTTCTCTCTCTATATTATCGAGCGTATTCTTGTGAGTATTTTGAGTATACTTTGAGTATTGCTATACGGTGCAAGTTCGTTCAGCGTTATTCCAGTCAGAGGTACTGCTGTTTTGAGGTAAGGGATAATAAGGGATTTTAAGGGTTATTATTTCGAAATTCTTCTGAACCTTCAAAAATTCTGGAAAAATTTGAAATGATATTTTGATGAGTTTTGTAGATTGTGTCCAAAAATGGCGATTGTTGGATGTATAGATTAAGAGTTATGGATTTTATTAGAAAAGACTATTTTTAAAAGTAATCGCTTATAACTCCTTGTGGTTAACTCCAAAATTGATGAAATTTTTATTGGGAGTACATCTATATGATATCAGTATACCCTGTGAATTTCAGAATTTTTGGATAAAAGTACAATTTATGATAAATGTTTAAATATTCGGTGGTTTTGGCCATGTGAAAAATAGTAAATGACTTTTAAAAATTCTGAGAAAAATATATGTTCAATATAGGACTATATTCTGCTAAATCCCAGAAAAGAAATATTTTTGGAACTGATTTAGTATTTTTCATGAAAATATTCTAGTTATGAGTAAATGAATTAAATATGTTATGTGAAGTAAGAAAATTGGAAAATATGATTTTATGGCTTGAGAATCATATATGAGGTATATGCAGATTTTTGATGAGGGTTTTGGTTATTGGTGATGAAATATTATGAGTTTGGCATTTTAAAATGATTAAATGCATTATTTAGTAAAGTGTAAACAATTAAAATAAATTGTTTATAAGCTTAAATAAATATTATTCTTTCAATATCATTATACCGAAATATTGGTATAGATTTTATTGTGGAATTTTTACCTTTTTGAGTCGGGTTTACTATTCATGAGTTACTATTCACGAGTTACTATTCACGAGTTACTATTCACGAGTTACTATTCATGACAAAATTGGTTTCTTTTTCTAACCAAATTATAGTTGATTTATGAATATTACTCTGGAGATTAAAACTTTATATTGATTATATTGATTTTATTATCATATATAACATTTTTATAACCCTGATGTTGAAATTCTCTTTCACTGGAGTGTAAAGATGGGTAGATTATTGGTATGATCATGACTAGGGTTCTCTTTGGCCAGTAGTGAAAAGTTGAATTGTGACTGGTATGATCATGACCATTGAATTTATAATTGAATATCTTTAGCTTAAGTGCAAAGGTGAATTGATCAACATATATGGTTATAATTATGGTTTATATAAATTCTGAAATGATTATGTATTTCTTTGAGATATGAATATCTTTGGCCTGTAGTGCAAAGATGACTTGTTGGTGAATATCTTTGGCCTGTAGTGCAAAGATGACCTGTTGTTGAATATCTTTGGCCTGTAGTGCAAAGATGACTTATTGATGTATATCTTTGGCCCGTAGTGCAAAGATGAATTTATTAGTATGATTATGAACAGGAACTGTGATTTGGTATAACCATGATCTTTGATATTTCAGGTAAAGACAAGTGATGAAAATTATCTTCGTCTTGAATGAGAAAAGGAATTTAAAACAACAATTACGATTATGAGTTATATATGTGATTGTGGACAGGAATTGTTGATTGATGTTATAGGGATAAAACATTGTTGATGGACTTTTAACATGGAGAAGATAATAGACTTTATAGTCTATTTGACTCTTCTAATGGATTGCTCGTTCCGCTGCAACTATGGTTGAAATTTTTATCATCTACCATATGTTCTAAAGCTCTGATTTATTATTGATGAAGGCTATTGATAATTTAATTATCTTTAGTCATGATATTCTTTACTGAGCTAGTTGTGCTCACCCTTTTGCTTCACAATTCCTTTCAGGTAATAAAAGTGTAGCTGGGTCGAGCGGGGAATAACAAGGGAATAGAACGGTGGTCTATAGATGTTGAGGGTGAGGTGAATTCAACTTTGGAAGGGTGTTTTGTCATACAAGATATCTAATGACATACAACCTCGAGTCATCATAAGACAGGGATGTGCTCATCCACTTGCTGAGTATATTTACAAACACTACCTATATAATCTTGGTGTTTGTTTGGAGTATAATACCCAATTAGAGACAGTGGAGATAATGATATGTCAAGAGAAGACTCGCCATTTGGAAGAATATGATAGTAATCTTCTCATTTTTCTTTGGGGTCTATTGGGTCAACCAAGGATAATTCTGTGGCCATATGATATCTATAATAACCTAGTCGCATGGCCTCCCATGTACGAAGGTTTCCTTGAGCACTTCCCAAAGATTTTAATTTCTAAAACAGTTTTCAACTATACCTTTATGTAAGGTGTCATTATGAGGTGCTGTCCACGATTGGGACATGAGTCACAGTTGATATATATTTGTATACAAACTCACAACATATGTGTTGTTGTATTTTGCACGACAATTGTTGTAATAAAGTTGTAGTTGTTTTCTGTACCATGTATTTGGCGACTCAAAATGGGTTGGATGGAATGGACCTATTTTGGGGTTGTCACAACTTTTATTTCATAAAATTCGGGGTTTCACAGAAACCGTCGCTATAGCCCAAAAAATCGTCGACATAACTTACTATGTATTACACAACTGTGTACATATATTTTTTTGATATATATATATATATATATCGGTCCGAATCAAATGCATACCCCTTATCTTACTCACCCGTGCTCACCTCTCTTTAGGCGACGGTTTCGGTCATACAACCGTCGTCTATACTTTTAGCGACGCTATATATATGTTGTCCGTCGCTAAAAATATAGACGACGGTTGTATGACCGAAACCGTCGCCTAAAGGGGGATAAGCACGGATGAGTAAGATAAGAGGTATGCACTTGATCCTTGATATATATATATATATATATATATATATATATATATATATATATTTCTCATTATAGACTAAGAGCTTGAGTGGTGTAAAATGCATGGTATCGACAAAGACAACTTTATTAATGTGTAAGGCTCATTAAATGGCTTACGTACTTTCGTTCACGCAATCTAAATTAGATTAATTAATACGTCAGGATGAGGTTTAAAAATGCCCTTAATTTTTATCGCGATATCTATCGAGCACCCTATACTTTTTTTTTGTTCAAAAGTACACGTAACGTTACAATTTTTGGGTCGATCATACCCCTGCCGTTAACAAATCTGCCAACTAGACTAAAGGGTGTTAATGTGGCTGACACGTGGCAATATTTGCTTACGTGTACAAAAATGCATTAACACAAATAATTAAAAAATCTAATTTTTATTAATTATTTTATTTTTCTTTAAAACAAAATAAATAATTAATAAAAAAATTTACAGAACTTCACAGATTAACCATTCAAACTGATCAATCTCCAAATCAAATTTACAGAACTTCTTATCACTTTTAAACTGGATGAATGGTACGTAGTATCTTTTCAATTTCTCTATCCTCTTCAATTGATTCATTTCCAGAATATTCAACTAGTAATCTATTATCATCCCTGTAAAATCATTCTTTCCGTCTGAAAATCCTTCGAACGTTCGCCTGAAAATCTGCTCTGTAATTGAAGAGGAGAAATCTACCAAAAGAGGGGGGGAAATCCTAACAGTGGCAATTAATTACTCCACTCACAAGCACAATCAAAATGAATCAAATGGGTTCAAGATCTGCAAATTCAAACCCTCTAACCCCTATCTTACCCATCGATTCTGCCTGAAAATCCTCCGACCGCTCCGGCACCGTCGTGATAAAGTCGTCGAAGAACACCAAATCAAAAATATAAAGATCGAACGAGTGGGCAAAAAAGACGACTTGCTGGCGCGGGTGCACCGAATCCGTGGATGAGGTGGAGAGGGGGGTTTAAGGAGGATGGTGTTAGGGTCAGGTTTGGAATCCCAAAAATGGATGGTGGTTTGGGAATGGGAGGAAAGAAAATAGTAGGCCACCTTGTTTTGGTTCTTTGACTGTAATATGCTTGAAAATAGAGGAAGAATGGAGAAAAGAGGAAGAAAAAAGAAAAAAAGGATTAATTTTAATTTAATTAGTTATTTTGGACCTTTGCTCTTTTATTTAATTAATTATTTTGATTAATTAATAAAATAATTTGGATTTTAGTATTTTGAAAAAAAATTAACATTAAATTTTAATAAATTTGTATTTTAATAAAATATAATACTAAATATATTTGTATTTTAGTAAAAAAAATTGAATTTTTGTTGTTTTGATTAATTAATAAAATAATTTCAATTTTAGTATTTTTTTAATTTGATTTTTTTAGTATTTTAGTATTTGTTAATTAGTATTTTAGTATTTTTTTTAAAATTAGTATTTAATATTTTTTAATTAGTATTTTTAGTATTTTCATGTGGCAGCCACGTAATTAATTTTGTAACACCGTTAGTCTAGTTGGCAGATCTGTTAACGGTAGGGGCACGGACGACCCAAAAATTGTAAC
Source organism: Panax japonicus (assembly GCA_020205505.1). Classification (NCBI taxonomy): domain Eukaryota; kingdom Viridiplantae; phylum Streptophyta; class Magnoliopsida; order Apiales; family Araliaceae; genus Panax; species Panax japonicus. Next base: position 77,644,480 of record CM035094.1, read on the forward strand.
GTTAAGTGTACTTTTGGACAAAAAAATATAAGTTGCTCGGTAGAGATCGCGATAAAAGTCAGGGGCATTTTTGGCCCTTTTCCCTTCACACGTAAAATATGCTTGTTTCGCCGAGATACCAAGTCACATGTTGGGTGATATAAGATAAGATTATCAGAACGAATTTCAAAAGAGTGTTAGATATGTATTAATAAAAATTTTAATTTAATTATAATTATGACGTATGTGTATATATATATTTTAAAATTTTATTAAAAATAATTTTATCCTAACTTATTTTTTCTCATCATAGTCCAACTTCCTTACATATTTAAGGACATATATATCATTTTCCTTTCTAAAACAATAAAAATAGGATTGAAAGCGCTAGCTCAGATGGTACGAGTAGATTGAAGAAATGAAATGGAGAATGGAACGATTCATTTCATTCTAGTTGTAATAAGTTATTCCAGACTCTTCATTTTCAAAAATAAAATTCATAAATTTAGGAGAAATAAGAATGGTTCAATCCATTCCAATCACAACCAAACACAATTTTTTATATTTTATAGAAATAAGTCATTTCATTTCTATGTTGGTTATTACAATCCAAAAGTAGCATAATTCAATACTCCCCTCCCGGGAAAAAAATTAGTTATACTTTGGGGGCATCTTTTGGTTGTCCAACTCTTTACACACAAGATAAGTTGGAATAAAATAAAGGAGTCTTCAAGAGAATATATCTGGATCTAGAGTCTTTAAGAGAATATATGTTAGAACGTGGAGCAATCTTTTTTGGCCCAGCCGTTATAATTGTAGTCGCTTGTTATAATTTATTTTTTTTATTTTAAAAAAAAGATTACTCAACAGCAATCGATTGCTGTGAATGGAATATATATATATATATATATATATATATATATATATATATATATATGAGATTCCATCCACAGCAACCGGTTGTTGGGAAGCAACTCATTTTGTCCAGCCGCTACAACCTATACCGGCCCTTATCAATTTTTTTTATAAGCCGCTACAACCTGTAGCGGCTTGGGCCAAAAATGGGTTGCTCCCAACAATCGATTGTTGTGGATGGAATCCCTATATATATATATATGTGTGTGTGTGTGTGTGTGTGTGTGTAAGAACATTGGTATTAGTACTCTAAATAAAGTTGTGGTGAAAATAAAGAGCTAGCATTGTTGCTAAAGTTCTTTTTAACAAGCTTATTTTCGCCATGAGGGAAAAGATGTTTTCCTTTCCATGACTGAACTCGATTATCGAGTGAAATAATAATAATAATAATAATAATAATATAAAAAAATAACAAAATTAAAGATACCCTCAAGGTATACATAATTATTTTTTATTGGGACATGAGAAAAAAATAATTATCTGTTGTCCTGAAATGACAATCTCATTTAATTTTTAATTTATGTAAGGTAAATTAGGACATGCATGTTTAGGTGTCGTAATATTATTATTTTGTTATTCCAAGGTTTTACAAACAAGATAGCTTCATCATGATAAGTTGGAATATATATATACTAGCTGGGTCCCGTGCCTCCGGCACTGTATGGGTAGTGAGATTTATCTCAAAATTAGAACGGTCCAGATGATTTATTAAGTGAGCGGGAAATTCAAAATCATTATTAGATAGATTAGATAGATAGATGTATTTTATTAGATAGATGTATGGACGGTGGGATTTATCTTAAACTTTGGACGGCCCAGATGATTTATTGAGTGAGCGGGAAATTCAAAATCATTTGTATTTTATTAGATAGATACAACACGGACCCTATTTTTTTTTATTTTGGTAGAACAACTAAAAAAAATTATTGAACTAAATTTTTTTCATAATACAGTGTTTTGGGTGTGTTTTTAATACCTACACCAACCAATGTATGTACAGTCTGCCCAGACTGTACAGATATATTTTGTTATACGTATCCAAATCACACCCAAAACACTGTATTATGTAAAAATTCAAGTTCCATAAAATTTTTTTTAGTTGTTTTAAAAAAAAAAGCAAAAAAAAAATATGGGCAATGATACATACTCCCTCCGTCTCAAATTAATTGTTCAGTTTTGACTTTTTAAATTTAAATTGATTATTTTTAAAACTAATCTTTTTACTATTTTTGCTAAAATATAGGTGAAGAGATTATAACCAAAAGAAAGTATATACAATTTATTACTAATCCTAATTTTTATAATTTTAGAAATATATTTATATATGCTTAATTATTAATTCTAAAAATAGTCAATTTGACTTAAAAAAATCAAAACTGAGCAGTTAATTTGGGACGAAGTGAGTAATATCTATTTGCTATAGATCAAAAATAGGCAAATAGCATCATAACCTTCTATCTCAAAAAGCAACGGATGTGATTTAAAAACTGATTGTGTCGTTCGCTAGTTAAACTAGCGGACTGCTTTAAAATATATTTTGGACAATTACGCCCCAAGTCAAGCTTAAGTGAACGAAACAAAATCAAGATTCGTAAAAGGTCCGATAGTCAGTCTAGCGGACGACTTGCAGCTTATGTTTTTAAATCCAACCAACCATTTAATAACAGTCAGCGCATGCGAGTCCTTCTATATGGACATGTTTATTGGGTATTTTCATTTTTATTTTATTTATTTTTTTGTTTGTGACTCTCAAAAAATGTATAATATTTATTCCAACATGAATTTTTATAAAATATAGTGTTTTAGATGTAATTTGGATACATATACAAAAACAGGGTTATACAGACTGTACAACCCTCAAACTTGTAGAATAAAATGCACACTAAACAAATAGAGGAACATGTAAATCTGATATTTGTAGTATATAATGATGCTTTTAATTTGTCCAAAGGGAGAGAACCTAAGCAAAGTCGATAGATCTTTCATTCTGCCATGAGCATTATTATGTGACCTGAAAAAATATTTTAAGCACCCATAAATATGTTGAAGTGAGAATAATGTAGAATGATGAGTACAACTAGAAGGCAGACCAAAAATAAACTCATTAATCTAATGGTAAAATTAAATCTGAAAACCTTTGGAAAAAAAGGACTGCAACCACTAACCATTGACATCACAATTTGAATTTTTGGATTTTATAAATTAAATAGAATCAAATTAAAATTTTGACTCTCTTTTTTGGACGGATGGAGTATTGCATTAAATTTTGACTCTTTTTTTTATGTATCCGTTCAGCTGGAATTACATTTTACATGAATACGTTACTATATTTTGTTTTAATGGAGATTTGTCTGAGATGTGTTTTGTTTTGATTTGTTTTAATGGAACATAGTGATTATCTTCAATTAGACTTTGCTAAATTTGCCCTTGCCCAAATAATTTAAATTAATAAAATGATATAAATAATATTATTTAAATACACATCAGCTTTCTATGTCCCCACTCAGGAAGACACGTCATCAATTTCTGACGTATCAAGTGAATTTGGACAAAAGTGTAAAAAATTAATAGTTCAATCATCTAATTGACAAAATTAAAAGATGAATCACCAAAATAAAATATAACCAATAATTTAGAATAATAAAAGATATTTTACTATATAATTAAATGGGTTGCGTAGACTCAATATATAATACATGATCACGTGTGAAATGTAAGGGCATGCTGAGATACATGCATGATGTCTATTCGTTGGATCCAGTTAGTATGAAGTTTAATTTTTGGTAAGTTTGTCAATTGACTAATAGAATGCTGACACACATAAAATTTTGACTGCGTGTCAGCACTCTATTAACCAATTAACCAACTTACCCAAAAATAAACTTCATGCTAACCAGTTCCCCATTCGTTATACCCTAGCCTAGCCTAGCCTAGCCTACGGAGGCATCTTTTGTAGGTTTGAGTCTTCGTCTTCGTCTTCACAAACAAGATAAGTTGGAATCAAATTAATAAAGGTGTCTAAAATAAAAAATACTTCATGCGATGCAATGCAATGCAATGCCATGCCATGCCTATATATAGTGGATATATTATTAATTTGAGAATAAATAAGTTGCATCTATATATATAAGAGTACTCGTATATATATATATACTTAATTGTTGTTGCAATGGCTATTAACAATGTTCGTCGTCCCAATACTCCATCTGGCAATCGTGAAATGACAATCAAGGAGTTTATAGAGAAATTTGATGTGGATAGAGATGGAAGACTAAGCAAAGCTGAGCTCCGGAAAGCCATTCGTGCCACCGGAGTTTGGTTCTCTAGGTGGAAGGCCGAGCGTGGCGTTAGATCTGCCGACATCGATTGCGATGGCTTCATCGACGACAACGAGATCAAAAACCTTGTGGAATTTGCTCACAAGGAATTAGGAATCACAATTGTCGTCTTTTAATACTCATCAAACCCAAAACTCTCGCCGCTGTAACAATAAACGTTAACGACTGTATCCTATATATATATATATATATTTGCTCTTAAAGTCCCCTCTATTAGTTATTATTATCCTTATCGGGGACAAACTAAAGAGTATCCCTTCCGGACTCTATGGTTCGGAATGTAGTTTACTCATTAAACTCTAGCTATTGTATCTTTTCTTGTATGGTGCATGCCATGCACTAGTTGAAATACTACTCTTATTTAATACTCTCTCCGTCCATGATAAAAATTCTGGTAGACTTTTCACGCATATTAAAAAGAGAAATGAAATGACAAAATTATTCATAATAATATTTCATTAATCATTTATTAATCATGTAGGTGAGAGAGTGACTATATACTTATTAAATATGGAGAGAGAATTATAATAAATAAAATATAAGATATTTAATGCTAAAGGTATAATAGAAAAAATTATGTAAAAGTTTGGTTATTAAAGGAAAGTGGACATTTAACGTGTGACTATTCAAAATAGTAATAAAGACTTTTATCATGGGACGGAGGGAGTATTATGTGACGCCCCCAAAATAGGTATACAACACCCATTCTGAGTTTCCAAATACGTGGTACAGAAAGCAAACTACAACTTCAATAATACAATTGTCGTGCAAAATACGACAACACATACTGTAAGTTTAAATACAAATATTGTCTTCTAGACAATATTCACACTCAAATATATCATCGTTACAATTATTCAAATATTATTTTATAAAAATAGTGAGGACTGCTAAAATATCTTTCTGAAATCATCACTCTGTACCCCGACTAGTTCCTGCTATGTTCTCACCTCCTGAGAAAAATGGAACAAAAAGAAAAAGGGTGAGCTCAATTAGCCCAGTAAAAAATATTATGACTAAGATAATATACAACAAATTATCGTTAGTCTTCAACAGGAAAAAATCTGATAAAATGTAATAGCCAACAAGTTTTAGATCAACAACTGCAGCGGAAAAAGCAATCCATTAGAAGAGTCAAGTAGAAAATGAGTTCTACTATCTTCTAAGATTTAAAAGTCCATCATCAATATTTTATCCCTGTAACAACAATCAATATACATCTTTAATCAAATATTCATTTTTGCACTACAGGCCAAAGATATTCATTTGTATCACCAGTTGGTCATGTTCATCTCAACACCTGTTCATCTTTGCACTACGGGCCAAAGATATTCATCAGTTAATCATTTATCTTTGCACTACAGGCCGAAGATATTTAGGACCGAGGATGATGAAAAATATTTTAAAGAAAACGAATCCAGTGAAACGAAAAGACAAATAGTAGGGATTCGTATAACAGTTTATCCAAGATTAATAATACTTCATAAATACCAATTTTGAAGCAGAATTCAAAAATAAAGATCAAAACATGGATACAATAAAAGATAGTAACCATAATAGACATCTTGGACAAAAAGAAGAAATTTTCATTTTTTCGGTGAATAGTGTCGTATTCGTGAATAGTGTCGTATACGTGAATAGTAACCCCAACACAAAAAATTCCAAATTTGATAAAAATTCATATCAATACTTCGGCATAATGATACTGAAGGAATAATATCATATATGAAGAAAATAACATCTCTTACCTCAAAATATTAGTACTTCTGATCGGAATATCGGTATAAGGTTGAAGGAAACTTGCACTGATGAATAGAAACTCACAAAGTATCTAAATACTCACAAAATACACTCAATAATCTAGAGAGAGAAAGAGAAAAAACTTGTTTCTGGTGTGGTTTTTAATTCTAACTTAGCCCTTTATTTATAGGAAAATATTAGTAGACTTGACCTGCAACCTGATGGTTTTACCTGCTACTATTCCCACACACCACATTTGAAATAAATTCAGCACATTTCATCACTAACCATAAGTGGAGCCCACTCAATTCTAGAATTTTTTACCAAAATCATTTATAAACCTAATTTCTGAATGAGTCACCTCTTAAAATTCATAACAAATCATACGTTCATTTTTAACGGTTTAAAATTTATGAACATATACTCAACTTATATATGTATAACATATCCAAAAATTATAACGATCCAACGGTCGGATTAAAAATTATAACTCACATAATATATCTCAAAAACACTGATTTAATTTTTAATACCTTCATTCCGATAAAAATACTGATAAAACACCTCAATATTAACTCCTTCATTTTTAACCACAATAAATATATTCAACATTTATATCCACATAAAATAAATATTTTCTTATCATATGAATCAATAATTAATTATTCATAAATAATATTACAGAATCACATTTATGACAATCAGGCCGTTCCCAGGAAAGAGGGGGCTTTCCAATAAAAATTTTCTCCTTATTGGCGCGCAATTAGGTGACCAAGTCTCTCCTTGACAGAACTTTCTAGACATTTCCAATAATGTTATCTAATAATATTATTCAAATAATATGAATTATTGATCTGATAATGAGAAATATTGTGCAGTGACAATTATTGAAATAACAATAATATAAAATATCAACATAACAATTATTGAATCAATAAAATAAAATATTGAACAGTAACTACTGTAACAATTATTGAGTAGTGTCTTCTTACGTAAGGATCAATAATTCATCAATACTGTGCATCCATGCGTATTACTGTATTTTAACTACCGGATATTCTAACAGTGTTAACGGTAACAACTACGCCGTTATTTATAAAAACTCAAATTTGTCATTTTCTTCATCCGACAGTTATTCTGTTATGAGGCCTATAAATGACTGCGCCTTTGTACGAATATTCCCCGACAACAAGAATATTCCACGACCAAACGAATATTCCCCGATAACAATGATTATTTTATAACCACTTGCATATTTTGTAAAATTTACACATTTCACCCATAACCAGAGAAATATATTAAATTAATATCTTATTATTCACAAATATAATTAAAAAAAATTCAATTTTATTTATAATAAGTTGGGGCCTTACAAATTAAATGTGGATATATATACATAGGGTCCGGTTCCGGTCCAGACTCTCAGACTTTCTTAAAATACAGACTGTTTTGTTATATGTATCCAAATCACGCTCAAAACACTATATTATAGAAAAATTCCAGTTTCATAAAATATTAAACTTTTGTTTAGTTATTTTAAAAACAAAAAAAAGTAAAAAAAATTATCCGCATTTTAACAAGGTCCGAACTTCCGAACCTGATCCATAATATATATATATACGATCCGAATCAAATGCATACCCCTTATCTTGCTCACCCGTGTTCAACCCCTTTAGGCGACGGTTTCGATCATACAACCATCGTCTATACTTTTAGCGACGCTATATGTTGTCCGTCGCTAAAAGTATAGACGACGGTTGTATGACTGAAATCTTCGCCTAAAGGGGGTGAGCACAGGTGAGGAAGATAAGGGTATGTACTTGATCCTTGCTATATATATATATTCTTATCTTACTCAATAAGGGTGAGCTTAAGATCCTTGCTATATATATATAGGGATTCCATCCACAGCAACCGGTTGTTGGGAGCAACCCATTTTTCTCCAGCCGCTACAGCTTGTAGCGGCTTAAAAAAAAAATTCTAAGTGGCCGGTACAAGCTGTAGCGGCTGGAAAAAAAGAGTTGCTCCCCAACAACCGGTTGCTGGAGACCCATATATATATATATATTTGGATTCTGTGTGATATTATTATCAGGAATCAGGAGGAAAGGGCATAGACGGGCATTGATGCTAAAGGCAAGCATACTTCCGCCACTACTTAAATCTAAATTTAAGAAGCAGGCAAGAATCTTAGGCATTTGTCCACATGTTGGCCGACTACTTAATCTTTGTGCCTGATTAACTATCATACATGCATGGGGAGGCTGCAAATTAAAAACTTCAATTATGTCTCCTACATTCTCCTTTATAAGATTCCAAGCACTAAGGAATTAATTATGTTACATTTAATTTACTTCTTTAATATATATATATATATATAAGACCTCTTTATTCTTACCTTTTAAGAAAGCATTGGCTCTCCATAAACTTTATCGCTGTCATCTTGGAGATGTACACCAGTATTACATTAAAAGTGCAAGGAGAATAGCATCTAAATACGAGGTTGATTTTTTAGTAATGATGAAGTTATGGGGTTTTCATAGTTATTTCTGGGATCGCTTAAGCTGTTGCTGTGTTTATCAGGAAAAAATAATTTTCAACAATACTTGAATCATGCTGTATGATCATTCATCTCCTATTGGCTATTAAGGGTATATTTTCCTATAAATTCTTACATGTATAACACTGCATTGTTCATAGAATCATATGAACACAGTATACAATATACATACAGCTGACTTGATCTATGCACAATTCAACTGGAAACTACCCATATCTTCCTCCCAAAGTCAGCATGCCCATTTGCGGTCAATTAACCACGAAATTCAACTAAAACTAATCTGTATCCCTCCCCCTTCTCTATTCTCCAATTCCGGCCAGAGCACTCTCTTCAATTCAAAATCACCTCCGAAAAATTTCCATAAACAAATTAATTTTAAAAAAATCCCATCAAAGCAAGCGTACTATCAACCAATTCATAGGGCATAACGCTCTGTTGTTCGCCAAACAGCTCATTAGGAACCAAAATAGCATCATTATGCTCGAGTAACGAAATCACATTGCTTGAATCCATTTTGGTTGTTCAATCCGTTCTCACCAAGGTGCTCGAAGATCTATTTTTAGTACAGCATTCTTTTTAATATATATGGTATTGGTTCCTGTGTAAATAGCTCCAAAGTCAAGAAATATCGATGGCCAGCCCAAAATATGTTTCTTGAGTTATCTCAATTTTAAACAACTGCAAAATCACGAGTTACCTGAACAGTTGCAGACCAACAGTAGCCATTCTCCCTTTCTAATTTCAATATGGTGGCACCCTCATATATCAATAAGAGGAGGTGGCAGTTTCCAGAAATTCCACGAGTTAAAATCTTCCTGGAACCAAAAGGGTAAAAGGAAATAACTGAGTAGAATTTTAATCAGGACTACAAAACAAACCAAATAGACCTGACGCTATGAAGAGTGGATGAGTTATTGGTAGGGCTGGATTTACGCGGCATATAACACTAGGAAAAATATAGGAACCCAGTGAAACTAGAGAGCAGAGCAAAAGGAAATCAAGAACTAGCATCACTTAAAACCTCTGGTAAAGAAAATGATACTTCCTCCTTTCCACAAAAGAGTCCCATTTGCAAAATTTTAAAAACTATACACTTCTGTTTTATGTTTACCCCTATCTATATTATAAAGCGGGAGAAAGAAGTTGGAAGTTAATTTGGCATAAACAAAATAGTGAAGCCTTTTTTACTTTCCTATTTTACCCTTTAAACTTTCTTTAAATAGGTCTTTTATTTACTTTCCTCTTTCCCATTATCACTCACCTCCCCTATCTTTTAGCATCCTATTTTCCTCCTTTTAACACACACAATAGTGTTTGCCGTGTAAACTAGTATATATAAAAGTTTAGTTTAGTAGTAATGACATCAATGAAATTGTGATGGTAAGTAAACTTGGGGCATTGTTTAATTTTATACGACTAGAGACTCCTTTGGAACCCCAAAAAAATTGGCAAATAGGACTTTTTTGGGGATGGAGGGAGTAATAAGTTGTCAATCCTCTAGATTGTGAAGAAATCTCCAATCAATGTGCTTAACTGAAGTTTTACCACCTATCCATTAATTATTTTTAAAAACCCAAAATAGTTACAATTTTAGATTAGAAATGTTTAGAGAAGCAATCCCCCTAGATTGTGGAGAAATCTCCAATCTATGTGCTTGAGTGAAGTTTTACTACTTATCCATTAATTATTTCTAAAAACCCAAAATAGTTACAATTTTAGAACAGATATGTTCAGAGATGCAAACCTGCTCAGACGAGGGTGTGGGTGGAAACATGCCATTCACAAGAGCATGAAGGGAAGTATATGATTTGTTATCGCAGCGGTTCACAACTACCTCACCCTGAGAACTCAAAAGACATCAGCAATAAATATATGAATAATAATATTACACCCTAAAACCTTATCGAATACTATTCTAGACGATTCATGATTACCTTGGGATTAATTATGAAGATTTTTCCTTTTGGGATTCCAACCTTAAGATAGCTAAACTCATCAGTGTCTCTGTTTCCAAAACCAGCATAAAATGGATTTCTATCAGAAGGAAAACACGCCTTGATATCCTGAAAATTTGTACAACCAGAAGAATTCAGAGTCATTCAGTATCTTAATCTCGAAAGTGCCACACACAGAGCTCCCATTCAAACGTGGTCCCCCCCCCCCTAGAGGCCATGGCTATAATTATAAAATTCTTCCATTGGGGAGTATTATATTATTTATCCATACATAAGTATAGGTGGGTGTGTCTTTTAGTTTACATGCCTAAATTATAAGTTGCACCCTCATGCACGTTCTAGTGAATTAATTATTAAACAGAATTTTCAGACCATGTGAATAAGAAGGTTGCATATGCATGACAGTATTTCATTTCATTCCAAAATATAAGATCACTTGCATTTGTATTTTATAAAAGTAAGTGAAGTAATATTTTGGAGGTAGTATAGGATATCATATAAGCCCACCGAGTGATTAATTGCAATCTTTCAAAAAATTAATTGTTGAGGACCTTACTGAAGAAATTAGTTTTATCGACTTCGAACTACTGCTACGAACAATGAAATGACTCTTTAAAGAATAAAGCGGATTCACATGCTAAACTCAAATAGTTTGCATTGGCTCATTTAAATACTCTTCAAATCAGTAACAAAAGGTAGACATATAGGTTAATGACTAGAAAGAAAGGAAAAAAAGTTCAGGTTGGTTAGATGTACTAATGATAGAATCTAGGAGTGACAGATTATGAACAAGGAACTAACCTCCAAGCAAGCAATTTTAAATTCATGTGGAGCTCTTCTAATAACTGCAAGAAAAAATAAAATTATATAGTTCTTTCATGCATAAAAAAGAAAGAGTAAGTTCCATCTCACTTCCATATGAACAATTACATATGTCTGAGGACAAAGACACTATATATTTCAATGTATAGACATAATAATGCTATGCTTCAGAATAATTAGAAGGTTATTTTGTTCATAAATTTAAAAAATAGTCAACAATTATAATTTAAAAAATGAATCTAGAGAAAAGCGTGGAAACAATTGGAACCACCATTAGAAAGATGTAAAATGTGAGAAAGTTTCTTCAAAAAATAATTGCCTCACTCCAAGAAAGACGCTAGTTAACACCTGGGATAGAGGAAAGAGAGTGAAAGGAGATCATAAATGATTTAATACACCAGGAAGATTGGTAGTTAACATGCATATTCCATAATGTTAAAAGTATATCATGGTTTTCCACATCAACCATAACTAAAGGTGTAAATGAACCGAGTATTGAGTTGCTCATATTTGATTAATAAATTTTTCGAGTATGAAATAAGGTTTGATTGAGACTCATTTAGCTACCGAGTCAAACACAGTCTACAATTGAGCCCGAACAATTTAAACTTTTTAAGTGAATATGATCTGATAATTTTTAAAGAGGTTCGAGTAATTTATCGAATTTTAAAATTTGCTCATATTTGAATCATTTATATTTTGAGTCTAGCTCAAATCAAACTTTTAGTCTAGTATGAATCAAGCTCAAACCGTTTGATTTATTTTACAGCCTTAACCACAATTAGTCCACGGACTCGAGAAAGAATAGAAAGAAAAGGAAACTACTGCCATGTTACTTCTACTCAGAAATAATGAGTTAAAATTGAATAATTGGCAAATAATAAATATTTTCTGGAGGACATAAGGACATATGACATCAATTACTCACCTTCTCGAAACAGGGAAGGAAAAAGTCCATCAGGGGAAATAACTACGGGCCCATCTGGTAAACCCTTTCCATCCTGCATAGAAATTCTGTCTGAGGAAAAGGATAGCAAAATATAGACAGAACAGGATGGATTTTACAGAGATTGATTTCACAATACTAAATCTAGAAATAAGCATTAACCAAAACTTTGCTTCTAGGCAAAAGAATAGTAAATATGAATTTCATTACCTGCTTAAGATTAAATAAAAACTGTCTAGTGAGGCCAGCTTGAGAAATTGCCCTTGCACTTAGAAAAAGCAATTGGTACCCGTTCTCCTGCATCAGGTATGAAAGAAAAGTTATTACCTTTTTCGGCAAGAATGCAAAATGGCACATAAATTTATTAGAATTTTTCTACATTACCAAACTTTAGAAACATAAAAACATGATGAGAAATAGAAGTACATAGTACACACTGCAAAGCTAATGCAGAAAACTACTTTCAGTAGACCGATAGCTCCATACTTGGTATAATCAGGCCATTCAATTGAATGATTCTTATCAATTTATTTGGTCCATAATCTAGATCAATTATGAACCGAAAGGGATCTTTGAATCAGCATAAGTCGCAAGAGAACTGATAAAAGCCATACCACTTCAATGTCATAGGAAGTAACCCATTTTTTTGAAGTTTTAAGTAAAAGAATTAGAGTGGAAGTTATAGTTTGGACCATTCATTACAAAAAAGTCCAATTGCCCCGTCAAGTTACAAAGCAAACACTTTACTTCCTGAAGTTTTATTTCACTTTTAAAGGTGCTTCTGGCAATTTTTCTGTCGATAATGCTCTTATACATACATGTATTCCTCAGCATAACGTCCTGTACCGGCCCACTGAACCATCTAATCAACCTGGATCTGCACGACATAATGCTCCCTGATCAAATCGATCAAGATTTAAATACTGCTTACCACAATCTCCAGTTCCATTCCACCTGAAATTTTCACTTGGTTCCCCTTTTTAGCAACCCTAACTTCATTTAATAACAATCTCTCTGGTTCAATTCTTGGTGGTCAGATGGGGAGATCGAAAGAGTGAGAGAAAGAGGAAAAGGAGAGAGAGAGGTGAAAATATCATATTCACTAGATAAAATACAGACACTATCCCAAATTTGAAAATCTAGCACTTACAATATTTCCAACTTCATCTCTCCTATACACTAGTATCCAAATCCAGATACACTAATAGTCTAACTTTATCTGCTTTAAAGTTAGTTATTATGGTTTAAAAGCTCAAAGATTTGCTGGTTTAGGCATATAATCCCATCTTATCTTTGTCTTTTTATTCTTTGTTAGTTGTTGAATAACACAAATTGTTTTTGGGTAATTTGAGTCATCTGGACTTTTCAAAGTCAATTTAAAATATTTTAAAATTCCTAATTGATGTGATTTATTTAACTTTTAAATACAATAAATCATGTTATTAATAGTACCTTTAGATTGTTTACAATTTTCATATTTGTATCATGAGAAATTAAATGAATTCATATCAATTTTGAGTTTGAAAATATGTCAAAATTGACCTTTTTTTTTGGAACACAAGAAGTATAACAACTATCAAAAGCACATAAGAGCAGCTAACCTTAATAGCTGAAAAGAGATGTGCAACTCCTGTCTGTGACCAATCTTTTCCAACCAAAGGCATGAACTGTCCTAGAACATCAGATCTGTAATAAAAATAAAAAGTTATAACTTTCAGATAAACAAAGAGGAAACATCACATTCAGTAAAATATATTTTTCTTTTTACAAGATATGCTGATGAGCAGCAAGTAAAGCCAAAAGACTGATCGTGGATAATTCCAGCAGTAGAATATTTTTTAAATCAAAGAGTCTGTTTTTCCTGATATTATATAAACATATGTATAGGATATATATTTTGTCCTAATACAATGAACTTGAACCCTCTAGATTTCTACTACATTAGATATCTTTAGAGTTCCCAAACATAAGTCAAAAATCTTCTTAGACTTGGAGACTATCTAAACTACAATGCAATTCCCAGTAATCTGCCTTTAAGACCAATCATAACACAATATAATTACTAATTACCCCTTGAAATACCAAAATGTACAAATATCGGATATATCCAGAATTTCCACCAAGCTTAGAATGATAGAAATGGCCCAAGCACATATTTATTTATCTTAATTGCAAACAAGGTTCAAAATCTGTTTTATTATAGAAGCTGGGCTGCATCAAGAACCATTTTATCTGCGACATATAAGAGGTATTCAATAAATAATGACAGTTATAGCCAACCAGAACAAAATTAAAGATAAAAGCTCCCCCTTTACCCTGCCAAACCCCCCCAACCCCCAACCAAAAAAAAATACTCTGGTCTGGTCCGGGCTTTATTTAGCAAATGTAATACTTTAAGTTACTCTGTGTTCCAAAGCTTTTAGTTAAAGAGAGTATGGTAAGGATAAACTCAAGAAAACAAACAAAGGAACATGATCCAATCACGGATTAGATTCATAATAAATACATACTGATTGATGGGCAGAAAAACCTTCTCTTTTGATACATACAGAGAATCAAATTAATCACATACGACGATGGTAAAACATATTCTCATTTTCTTACTTTTGAATAAAGTATTCTCATCACACACGGGAAAAAAAGGAAAAGAAAAGGAAAAAAAGCTGAATTTTTTCATTGTACACATCAATGCTACAATCATGGTTTCTCTGTTCTGGAAAGACCACTCTCCTAATACCAATTAACTAAGTTTACAACATAACAGTGCTTAAAAAAAACAGGAATGGTGAACAGCACATGAAATTAAATTATAACAACTGTAGTCCAAAAAAGATATTCTAGAAGAGTTGAGATTATAAACCTCCATACTAAAAAGGAAATACTGAAATACACTAATACTGACAAAGACAAAAACAAATTCTCAGTAAAAACACTGCAAAAGTACAAAAAGCCAAAGGAATCATTTGAGCAAAACAGAATACTGTGGAATGATCCAGCAGAAAAAGGTATTTATTATTTAGACACCATACCTGCTCACTTCCTACATATATCAACGAACTTGTTGCATCATTTGAATTAACAATCAAGATGTATAAATATATAAATGCAACATTAGGGATTAAAATATGGGCAGCAAAACTAAAATTAAAATATATATTATAAATATTGCAGCCTTACTTGGTGATTGTCCCATCAACATCTGTAATCACAACACGATTGTCCCACCTCCATAAATAAATTCTAGCATCAACCTTTGAAATAATCCAAGTAAGTATGGAAATACACAAGATAGGTTTATTCACACAGAAACCCAATTGAGCAACGCAGCAACAAATTACCTGCTGCTTCCCCAGCATTGCAGTTGAAAATGTGAAGGTTACAATGTTCCTCCCTTCCTTAAGATTCAACGATGCCAGCTGCTCAGTCGTTGGAGAGAGTACCCTAATATTCTTCTTATTCACCTTGGATTTAGGTAATTCTTTCTCCCCATCCATGACAATAGTATCCTCCAAAGAAATTTCAGTATCAAGACTTCTTGAAAAACTAATAGCTGGCTGTGTATCTTTCATACTTCTGGATCTTTTGAAAGCAAAGGGCCAGATACTCCAGCTTCCACTTGAGGTTTCAACAATTTTAGATGAATTCCCTGTAAGAATTTTGTGAACTCAATCAGTAAGTACCATGCTTTTTAGCTTACACGTGTGTTCAATTCTATATGCAGGTATGCTTTAAAAATAGGCATTGTCTCGTTCCATAAGTGATCACCAATAATACCTCAATAACAAGAGAATCAAATTTGTCCATATCCAAATTTTTCCGTATTAAATTCCAAAGAGGCCATCAGCCCTCAGTCCTTCAAAGAAACAAGAGCTTAAAGCACAGGAAATATATCTAAGCTTGCTATAGAGAATTTAATTAACTTTGTTGCTTCTAAAAGTTTCAAGTCTAAAGGAAGGAGACGATTTCTTTTTGGTATCCAGTTGCACCCATACTTAAATGAGTCCAAAGTGAAAGAAGTTACATATATTCAGCATACAAACATTACAATGAATAGGAGTATAAGAGAAAATCAATTCTAAAATTTACCAAAATAAAAATGGACCCATGGAAACTCTTCCAGGCAAAAAAAAAATGGTCATCGGTCTTGTCTTGCAAATTGTACTTTGTGCATACACAATTGTACTCTTTTACATTTTGGGTAACAATATATGCATGATGTACAAGACTGCACATTATTTTGTTTGTCAGGGACTTTTGAGCCTCCTGTTCTCAACATAAAATCATACATCTCAAAAACAATCATACGCAAATCTATCTAACACACGCTGAAAACAAGATCAGGCTTCTTTCAGTTACCCAAAAAGAAAACAATATCAATTGTATGAAGAAAAACCAAGTTCCAGCTCATAAATAATATGTAAAAGTTAGTTATCTTACCAACTGCAGGGCTGGTATCTACATTTTTCAGCTCCTCCAAATTCACAGTATCCTCAGTTGTAGGCTGTGAATCTAAATTATGTACCCTCTCTCCATCCGACTTTATGAAGCTTGAAACATTTTCTCTAACCAGCGTCCACTTAGATGACTTGGAATTTGAATCTAGAGAATGACCTAAAGGACGATGAAGAAAACGTTCATCCAATTCAAAAGAGTGAGACCGCATACTGGGTAAAGACTCGACCATTCCTCCTAGTTCCTGACCTGCAACTTTACTACTTCTAGGAATATTAATTTGACTTGATATTACTTTAGCATCTTCTCTCGACTCTTCACCATCATTTGGCAGGTTACCTTGAACAAACTTGTCTGGTGAGGTGAAGTCTGAATGAGAAGATTTATTCACTGTTTCGATGCCTTCCGATGTAAGAGAGGAATCATTTTCCTTATCCATGTGATCTAGAGAAATCACCTTTATGCATTCAGCTTCTCTAAGTTTGAAGTCATCAAGATCAGTGAAAAGGAACTGTTCTTCCTCTAAATCTAGTGATGAAGAATTATTTACCCCCTGGGTTTGGACAAAATCACTACTAGCTTCTTCAGAATCACAGAAAGGAAGCCCCTTCATTTCATCTTCTTTCTCAATACATCTCTCATCTTGAACTTCAGCCTTTGATCCACTGACACTAGAAACGGTGAGTGCGCTACATGAATCAACTTCTTTGGCTGGATCGTCTATTTGTTCAACAGAAACAGGCTCAGAAGAGCTTTCTGTTAAAACACTACTTGTTTGTGGAGATGTTATTTTACTTCCATGAATCTTCCCATCACTAACAAAGTTGCAGCAGGAACCATCATCACCTACAATTCCATGAACATTTAGAGTTTCTAGTTCAGAAGTAACCTCAGTAATTAATTCTGGATCAGGAGAAGTTTCTGCCTGCACAGAGACTTCACCAGATTTTACACTAGAAAGAAGCATCGTTTCATCATCTTGTTCATTAAAACCATCTAACTCAATCCTTGAGGTCTCTAAAGCTTCATAATAAGCTGTAGCTTGGCGTCTGAATGCTTTATTCTCCGTATTGGAGACACTGCTGTCTAACATACCAACATCCTCGTCAACCAGAAAATCCTTACTTGCTACACCATCTAAAATATCTGGAGCAGATAAACGTGAAGCATTATCCTTTTTCTTCCTGACAGAGTTGAGATTGGTAGACCACTTCACTTCCAAAAGATCAGCAGCGATCTCAGCATGCTCCAAGGAGTCCGTCCTAACACCATCCTCCTTAAATGTATTATCCTTCACTGACCGTCTTCCAAAAACATATCCCAAGAACCGAGACCTACGGGAGCCAGTCCTAGCCAAAACTTTGCCATTGCTTACTTCAAGCTGGGTAACTGAGTCAGACAGATCAACACCATCATTCCAACTATTGGCCTTCATTGGTCTCCTATCCAACCCGTCCATCTCCTCGCCAGAAGATGTACGTGATAATATTAAATTTCCCTCTTCTGCATCCACCTCCCTGAGAAAATAGGCTTCCCCTGTATGATCCAAATACATATGAAAGTCTGCATCCTCTCCATTCACATTTATGTCAACAACGTTCTCCTTTGCCTTCAAAACCCCTTGAAATTTCCCAAAGCGAACATACCAAGGCGATGATTTGAAGCTACCATCTTGTTGCTCAACCACCACAATATCCACAGCACCACCAAATGGATGAAATGGGGCAGAGACTGTGTAAACACCCCGTGAAATGTAGCTGCCTAGCCTCCCTACTGCATACATCCTCCTAAAATCAAGTTTCCCCAACAACCCAGATAACCAAAATCTAAAAATTACATCACAAGTTAAAAACCCAAAATTCAATTCCCCACCATAAATTATGCCTTTTTAGCTCATAATCTACATTCATTCCAAATTTTCCACAACAGCACCACCCAAGAATTTTAATCGCAGAGCACCCAAATCACAAAATCTTAATGTAAGATCACACAATTCAAGAGCCCAATTGATTGCTTCACAAATTTAAAAAGCTTGTTAGCCCGTTGGCTCGAAAAATTACACAAAATTGGAATCCTCTGATTGAAAACTAAATTAAAGAAACCCGCTAAAATTCGAAGGCTGGCTGAACAATAAACAATTCAATTTGGGGAAGATACAACAAAATCTCTAATCTCAACGAGTCTTTCCAAAGGGCTAAATTCTAAAGACAACCCATATGAGGAAAACTCATAAAGAACAAACCGCTTACGCAAAGACTGGATTTTTAGAGAATAGGCGGCGTGAAAAGTATATTCCCTTTTACATTATTCGAATGTCCCAGGCAAATAAAAATTGACAGCCTCAACAAAAAGACACCGTATTATATACACACGTAAAATACGTATCCATAAATATCTCAGATATTTACTAGAAAGCAATACAAATTGGGTTTTGAGGAAGCAATTAAGAAGACTAATATATAACTGACCTGGAGAAAAGAAAGCCAGTTTTTGGTGAGAGAAACTGGCAACAGGGTTCTCTCGATCTCTGGAGAGAAGAATTTGATTCTTGTTGAGGGAAAAAAAATAAGATGATTACTAGTCAGATGGCCTAAAAGATTTGCTTGATGTGTGGGACACGCATCAGCTTCATCGAACGTGAATGTTGGGACTTGGATGCATAATTTTATTATAGGTTGGTGGGGACATAAATGTCAGTCCAACCCTCCCTGTTTCCTATAACTATATCGCTCTCTCAGAAAATTTGATGGTATACATAAAATATATAATGCGTTTCCTTTTTTGTTAAGGGTTTTCTTTTTAAAAAATGAAAAATTGGTCCAAAAACTAAACAATATAAATAAATCTTTTATATACTCTTTGCATTAGAAACACAATAAAATTAATATCAGAGTAATTTAAATGTAATACTTCAAAAATGATCTCTATTTTTTCGGGTCTCCCATGTTTCTCACTATTTCAAAAAAAAACATTCTTATATTTAATTCAAATTTCTCATGTTGTCATTTTTTTTTCTCTTTTCTGAAACTGAAAAACAGGAGTAATGTTACTATCACATAAAATCACTTACATATCGCTCACATACATATTGGTATAGTTCAGATGACTTGTTCTACACGTGAATTATACTAATTTACATATGAATGTATGTGAACAATATGCCAGTGATTTTTATGTGATAACGGACATATTAGAAAAACAGAGGACTATTCTACGTACTACTATTTGAGTTTAGGATTTTAGGGAACTGTGTTGCGAAAATACATGGCAGATTTGAATGGGCAAATTGGCAAACTAGCCTCCCAGCAATGATCGGCGGCTGCAGCCACTTCAAAGAAAGCAAATTTAATGAGGGATACATGACTTTTATATGGAATTATAAAAGTCTGTATAATATTATGACAATTTGGTTTGGTAAAAAAAAATAGGTTTAAGTTCAGATGACCACTTGGGGTTTGAGCGGTTTCTCACTTAATCACCTGTAGTCAGTAAAGCTACATTTAAACACCCGACTTTTTGAGTTAAAATGAAAACGTCGCCTTTTTCATCCAACTTAACTGTGAGTGTATGTCAGATGCCAAAAGCGCGTAAGATGGGCTGTAACGGTAAAAAAAAGGTACTAAATGTCTAAAATACCCTCTTCTTCCTCATTCTCTTCCTCATTCTGTACAAGAGAGAGAGAGAGACGAACAGAGTATTTGATATGATTTTATTGGTAGAAACGAAGTTTCTGGCGCCGGGATTTCGGTTTCACCTAACTGATGAGGAACTTGTTCGGTATTATTTGACGTGTAAGGCTTGTGGGAAGTCCTTTAGATTTCAAGCTGTTTCTGTAATCGATGTTTACAAATCTGAGCCTTGGGAACTTGAAGGTAAATCTCCTGTCTCTGTTTTTGTATTTTGTAAGACCCCAAATTATTAATAAATGAAATTTAATTTTTTCTATTTATTATTTTGAAATAGTAAGGGGTTTATTTGATTAATGTGGTTAGTTATGGGTAAAATGCGCAAATATTTCAAATAAGCAAGTGGTTATAAAATATTCATTGTTGTCGGGGAATATTCGTTTGGTCGTGAAATATTCTTGTTGTCGGAGAATATTCGTACGACGGCGCAACCTTGTGTGGGTCCATGACGAAAAGTGATTGGATGAAGAAAACGACAAGTATAAGTTGTTTATAAATAACGGCGCAGTTGTTACCGTTAATACTGTTGGAATACCCGGTGGTTAAAACACAGTTATACGCGTTGTTGCACAGTAGCACACGGTATTGTACCAATTATTAATTCTTACGTAAGAAGACACTACTCAATAATTGTTACAGTAATTACTGTTCAGTATTTTATTTTATTGATTCAATAATTGCTGCGTTGATATTTTATATTACTGTTGTTTCAATAATTGTTACTACACAATATTTTCCATTATTGAAGCAATAATTCATATTATCTGAATAATATTATTAGAAAATATTATTGGAAATGTCTAGTAAGTTCTGTCTAAGGAGAGGTTTGATCACCTAATTGTGCGCCAGTAAGGAGAAATTCTTATTGGAAAGCCCCCTCTTTCCTGGAAACGGTCTGGTTGACAGTACTGTGATTCTGTAATATTATTTGTGAATAATTAATTATTGATTTATATGATGAGGAAAATATTGATTTTATGTGGATATAGATGGAGAAAATTTTTAAAGTGACAATTGTTAAAAATTGATATTTTATCTTTTCTGATAAAATAATATTTTATTATATTATTATAATATAATAATGGTGATATTTTTACAATGAATGTAGGATATATGAGTATATGAGGAGGAAGAGTATTTTTGTTATAAAAGTTGTTTAACACATGTTTTGTGTGTCAGTGGACCTCATTTCTTGACTGAAATTTGATTATAGTCTGTAAAATCATCTGTATGGGGATTTCGATTAATTTTTGTTTGGAATTTAGAAAAACTTTCTTCTGCAATGTTGTAGAGAATTGAATTTCCTATAAAAAGACGCGAGATTCGAATTTTTTGATAAAAGGGCTATTTATTATGAATTATTGAAGTTCCGAAATTCTAGAATAATTGATTTTTGGAAGTTATAAATAATTATATTAACAAAAACGTTTTTTACAAGTTAAGTGGGTCTCACATCTGTTACAAATGGGCTGAAATCAGATTTAAAAGATGGGCATGAAAATTTTGTAAATATAATAATATTTTATTAAATTTTTTGCTTTGGTGTTCTAAGCATTTTTCTATAAATAGGGTGCTTAGGTTAGAATTGAAAATCACACAAGAAACTAAAGATTTTTCTCTTTTTCTCTCTCTATAATATCGAGCGTATTTTGTGAGTATTTTAGTACTTTGAGTATTGCTATACGGTGCAAATTCTTTCAGCACTATATCCAGTATTCCAGTTAGAAGTACTATTCTTTCTGAGGTAAGGGATGTTATTTTCTTCTCAAATGATATTATTTCTTCAATATTATTATGCCGAAATATTATTTGGAACTTTTTATCAAATTTAGAATTTTTTCATGTCGGGGTTACTATTCATGAGTTACTATTCACAAGTTACTATTCACGAGTACTATTCACGAAGCATGATGATTTTTTTGTGAAATTTCTATCTTTTAGTGTCGGAGTTACTATTCACGTATACGACACTATTCACGTATACAGCACTATTCACGAATACAACACTATTCACAGAAAAATTAAATTTTCTTTTCTGTGTTCAAGATTGTCTATTATAGTTCCTATCTTTGATTGGATCTATGTTTTGATCATTCTTGAATTTTACTCCACTCTGATTATTTATGAAGTATTTTTGAACTTGGATTGTGTAAATACGAATCCTTAATATTTGTTCTTTTGTTTCACTGGATTCGTTTTCTTTAAAATATTTTTCATCATCCTCAATCCTAAATGATGATATTACTGAATATCTTTGGCCTGTAGTGCAAAGATGAATGATTTTCTGATGAATATCTTTGGCCCGTAGTGCAAAGATAAACAGGTGTTTAGATGAACATGGCCAATTGATGAATATCTTTGGCCTGTAGTGCAAAGATGACTATTTGATTTATGATGTATATTGATTGATGTTACAAGGATAAAATATCGATGATGGACTTTTAAATTCATAGATGATAGTAGATTTCATTCTCTACTTAACTCTTCTAATGAATTGTTATTTCCGCTGCAGTTGTTGATCAAAAACTTGTTGTCTATTGTATTCTATCAGATTTTTCTCTGTTGAAGACTAAGTATAATTTGTTGTACATTATCTTAGTCATAATATTCTTTACTGGGCTAGTTGAGCTCACTCTTTTCCTTTTTGTTCCATTTTTCTTCTTAAGAGACGAGAATAGAGCGAAAACTAGTCGGGGTGTGGAGTAATGGTTCTAGACAGTTGTTTTAGTAGTTCTCACTATGTTGTAAAATAGTGTATCAATAATTGTAATGAGGACTTATTTGAGTGTGGATATTGTCTACAAGACAATATTTGTATTTAAACTCACAGTTTATGTGTTGTCGTATTTTGCACGACAATTGTATTAATAAAGTTGTAGTTGTTTCTGTACCATGTATTTGGCGACTCAGAATAGGTTGGTTGGATTGGACCTATTTTGAGGGCATCACATATTTTGTGTGCGTATATGTATATACACATCTATATACCCTTGGGTTTCAAGATATCCCTTTTGATTTTGTTGAGTTAGATCATGAATTTTGTGTTTGTTTCGCTGATTTTTAGATTTTTTGTACGAACATTTTATTTTGTTGAATTGGGTGTACTTGTACAAACTTAATTTTTAACTATCACTCATTTGAAATAAAATTTTTTGAGTATTACATTTGTGATGCCCCAAAATAGGTATATATCACTCATTCTGAGTCGCCAAATACATTGTACAAAATTTACATACAAACTTCATTTATACAGTACGACAAAACGTAACTGAGAGTTTTAACACGGATATGATCATGACCATTAGTGATAACATGAATATCATTGGCCCGTAACTAAGAGTTCATTATTTTAATTCCTCATTGGCCCGTAGTGCTTTGATGGACAGTTGTTGGCATGATCATGACCATTGATAATAACACGAATATCCTTGGCCCGTATATATCCAGTAAAATCAACTTATTTTGATTAGATTGTACACGCACATATATAATACATTGGAATCATCCATTAATTAATTGCCTTGTTTTTCAATTCATCCATTGTCATTTATGCGTATAAAATAAACTTCACATAAAAAAAATTATAATCTAAGTGAGGGAATTAAACCTAAACCTAATGGTCGGTCTTAACTCTTAACCACTAGGCAAAGACTTAATTGACTTATTATGCATATTGTGAACACTCGCGAGTTCGTTATGATCGAATATGCTCAACAAATTATTTGATCGAGTTAGCCAAACACAGTTTGATGGATTGAAAAAGGCTAAAGCTTAGAAGCAACTCCAATGACAATTTAAGGGCTGTTTTTTTAGGACTGAATGTTGAATGACTGAATCGCTCAGTCATTAAGTGCGTTTGTTTTGGGGGGGGAAATCGTCTGAATGATTTTGTCAATTTTTTGGCAGAATGAAGTTTTTTTTTTAATAATATTAACTATTATATTAAGTAATATTAAATACATTTATAATTAACAATTTTGAATTTTTTTAGAGGGTTAAACTAATAAAAATATGTTATTAAGATGTTTTATACATATCAATTATCAAATAATTTTTTTCATTCAGATTTAACTTATTCAGATTCAGATTCGGATTCATTCAATTTTTATCAAACACCCATTTAGTTTCTTCACTAAAGAATTTGCAAAAATTTTCAAAAATTTATTTGATCTCCATGAACGGTGATAATTTAATGGGAGGGTTAAAAACAGCTAGGATAATAGCAAGTGTGACTATAAATCACTTGAATGTTAGGTACGTAATAATATTGTAGAAATGCATTTTATATTTGATAAGCGCTAGCTATTCTCAATTAAATATTATTACTGATGAAGAAACTTCAAAGTTGGTTTTAACCTAATAATTTTCAACAATGTAGACTCATTCAATTCTCACATGCACACCAAACAATGGAAACTAAAGTAAACTATGCTTCATTCCACAATGTTTTCAAAAATTATATATATGTCTTCTACTTAATTAATTTATATCCATTCAACACAAGATAGCTCAACTCATTTAATTTCAAGTATATATATATATATATCCATCCATATATATTACTAGCTATATCCACAAGAAAATTAATTAACATGTATGTAAAAATAAAAAATAAAAAACTACAAGATTGATTTTATAAGTGAAAATTCTTCTTACAGAACTAATTATTAACCTAATCTTCCACGGCAATAGAATTCTTACAATGAGTGATAGCAGCTTGAATTGCAGCCTGCAATTCTTCCATAGTGCTGTCACTGGTTGAAGTAGCTGCAAGAGCTCCTGTTGCTACAAGGAGGCCACTATTTGTTGGTGATGTTCTCATGGAGGCCGGTGCCGAAATCTGTCCTCTCCTTCCTCTAAATTGTTCTTGATTCCCTCTTGAGCTTAAACTACCAGAAAACGAATAAGATTGATGATGAAATTGCCTATTCATTGATTTTCTTGATCCTCCAAAGCTCAATAATGGCCGAACCATTTTCATGTAACGCTTTAGTACATCACTAACATCAAATTTGAGCTTCTTTTTCTCCCTCTCTCGATCTAATTCCTTTTCTCGACGCCATTTTGGGAGACCGAATATCGAGAAAGATTTGGATTTGACTCTACCTTTGATTTTACTACCATCATTCATATCATGACACTCGGTGATTTCGGTGTCGTATGGGCTACTTTCTTTATTTTCATTAGGGTTTTGTTCATCTAGAAATAATTCTGTTATTGGCAGGGTAAAACTGTCCAAAGAGTTGATGGATGAACGAGGGGAGACAGGGAGGTGGGAGAGGAGGCGGAGAGGAAGTAAGTGGCCGTGGAAGAAAATATCGTCGGCCGGAGAAAGATCGACGGCGGTGAAAGGAGGAGGGGGCTTGGTTTTATCATGAAGTGTGGTGGTGGTGGTTGTTGGTGGTTGGTGGAGAGATATTGTGAAGGAGAATTCATGGGCAGGAGATGAAGAAGCTGAAGGTGGTGAACCTGCAGCCATTAATGTTGATAAGTGGCCTTCTTGTTTCGGCTTTTCTTCAACTTTGTCCCTCATTTTTTGGCAATTTTGGATTTCCATATGCCTCAAATTAAGTACCAAAAAGACAGTCTGTTTTGCTGGGGTTTTTTGGATATGGGTAGTGTCAAAATGCTTTGGAGAAGAGGGATAAGGAGATCAGGAAGCAGTGGAGAAAGCTAGAGGGGGTGGGGTTTGAACTTAAACTGTCTTTTGCACACAAATACAAATAAATTATAATTATATCAGTGGAGGGTGTGGTGGGTATGAGACCAATATAAGGTGAGAAGAAAATGGAACCCAAAAAATGGGTCCTTGTCAAATCAACAGCTATGAAACAATTGATATTATCAAAAAGATTATCCAAGTTTTGTGCTAACAATAAGGAATTTAGGTTTTTGTGATACACATCTAACATTAATTATTACCATAAAATGGAATAACATTATTACTCATATATTTGTTGTACTCCAACTATTATATTTTAAATTTCAAAAAGACATTTTTTAAATACAACGTGTACATTTTATTTGTTTATTATTTTTTTATGAAGATAATATTTCAAAAATAATCTCGTTTTTCTTTTTCGGTCAACGCCACCAAAAATGTCAATAACGTGGCCCTAGTTCAGCCATTTTGAAAGGAATCTTTGGTTATAGAAGCACTAACAGAAATGACAAAGATTATATAGTTTCATAGTTTCGTACTCTTTTTAGTTTATATGGGAGAGGTCCTTTATTCGTATTATAGTCTAGGTAAACTATCATTAATTGAAAGCGTCTCTACTATTTTGTGAGTAGCATTTAAGTGTAAATATTTATATCCCACTACCTCCATTTACATTCAAAAGGGACAGAACGTAAGTTTCCACTTGATCAATTTTATTTTATAGTAATTTTTTGTGTTTTTTCCATTAGCAGATGGGCAATACATGTCGGAATCCGAGACATGCATGCATTCAAACTTGAGTAAAGGCTAGTTTTAATGAAATTAATAGACCGTATAATGCAATTAATATAAGTGCAAATAATCAAAGGTCCCCACTATGATTATTTGGTCACGGAAATAAGAGAGACTACGACTCGGAAGAATTGTCGGTGTGTTTTTTCCTATATACTCCATTCAATTCCTCCTCCTTAAATCGATGCTGATTTATTAGTTAGCAATTAAGTTATTGACTTCGTCACATACGATAGTTTCAATTTTTTTTCTTTTACGTCTCAAAACAAGAGTTTCACTTATTTTCTTTTTCGGTTGTATCCCAAAATGAGATAGTGGGGCCGAACACACGTGTGGTCTATGGTTATAGTTAAGGTCAACATTTCAATCATAGAGGCATTATTATTTGGGTGGACAGACTCACCTTCACCACTCAAAATCATATTCTATGTATGAAAAGATAAGAAGATTGATGGACATGAGTTGGAAAAAAGATGGTCGAGTTCTTTGTCCCATTTCACGTTGCTTGCTTGCTTGCTACCTTTCTGCGTATGACTCTTTCTGTCTTTAGAGAGAATAATATATAAGAATTATTGTGGCTAGTGGCAAAAGGCACAATTAGAGAAATTAAAAAGGTTTCACAACCAAAGGATCTTTGCGGGATGACTGTGAAGTCTTTGTTTTTTGCCATGTTCGCCTCTCTCTCTCTCTCTCTCTCTCTCTCTCGCACACACACACACACACGATCTAACTATCTTGATACCAAGGAGAAGCCAATTCTAATTTTAACTTAATTTGGATTCCAGACAGTTCAAAATAGACAGTCCATTTTGACAACCCTATAGAAACAAGTTGCATTTCTCTAGTTTAGACTTGCAAGTATATAACAAAGGTAATCTGAAATGCAACTTTCTGTTATATCAATGCAATTCAATATTTCTATAGAATTAAATGCCCCAAATAGATTGCAAATTTTTTTAACTGCTTAGAATCAGGATCCGGAGGATGCACATGCAGAACAAAAAGGCATGCAATAACAGGTCACCATTATTCTTCCAAAGGTACCTTCACAGTTATCTTGTTATCCAAAGCTAAGGCATAATTTATCTACTAAGTTTCATTATTCCATACGGTTAGAATATGAGATCACACACACGTACACAAACGATAGAAAATTAAGAAAAACACAAGAGATTTATGTGGTTCCTCAATTTGGGTACTCCACAGGCGGCTGATTGTTTATTGATGATTTCTTAGATACCTAGGGTTTTATAATAGATAGTATTTATAACTACTAATCCTATTCCAACCCTACTTCACATTATGTCTCAATTACCCATAATGTCCCTCATTAATAAACAACCTGTACCGTACCACGGGGGCCTTCGCCCCCCGCACCCCCTGCGACCTTCGGGTCAACCCTGATGGGCTAGTGCGTCGCTTCACTCTGCTCCGCTAGGCTCCGCACTAGCCTTTTCAGCGGATCCTATATTATGAGTCACAAGTTTCCAACAAATCTCCACCTTGACGAATAACCTCATCCATTTCTAAGATAAGTCACTTGTCCAATCTGATCTTGGGGGGAATCCTCCAAACTAACATTCGGAGACATTGATCAAGTCCAAACAATGCTTAAACTTATCCGCGGTCACAGTCTTTGTCAACATGTCGATCAGCTGCATTTTCAGAAGTGTGCACCTTCTCCAATATCACATCCCCAGAAGCTATCAGCTCCTCACCTTGTGAAACCTTACGCTAATATGCTTGATCTTTGCGTGATACACTTGATGCTTTGCCAAGTAAATGGCGCTCTGACTATCACAATACAGTTGTACTCCACCTTGATCTATGCCCAGCTCATTCACAAAACCCTTCAACCACAATGCTTCCTTGCCAGCCTCAGCCAATGCCATGTACTCAGATTCAGTAGTAGATAGAGCTACTAGAGATTGAACCATAGATCTCCAACAAATTGGTCCACCTGCCAAAGTAAACACATACCCTGTTGTAGATCTCAAATCATCTAACCTTCCAGCATAATCTGCATCCACATACCCTACAACTGATATTCGAGTCTCTTGCTTTGCAAACATAATCCCATGATTTGTCGTTCCTCTCAAATATCTGAACACCCACTTAACAGCTTTCCAGTGCTTTCTACCTGGATTGGCCATGTATTTGTTCACTGTGCTGACTGCATGTGCCAAATCGGGTCGTGTACACACCATCGCATACATCAAACAACCAATTGCGCTCGCATAGGGCACGATCGACATATCTTGGATCTCTTCAACCGATTTCGGACACTGTGCTGTAGATAACCTGAAGTGACTCGCCAATAAAGTGCTGACATGTTTAGCATTAGCCATACTAAACCTCTCTAACACTTTCTCCACATAATTCTTTTGTGTCAACCACAGCTTTCCAGCTGCTCTATCCCTGCGAATCTCCATCCCAAGTATTTTGCTAGCGGCACCCAAGTCCTTCATGTCAAACTCCTTTCCCAACAAGTTTTTCAACCTGTTTACGTCAATCATACTCTTTGCAGCAATAAGCATGTCATCAACATACAGCAACAGAAAAATATAGGAACCATCCTCAAGGCTTTTCACATAAACACAGCAATCATACTCACATCGAGTGAACCCAATCCGTATCATAAAAGAATTGAACTTCTTGTACCATTGTCTTGGAGACTGTTTCAGCCCATACAGTGACTTCTTCAACCTGCATACCATGTGCTCAGTCTCCAGCTGCTTGAACCCCTCAGGCTGCTCCATGAATATCACTTCCTCCAAATCACCATGAAGAAAGGCTGTCTTCACATCCAGCTTGTAAGACCCCAAATAATTAATAAATAAAATTTAATTTCCATTTTGAATAGTAAGGGTTGATTTGATTTAATGTGGATAGTTATGGGTAAAATACGCAAATATTTTAAAATAAGCAAGTGGTTATAAAATATTCATTTTTGTCGGGGAATATTCGTTTGGTCGTGGAATATTCGTACTGTCGGGGAATATTCGTACGACGGCGCAGCCATGTGTGGGCCCCATAACGGAAAGCGATTGGAGGAAGAAAACGACAAATATAAGTTGTTTAAAAATAACGGCGTAGTTGTTACTGTTTACACTGTTGGAATACCCGGTGGTTAAAATACAGTAATACGCGGTATTGCACAGTATTTTGAATTATTGATCCTTACGTAAGAAGGCACTACTCAATAATTACTACAGGAGTTACTGTTCATTATTTTATTGATTCAATAATTGCTGCGTTGATATTTATATTATTATTGTTTCAATAATTGTCATTGCACAGTATTTTCCATTATCAGATCAATAATTCATATTATTTGAATAATATTATCAGATAACATTATTAGCAATGTCTAGAAAGTTCTGTCAAGGAGAGGTTTGGTCATCTAATTGTGCGCCAGTAAGGAGAAATCCTTATTGGAAAGCCCCCTCTATCCTGGGAACGGCCTGGTTGTCAGTACTGTAATTTTGTAATATTATTTTTAATAATTAATTATTGATTATTATGATAAAAAAAATATTTATTTTATGTGGATATAGATGGAGAAAATTTTTAATGTGACAATTGTTGAAAATTAATATTTTATTTTTTTCTGATAAAATAATTCATTTAAATATATTATTTTAATAATATATTAACGATGATATTTTTACAATGAATGTGGGATATATGAGTATATGAGGAGGTAGAGTATTTTTGTGTCATTAAATGTTTAACACATGTTTTGTGTGTCGGTGGACATAATTTTTAACCGAAAATTAAGGATAGACTGTAAAATCGTCCGTTTGTGGATTTCGGTCAATTTCTATTTAGAATTTGGAAAAAATTTCTTCTGTAAAGTTGTAGAGAATGGAATTTCCCATGGAAAATCGCGAGTTTCGAATTTTTCTGATAAACGAGCTATTTTCTACGAATTATTGAAGTTTCGGAAAATAAAATGATTTTTATTAAATTATGGGCGGGACCCACTTTTATTTTAACATGAGGGCTGCTGATTTTTGGTTCAAAGGTGGCTGGTTTGAATTGTCAACAATGATGGTATGCGTAGGAATATTAGAAATAATATTAATTTATTATTTTAGTCTCCTTTGGCATTCTAACATTTTCCTAAAAATAGAGGGATAAGTTAGAATTGAAAATCACACCAGAAACAAAGTTTTTTTTTTCTCTCTCTATATTATCGAGCGTATTCTTGTGAGTATACTTTGAGTGTTGCTATACGGTGCGAGTTTCTGTCAGCACTATACTGAAATTCAGTCAGAAGTACGGCTATTTTGAGGTAAGGGATGTTATTTTCTTCTTAAATGATATTATTTTCTTCAATATCATTATGCCGAAATATTGGTGAACGTTTTTATCAAATTTGGAACTTTTGTGCCGGAGTTACTATTCACGTATACGATACTATTCACGTATACGGCACTATTCACGAATACGGCACTATTCACAGGAAAAAATTATTTTTTTTCTTTTCGTCCAAAATATCTATTGTGGATACTAGCTTTGATTGTATCCATGTTTTGATCATTCTTGAATTTTACACCACTATGATTATTTTTGAGATATTTTTTGGACATGGATAAAACAAAGTACGAATCCTTAATCCTTAATCCTTGTCATTTTGTTTCACTGGATTCACTTCTTAAAAAAATATTTTTATCATTTTCAGACTTAAATGATGTTATTATTGAATATCTTTGGCCTGTAGTGCAAAGATGAATGATTTCTGATGAATATCTTTGGCCCGTAGTGCAAAGATGAACAGGTGTTTAGATGAACATGACCAACAGATGAATATCCTTGGCCTGTAGTGCAAGGATGAATATATGATTCAAAGATGTGCATTGATTGATGTTACAGGGATAAAAAATACTGTTGATGGACTGTTAAATTCATAGACATTAGTAGATTTCATCCTCTACGTAACTCTTCTATGAATTAATATTTTCCGCTGCGAATATTGATTTAAAACTTGTTGTCTATTGTATTCTATTAGATTTTTTTCCCTGTTGAAGACTAACGATAATTTGTTGTATAGTCATAATATTCTTTACTGAGCTAGTTGAGCTCACCCTTTTCCTTTTTGTTCCATTTTTCTTCTCAGGAGACGAGAATATAGCAAGTACGAGTCGGGGTATGAATTGATGGTTCTTGAGAGAGTTGTTTAGTAGTCCTCACCATTTTTGTAAAGTAATGTATCAATAATTATGATGAGGATTTATTTGTATGTGGATATTGTCTAGATGGCAATATCTGTATTTAAACTCACAGTTATATGTTGTAATAATAAAGTTGAAGTTAATTCTGTACCATGTATTTGACAACTCAGAATGGGTGATGTATACCTATTTTGGGGGTGTCACACAGCTGCTCTAACTCCAGATCATAGCTAGTCACCAATGCCAAAATAATCCTGATTGAGGTATGTCTCACCACCGGAGAAAACACCTCATCATAGTCAATCCCCTTCCTCTGCGAGTATCCCTTTGCTACCAATCGAGCCTTAAATCGTTCCTTTTCTTTTTCTGATACAGCTTCCTTTTTCTTGTACACCCATTTGTACCCCACTGGTTTCTTTCCCTCAGGCAATTCTGACAATTCTAAAGTTTTATTTTTCTTCAATGACTCCATCTCCTCCACTATGGCCTCCATCCAACTGTCCCTTTCAGAACTACCAATAGCTTCCTGAAACGTAGACGGATCCCCACTAGTAGTAGATAAAGCATATGCAACCATATCATCAAACCTATACCTCTCCGGTGGTTTGATAGTGCGTCTGGGTCTCCTTGCGGCTATGCTTTCGTCCTGCTGCTGTTGATTTTCCTGTTCCACTGGTGGTGAATTTCCAATGTCATAACTCCCCAATTCGATTTGAACTTCCTGTTGCTGTTTGCTGGTCTCACCACTAGCCTCGGTTTTCTAACCTTCCTGTTGCGTCTTAACCATGGAAGCCTCGTCAAAAACCACATCCCTACTGATAACTACCTTCTTTGCTTTCGGATCCCAAAGCTTATACCCCTTCACACCTTTCTTATACCCAAGAAAGATACACTGTTTGAACTTGGCATCAAGCTTAGATCTCTCATCACCCGGAACGTGTACGTAGGCTGGACATCCGAAAATCCTCATACCCGAGTAATCCACTTCTTTTCCTGTCCACACCTCTTGTGCCGCTTTATTACCCAAAGCAATAATCGGCGACCTGTTTATAATGTAAACTGTCATGCTCACTGCTTCTGCCCAGAAATCCTTCGAAAGCTCTGCATTTAGTCTTGTGCACCGTGCCCGCTCTACTATAGTTATGTTCATTCTTTCTGCCACCCCATTCTGCTGTGGAGTCTTTCTAACAGTCTAGTGACGTTGTATCCTGTGCTCCTCACAAAACTTCACAAATGGCTCGTACATGTACTCAGTCCCATTATCTGACCTGAGGTACTTAATTTTTCTCCCTGTTTGATTTTCCACTTCAGCTTTCCACAACCTGAATTTTTCGAAGACCTCACACTTGTGTCACATGAAGTACACCCAAACCTTTCTCGAAAAGTCATCGATGAAAGTCAAGAAATACAGCGATCCCGCTTTCGAAGCTACTCTCACTGCCCCCCATACATCAGAATGCACATAGTCAAGTTTGTCATTCGTTTTGTTCACCGCACTCTTAAACTGCACCTTACACTGTTTTCCCAATACACAGAACTTGCAGAAATCTAACTTGCACGACTTTATCCCTTTCAATAGATTCCTTCTATGTAATTACAGCATCCCACGTTCTCCCATATGCCCCAACCACATATGTCATAGTGTAGTATCATCAATATCCTCCGATGTAGTAGCAGCAACTCCACCTACAACTGTACTC
The DNA here is from genome assembly GCA_020205505.1 of Panax japonicus. NCBI lineage: Eukaryota > Viridiplantae > Streptophyta > Magnoliopsida > Apiales > Araliaceae > Panax > Panax japonicus. The sequence continues at coordinate 77,678,204 of CM035094.1, forward strand.
CCTATCATCCAATAGATGTTTCTGTTAACCTTAGAACCCTTCATTATTACCAGAGCACCCTTCGTCACTCTCATGGCTCCACCACCAGTTTTGAATTCACAGCCATTAGAGTCCAGGGTTCCTAATGAAATCAGATTCTTCCTTAAAACTGGGATATGTCTCACCTCAGCCAAAGTTCTCACAACACCATCGAACATCTTTATTTTCACTGTGCCTATTCCAATGACGTTGCACGAAGCATCGTTACCCATTAAAACTGTCCCACAGTTCACCGATTTATAGGTGTCAAACCACTCCCTGTTAGGTGTCATGTGAAACGAACATGTTGAATCCAAAATCCACAAGTCTGTCACGTCCGTGTTTGTAGAAACTGACAACATATCCCCATCATCCGATGATTCCTCCATGACATTTGCCGATTTCGTAGATTCTGTTTGCTTCTCCCTGTTCCTTCACCCTTATTCCTGTATGGACAGTCCCTTTTGAAGTGTCATATCTCGTGACATCTGAAACACTTATACTCCTTAGGCTTAGGAGTCCTGCCCCTCGACTTAGATTTCCCCTGCGTTCCTGGTTTCCCTCTATCTGATTTTCTGTCACGTTGCTCTCCACCTTTTACCACCAGCCCTTCACCCGAAATACCCTCAGATTGTTGCTTCCGCTGATTAAACATTAGTAGAGCAGACGTGACTTCTTCCAACTTCAGAGTTTATTTTCCCCATAGGAGAGTTGTCACAAGATTCTCCATGGAACCCGGTAGAGAACACAGTAACATCAACACCTGGTCTTCTTCCTCGAATTTCACTTCAATCTTTAGCAAGTCACTAATTATTTGATTGAACGTGTGAATGTGTTGAATAAGCTCGGAACCTTCAATCATCTTTAACCTAAACAGTTTTTTGCTTCAGAAACAGTTTATTTGTCAATGACTTCGACATATACCTGGATTCCAATTTACTCCATTCACCCGATGGCAATTCATCACCGATCATGTGATACATAACCTCGTCTGCTAGACACAAACGAATTGTACTTATCGCCTTTGCTTGGAGTTCATCCCAGTCATCAGTCATCATGGACTCCGGTTTCTTCTTTAACGCCTTCACCAATCCCTGCTGCACCAACAGATCCTTTACCCTCTGTTGCCATAGCCCAAAATTCCCAATCCCATCAAACTTCATCACATCAAACTTTGTCACCGATGAATTTGATGTCATCGTTCTTCACGTGTTAAACCCGAGCTCTGATACCAATTTGTTAGAATATGAGATCACACACGCACACAAACGATAGAGAATTAAAAAAAATACAAGGGATTTACGTGGTTCCCCAATTTGGGTACTCCACAGGTGGCTGATTGTTTATTGATGATTTCTTAGATACCTAGGGCTTTACAATAGATAATATTTATAACTAGTCAACCCTGATGGTACAACAAATATACACCAATTCTATATTATGAGTCACAAGTTTCCAACAAATATTTTGTAGCGGAATTGTACGATCCATCCCACATCAATTCATCACCATGCAGCGCACACCTGTGTAGACGAGCTCAATAAGCATGTTGGACCACCTCCTTACCTAAAAGGTTAACCTATTAGGTTGATACTCTACCATACTTATTGACCAATCTACACTCTTGAATTTATCCGATGGAGGATTCATGTGAAATATCCCAACACATACTTTAGCAGAATTCGCAACGCATATAAAGATCAGTAGATCATGACTGAAATGCATGCTAGAAAATTTTGAACGTGTGTTTCTATTTGGAGAGAGAGAGAGAGAGAGAGAGAGATTTAAAAGCAATATACCATGAATAATTAAGCAATTCAATACTGTTTGCAGTAAATACAATTACATCTAGTGTACTCAACATGTACGAGCAAGTCACTAAGACATCCACTAGAAATATGGACCTATACGTCAATGATGCATGCCCTACAAAAGGTGGTTCAAAGCAAGTCCTCCTTCCGTCCGTCACATTTTAAAACATATAAAGAAAGAATTTCATGTATAGACCTTAAAATGAGTGATCTCCTCAAGCATTCAAGAGTTTAACAATAACCAAGAAAAGGAGAATATATTGGATCAAAGTCCTATAACGAAAAGCAGATAGAGATAGAAATTAATAAAGGAGAAAATAATTAATAAAAATAAAAATAACTGATTTCTCTATTATGAAGATTTACTTCCTTACTTGAGAAGGAAGGAAAAATTAATGTTACATGAACAAATTTAATGGCAGGATATATAATCATCACAGAAGTCCCTTCAGGGGAGTGAGTTCTTGTCAAACTTTAAGGGAGGGAGGGAGGGAGGGAGGGAGGGCCAATTAACTTCTTGTAATTTTAATTTGCATTCATTCCCAATGGAGGCAAGCATACTTCAGGACCATTTTGAATATGAATGTAAAGCAACAAGAATTCATAATGTATACAGAGACTGGATCATTACTAGTAGTATTTTTATCCAAAGTTACTAATACGTAGTAATTTGTAAATAAACCATTGAATTTTCTAACATTACATAGAAATTCACATGAATATTTCTTCAGAATTGTTAAATCTACAATAAAAATCGTTATTTCTACAATAAAATTGTCGCTAAATCATTGAATCTTTTAACATTACATAGAAATTCACATGAATATTTTTTGGGAATTGTTAAATCTACAATAGAAATTGTTATTTCTACAATAAAAGTGTCGTTATAGATCTTATAGTGACAGTTTAGCGACACTTTTTTGACTGTCGTTATACATCTACAACAATATTTTTGTTGTGAAAATAACAAAAAATATTATGAATTTAACAATTACCATATTTTTATTGAGCATAATATATATATATATATATATATATATATATAATTATGTCTCTCTTTTATGAAACAAAATATTGTTACCAAATGGTACCATTTTTAAGCATGTTCTCCACAATAATAGTTTTTCTCCTAATATTACACGACAATATAATTCTCCAATTTTCCTTGCTCATTCGCAACTTTTCGTCTTACAAAGGAGTAGAAGGACAAATGATGTGGGAAAAAAATATACACCTATCAAATATTGACACGTATACAATACGTATATCTACAAGACTCTTTCTAGAAGCGTTACGAAAATCCTAAAATAAGCAGGCCCTCCTTATAATTATCTCCTTATCAAGATCACCTCAAAGGAGCCCAATCCTAGATTGATTCAACTAGGGGGTCGTCCAAGTCTTTAAAACTAGACCTGGAAAATGGGCCGGTCCGGCCCAAATGGGTTGGGTTATTGTTGGGCCGGTCATAGGCGGACTGGGTCAGAACAATTTAAATTTTAGTAGGCTAAAAAAGTGAAGTTCAAAATGCGTGTTTTGACGGGCGGACTGGACTGGCTCACGGGCTTCGTCTGATTTATAATCAATTTTATGAAAGTAATTACAAAAATCATACACTCATAAAATAATTACAAAAGTAAAACATTTTTTTGTTTTTATTTTTAATTTTAACATAATTAAAGGTCCTTAAATTAAGGGATTACTATTAATTAACTGATATGGCAAATCAGGTGGTTTTTTTTGAAACGTGTGTTCCTTCTTTTTCTCCCAACTTCTATAATTTTCGTACTTTCTCTCTAAAATCTTCTTCTTCTTCGCACAAGGTTAATGAATATTTTTCTTCTTCTTCTTCGTCATAGTTGTTCGTACTGCGTGGCGTAAATTGGTTAATGAATATTGATCTCCTTCATGCTATTAGGGATGCAACTGGTTTACAATGTCTAATAGTCCTTTATTTTTTTGATTGTTTTTTAATTTACTTTTGTTGCACTTGTTGATTCACAGGTTGTTCAAGTTAGTGAAAAGAATGTTTTGGATCAGAAAGTATACATGTTCTATTATCGAGATAATAGAAATTTTGCTTCAAACTTGTCTCTTGATGTTATTCGGAAAGATATCATGGCGACAAATGTCATGTGAAGAAGTTCAAGTTCATAGCCAGAAGATATTTCCAAACCAAAAAATTTTAAAGGTGTGTTAATTTAAATTTTGTTATTGTTACTATCATATAAATGTTTGGTTACTTCTGCATTATGTTTTGGTTACTGTTAATTTGGGATTTGGATACTATTTTTGTTACCTTGATTTGGTATTATGGTTACTTTTTTATGTTGTTATGGTTACCATGTATTTGCTTAGTATACATGGTTGACTAAACTGGTTTTGGTGTACATGTTGTTTATGTATTGGTTACCATTAATATATGTTTTGGTTACTAACATATAACTGTTTGGTTACTGCATTAGTATATTTTTTGTTACTGTTAGCTTATGATTTGGATACCATTCTTTTTCCCTCAATTGGGATTTTGGTTACTTTTATATGTTATTTTGGTTATAATGTATTTGCTTAGTATACATTGATTGACTAAACTGAGTTTGGACTACATGTTGTTTAGTATACTAGACTAATTTATGGGGGCTTGATGTAATGCTTACGTTGTAGCTACGTCAAGCAATAAAAAATAGATACTATCATATAACTGTTTGGTTACTTCTGCATTATGTTTTGGTTACTGTTAGCTTGAGATTCGGATACCATGTTTGTTACCTTGATTTGGTATTTTGGTTACTTTTTTATGTTGTAATGGTTACCATTTATTTGTTTAGTATACATGGTTGACTAAACTGATTTTGGTGTACATGTTGTATATGTATTAGTTACCATTAAAACATATTTTGGTTACTATCATATAAATATTTGGTTACTTATTTAGTATGTTTTTGGTTATTGTTAGTTTCTGATTTGGATTCCATTTTTGTTTCCTTAAGTCGAAATTTTGTTTACTGTTTTTTGTTGTTCTGGTTACAATATATTTGCTTAATATATGGGTTGACTAAATTTTGTTTGGTCTATATGTTGTTTATGTATTGGTTACCATTAATATATATTTTGGTTACTAACATATAACTATTTGGTTACTTCATTAGTATATTTTTTGTTACTGTTAGCTTATGATTTGGATACCATTCTTTTTCCCTCAATTGAGATTTTGGTTACTTTTATATGTTGTTTTGGTTATAATGTATTTGTTTGGGAAACTGTTTATGATATAAATATTGTTTATATCTGGTTACTAATGACTGTGTAAATCTGATTTTTTTTATTTGCAGTTATGGAATCTTTACTATGGGGAATGCAATAGAAAATTCATTGGAAAAGTTATATATTGATGTGACATGGAAGTCCCCGACATTATTACCAAGAAATTGAACCCAAGACAGTTGAAGAAGTTTAAGGCATCATTAGTTTGTGGATGTATTATTTTTGTAAATAATAAACCCAAGTCATAATAAACCATGTATTTGCTAAGTATACATTGATGTATTAGTTTTGTAAATTCCTTCAAATATATTCTACAAGGTTTATGCTATTCTATTTCTACTTTCATTTCCACAAACACATCTTACATGTTCTGGTTACTTTTATATAACTATTTGGTTACTTCTTTATTATGTTTTGGTTACTGTTACCTTATGGTTTGGCTACTATTATTGTGTCCTCAATGTGGAATTTCAGATACTTTTATTTTTTTATTCTAGTTAATATGTAATTATTTAGTATACATGGATTGTCTAAACTGGGTTTCATTACATGATGTTTTTGTTTTGGTTACCATTAAAACCTGTTATGGTTACTATCATATAATTATATGGTTACTGTTTTATTATGTTACATTATGGTTATAGTATATTTGGATTGCTTAAACTGAGTTTCATTACATGATGTTTCTATTTTGGCTACCATTAAAACATGTTCTGGTTACTATCATATAATTATATGGTTACTGTTTTATTATGTTACATTATGGTTACTGTTATTAGTAATCAGATAGTTACAAGCTTGTATCAGGACAAACATTAATTGTTAAATGTACATGTGTGAGTTTCCTATTTATATACAAGCTTGTTAGTAACCAGATAATTATAAGCTTGTATCAAGACTGTTATAAGCTTGTATCAAGACTGTTATAAAGCTTGTATATGTTTACTTTATATATGATAACTCATGATGGAACCAAAAATAAAAATATTAATCAACATCAATTTTGGTTACTGTACACCATCAAAAATGTTACCAACCATGTGGTTAATGGTTACTAACAGTAAACAATTATATATTCTTGTAAACAATTACAAACTTGTATCAGGACATATATCAAGTGTTAAATGTACATGTGAGAGTATACATGGGTTGCCTAAACTGGGTTGGATATACAGGTTATTTTTATTTTGGTTACCATTAAAACATGTTCTGGTTACTTTTCATATAACTATTTGGTTACTTCTTTATTTTGTTTTGGTTACTGTTACCTTATGGTTTGGCTACTATTATTGTGCCCTCGATGTGGGATTTTTGTTATTGTTATTTTTATTCTGGTTAATATGTAATTGTTTAGTATACATGGATTGCCTAAACTGGGTTTCATTACATGAAATTTATGTTTTGGTTACCATTAAAACATATTCTGGTTACTATCATACAATTATGTGGTTACTGTTTTATTATGTTACATTATGGTTACTGTTATTAGTAAGCAGATAGTTACAAGCTTGTATCAGGACAAACATCAATCGTTAAATGTACATATGAGAGTTTTAATTTATATATATGGTTACTTATAGATCTCATATTAAAATACAAATAGTTTGAGAGGTGCAGTTGGTATCCAAACATGCATATAAGGGTAACCATTTTAGTTTTTATTAGTAACCAAATAATTAAAAACTAAATATCAGAATAGTTATCAAGTGCTTAATGTACATGTGAGAGTTCCCATTTATCTAGCTGATGGATACTTTTAAATTACATAGTTATAAAAGTTATTTGGAAATGGTCTATGCCAGTTGCTAACTAAATATGAATATAGAGGTAACAATTTTATTTTAGATGGATAACCAAATTTACATAAAAATATTTCAGAACAGTTACCAATTGTTCAATGTATATGTTTACTTTATATTGAGAACTCATGATGGAATCAAAAATTAAAATATTAATCAACATCAATTTTGGTTACTGTTCACCATAAAAAATGTTACCAACCATGTGGTTAATAGTTACTAGCAGTAAAAAATTATATATTCCTGTAAATAATTAAATTTGTTGTATTGGTTACTGTCAATAGCCATTGTCTAACAACTGAATAAACATTGTAAAGTAACCAAATCAATATTAGACAGTAACCAAATTACATAATTTTAGTAACCAGAAAATAAACCAAATTTTTACATGCAATTTTGAAGGCCTAAATGATGGAATTCGACCAAAAAACCCTGCAGTTCACCAGCAAAGCTTGTGACTTTTGATCGTTGACCCGTTTCCAATGAAATTAGGCTCTGAAAACGCCAAAATCCGACACTCCAAACTTGACAGAAATTGTCAAATTGTCACTGCAACCAAATAAACATTATACTGTAACCAATTAAATAGTATACAACAACCAATATATATAATCAGATTAGCAGTTGTATGAAGGTAACCAATATATATAATCAGATTAGCAGATTAAGTAGTAACCATAGGTAAATATATACATATAATTTTTATACTGATACACCTCAATATTAGATAGTAACCAATACAATGTAGTCAATGAGTAACCTCAAATATATAATAATATAAATCAGAATTAGTTAGTAACCAATATATCAAAGTCAACATTAGTCAGTAACTAATTCATCATTTTTCATTAACCAATTCAGTATTGTTCAGTAATATTATACAGTAACCATTATAATTTTAAACAGCAACCAGATCAGCAATATGCAGTAACCACAATAAAGTTACCCAGTAATCAAATCATCATGAATCAGTAACCAATATATTGTTACATAGTAACCTAGGAAGCATTAGACAGTAACTAGCTTATCATTAGATATTATAATGTTATAAAGTAACCAAAACATCATTAGACAGTAACCAACATAGCTTCATACAGTAACCAAGACAATATTAGACAATATAATGTTACAAAGTAACCAAGACAGCATTAGACAGTAACCAACATATTGTCATACAGTAACCAAGACAACACTGAACAATATAATGTTATACAGTAACCAAAACAACAATAGGCAGTAACCAACAGTTGCATAAGACAGTAACCAATTCAACATTATACTATAACCAATTAAATAGTATACAACAACCAATATATATAATCAGATTAGCAGTTGTATGAAGGTAACCAATGTAGTCAATAAGTAACCACCAATATAAAAGAAATAATTATGAAACACAATAACATTATAGAGTAACCAAATAAACATCTTATAGTATCTAAATATATATTATACAGTAACCAAGACAGCATTAGACAGTAACCAAATATTCAGTAACCATTATAATAATGTTACACAGTAACCGAACCAGCATTAATCAGTAACCAATATATTGTTACACAGTAACCAAGACAGCATTAGACAATAACCAAAACAATATTAGACATTATAACGTTATTCAGTAAACAAGACAACATTATAGAGTAACCAACAGTTCCATGAAGGTAACCAAACTCATTTAAAAATTATAAAGCCATCAAATAAACATTATTTAGCAAACAAATACACAATTATCAGTAACCAATTTATATATATTTAGTAACCATAATAAAAAACATATCAATGAATCATCCAAACGTTATATGAAATTGTAGTAACTATTTGAAGTGTGAAAAACTTAAGAAAGGTAATCAATATAGGAATTCGTGGTAACCATAGGTAACTATATGCATATGAATTTTAATCTCTCATACCTCAGTATTCAGATTTGTATCGAAGTTGCTGTGATTTTGTATTCAACAATCACTGCCGTTCTATTGTACTGTTTCGTTACTGAACTTGAAGTTGCTGTTGATTTTGTATGTTATTTTCCGATCTCTGCGTGCCGTCGCAACAAAAAGTTTCGTCTTCTCCGATCCCAGAGGTGTGTCGCGACAGAAGATTTGGATTTCAGTTGCTTGAATCTCAGTTGCTCGAATTTTGGATCTTAGTCGCTTGATTTTAGGAGCGGTTGGAGATGAGAGAGAGTTAACTGACGTGTAGGGAGAAAAAAGATCCCTAATTTTAGTAAGCTTAATAGTATGTTGCGTTATTTTTGTAAATATGTTGTTTGTGTTTTATTTTTGTAAATACTTTCTAATTGTTGTATATTAATGTTAAGGACCCATCAATTTTTGACATATTTATGGGTTAGACTATTTACGGACCGGGTCAAAATGACCCAAATTTTTATAGGCTACAAAAATAAAATCCAAAACCCGCGTTTTGGCACTTATTTTGCAAGTCTATTTAACACTTAAGGCGGTACAAGTTAATCTTGTATAAATATTCCACCAAACTTATTGACCAAGGTACGCTCAATCTAGTTTTCATACAAGAGAGAGACTCTCATTTTGTTATGCAAAAATATATAATCTTGAAAATCATACAATTAGATATGCATACCCCTAATAGATTTAAAAACACTATCGAGCGTAATATTTATTGTCTTTAAAATTTAAATACACCAAATTAATATTAATTTTAAAAATATCTTAAATTAATTTTAAAAAATAAAAAATAATCTTATATTTTAAAACAGAAGAAGTATATACATTGTAACCTAATTATAGTATAACAAATGGCATTTTAAATAAAAATTGTTATGGAGGTATATATCTAATAAAGAACCGTTGAAGACATCTACTCGATCTAATCTTCGTGTTATAGTTTGATTTGTTTAGAATTTCTTATCAACTGATATATACTCCCTCCGTCTCATAGTTATTGGCTGATTTTTCATTTTTAGATGTCCCAATATATAGGCTACTTACTATTTATAAAATTTAGTTAGTTCATTGTTTTACTTTTATGCCCTTATAATGAATATTCAACAATTACTCTTTTTTTTTGAAGAAACAACATTCAATGTCATTATTTTTATCACCACATGTAATTTTGTTATATTCACTTTGGTTAAAGTTCTATGATTATGGACTTTAATGGTCAGTACACGTTAATAAATGAAGTTTAAAGCTCTAGTGTGATAAATAAAGAGTAATTAACTTATTCATTAATTCCATATTAAAGGGTATATGTGAAAAATTTATGTTAAAAATTGCTACTTAAATTGATTTTCTTAAACTATGTGCCAAAAGAAATCAGCCTATAACTATGGGACGGAATGAGTACTTATCTATAGAATTTCCTATACATACCAAAAATATAGACAGGAATATATATATATAGAGAGAGAGCAAGGATCAAGTGCATACCCCTTATCTTACTCACACGTGCTTACCCCCCTTTAGGCGACAGTTTCGGTCATACAACCGTCGTCTATACTTTTAGTGACGCTATATGTTGTCCGTCGCTAAAAGTATAGACGACGGTTGTATGACCGAAACTGTCGCCTAAAGGGGGGTAAGCACGGGTGAGTAAGATAAGGAGTATGCACTTGATCCGGACCGTATATATATATATATATATATATATATATGGGTCTCCATCCACAGCAACCGGTTGTTGGGGAGCAACCCATTTTATCCAGCCGGTACAAGCTGTACCGGCCTTAGAAATTTTTTTTTTTTATAAGCCGGTACAGCTTGTACCGGCCTTAGAATTTTTTATTTTTTTTATAAGCCGGTACAGCTTGTACCGGCTGGATAAAAGGGGTTGCTACCCAACAACCGGTTGTTGTGGATGGAGACCCTATATATATATATATATATATATATATATATATATATATATATACGGGGAGGATCTTCAACGGACCAAATAAGCGGACCAAAGAACGGACCAAGACAAAAAAACACGCGGGTCGGGTTAAACCCGCGTGTTTTTATGGGTTCAACCCGACCCGCGTGTGTTATTTGCCTTGGTCCGTTCTTTAGTCCGCTTATTTGGTCCGTTTTAGAACGGCTCCGTGTATATATATATATATATATCCAGTCCGGGATCCCGGACTGTACTAAAATACGGGACTTTTCATCTTTTTTTTTTTGCTTTTTTTTTTGAAACTAAAAAAAAAATTATGAAATTGGAATTTTTCCATAATACAGTGCTTTGGGCGTGATTTGGATGCCTATAACAAAACATGTATGTACAGTCTGGGCAGACTGTACATACATTGGTTGGTGTAGGTATTAAAAACACACCCAAAACACTGTATTATGGAAAAATTTCAGTTCCATAATTTTTTTTTTAGTTGTTCTACAAAAAAAAAAAAATTGGGTCCGGATTTTGATCAGATCCGGGAGTCCGGACCTGATCAGTTTTCTATATATATATATATATATATATATATATATTGCACCCACAAAAAGTCGTATAAAAAGTTTAAAATGAAAATTATAGTTAAATAAAGGAATCATATAATTCCAAATTCATTTCTTTACTGTTATGGTAGTTATAAAAAGATCATTACAAGTCTTGTTTTGCAGATACTGAACCAGTAGTGGGCTCAGACTTAATCTCTTATTAATTACAAATAATTTTTTCATTAATTAATTTGTAGTAGCTACCTTAACTTCGATTGGGAGAGAGGAGGCGGCGGCGGCGAATCCTCAAATGACCAAACTTTCCTGCACCTGGTGATGAACCTTCAAACACAAATGGTAGATAGCCCGTGGCAGCCTTGTATCTCTGCTGAATCTGGACATTCATAATGAAAATGAGCAAATTATTCCAGTAGATACTTCAGAATTTGTAGGTCAAAATATTTTGCACTGACCAATATTTAACAAGCTTACCACCATATACGGATGGCTCATATATATATATATATATATATATATATATGAGTCTCCATCCACAGCAACCGGTTGTTGGGGAGCAACCCATTTTGGCCAGCCGGTAGAGCTTGTACCGGCCTTAGAGATTTTTTTTTTTTTATAAGCCGGTACAAGCTCTACCGGCTGGCCAAAATGGGTTGCTCCCCAACAACCGGTTGCTGTGGATGGAGACCCTATATATATATATATATATATATATATATGGGATTCCATCCACAGCAACCGGTTGTTGAGGAGCAACCCCTTTTGGCCCAGCTGCTAAAACTTGTACCGGCCTTAGACAATTTTTTTTTTATAAGCCGCTACAGGTTGTAGCGGCTGGGCCAAAAGAGGTTTCTCCCAACAACCGGTTGCTGTGGATGGATACCCTATATATAAATATATATATGCTATCTTGACCATGTAAGGAATTATTATATGATAAAATCAAACACTGAACAAATGCTCTAACCTAAAAACGGCGAACCAAATCCCGATTATGTTTTTTGAACTAACCAGCATATATTACTGAAGTAATTATTATTTTAGGATTTTTACATATGCTTCTAGCCTGAATCTATTAATGTATAAAGTGATATGTAAAGGAATACAATGACAAGTCCATATGAATCTGCAGCTCGCCCCCAGCAATTTTTTTCCTGCCCCAAGTTCATAGTTTCCTGCCACTAGTTAATAGGAGGGTATGTACATTTTGGGTCAAGACTCGGATCATATTGAAAAAACCCCGACATACCTAAATATAACCACTCAATAGCGCCTTGTGTCCACCTACACTTGGGGAAATGTAAACATTTACTCCCACACCTATAGGGTATGCTAGACGTTTCCCATCCCTAAGGGCATTTTGGATACCTTCGCCCCTACTCAAGGTCACCCTGTGAATCCCCCTCCAAGGCTCCAAAGGGAAAACTAGCCCTTTCTCCACCAATTAAAAATTCTAATGTACATTCTTTCATATGGCCATTGGCTCTAGTTCATCTCCCAAGTCTTAAGAGCTTAGGCTATCATCTCTGTGGGCGGGGCAGGAGGGGGAGGGGGAGGGGGAGGGGGAGGGGGGGGGCGTATACTGACTTAAGCTTCGTAGGGGATTACCAAGGCATCCCTTGAGAGTCCTGATAACCTCCCTTGGTTTTGCAGCATAGGTGACATGCTCTCACTAGTCTGGTCTAGCCTCGAGGCTCACTCCTACTAGACCATCCCAGCCCATAGCTCACTTCATCCGGACCACCCTAGTCATGAGCCATGCTCTGACTCCGTTCCGGATTCTTCCATAAAAACACAAAAACTGCTAATTATCTTAGAGATTCTTCAAATAATTTCCACACAGTTAGAAAACTAGATAGCACTCAGGAACTTCTATAGGAATGTTAGAAAATACATTGTTGCTATCATAAGTCTTCACTTTTAGTGTTTTGGACTATATGAAGCTTCTGATATTCAAATGTCTAGAAGTCTGCATATATTTAATGTTTGTCAAGGAAAATTTAGAAATGCGGAAATATATTATAAAACCATGATCTTTTTGACAGTCAAAAAGAAAAGGATGTTTCCAATTCAAGAAAACACTGCTGCAATGAATGTTAATTTTATTGGGTATATTCAACAGTTGCGTATTTAATTTTCAGACACAGTAATAACTAATAAACTTACCTGAAGAATTTGTTGGCTGCTCCGTATACAATTCCTTCCAATTACACAAATCGTTCCACCAGATCCTCCTCCAGTAATTTTCGCACCATATAGAGTTCCATCTCCAGATTTGGACAATTTACTGGGCTGAGTTTCTTGCACCAGTTGGACAAGCTTATCTGTGCCATCTGAACCAAGTCCACAAGCACTATAACTGTAGTGGCACTGCATAAGAAGGTAGTGGATGAAAAACAATCCATCTTCAACTGTTTTTTTCTTCTATTTGTTTTTTCGTTTGTCATCTCATTTTGCATAACATTTAAAACACTGCCAATAATCCATAATCAGGTTGAAATTGCTTACTTTATTGTGTATTTAAGGACATTAAATGGAATTGATCCATTTACGTGCCTTGTGATATACAGAATCAGAATCAGAGGAGATTCTTATTCTAAAACTGTTGGTTGTTAGTGTTTGCATTAAATCTTACTGAAAATCATTTTCATGACTTATGTATAACAAAACTTGATTAATTACATTAGTTTTCTTAACTGATAGCCTTTGGGTAACTTTAATAATTAGATAATGAGAATTCCCAGTCAAAAGTAAATACAGCTTACCTGATACATTAGTTCTCCAAGTGCAGTGAGTTGATCATCTGATGCGACAGATGTTAGTAGTGCTTTGAATGCCTGGACATCAACAGATAAAGGGAAATAGATCAATTAATCACGCCCGCAAAAATAAATAATTATAAAATTAGAATATATACATGATCTTTTCAGAAATTGTTATTTCCTTTTTCAAGTCTCAAGAAACTGAAAAGTAGAGAGAAGCCATTTGGCGATGCTATATAGAAATATAATATCTACTAAATAACAAATCAGAAATCTATTAGTTCAAGTTTCATGTAGTGGCTTTGATTTGATTGCCTTAAAACTCCCTTGTTCACCAGGAGCACCTCAGAAGTCATCTTCGTGTAATTTCATTATTATATAATATAAATTCCTGCTGTTAAAAGGGCGACCTTGTATCTTTAATGTCAGTGTTCACTCAGATGGTTCTGTAATGTACTAGAGATGCACAAGAATACATGGATATTAAGCTGGAAGATGGTCAGTCTTAGTCCGTGTTCAAACCATTTATATTAATTTATCAATGCCTAGTCAATCAAGAGGTATTAGTCAGGCCTGAATATAAAAGAAGAAAACAAGATAGGTGATGCAGTCCATTAAAATTCAAGAAGGGAAGAATACAAGGATTTGATTATTTCCCACCGCAAGACCCACTATGAGACTACTTTAACCAGATGTTTTTAGATGGTTTTAAAGCATTTCTATGTAGATTATTTAGTTAAGTCAACAACTTGTGTCAAGGTCCAATTAAACTTCCTTTTCTTTAAATTAAAGGTAGGTACCTAGATTTTCATCTTTTTTCTCTTCTTATATTCCCCCAAAATCCTACTACACTTTCACAAATTTATTCTTCCTACGTTTCCAACTTTTGGCAATAGCACCAAAACTCTCGAACCTTTGTTCTAGGGACTATATTATTCCTCAAATTCCTGCAACAACCAAGAATGTCCGGTCCGTTTTCGAGTTTTTATTTCCTTATAAAAATTTATTTAGAAGTTATTTTCAGTTTTGACCACTACATAATTTCTTTTACACAGGAACATGCTAAAGCTGTGAAGTCTGGAGAGAGATTACTATAATAAAATAGTAAATTCAACATCATACAGATATAAGATAACTTGTGTATTCCAACTAAACATAAGCTGCCAAATAATATTGCTAACCTTTACACGGAAATTTTCATATATAGGATGTCTAGCAGCTGCTCTTACTCCATAATTACGCTTCCTATCAATGACAGTGACTGGATCATTGTGGTCGGCATATTTCTCCAGAAACGTGTCACCAAGCAGAGAGTCGGGAAGAATCTTAGCATAAAAAGCTTCATATCTATAATTGATGAAAATTATAAAAATGTAAAAAAGCCGTATAGATTGTGAAGTTAGGCACTGAAATTCTTTATCAAGAACACTGGCAATGGACATGGGCTAAATTTAAAAACATAATGTGCAAGGTTGCCACAAGCTTTTGTTCTGGTGCTAATTGGTACAGCTGCTTTTATTTGTGAAAAAGTATCAGCTGTTACTTCTTTATTAGATGGAAGAGAGGAAAAGAGGGGGGGGGGGAGGGGAGCATGCTACCTTCCTATTTAGCAGATTGGGGACCATGACAGGAAAATGCACAGCATTTTCCAAAAATATCTCATACACAGAGAAAGATCAAAAGCAAGAGAAGGAAGCATAAAAAGATAATATTAATAATAATGATGAATGATAATGATGGTGGTGGTGGCGGCAGCGGTGGTTACAATGCTGCTGATGATGATAGTAGTGATAAGTCAAAAGATCCAAAGAACATATATTCATTAAAATATAAGATATTTGCATCAGTTACTATAGCTCCAGAGACATGGCCTACTACCTGTGAGGTGACAAGTTGCATAAGTAATCTAATGATGTTTCAGTTTCAAGTGGTTCAACACTGTCCTCTTCCGCTTCATCAGGGTTTGTCCCATTAGCAATCGATAGTGATTTGGATAACTTAGCAGATGCAGTAGACTTTATCATTTCTCGACCCATAAAGGCTCCTACTCTTACAGAACCATAATCTGCACCTCCAACGCTGCATAATTTCCAATTATGAAGTATATTTATTAAATAAAAATAAAAATTGGAGAGAAAGATGGAGGGATAGCGAATCAGAAAGGAATCATTAATTACAAAGTATAATTGTTAGCTTTCAACAATTTGCAAAAATACAAAAGCAGAAGCGAAAAACAGAAGAATACATATCATACTAGTGAAGTAAAGAAGTTGAGAGTTCTATAACAATGATACATAATTTCTTTTGAGGGAGCCAGGTCTGACATTCATAACACTACGCTAGAAGTTAACAGACTTAGATCACATGTAGAAAAATACTTCATGAAGAAGATGAAATTTGAAGAAAATATATGCATATTTATACAATAAACTAGAGGAAGACATTTTTTGTCTTTCTAAAAGTGAATCGCCTTAGAAACATCGAATAAAAAAAAGTAATAAAAAATGAGGACAACAAATATATAGTATATAAAGAAACCAAAGCTTTACTTTTCAGACTGAAATGAACTTGAAAAATATTGATTTAAAAAAAATAGCTGATGTAGATTGTATTCCTACTCCTAGTTAGCATCAGGAGGGGGAGGGGTGTTGCTTTGTCAATAATTGAATAATGAAAGAATACACGAGGAGGCCCAAACCTAAGCTCCAAAATCCAAATAATAAAGGGAGAGTGGGAAACCACTCAACAAGAAAGTGGAAAAACATAGAAGAAACAAGAA
Source organism: Panax japonicus (assembly GCA_020205505.1). Classification (NCBI taxonomy): domain Eukaryota; kingdom Viridiplantae; phylum Streptophyta; class Magnoliopsida; order Apiales; family Araliaceae; genus Panax; species Panax japonicus. Next base: position 77,695,052 of record CM035094.1, read on the forward strand.
ATAATAGACAAAATGATAACCAATAAACAAGAGAAAGACACTGAATTACAAAAAATAAATAAATAATGACCATATCAATTATATGGTATATAAGAAACCAAAACTTTAATTTTCAGGCTGAAATGATCTTGAAATATATTGATTTAAAGAAATAGCTAATGTGGATTGTATTTCCTAGTTAGCATCAGGTAACTTCTTCACATCATATCATTTTCAGTGTTTTAATCAATATCCCTTAGATAACACTATTTTAGTTAATAGTCATCAAGAAGAAAAGCAGGAGTTAGCTAACAGAAATCTAAAGGAATAACTGGAGAAAATGTAGAGATATAGCACCTGTGCCGCAATCCTGAATCAATTCCCCAAAATCTTATATGACTAGGAATATCTACAAGCCCTAGTACTTCAGCCGGCTGCAAAACATAAAATTAAAAATTTTCACTTAAACATCAAACTAGTTTTGAATTCTTTCCTGAATACAATGTCATATGCTTCACAGTAAGCAGATACCTTTTTCTGCAAAAGTAACACCTCATACCTGACAAACCATAGCAAGAAGTTTGTTGGCTTCACCACATGCTGAAGTCATCTGGTCCATCACACCACATGGAGCTCCAACTACATGATTCTCTACCTGTCAAACAATTTTAAGGAAAACACAAAGATGAATATTGTACAAATAGGATTTGGGAATCAATATTTATTTTGGAAAATGCATAATTTATCAATCAGACAGTCCTGCAAAGGACATACCTTTTGGCAGAGCAAAGCAAGGTCCCTTGGGCTGATGTCAAAACCTGCATTCCAGAGATCACAAAACAAGTCAATTGTTTATTTGTCCAAGAAAGACACTTACTTAGGACAGCTAGGATAATTGTGAAAGAAGTTATATAGATTATGTTTTCCTTTCCTATGCATTTATTATATTATCTTGCTTATTTATTATTCATTTTTTGGTTTGTAACTGGATAGCTAGGTCAATAGTATAAGTTTTAAACGAGGTCAACTAATCTTGTAACACAGAACAAACCTTGTAACATGTCACAACCATAATTCAATCTAAAAACATGATATAGCATTAAAATCACAAAATATTAAACACTAGATTTCTTATATAAGGAAAAAAATTATCTAAAAGAAAAAATTATAAATTGGAAGTCTCAAGTCTCTGCAGATAGAACTGCATACATCTTATAAATCATTAAAAAGGAGATTCAGAATTGTAACTAATGTTTGCCATGAAAATATTTTATTCACCATGAGCAGCAGCTATAGCAGTCATGCTCGCAACCTCGATTGAGGCAGAAGAAGATACACCTTTGCCTTCTGGGACAGCAGAAGAAACCTGAGGCTCATAAAGAAAATGCTGGATTTAACAAAATGCTATGTATGGTCAATGTATTCTTAGTAATTAGTCAAGACAATCTTAAATCTTAAAGCAAGATAAAATGCAATACAAGGTCTATTTAACCATACACAGCATACCATTTTTCCAACACAGAAAAAGGTAAATAGACAATTTTAAGCTGATATGAACAATCAAAAAACCATTTGTCTTGGAAACTGCATTCCTTCAAAATGTGGGTGCATAAAGCTAGCTATTCTATGAGTTTATATTAAACAATTACAGCTAGCTATTTACAGAAATACTCTTACTGCATTCCCGTTGACGGGACTTAAAATGAACAGAACAAAATGCGGGATACAATGTTGAACTTAAAATCTGTTTTCTGGAATTGAAAATGATGCAGATCCAGGCATCAAGTACAATGACATCTTAATAGACTGAAAATGGAGCAATTCATACCAGCATACTGATGCTATTTTCAAAGCGTACACCAAGTTCTTTCATCAAAACCAAAATCGTTCCTGCAACAAATGCAGCCCAACTAAATTGGAAACATATTAGTACAGCATTTAGTGTCACATTGGAATCAGACAAAACAAACACAGAAGCTTATCACACTTTTGGGATGGATCTCGAGCAAAGTAATCTTTAGCCTTTTCATATGCCATTGGCTGCCCACCATCCATAAAATCAGAGATGTCCATGTCGAAGGTTGGACCACGATTGCTTAATTCTGACCCATATGATACCTGATATGGAATATGCAGAAAACAAAGCTATTAACAGGAAAAAAAACAGGAAAAAAAACAACATATTTAGTTTAGTGGGTTTTGTCTTATTCAAATAATCTATGTTAACTTGCCACTTGTTCTAGAAGCTAAAGTGGCAGAGCGTGGTCTATATTAAAGACTCACATAGAAACAAGAGACTGATACCATGTTATCACTTGCACTAAAAGCATAAGCTAATTATGTAATGCTTTAAAATCTAGACCAGTCACTAACATTTTCATATTTTATGTAAACACTTAGTTCAAGATGGCATTCCCTGCTTCATAAACACGGGAGAAATCAATATCTAACAAAGGGATGAACTTCCAATGAAATGATAAAAATAAATTGCTTATAAACATATACATGTGTGATGTGACTGTTTAGTAAACAACATTCGATGAAGTCCTAGAACATACTATTTGTAGCACGGGTGTTGATCCTTGCCGTCGAGCTTGGGCATGCTTCCAAAGCCTTTGTTTACTTGGATGAATCATTTGGACAGCAACATGGCAAGCTTCTCTAATAGGCATCTGTGAATACTCAAAGAAAGAAATGGTTAAAGAGTATCATCTGGTCGAACTATTTAAAAGACTTTATGTAGATCAAATATAATAACAATGTGGTATACACAGTTTTTTGCTAATATAATGGAAATCTAATGGATTAGCAAGAAAGGGTATGGGCATCCTGTGTACATGGCCACATCAAGAGCTACATATAAAAGATGAATAAACCTGTTAGCATGTGTTACATATTAACATGTTTTCCTTTCCCTGCCTCTCCCTGTTTTTCTTCCTATAATTAGGCTATTATTGTGGATAAATGTAGCTACTAGCAATCTGGAAATAAAACAGTAAATACATATTCATACATAATCTACATGGTATCAAAGCTTGATCCTTTATCCGAAGTTTTTTTTCTCTCGTTTTTGCTTTTTTTTTTCCAATGCCGTTCATAGTTTCTAATAGAAAACTAGTTGAACAATTGCATATAGAGGAATTGAGATCATAATTGACGTACTTGTTGTTGGACGATCAGATTTCAATTTTCCGACCCACTGCCGCACGAGCCCTCACGCGCCATCATTGGCTGGCGCGTGAGCATTTCTCCGGCAACCTTTTCCAATACGGCTTCTTCCAGGGTGGTCGATTATCTCTCCTCTTGCTATCTACAGTGGACTTAAGGTGCTTGTTTGAGTTTTTTACAACCCTTTGTTAACAGTGTTAGTTTTTCGCGACTGTCACGACTGAAAGTTGTTTAACAGTGATATTTTTTGCTTTGCCTTATTCTGTGTTTTTGGAGTGTTATACAATCTCTTGATATCATTTGGAAAGTTTATTCTCTTTGGTATAGATTGTATCTCCCTGTTAATACTATTTTATGTCGAAACAAAGTCGTGCTAGTAGTGAGGTTCATACCAATAACACGGGACAACATCAGTTGTTAGGAGCCACGCTCTTAACTCAGCACTGGCTCTCAATCCCTTTAAACCGGATGGATCTAACTATTTGGCATGGTCTCAAGCATGCCGTATGTCAATTGAGGCCAATCGTATGCAACACTTCATCAATGGAACAACGACTATGCCTGAACAACCAGGTATGACCCAAGAAGAATGGAAATCTAATAACTCCATGGTAAAAACATGGATTTTTAATTATATGGAACCGAGTATGTAGAGTAGTTACATGTTTTTAAACACTGCCTATGAGCTTTGGTAGGCTATCTCCTAAACTTTCTCTGTTTTTGGTGATATGTCTAAGGATTATGATATTCGTAAGAGAATCCGTGAATTGGGTCAAGGAGAGAAGCCTGTGGCACAGCACTTTGCGGAGATTAATGCCCTTGACAGGAGCTCGATCATTACTGCGTTTTTTCAGCTAACGTACTGAAGATGCCGCAACTTATCAAATGTTTGTTAGCGAAGATTGAGTTATTGATTTCCTGGCTGGTTTAAACATAAAGTATGATCAAGTTCGAGCACAGCTAATTGGTCAGACACCTTTTCCTACGAGAGGCTCATGCTCTAGTCTAGGACGAGGAAAGTAGACGACGGGTGGTGGTTCTAAATCCCTGTTGACCGATCAGCCATGGTTGCTTCATATTCTAAGTCTGGCTTCCCCATTTAGTCTCCCGTTGAGGAGTCCCGCGAATGTGATTATTGTGGGGGAAAGAATCATACCAGAGATCGCTGCTTTAAACTTCATTGGCGTCCTAAAGGGTGTGGAGGTCGGTCTGGTGATGGACGTGGATCCCAAGCCTACATGTCTACTCCACCACTTCCTGCTGATGCACCCAGTACTTTAGAAACTCCTGCTTCACTCACTCCTCTAAGGAAAATTCGAAAATTATGTTCCAAATCTACTACTTCTCATTATGCCCAGTCAGGTATCTATTCTTGTGCTTTTCATGTTTCATCAGCTTGTACTAGTTGGATTATAGACACAAGTGTCTCTGAGAATATGACTGGGTCCTCCAACCTCTTTACTTCATACACGACTTGCTCTGGAAAAGACAAGATTCGAGTAGCTGATGGCTCCCTATCTTTTATCTTCGGGCATGGTTCTGTAGTATGTACTCCATTAACATTATCATCTGTTCTTCACATTCCTTCGTTTACTATAAATTTATTATTTGTCCAATGTCTTTCTGAATCTCTACACTGTTCAGTAACCTTTTTCCACATCGTTGTGTTTTTTAGGACTAGGTGACGGTACAGACGATTGACAGTGGTAGTGCAGTTGATGGTCTTTATTATCTAGATGTTCGCTCGTCTAACATGTCCTCAACTCCGGCTTTTCACTCTACTTCTGACTCCAATTTGACCTTTCTCCATCAATAACATCGACGCTTGGGACATCCTTCATTTTCAGTATTGGAGTATTTATTTCCCTCTTTAGTTAAGCAATGTAACAAAACTCAGTTTTTGTGTGAACCATGTGAATTCGGTAAACACAAACGTTCGACTTACTCTGCTATTAACAGTCGACATTCTGATCCTTTTGCTATTATCCATACCGATGTGTTGGAACCCTCTTGGGTTGTTTCTCGTTCTGGTTTTAGATGATTTGTCAAATTGTCATTCTCATGCCACTTAGATTTATATTTTGCATTCCAAATCTGAGGTATTTGATTGTTTTCAGGACTTTCATAAAATGATTTAAACCCAATTTAACGCAAAAGTCAAAATTCTCCATAGTGATAATGGTCGAGAATATAGTAATAATCATGTTTTTGAATCTTACCTCTCTCAACATGGCATCATTCTTCCTGTGTTAAAACTCCAGAACAAAATGGAGTGGCAGAAAGAAAAAATCGACACTTACTAGAGGTTGCCCGCACTCTTATGTTCACAATCACGACCCCTAAATTTCTATGGGCGATGCAGTTCTGACTGTTACATTTCTTATTAACCGTCTTCCTTCTAGAATCCTTGGGAACAAAAGTCCCATCTTTTTTCTCCAACACACGACCAGTCCTTCTCCTTCGCCTCGAGTTTTTGATTGTGTGCGCTATGTACATGATAAATCTCCCACTCGAGACAAATTTTCATTGGTTATTCTCCAACCCAAAAAGGTTATAAATGTTATCATCCTCCTAACAAAGTCTTTATCACTCGGGATATAACTTTTTGGGACTTAGAATCTTTTTATTCTTCTTCATCTTCTCCTCAGGGAGAGGATGTTATTGATGAGGGGAAGCTTTTTTCTGAGACTGGTATTACAAGTTCTACTTTCCCTTTTCATGTTGTTGTTTCTGATAATTATACACAGGGGAGTTACATGAGTAGTCTAAGTTGCGGACCTATGTTTGAAGAGGCAAGAATAAGGTCACCATTTCTATACCACTACACCAACCTCCGAACCTGGTCTTCATAATGCTAATAGTGAGAATCCTAACCCTACTTTTTCTTCTGATGATACTGACATTCCTATTGCTCTCAGAAAAGGGGTTCGATCTTGTACTCAACACCCTATCTCTAATTTCGTAACTTATAATAAATTATATGCATCCTACCACTACTTTGTTTCTTCCTTGTTTTCAATATCTGTTCCTCAGGGGTGGAGAGAAGCAATCAGTGATGAGAATTGGAAACAGGCTATGATTGAGGAGATGAATACCCTGAAAAAGAATGATACATAGGAACTAGTTACTCTTCCTTATGAAAAAAACTAGTTGGTTGCAAATGGGTTTATACAGAAGCTAGATGGGACAGTTGAGAGACTCAAAGTCAGGCTAGTTGCAAAAGAGTATACTCAACCCCATGGAATTGATTACCAGGAGACATTTGCTCATGTGGCGAAGATGAACTCTATTCGTACCATAAGCTCATGTGCAATGAAATTTGACTGGGATATTCAACAATTAGATGTGAAAAACACATTCCTTCATGGTGACTTGGAAGAAGTATACATGGAAATATCACCAATGGTAAGGTTTGTAAATTGTGAAAGACTTTATATGATTTGAAGCAATCTCCCAGAGGCTGGTTCGGAAGATTCCACAAAGTAATGATAAGATTTGGGTACAAGCAGAGTCAAGCAGATCACACTCTATTTGTCAAACAGACTATCATTCTTATTGTTTATGTTGATGACATTGTGGTGACAATGGATAATAGAGAAGAGATAGTTAATCTCAAAGTGAGTATGTCCAAAGAGTTTGAGATCAAAAATCTTGGTCCTTTGAAATATTTCCTTGGTATTGAAGTTGCAAAATCTTCCAGTGGAATTTTTCTATCTCAACGAAAGTATGTCCTTAATCTTTTAATAGAAATTAACATGTTAGGATGTAAGCCTGCTGATTCTCCTATTGAAGTTAATCATCATCTAGAAGGAGGCACATGACCTACGGTTGATAGAGAAAGATATCAACGTTTGATGGGACGGCTGATATACCTCTCTCATACTAGACCCGATATATCTTATGTTGTGGGTATAGTGAGTCAGTTTATGCATGATCCTCGACATTGTCACATGGAAACTGTTTACATAATTCTAAAGTATATCAAGTCTGCTCCTGGTTAAAGGTTTATTGTTTGCACCAAATGGTCATTTGAGAGTCGGAGTTTTTTCCGACACAGATTGGGCTGACTCTATAGAGGATCGTCGGTCCACATCAGGCTACTGTTCATTTGTTGGAGGTAATCTTGTTACTTGGCGTAGTAAGAAACAGTCTGTGGTGGCAAGATCTAGTGCTGAGGCTCAATATCGTGTCATCGCCTTGGTTATATGTGAACTAATGTGCCTTCGAACCTTGCTAGAAGATTTGGGTGTTACAACTAAAAGGCCTATGTAATTATTTTGTGATAATAATGCAGCCATTAGTATTACAAACGACCCAGTACAACACGATAGAACGAAACACATTGAGATTGACAGACACTTCATCAAAGAAAAGTTAACTATTGGTCTTATTTGTTTACCTTTTGTAAAAACAGAACATCAACTAGCTGATATTCTGACTAAGGGTTTTAGTGGTAAGATGTTTCATCCATTGTGTTTCAAATTGGGTATACGAGATATCTATACACCAACTTGAGGGGGAGTCTTAGCATGTGTTACATATTAACATGTTTTTCTTTCCCTGCCTCTCCCTATTTTTCTTCCTATAATTAGGCTATCATTTTGTGTATAAATGTAGCTACTAGCAATCTGGAAATAAAACAGTAAATACATATTCATACATAATTTACAAAACCAAAACCATGACTCATGAGTATCAGGAACAATATAGGGTTTAGAGAGCAATGACATAACTGAAATATATAACAACTATTTAGCAAATAGCTAATTCCTTTTAAAATGCAGTGGTGCACAGCATATCAAAATGGCAGCATTGGATTGAGAGTTTAGAGAGAAATGACATAACTGATGCTCACTAAATACATATTGAGAGATTGAAGAGTACACTGCATATCAAAATGGCAGCATTGGATTGGAATGTGTTGTTCAAAGAAGCATTCTAAATAAAATGTTTGTCCAGTTAGCATGTCAATCATTGAGCATTTAATTAATGAATGTATTAAACAACTGAAATGTCAAAGACAAGCGAATGGGTATAACGGAAAACAGAAAAGAAATTAATGTTCTACACTATCAAAATAAAAAAAAATCTGGAAAATATTAAGCCCCGTGCACATAGTTGTTAAAGGCGCAGAAAGGAGCGCGCCTAGGCGCAAGGCCCAGCATGGTAGAAGTAGTCCACAAATAATATATGCATGAGGCCAAACTTCTCCAATGCATCCATAATTGAAAATTTAAATTCTTTATCTTGGGAACTTCATTGACACTTCTAGGGTTTTTCGCTAAATGGTAATAAAAAATCCTTTGATTGTTATGTGTAACTTGTTTCAGTAGGCAAAAGAAATATAAATTTAAATGACACCGAGAAAGGAAAGAAGAAAAGGAGAAGAAGAAAAGCTAAGTTATATAAAACAAAAATAAGACAAAAAACAAAGGAGGGTGCAGGAAAAGAGGAGTGTATACACTGTTTTCACAATTCACATGTTTACCGTATTTACATACATTATTACATATCCGTGCACTTACACATACTATACCTATCTTTATACCTATCTTTAATTGCATAGCTATTGCTGATTGTAACAATATATATTCACGCATTTCAACTTGTCAAATACCTCCCCCCAAATTAGCAAATATATATAGGGGAATAATCCATAGCTTCCGTTAGCTATGAGCACTATTTCAGCTAACCCATCTCCTGCCGTCCAATTGAAGATCTAAGGGTTGGGTCGGGGCCGACTGCTACTCCCTCTAGCGGCCAGTCAAAACGACCGCGTTTTGACTGGCTGCTAGAGGGAGTAGCAGCCAACATAAAAGAATTTGGCTTAATCAGGAACTTAAAATAGTTATAATTTAAAATAAAAAAAATATAGTTAATTAATACTCCACTCGCTAATTGGTTCACAAATATAAAGAATTATAAAATGAGTAGTAGACTAATATAAAGAATAGTACTTGACTAGGTAATTTAGGAGTAGTAGTTGAATACGTAATTTATTTGAGTATGAATATAATATAAACTCAATCACTATTTCTTATATGAATTATCAATAATACTAATTAATAAAATAAGTACGTATAAGGATAATTACTGATTATAGCCTTATAATTTTTAATTATTAATAGGAAATAGTGATTGAGTTTATATTATATTTCTACTCAAACAAATTAAGTATTCAACTACTACTCCCAAATTACCTAATCAAGTACTATTCCTTATATTAGTCTTACTCCCAGTCCCTTAGATCTTCCATTGGACGACAGGAGATGGGTTAGTTGGAATAGTGCCCATAGCTAACGGAAGCTATGGATCATTCCCCATATATATATATATATATATATATATGTATGTATGTATGTATGTATGTATGCATAACCTTGAATTTACCAACCACAAGAAACTGTATATTCATTGATTATATATATGTAGGATAGAAATCTTTATTGACTTGGCCCTTTTCATCTCCACTTTTCTTATGATTGGGCATGCCCACAACCTGGTTGTACCATATTCGTGTCCCTGACTAGTTTCCTCCGTGACCAAATGTCCCATATTAATGTCCATGTTTCATAGTTCATAATGTTGTGATGGTACTAATATTGCAATAGTAACTTTATGCTTCCAAGAAAATATATGAATGCAAAAGGAGAGGGAGAGAGGGATGAAATCATGAAAATCTAATAAAAATTGAATAAATATCCATAAAGGTTGATAGACTTCCCAATGTTTTGGGGGATATGATAGGAGAAATACAAGGTTCCTTATTTTGTTTTTAGTTTTCTACAGTTATACTATTGCTGGACTAAGCCAGTGCTATAGGTGTATCATCTATTAAGTTTTAACAGTATGACTAAATAGATTCAGAGGAAGAGCAATTTCTGAGTCCATCAAGTCAATTGATGCCCTCTGGTCGCTGCTTATTTTCAAAGTGAGACGGGTAAAGTTTCCAATTTATTCTCAAGCAATGAAGGGTTTTTAATTTATTATTAATTTCTATAATCTGCAATAATCAGAAATTTACCTGCAAGACAAGGCTTCCAGAGTAGTCTGCAATTCCACCCACTACATCCAACCTTCCAGGTGCTCTTGCCACAATGATGTCTTCCTAAGTGAGTAAATATATACTTGGAGTAAATACACAATGGAAGCAATAAAGTATAAAAACCAAAAAATACAGTGAAAATGGCTTGCACTTAAGTATTATACATTGGATGCATGCTAAATTAGCTGGTAACAGCAACATAAAGAGTAGTCATTATTATCACTACATATTTTATCACAAGGCGAGAAGTACCATTTATCTGACAGAATTTTAAGGATGAAAATCTTTGATATAAATACAGAGTAAAAACTACTGTTGTCATAGTGATAATATTTGGAGTGGCATTTGTAGAGTGCTAAAATCAAATCCAATAGTAAGAAGAAAAACTATTTTTAAAAAAATAAAATGAAAGCTTAAACTTCAGACATCACATAGAGACGGACAGAGTGATGAAAAATCAATTAATAGTTCAGAATTGAATAAAAGACGTGTTATTTAACATCTTACATTATGTAATGTTGCTCTAAATCATTTATGTGTTGAAGCCGTCTAGAAATTGGAGGGAAAGGGGGAGACATTATTCAATTATGAAAAATGATTTGAAGACGAGTCAAACATCTTAAATGCATTAATCAAAGATCAATGTATTCTAGCATGTAGAACCAACAAGCACACACAATTATGTATACTGTTTGTAGTTATAACTAGACCAACTTTAATTTTATTATTGTGCTTTAGATGCATTCACTTTCTGGGGCACAATGTAAAAGCATATGATGCAGTTTTGCTGCACCCATAGTTCATTACGTATAGTGATCAGCCAATACTGAATTAGGAAATGCATTGACTTTTAAATCAAGTTGTATAAGACCTCCCAATTGAAAAGACCAGCAGCTGCTACACGCTCTCGCATGTGACGCTTTTCAGCATTCTTTCCAGAGTAACATAAAGCTTCTAGTTCTGCCAAGCTCTTTAAAAAATTCATTGTATCTGAAAGACCCAAAAGATCTCCATGAAGAATCTCAAAGTCCTCAGAGTATCTAGAAGAAAAAAAATATGCAACGATATGAACAGAAGTAACTCAGGTAAGCAATCTGTATGTCTAATAAGGACCTTCATACACTGAGAAGAAAAAGCTCACGAGTTCATGAAGGCGGTTGTCTCATTTGTTTCAGCATTTGGTGATCCAGTACGGAGACCAAATTCACTTTCAGCATTCGTATACCACTCTGGGATGGAAATATCTCTTCCAGGGACTCTTTGTAATTGAAACCCGAGAACGATAGCATCACGCAATCTCCTGGCCCCACTAAACTAAAACTCCAGGCAATATAGAAATCATTTAGTGGAAAAGGTACCATATCAAAAATCAGTTTCAAACTAGTTACACGAGTTTTCATGTATGTATGTATGTGTGTGTGTGTGTATATATATTATTAGCACCCTAGCACCACTTTACTATAAGAGACTTTCCAAATATGAGTATAGAGAATGGGTGTGGAGTAATAATTCCATATTAATATGAATCAATCCATACACATAACATTTTTAATAAGGTTCTGGCTAGAAGCATACAAGTACTGTAGCGTGCTTATCCGTGGGTATCTGGTAACCATATATAAATCAACAAGCTATCCTGTATTTTGAAAACAAACCCACATTGGGTCACTGCAACAGCAACCCAGGTAACTCGAGAAACAAGCAGACTACTCATTCTCCATATATTTTCATCTAGGGAAAGGTAATTGCACAAGGTACTAAACTTAAAGCCATTTTCAGCTTTCATATCAATCAACCACCGTATGAAAGTGATATATAAGTTACGCTATATTTATTGAATATAACATGCAAAGAAAATGATTATACCAAACATATAATTCATGTACCTTATCTGATGCATAATTCTTTCCAACAGCTGTATCCTGCAAAATACGGGCTGCAACCTGAAGATTATGACAGTGTGTTAGAGAACATATGAAATTCTGGTAAAAACATTATTGAAATGACAGACATTCCAACCGAGAAAAAGCAGAACTCCAATACATAGATCATGAAACAGAAATCTGGCCTCCTACAAATGCAATAATAATTCTTTAATCATGATCCGAACAGCTTAGAACAATTTGCAAAACCATATCGTTTCAGATACTTCTCAATGGGGAAAAGAAAAACCAAAGTTTTTGTCTAATAACCAAAATTGCCAACAAATTTTCATACATTTATATGGTGCAGCCGTCGAACTTTTTTTTTGGCAATATAATTGAACTTAAGGAAAACCTTCAATTTAGTCCGAAAATTTAATGTGGGTAACCAACTTAAGAGAGCTTATTTGACAGCAAGGTCGAGAGGTTAATTACTTGATTGGTTTAAAGTATTATGGCATAAAAAGTATTCCCAAGCGTTACTTATTTTATGACTGGAGAGCAGAAAGAAAATGGGAACCAAAGATGACTCCAAGTGATGATGCTCTTGACTGGGATTTGGAGTTAAACTACGCCGCTGAGCACTTCAAAGGAAGGTCCTTTCTGGTTAAAATCAGAGGAATTGCTCTTGTTTCCACTAAGTACCGCTTGTGGCAGGAGCAAAAAGTGCCAATAGAAATTGATAATCTAATGCAGACAAAAGTTTTTAGATGAAAATGGGGTATTAGTTATAACCAAGAGTGTTTAGATGATTACAGTTTTTAAAAAATGGTTGTAGGTGTGGTTTTCCGTTTGTAGTTTACTTTTCTTGGAGGGTAAAACGTGAAGCCCTTATGTAAAAATAATTTTTTTAATAAATAAATTGACCTTTTCCCAAAAAATAAAAAACTGCAGAGCTGAATTTTTTGTTTCGACTCGGTATTTTTTAATTTTTTGGTTGCTAATGTGGCCATTTCAAATGTGAGACTTGAGCAACCAAATTACAATTAACAAAATACAAAAAGACATGCGAATTAAATTCAGCATTTATCCTCTCCTTTCTCTCTCTCTTAGTACCCATTTCTTCACGTATGTTTTTTACCCATCACAGTAGTACCACCATTTAAATCACAACCACAAACACAGATGCACAAACCACTGAGGATACTAAGAGGATTATGGATTAGTGTTAATGAGTGTGACATTCAATGGTTTTTGTTGGGGATGGGATTAGTTGGAAAGGTGCCCTGTGACGACCCGAGAATTCGGATAACCTTGAAATTAGGTTTTTCGATGAGAATATCTAATAAATAAAATTTTATTGATATTATTATTATGTGTTATATGATTTAGGTCGATTAATGACCTAGTTTGCGTGTTATGTGATTATGTACGAGTGTTGGGGGGTTTTGGGAGAAAATATTTTTTCCCGAGAAAAACGCAAAAAACACTATTCATAAAGCGCAGAAAATGCTAATAAACGTACTTTTTCGAGAATTTTGAATTACGTCATAGCGTTTATTTAAGAAGGAGAGATGAAATTTGTAGTGAAAGTTTTTTCGGGAAAAAGCCGTAAAAGCACTATTCACGAGAAAAACGCACATTCATTTTTTTGACTTTTCAAAGAATGACATAGTGTGTGTTTGTTCGGAAAAGGGGGGTCGGTGGCGAAATCAAATTTTCGAAAATCAAAAGTCGATTTTTCGACTAACCGAGCGTGTTACGAAAACGTAACTAAAAAAGTTAAAAAAAAACTAACTAAAAAGAAATTCAGAAAATAAATTAATTTTGGACTAACCAAGCATAGGGTTTGGAATGGCTTGGAATAAGTTTGACTAGGGTTGAGCTTAGGTTTTGGAGTAGCTTGGTTAGGGTTGAGCCTATGGTTAAACCCTAGATACTTGGAGCCAAAGATTAAGAGCCATGGCTTATGTTTGGAGCCAAAGAAATTGGAAGACTTGGAGCCATAGTGTTGGAGGAAATGTGTAACTTGTTAGTAAATTAAAGAAAATGAAAAGTGGATGAGACTAGGAGGGGGAGGAATACGGAAAGATAAGGTGATGAATCTTAATGGTTAAGTCTTGTGGTGTGGATAAGATGATGACTCATTTGCTTAATGGTTAAGTCTTAGTTTTAAAAAGACAAAACTACCCCAACTCTTGCAAGGGATATAAAGAGAAGCCCATTTCCTTCACAATCTTTACCAATTCACCAAATTCAAGAGGGAAAACTATGGAGAAAGAGAGGGGGGGGGGGCTCCAAGGAGGAAGAAGAAGAGGAAGATCAAGCTTTGATCATTCATTAGCAAGTAAGAAGAAGATCTTCAAGAGGTAAGCCATAAACCTTAAACCATGGTGGTTTTGATTGGTGGTGTTGTTATGGTTTGTGGTGGATCATGGTGGATCTTGGAGTTATAAGGTTGTTGTGGTATATAACCTTGTAAACTATTGGTAATACACATGAAAAGTGGAACAAAAGAACTAAAAATGTAAGCCTATGCGTAAAAGATGGAAAAGCTAAATAGTGGACTGTTATTTGAACTTAAATTAATAATGGACCAAAGCTTGAAATGAAAATCCGGAAAGATAGGTTTGTTCCATGAGTTACGAAGGTAATCCAATTGGAACGAAAGGAAAATTCGTTGTAACGAAGTTATGGAGGAATTTCTAGTAAAGTAGGTAAAAAGATAAGGAGAAAACAATTTGTGTACCGACTTTTGAGTCAGTTTTCTGGGAAGTTAAAGCTTCTGGAAATTGGTCATTTTCTAGGGGTTTTGTAGTTTGTAGTATAAGGAAGTCGTAGGCTCAAGAATGGACTCATTCCAACTTGGAATAAGCGAGTTATGACGTTGCAAAGTGGGTACGACGATATCGAAAAACTGCCTGATTTTAGCTTCAGGTGCAGTAGATTTTGAACTAAAACAGCGACGACAGTTTATCCTGTCTGGATTAGATACAGGGAGTTTTTCAACTAAAGTAGACACCCCAAATCAGACGGGTCAAGCTGCCTGCTTTACCTCAAAGCAAACAGGTCAAGCTGTATGCTTTATACCTGCAACGGAAAATGAAAAATAAAATTTGGGAGCATTGATTAAATCATAAAATGCGAACAACAAGAAAACGAATAAAGTTAACGTAAGACGATAATTAACGTCTTTACGTGACTAATTAGTATGTGTATGACATTTGAATGGCGAGTAAAGTAAGCAGTAAAGAACGCCTAAGGCAAGTTTCCTAAACTTACTCAAATTTTATTGAGCAAGTATCCTAATTTCATATGATTTTCGTATTGAATGCAAGTTTCGTATGATTTTTTGTACATATTATTTTTCTGTACAAGACGTTTAAATGTTGGAATTTCATTTGCTATATGAAATTCATTGTATGACTTGTGGAAGAGAGTTATTAGCCATTCGATTCGGCTTAACTCATTTGTTGAACTATTCCGAATAGAATACACATTGTTGGAGGAATTATTAGTTGATAATTCTAGTAAGTAAGATAAGTTGTTTGTGCCAATCAAATATTTGGGCATATGATGGTGTTATCTTTCACTCCGTGCGAGA
This sequence comes from Panax japonicus, assembly GCA_020205505.1. NCBI lineage: Eukaryota > Viridiplantae > Streptophyta > Magnoliopsida > Apiales > Araliaceae > Panax > Panax japonicus. Next base: position 77,710,710 of record CM035094.1, read on the forward strand.
ATGTGTTATGAGCAAAATATTTGTTGTATGTGTTAAGTATGCTAGATGAGCAGTTAGTGCTAAGATTGCACTCCGTGCAATAGGATGATTGGTGATGGTTATACGCAAGATCGTATCTAACCAGTATCTAACCATTATCCGCACCTATTTGCAAACCCAAGAAGATAAGTTCTAAGAAATGAAACTGCTGAAGATACTAAATTTCGCGGAATAGCAAATGATGTGAAGAAGTTGATATTAATAATTTCGACTAGTTAGATGTTACGGTGTTATCTAAGTTTAAGTTGTGAGTACAGTCACATTATTTTTTTACCGTTGACGTGGAGTAATTGAGTAGAACAAATCCTTTGTATGGGCAAAGGTTTAAAATGAGTTAGGAACCGATCTAGCTCACTGTCAAGACGGTGTAAATGAGATGGGAAACTAATTCATTAGTTTTTCGGTGAGGAGCCACTCAGTTAATGTACTGTTGAACACTTGTGTTGTGCTGTTCTTATATATATGTCGAGAAAATGATTCTTTTCACAAATACACATGTATTTGTGTAAGATGAGTTGAGTCCTAGAAGTGCTATAAGAGAATATTGTTCTTAATAAATATGAGGAGACATATGGTCTTAGGTGTTTATGATCAAATATACATGAGGTTGGTGGTATATAGGTTTATAGTTAGAAATATTGTTCAACCTTCATGAGTAGGAGAAGAGTCAAAGGTCTAGATGAACCTTTTTGTAGAAGGATAAGAGAGTGTTTTCTCTTAAAATGGTAATGATTGTGTTAAATGATAGGAATTCAATTTAATTCCTATTTATTCAAGTTGCTTCATAATTATTGTTTAGTTATGGAAGTTTTCGAAAAATGCTGAATTGATTCTTGATTTTGTTGTTTATCCAACTGCTATAACTTGTTGGGCAATTAAATGCTCACTCTCGCAAATTCTAATAAAATTGCAGCTAAGCCAGAATAGACCGAAGAATCCTGTATCGTCAAGGGAAAGAAGAAGTTAAAGTTAGAAGATTTGTGCATTAATTGTGATAATTAGTACCGTTGTAATATTGTAAAGTAATATTGGATGATGTACTAGTTAAGATCTTCGTACCTGGGAGTAGAATGTAAGATTCCGCATAAACTTTTTAAGGATATTATGTTTATTCTTGTGGTGTGATAAGGTGTATTGAATGAGTAACACCAGATTTCGGTTTTGAAGATAGAACCGGGGTTTCGGGGACGTTAGATGCCCTGATTGCACTGAAAAAGGATTGATTTGGTGACCAACTAGCTGTTTTTAAATCAGTGGCTTTGTTTTGGTGAAAGAAAAAGAAGCTTGCTAACCTAAAAAATTTCTCTTAGAACTATCCCAAATTCATCATCAACAACACGGATTGAAGCAATTAAATTATGGATGAAGCTTAAAATAATATATTTAGTTTTAAAGAACAATGACTTGTTTTAGCTATAAGAATTTTAACCACAAATCCCATCCATTCGCTAAGATCCCATTCAGCACTGTTATCACCGTACTACAAAAGCTCGGCACCATTCATGCATTGATGTGAGTACAATGCCAATAGTTACAATAATGTTCATCTAAAAAGTGGGCATCCAATTCACAAGGGAGCATGAGCTAAAAAATAATAAGAAATATGTCGATAAGAACTCCCAACCTCTAGTTGTTTCAGATCAGATATCGATGTTTTGATAGTTCTAAAGATGGAAAGATCTTGTGACCCTGTGACTTTTTGTTTGCTATTCCATCGGACTTTTGGACAGATAGGCATGCAAGAGTGTTTGAGGATTCGTGCCTCCACTCCATTTTCTTAGGGAGAGAATTTCTTTTCTGGCTTTCGATTTGAGCGATGTCAATGGGGGCTATTAGAGGGGTGGCATTATCGGATGTTCATGGAGATATTAACGGGCTTCTCTTAATTATCCCCTTTAATTTTATTCCAATTTGTCTATTTTTGTAGGAGTGCTTTTCCACCATTTATGTAATTCTTCTTCTTTCTAACAAAATGTCTAATCTTCCATTAAAATTATAAATTGTTCCATGCCCAACGGAAGTTGAACAAGCTGCAGATTTTATAAGCCAAACCTATTGTCACTAAACTGTTTCCTAAAGGTTTCAGGTATGAGGTTTCTCTACAAGAGGTTTGATTACATTGACTGTATCTGATTCAAACTGAAACTAAATGGTCTAGGTTTACTAACAAAAGAGAGGCTCTCAAAGCCCTAGGTTTTGAATCTAATTAATTTTTTTAGGATTAGTTTCCTTAAGTTTATTCCTAGGACTGGATAAACTAGCATAAAACAGAAAATTATAAACAAGTTGCCTACCCCGCCTAACACTCTCCTTTCCATTATAAATTTTGGTTACACCACATTCACCTCCCATAAAAATTGGTCCTACTATTTGAGTAACATCATGCAACTTTTTGCATGGCCTCACAGCTTGTGTTATTGTTTTAGTTCGGCAAGCTTCAGTCGTATTGACTGTTCTATCCGATAGATGCTTTAAACCATGTAATAAAAGTTAAATATGAAATAGAAAATTCTTATAGAAACATGCCAAGTAAAGTTGTGAATATTTCCCAATGCCATTCATTCTTCACTTTTTACAAATAATAGAAAATTTGCAATTCCTTACACCAAATACTTATTAGCACAATATATATTATTGGTGCCTCATTCTAATAACTTAAAGTTTTTAGATGAGTTGACTAATTAACATGGTATCATAGCTCTCTGGTTGTGCAAGGTATTGGGTTCAAATCCTCCCGACCGCATGTTGCCTTAGTATTAATTAATAGTGTAAATGCACTTTAGTTTGTCCCTTTTCTATAAAGTTGCATTTTAGGGGGAGTATTAGTACATTGTTGGTGCCTCTTTCTAATAACTTAAACTTTTAGATGAGTTGGTTACTTAACAACACTAACTAGATAAGAAAACATATCGTCGAAAACATTATTGAAGGATAATTCCAGACCAATTGCACAACCAAGCTAGCCAACCAATAACAATTCAATAACTTGTTATCTGGGAAAAATAAAAATGGAACTTTCCAAGTCCACCAAAAAGATTAGATTGTAAAAATGCAGTTTTCTGGAGTATCTTGTCATTTGAATTTGTTAAGTGTCTTGAATTCTTGACCCAAATCAAATTTATTATTATGACCCGAAATATAATTTGCGGTGATCTAAAGGAAAAGATAGACGAGGTTTAGTGGTCAGATTCGGGCTAGGAGACCTGTTCAAATTTTGTACCCCACTATATATGTGTAGCTCAGGGTTTTGGTACTTTTATATTTTGGTCGTCATTGTGAGATTGCGAGATTACACAAAGGATTAGGTTTTGAGTGATCTCTACAAACTTTTTACTCTTCAAATCCTATTTCTTGTGGATTTCTTTAGCTTTTGCCCCATGCTTTTCTCAATTTGAATTTTCTACGTAAACCAATGTGTCTTGTCTTTTATTTTCACTGATTTCTGCTTTTCGCCATAGTTTGACATAACAGAATCCATTCAAGTAACAAGAAAATGTACAATGAAACAAACAAAATTAACGGAGACATTAATACTTTCTCACCCAGCCTTCAAATGCAAAAATAATATTCAAACATTAGCTGAGGTTCCATAAACTTTCATGATAAGAACTTAAGAAGCTCTCATTGATTTGTGTAGTTCCCTTGTTAGCTAGGAAACACTATACCAATACCAATATGGATTGAGGGGTCAATACAAAACAAGGACGATAATAGGACAATCTTTATGATTCGGATACTAAAAAGTAATATGGTAAGATATGTATAACACCCCTTCCATTCCCCTGTGACTGTCATGGTCAAAACCCATGTTTGCGGCATGAATTTTAAGACACTTCAAAAAACACATTTAAACATAATACTCCCACTGTTCCAAATTATAAGATTATTATTGACTTTTGAAAGTTAATTCGAGACATTTTCAAACTCAAAATTAAGATAATTTATTAAAAGTTACAAGACAATAAATCTTACCACGAGTAATACTTTTTTAGATAATTTACAATATTCGCCATTGTATTAACTAAAATTAAAGGAATCCTGTCAATTTTTGAGTTTGAAAATGTTTTAAATTGACTTCAAAAAGTCGATAATGATCTTATATTTTAGAACGGAGAAACTAATTTGTAACATCATATTTTTCTTAGTTTTATCATTTACGATCTAAATTTCAATTTTAAACAACGAACTACGAAAAATATAATATCCAAATGTATCAACAAGAAGTATTAACTTACGTGCCACAAACATGGATTTGAACCATGACATTCAATGTGGAACAGAACAAGTATAGTTACATATCATATCAAATTTGAACTATAATAAATGGTAATAAGAACAAAAATACTAAGAACAACCACAACAAAGGCATCATAATAGAACAACAAAAGTCTAGCCCCAAAGAGATGGACGCTAAGAGGGGAATAGATGTGGACCAATAGATTGAACAGAGCAAATGAGAATATCCTTAATTTGACTATCTAATTAGCTTTAAGCTCAGTCCTAACGATTGCAATAAGAACAAAAATAAAAATAATGACCCTAACAAAGGAATCATATTAGAAAAGAAAAAGCATTGTCCCAAAGAGATGTACATGAAGAGAGGAATATATGTGTAGCAATATAGATTGAATAGAGCAAATGAGAATCCTTAATTTGACTACCTAATTAGTTTTAAGCCCAAATCGTATTAGTTTACTATTTTCTCCTTTTTGTTTATGAAATCATGATTTAAATTCATAAAAAAAAATAGAACACATCGATTTTATTTCTTTGTGTAGTCACTCCGTATCAATCCCGAAACTTAGTTGTATGACTCGTATCAGTCCCATATATATGCCATATCTGATTTAAATTTATTTTTCAAATTCGTGAATGTATCAAGTCATCTTCGCATTGAATACCATACAAAAGGGATGCTCAAACACGGTTGGAAAATACCCGCTCTTCAAAGACATTGAATGTAATACTCCCTCTGTTTCAAATTATAAGACCATTATTTACTTTTCAAAGGCAACTTAAGACATTTTCAAACTAAATATTGACATGATTCTGTTAATTTTAGTCAATAGAATGATGAAATTTGCAAACTATTCAAAAAGTATTACTCGTTGTAAGATTTATTGGTTCATAACTTTTAATGAATCATCTTAATCATGAGTTTAAAAATATTTTAAATTGACTTTTAAAAGTCAATAACGATCTTATAATTTGGAATGGAGGTAGTACATAACTAAGTGCATCAACAAAATGAAAGAAAAAGGGATAGAGTATCACGTTTCATGGGATTGAACAGATGTAATCGTGCTTTTATCTTTAAATCATTTATTTCCCTACCTTTGAGCCCACTAGAGAATTTAGTTACATTTTTATACGTCCACACGCATTATGTTTGACCTCATACAAAGTTTCATCCATAATCCTATCTTTGCACATTTACCCCAAGAGCACATTTTCAAATATATCATGCTTTATTGACAATAATAAACAATAACTTATTGAAAAACAAATGCATTCAAAAAAAGCTGACTGCACTCAGATTTTGTAAATGCGAACTTTATTCAAAATACAACCATTGATTATAAGATGATCAACAATTACAAAGAAAGATGAAGATACCTCACCGCCATTACTGCCTCCCTCATAGCAAGGTTTTAAAGTAATTGCACGTTCAAGGTATGGTCTCCAGTGTCCCGTAAGCAGATCCCTTCTAATCATCTCAACCCCGCCTTGGTAAAACTGATTAAAAATTGTTAATTCCCAAGATTTATTTTTCATGAACTTTGTGATGGATAAAATGAAATTTGCAATCAAAGTTTAGAAGTAAAAGAACAATGGGAGACAATCAATGGTACCTCAAGCATATTTCTCAGAAATGGCTCTTCATTGAAATAATCTCTACGCACAAAGACAAACGGTAACTTGTATGCTAGGGCCTCACTAACCGTCCCATATCCAATTTTTCCTGAATAAATAATTAATGAGTCTGCAATTACTTTCTTCATTGTCTGCTTAGTCTGTTTAAGGAATAGATAAATTCTACTACTGAATACTGACCAAGCATACAATCAGATGCTGCAATGAGATCAGGCGTATACACATCTTTGGCAAGCTTAATGAAATTTGGAGGAAGCACCTGGTTTTCAGATGCACCACAAACCTAAACCAAGGAATATTAAAGACTTCTCATTCAAATGATTTGATTACCATGAATATCATTTAGGGGCTGCAAGATGTTTGCAGGAAAAAGTAGGAGCATACCAGACAAAGCCATCCAGAAGGCAAGGATTCCTCCTTCAACTTCCAACCTGCTGGCTGAAAAATGTAGCGGTAGAAAAACAAAATTAGTACATATGACAAATAGTACATCTTATAAAAACCATGAAGGTGTATGACTATAGACCCAAAACAAGATTTTTAGTTTTTACCAACAACATAGGAACAAGGCAATCAAATGAATAAATGCCAGACAAGACAGTTAATTACTTAACCAAAGCATTTTCCAGCGCATGGAGATTGTGGAGTATTCACTTTTAAAGCTTGATAACATTGTGGACCTCCCCCCTCCCCCCTTCTCTAACAGCTTAAGCTTTTAGAGAAGTTGGTAACTTAACATGGACATGGTATCATATACAAGGTCTTGGGTTCAAGTCGTCTTCTTTGCAGTTTGTTTCACCCCTTAAGTTGTTATAGCTATTGCACTCTGTTTGGTAAGTGCACAATGATGCACCATGGTATCTCTCTCCACGTGCAAGGGAGAGTTGCACAAAAGGGAACGTGCTAAAACATGATAATTGTTGGGCCCTCTTTCTAAAAGCTTAATCTTTTAGAGCATGTGGTAACTTAACATCCACTGTACAAGGACCAAAAAATATATATACATGACATTATGGAGGCAAGTTCTGTGCTATATATGTCATGTATGTCTTACCAGTCATGAACCATAAAATTTTACAGGTATTAGTGACCATGTCATGGATCAGAGGAAGAGATCTCATCAAGCAAACACTCATTCTTCAGAGTAGAAAACTATTGCACTTTACTCGATTAGCTATCCTGGTACAGAAACAGTGATGTATAGATAATACCTCACTTCATGAATTTGGAAGCAAGAATGAAAACAGAGCACTTTCTTCGAGAGATGGTTTGTCTCTTTGTCAACAGCACCACATACAAGTCCAACACATCGAGATGGACTCTAAAGGATTGCTTGATATGAATCAAGTAAATTGTTCCTCAACTTGGATGCTCTATTACATTATCAGTGACTGTAAACAGACTCTGGGAACTTTTAAGTTTATTTTGATGATAACAACAATTGGAAAATAGATTAATTAAATTATATTTTAATTATCTTATTTACTTTGACCAAAAATAATTTCTAAATCTTATTGAATTGATTTTCTCGATATTGATTACTCCCTCCTATTCATATTAAGTGTCTTTTTAGAGTTAAGCACACTTATTAAGAAATAACACTAAATGTCTTTTGTATCCCTAATTAATTATTTCTCTCTCCACAATGGTCCATGGAATTGCATTTACTAAGCATATTAAATAGAGGGGTAAATTAGGAAAAAATAGTGCAATATTGCATAGGGATTCCAAAACGACACTTATATTGAATAAAATGAAACTCTCCAAAACGACACTTAATATGAACTGGAGGGAGTATTTAATATAAAGTGTTAAAGAAAATTCATGTCGACCGAAATAGTGCTGAGACAATTATTTTGACACAAATCCTTTTGTCTCATTCGAATTCATATGCTGAGTGTTAAGTCTTGAAAGAAAATTAAGCGTGTGCTCATTGATTACTAGGTTGACTCGTATGTTCATGTGTTGATATATGGAAAGATACGGAAAATGAATTTGTTGAGATATGGAAAGATTGAAAAATAAATTATACAATGTGAAGTAATATATGTGCATTAAAGACTAAAGGCTTATAAGCCTTATGACCGAAGCTTACATGAGAAATTGAAAATTAAATGAACATGTGATGAATAAATGAGGAAGGCTTTTAGCCTTGAAGCGTTGACCGAAGCAAGCAAGCATGATGTGGGAAATTTTTAATTAAAACATGTGCCTATTATATGAAAAAGTAAGTCAAATTTTCAATAGGCTAAAAATTGAAGTCGAAGTTGAGAATATTAAGTGGGCAATCCGTGTACTCTTGCTAAAATTTCATCTTGACCACTGATTTTAAATTCAAAAAATCCTACCCATTGATTTTCAAAACATATCTCCAAAATTACCTTTATGCCCCAAGCTCTGAAAATCTATAAATAGTAGGCTTTTCCTTTCATTTCAACTTGCCAATTTACAAGAAAAGAAAAGCTCATTCTTCCTTGCCTACATACTATCTCTCTAAAAGCTTTCTCTCTCTTCTTATCAAATTTCTAATCAATTGAGAAGAGGAAATTGGTCTAAGTATTTGAGATAACTTATTTGATTTGATTTATTTGAATTAATTTTTGCTCATCTAGATTTATAGATATACAAATATAAATTGTTATACATAATTATATATATATATATATATTTATATTCCATCTATTTATCATATAAAAAGTCAGTACTTAGACACCGAAACTATAGCGGAGATATTCTTCTTAAGTGAGAATTAGCCGAACGAGTTCTCAAAGTTCTAAGTGGCCTTTTATAAGATACAAGTTAGTAGATCAAATACTCGGGTACGAATACAACCTTTGAGCTGAGGTAGAAATTTAGGGTGAGCTCTGCGTTCCTTGAGTATGTTTCTGCCCTAAACTAAGAAAGAGTATAGTGGTTACGCATATAGTTGCCAGAGGAATAAGACTTGTTTGATAAATAGACTATAGAAAGAGATGCGGATCTCGCATTCAAGCCACACAAGAAGAGTGCGAAATACTTAACGTAAGCCCTTTTCTCTTCTAGAAGAACACTAACGAAGCTTTATCAATAAATAAAGCGAGTTCTTTCATTAATAAAGAAAGGCTTGGAGATTTGTTTCATAGAAGCACCTTCTTCCTATCCATGTTTCTATCATTACTCGCAGAGACGACCCTCACCGGACGCTCTACTCCAACAACCATAACGGTCAGAACTACGCGACTCGACCCCTTCTGCACGAACGGGGGCTTCATCCGCTCTAATAGGAAGTGGCATTGCCCATCTTTTTTCAATTCCTATTCTTTGCTTTGTTCGACTTTCCTTTGCACTCAACCTACCCGCATAGCCATCCCGCCTCGCCGAAGTTCTGCTCTGTGAACTAGCTACTTCCACTGCTTGATTAGCCCCAACGTGTGGACAAGAGACTCTGGGAAGGGGAGAGTGAGTGACTTCACTTTACATCTCCCGATAGGCCGTAAGGTGAATAAAGATTAATAAAGGTATCATGACTTTTAAACTACTCACTAGGTGTGGAAGTCGGGCCAAGTAGCTCGGTACTTGACTCGAGCCAAGTAAAGATTAATAAAGGTATCATGACTTTTAAACTACTCACTAGGTGTGTAAGTCGGGCCAAGTAGCTCGGTACTTGACTCGAGCCAAGTAGCTCGGTACTTGACTCGAGATCGGCTTGAAAATATGATCCAAAACTCAAATTCGAAGTTGATCCAAGTCAAATCTGATCCATACTCGTTTTCTGTTTAATGATACACGAGTCGAATTCGAGCATACCAGTGTTCGCTCAGATTAGGGTTCGAGTATTTCATTTTTTTCCGAACCATACGCGATAGATCATATTCGAATATTAGTCTGATCCATGCTAGTAAGCTAAATATGTGATATTTGCATCAATCTTTATAATTTATAAAGTGTAGTATGAAATTGTGTAAACTTTTAATTGAATAAATAAATGAATTGAATGTCAATTTCTATTACATTCTTTATAATTTATAAACATAACTAAAAGTGAAAAAGTTTTATATATAAATATTAGTTAAGTAACCAATTTAGTATGTAGCGGTTTAGTTTTAAGTGAAATAGTTCATATTTGAAACTCGATTTGAAGGTTCATGAGTAGCTCGCTTTGTAAACGAATCAAATACTTACGAGCCGAGTAGGTCCGAATAATGATCTGAGTTGAATCTGGTGCAAACATAGAAATCACTTATCGAATCCGAGTCGAATTCGAGCTCAATTTTTTCGAGTCGAGCCAAATCTGAGCATTAAGGTGTTCGCTGATATTCGACTCGTTTACACCCCTACTACTCACCAAACTCTGTATCTTTCACAATGGCTGCTTTAGCGGGCTAAAAAAGGGCCAGTTTACTCCTACCGGGAGAACACACACGCAAAGGTTGGTCCTTGGACTACGCTACAAATGGGAAGGATGAAAGCGAGTCGGTATGTTGATTCCTCATCCGCAAATCAGCCCGGCCCGTGGGATATTTTCTCGTTCTCTATTAAATAATTGGAAAAAGTTCAAAAAAACAAAGAGAAGGGTGAAAGAAATGTGGTAGGCACGTAACGGTCGGCCCTTTCAACTCTTTCCTTTTAAAATGCAAAGAATTGTACTCTTCTAGTAGTTGGCGGAGTTGAGTTGGGATGGGGATGGGGATGGGGGTGGGGGTGGGGGTGGGGGTGGGGGGGTGAGATGCATTAGTAGCACATCTTATCTTTCGGCTGTGTGAGTAAAGACAACCCTTAGTCCTCCTACGGCAGCAAACGTAGCAACAACTTACACCAGAAAAGTTTGGGTAGAGTCGGATCTAAGCGTTGGCTAGGTAAGCGTTCTGTAGTGAGAGGAATAGTTATGAACCCTATAGACCATCCCCATAGGGGTGGTGAAGGGAGGGCCCCAATTGGGAGAAAAAAACCCACAACCCCTTGGGGTTATCCTGCACTTGGGAAAAGAAGTAGAAAAAGGAATAAATATAGTGATAATTTGATTCTTCGTCGCCGTAGTAAATAGGAGAGAAAATAGAATGTATTTCTTCATCTTTACAAAAAAATTAGGAGTAAGATGTGACACACTTCGGAAAGAGTGCGAATTATCCGAAAGGTATTTAAAATCCAAAGTAATCTATTGAAAATATTTAAATAAATACGGATTGTGAAACTATAAATTTGGTCAGTACTTAAATACCGATACAATTTGAATTTATTCACTCTTGAGCGAATGATAGTGTGAATTATTCAAATGGTCTTTAAAATCCAGTGGTCTTATTTATAATTATTCACATAATAGATAAAATATATTATAATATATTTTTTGAGTTAAACAAATATAATTGTTATATCAAGTATTGCTTAACTGATTTATATATTATATTTGATATATGTCATCACAAGTATTTGATCATAAATACATTTATTATACATTAGTAGCACATCTTATCTTTCGGCTGTGTGAGTAAAGACAACCCTTAGTCCTCTTACGGCAGCAAACGTAGCAGCAACTTACACCAGAAAAGTTTGGGTTGAGTTGGATCTGAGCGTTGGCTAGGTAAGCGTCCTGTAGTGAGAGGAATAGTTATGAACCCTATAGACCATCCCCATGGGGGTGGTGAAGGGAGGGCCCCAATTGGGAGAAAAAAACCCACAACCCCTTGGGGTTATCCTGCACTTGGGAAAAGAAGTAGAAAAAGGAATAAATATAGTGATAATTTGATTCTTCGTCGCCGTAGTAAATAGGAGAGAAAATAGAATGTATTTCTTCATCTTTACAAAAAAATTAGGAGTAAGATGTGACACACTTCGGAAAGAGTGCGAATTATCCGAAAGGTATTTAAAATCCAAAGTAATCTATCGAAAATATTTAAATAAATACGGATTGTGAAACTATAAATTTGGTCAGTACTTAAATACCGATACAATTTGCATTTATTCACTCTTGAGCGAATGATAGTGTGAATTATTCAAACGGTCTTTAAAATCCAGTGGTCTTATTTATAATTATTCACATAATAGATAAAATATATTATAATATATTTTTTGAGTTAAACAAATATAATTGTTATATCAAGTATTGCTTAACTGATTTATATATTATACTTGATATGTCATCACAAGTATTTGATTATAAATTCATTTATTATAAATATTTATGATAAAATACTTGTTGCATAATATAAAAGTTATTTAAACTTTTATAATACAAACTTAAGTGAATATATCTACTAAAACAGAAGTATATCACTCACTATAAAAGTTATTTAAACTTTTATACCAAAAATCAAAGCATTATCTATTTAACATAGAAAGACATTCTTTATTTATAAAGAATAAATAATTCTTTATAAATCTGCACAAAAATTAAATTTTTGTTTATATAGAAAAACATATTTGATTCAAAACTTAAAACAACTTATCTGCTTGCTCAGAAGTATTTTCATAAATATAAAAGTTCCATAAACTTTTATAACTATGCATAAATTCACATATTTGCTTATATAGAAGCACTTTTGATCTAAGCTTAAATTGATATATTTTCTTACACAAGAAGCATATTCAGACAAGTATAAAAGTTACATAAACTTTTAAAACTAAGCATAAATCACTATTTGCTTACACAGAAGCATATTACACATATATAAAGGTCAATGAACTTTTATATAATTACTTGATCTTTAATTGTTATCTGCTTATTTGAGAATCATCAAATATAAAAGTTACTTAAACTTTTATATATATTTGTACTGAATTCTATCTGCTTATCTTAGAAGCATATCTCGATCTTTTGTAAAAGGGAAAAAGGGAAAAATGGAAAAAGGGTAAAGTTAGTTTATTTCATGTACCTGTGAGAAAGACGAGTAATTTTTCGACCAAGACCAGAGTTTTAGAGAGGTCAGCAGAGAGTTGAGTCTCTAGTGTACTTGTGAGGGGAGAAAGAGGTTGTCGTTTTAAGACCAGATCATAGAATATAACTGAACTCAAAAGAAAGGTACAACTAAGCTTGATGAGGGAGTTGGGAGATTGTTGTCCAAGATAGTTAGTTGAGAATAGTTGCAAGTTTGTCTATAAAACTTTGTAAAGGCTTCTTCGCCTATTGAAGGAGTATTTATTACTCGGAGTAATAGGATCTCAAGTCATTGAGAGAAGCTTGAGACTGGACGTAGCAACATACCCGTGATGTATGTTGTGAACCAGACAAATCTCTGTGCATTGTGTGATTGAATTCTTACTATCTTGCATATTAATTTCTAACACTGAAAATTAATTAATTCAAAATTCAAAAAGATCTAAGATAATTTTTAATTTGTAATAATCTATTCAACCCCCTTCTAGATTATTTTTGATATCAAAGCAGTGGTCTTTAACTTGTTTGTTAAGTGATTACATACATATCTAAGAGTATATTCATCTATGGCCTACACAAATGCTACTGGTTGCGGAGAAGGACTATCAATGTCCAGACCTCCACTATTTGATGGCACAAATTTTGTCACCTGGAAGAGCAGATTCAAAATCTATGCTAAATCACAAGGAATCAAAGTTTGGCTTGCAATAGAACGAGGTGTAAAAGTTCCTACAAAATTTGAAGGAGAAAAAATCATTGAAATAGATGATGAGTTCACTACTGATGATGAAAAAGTCTATGAACATAGCATCGCTAAACAAGTGCTGACTAGTGTTGTCATTGAAAAAGAGTACAAAAGAGTTAGCAATTGCAAGATTGCAAAAGAAATCTGGGAAAAATTGATTGTAACCTATGAACGAACCAATCATATTAAAGAAACCAGAAAAGATGCTCTAATCCAGGAGTATGAAAGTTTCAAGATGGAAGAAGGTGAAAAAATCATTGATATGAAAACGAGTTTTTCCAAAATCATTAATGAACTTGAACAACTAGGAAAGGCATATACAACTAATGAGAAAAACAGAAGAATTCTCAAAGCCCTTCCATCCGTATGGAAAATGAAGGTTACAGCCATTAAGGAAATGCAAGATCTAACTATTTATCCTTTTGATAGCCTTATTGGAAATCTTAGTTCCCACGAAGTCGACATGTTAGCATGATCGAATACAGATCTCAAGAAGAAAGAAATTTATCTCAAAGCTCTACTTGTATAAAGCAATGATGAGGAGTTTAAATGAAAAACTCATAAGTTTAGAAAATAATGAAGTTGCTCACTTATCAAGATAACTCAGGAGAGTGATCCAAAGTAAAGCCAGAAAATATGACCAATGTTGTCTGAAGACAAACAAGCAAACATGTCTTTGAGCCAAAAGCACAAGGAAAAAAAGAAATTGATAATCAAAGTGAGGAAAAGAAATTGATTGATATCAAAGTGAGGAAATTGCAAATCTATGCTTAATTGCACACAACGATGCATCACCAAAATTTGAGGTAAATTCTGAACATCTTTTATCTAGGACTTCATTTATTGCACATACTTTAAATAATATAAGTAAAGAACATCATGAACTACAAAAAGCTTATAATTGTTTATATGAAGATAATGAAATTATTAAAGATTTTATTAAATTAAAAATCTCATTAGAAAAAGTAATAAAAATCTTGAAATAGAAAATTCAAATTTAATTATAGTTAAAGAAATTTAAAAGAAAAATAAAAATTAGAAAATGATTTTTCAAAAAGTTTATTATTAAAGGAAGAATTATAAAAATTAAGAAAAATATAGAAAAGATTTTGAGATAGAAAACTCAACATTTATCATTTTTATTAAAAATCTCGAATTAAAAAATCAACACTTGTTGTAATTAATGAAGATACTCAAATACAAATTCAAGTGTTAAGTGAAGATATTAAAAATCTCAAGTTTAAAAATTCATCTCTAAAAATAAAATTAGAAAAACAGAATGAAGATTCTTCTTTAATAAATCAAATTAAAATTTTGACTAAAGAACGTAACGATTTAAACACTATGGTTCTTAAGTTCACAAAAGGGAAGGAGAACCTCATGCTTAATCAACAAAGATGTGGATTTAACAAAGAAGGATTAGGACATTAGAGAATTTAGTAAAACAAAAGATAAAGGACTCTATCATGTTAAAAGTAAAGAAAAAGAAAGTCATACTTGTGAAATGCTCGAAATGGAAATTATAAAGGAAAAATGATTTGGGTGCCAAAAGGAACTTACACTGCACCAATTATTAAAAATACAAGGAAAGAGTTCTATAATTATCAGAAAAATAAAAGTAAAAAATCTTATAGAAATTTTCATCAAAGTTTTTCAGGATATAAAAATAGAGTAAATCATGCATTTTATGCACCTGTTATTCATAAAATGCTTGTGTCTACTAAAACTGATTATCCTGTACCCAGTTTTGTAAAGGAAAAAACAAATACTCCTTATACAAAATGGAAAACTTACCCAAAAGACTCTTCTTATTAAAGGGTACCAGTTCGTGAAATTAGTGTATGTTGCAGATATGTCTTACAATCGACTCTAGCAAAAATAAATGACGACATCATTTTTGGGTCTACTAATATTACTTTGTGCAGTGACTTGTTTAAAAGCATGAGTAAGGAATTTGAAATGGTATGATGAGAGAATTAAACTTCTTCCTAAGATTGCAAATCAAAAAGGGGAAGATTGTTAAATCTTTCATAACACTACTTTTCAGATACTAACCATTTTTTTCAGGTTCTGAAAAGTACATCACAATATTTGTTTTCCAGTTATTTTTTATGATAACAAAGAGGGAGAAGAAAAATATTATTGGGAGAAGAAAAATATTGTCACATGCTTTATATTGCTTCTATGAACTATTATATACTCCTGCATGTTATATACTGCTGTGTAATTAGTTTTTCAAAAATTTAAAATTTTTAAAGGATTGCATAAACTGAGCTTCTATAGAAAAAAAAATAGTTGATTGTCATAATAAAAAAGGGGGAGATTGTTGGGTCTCTAACTTTTAAGTTTATTTTGATGATAACAATAATTAGTAAATAGATTAATTAAAAGGGTAGAATCCTCTCCATACGGTTTATATTATAATTGTTTTAATTATCTTATTTACTTTGACCAAAAATATTTTCTAAATCTTATTGTATTGATTTTCTTGATCTTGATTATTTAATATAGTTTTAAAGAAAATTCATGTTAACCAAAATAGTGCAGAGACAATTATTTTGAGAAAAATCCTTGTCTCATTCGAATTCATATGTTGAGTATTAAGTCCTGAAAGAAAATTAATTTGACTCATATGTTCATGTGTTGATATATGGAAAGATATGAAAAATAAATGTGCTGAGATATGGAAAGATTGAAAAATAAATTAAACCATGTGAAGTAATATATGTACATTAAAGACTAGACGCTTATAAGCCTTAGTGACCGAAGCTTACATGAGAAATTGAAAATTAAATGAACATGTAATGAATAAATGAGGAAGGCTATTAAGCCTTAAAGCTTTGACCGAAGCAAGCATGATGTGGGAAATTTCTAATTAAAACATATGCCTATCAAATGAAAAAGTAAGTCAAATTTTCAATAGGCTAAAAATTGAAGTCGGAAGCTGAGAATTTTAAGTGGGCAATCCGTGTACTCTTGCTAAAATTTCATCTTGACCACTAATTTTAAATTCAAAAAATCCTACCCATTGATTTTCAAAACAAATCTCCAAAATTACCTTTATGCCCCAAGCTCTGAAAATCTATAAATAGGAAGTTTTTTCTTTCATTTCAACTTGCCAATTTACAAGAAAAGAAAAGCTCATGCTTCCTTGCCTACATACTCTCTCTCTAAAAAGTTTTCTATCTCTTCTTATCAAAGTTTTAATCAATTGAGAAGAGAAAATTGGTCTAATTATTTGAGATAAGTTATTTGATTTGATTTATTTGAAATTGTTATACACAATTATATTATATATATATATATTTCATCTATTTATCATATAAAAAATCAGTACTTAGACATCGAGGCTATAGCGGAGATATTCCTGTTAAGTGAGGAAATTAGTCGAACGAGTTCTCAAAGTCCAAAGTGACCTTTTATAAGATATAAGTTATTTATATAAATATCGTAAAGTAGATCAAATACTGGAGTACGAATACACTTCGGAAAGAGTGGATTATCCGAAAGGTATTTAAAATCCTAAATAATATATCGTAAATATTTATATAAATATAGATTGTGAAACTATAAATTTGGTCAGTATTTAGATACCGATACAATTTGAATTTATTCTCTTGAGCGAATGATAGTGTGAATTATTCATACGGTCTTTAAAATCCTAAGTGGTCTTATTTATAATTATTCACATGTTAGATAAAATATATTATATATATTTCTTGAGTTAAACAAATATATTTTCTATATCATGTATTGCTTAACTAATTTATTTATTATACTTTATATCTGTACGTATTTGATCATAAATTCATTTATTCATATAATACTTGTTGCTTAAAACAAGTTATCTGCTAACTCGGAAGCATTTTCACTCTAAATATAAAAGTTCCATAAACTTTTATAACTCTGCATAAATTCACATATTTGCTTATACAGAAGCACTTTTGATCTAAAGCTTAAATTGATATATTTGCTTAAACAAGATGCATATTCAGACAAGTATAAAAAGTTACATAAACTTTTATAACCGAGTATAAATTACTATTTGTTTACACAGAAGCATAATACACATATATAAAGGTCCTTGAATTTTTATATAATTACTTGATCTTTAATTTCTATCTACTTATTTGAGAAGCATCAAATATAAAAGTTACTTAAAATTTTATATATATTTGTACTGAATTCTATCTTCTTATCTTAGAAGCATATCTCTGTCAGATCTTTTGTAAAAGGGAAAAAAGGTAAAGTTAGTTTATTTTATGTACCTGTGAGAAAGACAAGTAACTCTTCGATCAAGACCAGAGATATTAGCTGGGAGTTGGATCTCTAGTTTACTTGTGTGGTGAGGAATATGTTGTCGTTTCAAGACCAGATCATAAAGTAGAACTGAACTCAAAAGAAATGTACAACTAAGCTTAAGGAGGGAGAGACTGGACATAGCAACATACCCGGATGTATGTTGTGAACCAGACAAATCTCTGTGCATTGTGTGATTGAATTTTTACTATCTTGCATATTAATTTATAACACTAAAAATTAATTAATTCAAAATTCAAAAAGACCTAAGATAATTTTGAACTTCTAGATTATTATTGGACTTTCACCAACGGTCTCATTATAGATTAATATAGCACATAGCGATAGTGAGGGAAATCAGGTGGCAGATAGTATGGCAGCTTTTGGTCACAAAGTTCATTCTCTAACCATTCTCAATAATCACACACAACTGTCAGGTACCTGTAAGCCAGTTCTGTATGGACAGGCAGGGTATATGTCTATAGGAATCATGATATTCGTCATCTGTAGTCCCGTTTAAATTTAAGGATTCAATGAGAAACAAATTGTAGTCTTGGTCAAGGCTCCTCTTCCTTAAAATATGTGCCAAAAAAAGAGGGACACTTAAAGTGGGACGGAGTACGCAGCCAAACTTGTATGAACCAGAGTAATCCAAAGCTATTCTGTTAGAATCAAGGCAAAATGACTGGGCAGTAACTCACTTGTCCACCAAAGTTGAGGATAACAAGCTTCACATCCTCCCCAATTCCGAGTTCTTTCCTCACCTGGAATAGTCAAGAAAAATATACATATCTACAAGGAACCTAGAACTTAATTAATCAAGCAAGGAAGGATCTAAGAAAATTTACTATTCCAGACCTCCTTCCGAAACTTGTGCAACCTTCTGACGACCAAAGGTACATCGATCACGTCACGGAAAGCAGGCACTGAAATATCAAAGACAGGTTAAAGAAAAAAATATTTTTATTTCAGCCACATAGATTTGAAGAAGAGAGTTGATGAATAAGCTAATATCAAAATTTATGAATGTGCCAGACAAACATACTTGGGCAGTATCCTGGGAGACGGATTAGGAATTCACAGTGAGAATAATCCTCTGCTATCTGTATCATCGCAACAAAAAGGATATGTAAGGTCAAAAGGCAGAATATTAATATGATATAAGGGCACTATGGTATAGCATGATTGGCTAAAATTTCAAAGGCTGTGGAGAAATGTTGGAAAGAAACCACAGCTGAAATTATGATAATAAATCGGAAACATAGCTAATGCTCCTTCATTAATTTAAGTATAATATATATTAAGACTGAGATCCAACAGATATGGATGTTGAAAAACATGAAGAAGAGGTCTAACCAAAACTTACAGATGCAACAGTTTAGCAACAATTAAATTTTCTACCACATTAAATCAAATGCAAGAAACATTAAAAATGATAACATCTTATCGCCTAGAAAGAACTACTAAAAATGTGAATTTTAGTATATTGAACATGATAATACCCAAAAAAAAGGATCACCTGCCAAACTATGGATCGATGATGATAACCAGCAGCCATCACATACTCCGCATATATGAAATCCCAACTGCAGAAATTAACCCCCCAAAATAAGACAATTTGGTATTATTACAAAAGCTGTAGATTGATTAGGACAACCTGGACTGGGTAAGTGATACTAAGGTGTCAAATCTCAAAACCACTAATCATAATATGCTGGTTGAACCCTATATTGATCACTGTCAAAGACTCAAAAGACTAGTTCGACTAGCAAACGGTAGATACAGGTATTGCAAAGTTGAAAAGAACCAACACCTGCTAAAGAGACCTTCACGAATGAACTAAGATAGGCAGAACCAAGGAATGTCTATTATTATAACATTCTGTTTCAAGTAAATAGTTTAGAAAACAAGAAAGCTTCTAGAAAAACACCCCTGCAAACAACAATTAATAACAAATATAAAGATTCCCTTGCATAAATAAGTCCACAACTATAAATTTAACTTTCTTTTCTACCAACAGAAATTCAGTTAAAGGTATTCAATGAACTAAGAACAGCCCAGTTACAACTTATCAGAAGGGCAAGAAAAGATTAAAAAGAAAATAAGCAACAGAAAAACAGATCAATTCCTGAACAGCTAACCATGTAAATGAAACTCAAATTATCATTGCTAAGTTATCAAGTTATAAAAACCCATATTAGTATGAACTGTTTTAAAAATACACTTTCAGTATTGGCTTGTTTAATTCAATGTGGACATATATGCCACTAGCCTACACCCTCTTCCAACATTTAAATTTACATTTCAATCATTATTCTATAAATCAAGACAAGGCAACCAACCTATGTTGAGGCTCCAAATGACATCAACTTTTACAAGAGAAGGCAATTAATTGGCTTAAGAATTCAGTAACTAAGAAGTAAAACAACTTGTCTCAGCATGTGGAGTTTTTCAGTGTACACAAATTAATTAGACAAGTTCTGCTTAATAACATCAGATTGTCTACTTGCATGAGAGAAAATGAAAAAAAAAATTGATGACTTCTAACGAACTACAACAGCTTAGTGATAGCAACTTGACTTGTCACCGCCCAGATGCACCTGCAATGGGACCGAGTTGTTAATTGGATTAGGGGCAGTAATGAGAGAAAAAAATGATCAAGTAAATGTTTGGGAATGAATCAGGGATGGTAAAAGGTCACCTGCCCTGCCCAATTATATACTCCCTCAGTCTCAATTTATTTACAACACTTTCCTTGTTAGGATGTCCCAAATCCAATCAGGTTAAGCATATGTCTAAAATAAATTCTATCCAATTAAACATTTACAATGAATAAAATATTTCGAACCAACTTTGGGCCCCACTCGAGTTGCTCCAAGCGAGAACAGTTTGAATTCTTTTTATTTTGTAGCCTACCATTAAGAATATATAATATCAAAATATTCCAAATTCGTTAATATGTGTGCAAAAAGAAGTGTTGCAAGTGAAACAAAGGGAGTGTTAATTTACTTCAACACCCCTTCACTAATTTAATTTTCTTGGCACATACCAAATTAAATAGATAGAGGCAGGGTTCAGGGTTCAGTTGTATTTAGAAATCATTTTTCTTTCCTCCTTGCTGTCAGAAAGTTTTTAATCGGACTTTCATGTTGCTCAACATCATAGTTGCTATGGCAAAATGCCAGAAAGCCATTGCCAGTGCATCATGATGACATCTTTCAATTTAGATATAGACAAACACACAGATTTATGTATTTGAAATTATGTGCTTCCCAAACCAATATTATCTAAATTACAAAAATATCAATCCACGCTGTCAGAGCAGGTCCGTGTAAGAGGTTACTAGGATAGTTACGTTTTGTTTTTGTGTATACTGCTTGTATACATGTTCACTCTTGCTGCCGATTTAGTTATCGACATTAAAAAAATAAAAAGGCATTATCAATTATGTCAATTAAAGCTTGCACAGGGCTAGCAATATTAGGTATCCCATGAAGCCATGAATAAGGTGATAAGATCTCAAGTGAGATATTATCAATTAAAGCTTGCACAGGGTTAGCAATATTTGGAACCCCCTGAAGCCATGCATAAGGTGATACAACCTCAAGTGAGACATTAATTATATACTGAACTAGGCCTTCCACATTTGTGAAATCATGGTTCAACATATAGTCAAAGAAGAATTATCATTAACTTAAGTTATGATCTTCACAGAAACACCAATTTTATACCCCACAAGGCCACAAATAAGGTGATAAGATCTCAAGCAAGATTTTGATATACGCAAAACCAGGCCTTCCTCATTTGTGAAATATGGTTTGGAACATAATAAGGGCTGAGCAAAAAACGGATAAAACCGAATAACCGAACACAACCGAATTTTTTTAGCCGAATTATTTCGGTTATTTTCGTTAATTCGGTTATAACCGTTTTAATATTCCGGGTATTCGGGTATGGATACGGTTATTGAAATCTTGGTATTCGGTTAAACGAATAACCGAATAGATTTTATTAAAAAAAATTAAAGACTTAAACTTTTAAGTTTAACTCTTTTAAGAGTTGAGACTTTTAACTCTCAGTACTCTACTACTCTGCCGACTCTCCTCCACAGCCAAATCAGCCCAAATCGCGAATCTCCTCCACTTCCGCCTCTCCCCCACTCCGATTTCCACCTCCGGCCTCTCTAGTGTGTGATTCAGCCTCCAGCTGCTCGACCTCTTTAGACTCTGCTTCTCAACTCTCAAATCTCAGATCTCATCCATGGATTTCGCTTTCTGTCCCTAATTTAGCCTTCGTTTTGTGAATTTATATGTGAAATCGTCAATTTTCAAGTATGCTAAAGAGTTGCATCTTATTTTTAATTATGAATTTGAAATCGTAATGTATTCCAGGAGTATTCTTATTAACTTCTTAATTGGTATCTTGATCTCAAGCATGCTACTTATTTTTGTTTATTTATTCTTTCCCCTCTCATATGGATGGCAAATTAAGAATTGAACCCATCTTTTCAGTAATATATCCCATGAAAGTGAAATCCATCCAATGGTCTTTGCTTTTGATCTTTTCAATGTATTGGTTTTTAACAGAGGCAGAGGCATGTTGCAGCTGCTGTGCTGTATATTGTTGCCGAGTGTTGACCTGTTGAGAGCTGATCTCTTTTTTTGATAAAATGGAACTTAATTTCGGTTATTAACCGAAATAACCGAATTGTAATTCCGGTTATTCGGTTTTCGGTAATTCGGTTATTTTTGAATTCGATTAGTTATTCGGATAGCGAAATTTAAAAGATTTCGGTATTCGGTTATATCCGAATAAGCTAATCGGTTCGGATATAACCGAATTGCTCACCCCACGGTAATATTGTCATATGGAAAAATGTTTTTAGTACACAAGAACCAACTGGATGAAGTAAAAAAAAACTTCAGAGTACTTTGTTTTCCTTGTTTTACTGGACAACCTGTTAAACTGTAAAACTGTCATTTGACACCATAAGTAGCATCACAATTGGGCATAGGCAGGTATTGCAATTCTCAGCTTGGGAGGTAAGACTTTGCCACCAAGGACTTCAATAACAGAAAATAGGGTTTTACACCTCAGAACTCCGGAAACTATCTTCTAATGCTAACTTATATTGTCAAGTGAATAGGTAATCTTATTCTTATATCTTTGCACAAGACTATAACATGACAAAAAATTAAGAATTACTCATTTGAACATGGAAAGGCAGCAAATCAATGAAAGCATCTTAAAGAGAATTTTGTGCTTCCTATTAGGCACTAAATCAATGATAGCATAAAAAGTCTCAAGGGGGAATTAATAAGTTTGTTATACTGACAAGTACCTGAAGTTGGTAACACAAACAGAACGAATACCCGCATCAGCTGCTGCCCGACAAGCAACTGGAACAACATCTGAAACCTATATAACAGAAGTAACAATAAACATCACTAGCAAGTGTGTTGCAGTAGAAATCAAGCTAAACAGCAACTCTCGTAACCATTGAAAAAAAAAGACTTCCACACCATAGAACTTAAACACAATAAAAATAGTGAAATATTTCTCTCTGTATCATCCACTAGATAAACAAAAGAAAAGTTTCAAATTAAGAATTAAGATGATAAGCATTGAATTACCACTAAGTCTGCCTTGATGGAGTTCAGCCACTCTACTTCCATTGCCAAAATAGAAACACGAGGTGTTACAGCTGTCTCTGAATACTAGATTAACCAAAACATATAGCAAAATAAATTAATAAAGCAGCTAATGAACTCTTTTGAATTTGATAATAACGTATGCAAGAGCGAGAGAACTCTTTTGAATTTAATAATGACAAGAAAATTTTGTCAATCCTTTTGCATGTCTGCACAAGTAAATATAGTTTATGCAAAAATAGCTTTTTAGACCACTTATGCCAATAAATACTCATACCTTCTCCAAGGACGCAAGGCGATCCACTGTCAATGCATCTGCTTGAACAGCTCCACAATCTAGCAGTACCTGTAATACCATATACATAAATACCGTTCTGACTGCTTAATATACATATATATATATAGACACACACACACAAACATATATATATGTGTACAAAAGTTGACATAGGAACGTCAACCCATAGAAGCTCACTTTGGACTATTTAGTCCTTAACAGACCTTTCGAAGGATGAGTCGAGGAGACTGTATCTCAGTCGTAAAGACAAAGTCAGGTGCACCGGTGACCACATGAACAACATGTCCAGCAAGAATGAGGTGTCGAACAACCTAAAAAGAACAACACAAACAAAATAATGAATATATAAGCAAAACGTAAAATTACAATCAACCATCTAATCCTAATATATGTATAATAAGATAGCAATGTGCATTAAGGCAAGAGTCCACTCAATGTACTAATAAACCTCTGATCCATCACCAAGAAAATTGATATTTTGACAAGGAAAGGTAACTATGGCTTCCTAATTATTTCTTCTTATTACACATATGACCCTCGTTTAAATTTCACAAATGATTACTGCATCGGATCCACAATTGTTTGGCTATTTCCTTCTAATTTATTTCCCAGCTTTTGGTCTTTAAGCTGAAATAAACATAAATTGGAACAACCATATAAGTATCATTTTATCCCTAGGAGAAAATTTTCAACTTCACCTATTAAAATAAATTGATACAAAGATAATTTTCACCATACCAATATGATCACAAGAAAATAATTAAAAATGCTTCAATATATGATAAAAAGAACCAAAACAGTAAAAAATCTTGAATTTCGATATGATCAACTACACAAGTGGCTAATCGTCCTTTGCAGTCATAATGCCAAATTAGTTAGAAATATGTTTAGTGCACTTCAATATGCAATTAAACAATTTTAGACACAAAAGCAGACAAAAACCAAATCAATATGATCACCTTAAACAATTTTAGTGTACTTCAATATACAATTAAATTTAAAAACAACCGTGAAACCCAAATTTCAGTCAAAGACGATCCACTCAAACAAATCATAATATCGCTAATTCTCAAATTGAAGGATGAGAAAACAATATGATCAACGTGTTCAAAGTGTTTGCGTGTGTTTTAGAGAGAGAAGTGTGGGTTTTAGAGACAGAATGCACCTCAGTAACACGAGTGGCATGGCCAAAACCATGACCAGTCACATAATAAGCGAAAATTAGATGGTCTGCTGAGGCAGAGGCTTGATCATCTCCTCCTTCGATCGCCATTTTCTGCGTAAATTTTCTCTCGCTTTCCAACTGAAATCAGTTTATAGTCAAAAGAATGAAGTATAGATAGCTGACGTCAATTGGAGGGGTCATCCTTATCTTTTTGTTTGTCTGTTACACTTTCACAGAGTTTAATTGCGTCAATCAATAAAAATCCGTTTTAGTTCCTTTTCAAAATATGCTGGAAGTGAGATAAATTTGGATCGACTTGCCTAAATAGTTACCTACAAAATTGTCCTGATATTGTGCTTTAAAAAAATTTGCTTCATATTCAGTTTTTCTTTAATAAAAAAAAATAATATATAAAACCGTCGCACCAATTCGTTTTTTTCAATTCGTTAGAGAGAGCCGAACTTGATATGTATATACAAACTTTTTAATGAACTTGTAATGGGTTAAGGTAAGTTAAAAAAAATTTATTAGATAAAACATTATGTTTTAGTCTGTTATGATTTGATTCGAATTCGAATTTGATCTAATCTATCTAATAAAATATAAATGATTTTTAATTTTTCGCCAACTCAACAAATCATCTGAGCCGTTCAAAGTAATTCCACCGTCCATACAGTGCCGGAGACACGGGACCCAACTAGTTGTTATATATTGTTAGTTCTTAGTAGGCACAAGTTATCTAGAAGGGGGGTTGAATAGATAATTTATAATCTTTTTCTTTGAAGCTTGATCTAAGATAATTATTAAGACTTTGCGGAATTAGTGTTTGTTTTAATCTCTTTTATCAAGCAATGTAGTTATGAGCAGTTAAGGCAGTTATGGCAGATATAGCAGTTATAGTATGAATGTAAATGACACAGTTGTTTTTAAGTGGTTCGGAGCACTCAAAGCTCCTAGTCCACTCTTCTACTCAACGAGTAGGATATCCACTAAGGATGTCTTATACAATCTTCTGAATCACACAGATTCCTTCTAGACCAACAGTCTAGGAACTTTTCCAGTTCACTTTTGAACTCTTCAAGTCCAACAGACTTGGCTTTCTTATAGTTCACTGCGAACTCTTCAAGTCTAGCAGACTTGATATACTTCTTCAGTTGATTGATGATTGTTGTTGTTGCGTTCTGAAGGTTGCTACTCAGTTTGCTGTGTAAGCTCTGGTTCGTAGTAGCTGAGTAGCTGAGCAAGCTTTTTAATATCTCAGATCGTAGAGTTGAGCCTTAGAGAGTTCTTCACGTTGAATGTTTTATGCTTGGTACTTCTTTCATCTGTCTGATCTGTATATATATGTGATGTTGAAAACTATCCGTTGGATCCATCCGTTGTGGCATTAAATGCATTTGAATTTTCTGTACTGTGATGGAGACATTTTTGTACATCTTCTGAATTCTGCATTCTGGACCACTGACACTGCAGGCTGCTTTTTCACCTACCACCTGAAAAGGTGTTTTGTCCCTTTTCATTCATAGTACTATCCTTAGCTTCTTCAATACGCTTCTTTGTTGCATCCTAAGGATATTTCATTTATTCTGGGACTGATGGGCACTGTAGCATTTAGGATCCATTCCTCGTAATGTTGAATTAACAACTCATGAGGCTTTAACGTTTTCTGACATGACAGATGTTGCTCTACGATTTGGATTGTTGTGCTCTATAATTCAGATCGTGTTGTTGACTCTACGATCCCAAGAGCGTACTACGATCGCTGACTCTGCATACTACGATCGTAGAGTTAGCTTGGTGAACGTTGAGTCCACTCTACGATCGCTGACTCTGATCTTATCCGACTGCGATCTCTGCATTTGTTCAGTGAACTCTACGATCGCAGAGTGTGGTCTACAATCCTTGTCTTTGACTTTGGTATCGCTAGACTCTGCGACTCTGAGCGTACAGTGCATTTCACACTTAGCTTTGGCAGATTGTCGTTCGGCTTATAGGCAGGCTGTCTCTACGATTCAGAACATAACTTCCTCAGTACACTACGATCCTGAGGAGGCTCTTCTCGATACACTACGATCCTTCTTCGTTTCCCCTGGAAGTCTACGAACTCTGAGATCTCACCATCTTGCATACTCCTGTTCTGCCTTGATAGCTCCCGAGTTGACTCTGACTATCCTGGCAGACTACGACTTTTGGTGAAGTGCTTCGACGATCAGACAAGCCTATCTATTACATCATAAGGTCAACCTAACAGTTTTGATCTTTTTATCTATTGCATTCTAGAACAGAATGATACACGTTGAAAGCTTAGATCAGCCTAACAATCTTGATCTTTCCATTACTAAGTCCTTGTACATAAATTCAATTTAAGGACCTTACAATAATCACAAGTATATTAAAACATCAAATCATGCTATGCATTTTCCCAACAATCTCCCCCTATTTGATGTTGACATAACTAAGGAGATTTGTTGTTATGATTATTGATTATATGCAGTGCAGAAGAATAAACATGACTTAGTATTTCAGTGAGCAGCTGAAATTTCTAGAGAATAAGCATGAATTTATTGATGTATGAAGATAAATGTTACATTTGAAATAGATACATCAATAAGAAGTGAAAATTTAACTTATCTCTATTTTCTTGGCTTCTTACTCCTTGGAGGATTTGCCTTTTCTTCTGCTCTCCTTTTTCTGCTGGCTTCATCTCTTTTAGCCAAATCTTCGAGCTCACTGGGACTTAGTCTTGGATTGTGGTCGTGCCTGTTCATAAATGTCGGATCTCCAATTGGCATTCTTAGGCCTGTTGCGGTTACTCCTTGTGAGCTAGAAGCTGGCCCTTGACTTCTTAAAGGTTGAGCCACTAAGACTTCCTGCTGATCTGATCGTTGAGTCTGAGAGATATGTCTTACAGGCGGATTTCTAGTTGTTTGGAATCCGCGTCTCTTGTGCCCTTGGTCTGCACGATCTACTTCCCGATCTCCCTTGCTTCTTTTCTCCCCCTTTATGTCAGCATCAAGAGTGCGAATGTCATCTGACAGACGAGCAATTCCTTGGACGAGTTCATTCAGCTGACTTTTGGTCTGAGCAATGTCTTCTCTATTTTCTTCAATGAGAACTTCAGACCTAGCTTCTCTTTGTTGAAGAATGGATAGAATGTTGTCTGTTTGTTGGCCGCTGCTGACATAGAATTGTTGAAACTCTTTGACAGCAGTCTGGAGATTCTGAATGCTTTGCAACATCTGTTTGTTCTGAGATTCTTGAGTTTGCTGTAAGATGAAGACTGCATCCCTATGTCGTTTGGCTGCTTGGAAGTGAATGTCATCCCTGTCCTTTATGCTTTGAAGCATTTCTCTGATGATCTCTTTTAGTGTTTTGGACAATTCAGAGCTCAGAGATTGTGGAAGGGTGTTTGCAGCATTGATCATGGATGTCAGTCTTAGCTGAATCAGTTCAGAGTGATCGTCAAGACTTTCTTCTAGTTCCTTGATCACTTTCTTAGACATAGCTGATAGATCGGCCTTGGTAGACAATTCTGAGAGAATCTCATCCATCTGGGGAATTCTTGAGGAAGAGGGTGGTGTATTGTTGAATTGTTCTTTTAGGGAACACAGAGCAAGTTCAAGATTAAAGCAGTCATTACTGGACGAGGAAGGGATGTCTGATGGAGGGGCTTGTGTTTGGATGTTTGGGATAGGTGACTCTACGATTCTGATATTTGATTCTTCTAGAAGGCTAAAGCCTGGAATCGTAGAACAAGAGATTTGTTGGAGCTGAGCAAAGTTGGCTTGTTCTGGTTCTTTAGTCACAGAATTTTGGGATTCTGTAACTGGAAACTGATTTACTGGGTTGAGAACTACTTCCATCCATTTAGGAAATTCATAGAAATAGCTAAATGAAGATGATGGTTGATGATTAATCCTAAAGCTTGTGGGGATAGTCAATACCTCAGATGTGACATTTGATGAGGAGTAGTTTGTAATCAACTTTTTAGCAAAGATGACTTCCCTTGGAAATCCATGAGCCAGAACTGTGATTGTTGGATATTCCTTGAAGCTCCAGAACATGTGGTCCCATGATTTCAGAATCTGAGCTTGATGGTATGCCATCATGGGTAGGTAAGAAAACATTTGATTGTACAGGTAGCTTCTGTATCCATCTCTACCTACACCAGTTATTTCAAGCTCATCATCATCATCCTCTTTTTCTTCTTTGTTGTCTTCTGAAGAGTCCATTAACTCAATGACCTTTGACATTGGTTCATCTTTATCTTGAGCAAGGACTTTTTCTTTAGTCATTAGGATATTGTGAGGCTCCCCCTCAATATGATCATCTTCCTTTAGAAACTCCCCCTCAGCTGATGCATTCTTTTCTTCTGTTGCTTGGGGAAGTTCTACTTTTACAGCCATGCTCTTGGCTTCCTTCTTCAAAACTTTTTCATTTTCAAGAATATACTTCTTGACCAACCTTCTCTTTGCTTTGCCAGTGTTTTCTTTGGATGTCCTACCACATTGACCTGCCACTGTTCTTAAAGCAACTTCCTCCATTTCTGCCACACTTGGCCTGGTTTCAGAGAACAGCAGGGTCTCTACGATTGAAGACACTGTTGGTCTTTTGGACTCATGACCAGCTTTATTCTTCTTTAAAAGTTGTGAAATGGTGGTTTGATCCTCTTCAGCCTCTTCTTGCTGTTGTATGTTCCTCAGCCTCCTTAGAGTTTCTATGTCAGAGGACTCTACAGGCATGTTAGTTGCAGATCCCTGAGGCTCTTCGACTTGTGTTCCCCTCAGCTTTCTCTTGCCCTTGCTTTTCCTAACAAGGCCAGAGGGTTCTCCTTTATCTGCTTCTTCTTCTTCTCCAGCCTTATTGACAATAGCAATTCCTGCTTCCCCTTGCTCCCCAGTTCTCCCACTTGACTCTGTCATCATTCTTGTATATTCAGCCGGGTTTCTTTCCCAATTTTTAAACAATTGTTGTGTCATTCTCCGGTTTGGGTTGATGGCTTCTCCTTCATCATCCCCAATTTTATCACCCACAGCAGTTTGCAGAATGATGCTAATAAATCTTCCATACAGCATCTTCTGAGGACTTTTCGACTTCTTCGAACCTACAATCCACTTGCCAATCCATTCCAGTAGTATGGCTCCATAATTTAGTTGAATTCCAAGAGTTATTGCAGTCATGAGTTTGAGTTGAACTTCATTAACAGAGTCATGACCTGAACTCTTACAGCAGATACATTTCCCAACAATGTCAGCTAGAAATTCATACCTTTGAGGGAATTCCTTCTTTTTATAGCCTTTTACAGAGGAGTTCTGTTTGTGATGCATTTTCTTCAATCCCTCTTCAAATCTTATGTTGTCGAGAGGTGAGTGCCCTGTATCCTTGAAACCAAGGGCCAGATTGAAGTCTTCTTCCCTTAGCATCATTTCAACTCCTCTTACCCGTGTAGTGATGGTGTTGAGTTCGTACACTCCATTTTTGTAGAATTCTTTCACTAACTCGGGATAGATGAGGGTGTCGGTACTCAGCGTTTCTTCGAGACCTGCCTTCTTTAGTAGTGTTAATGTTTTGTGAAACTTTGGAGGAGCATCCTTGAACTCATCAAAACAGAGTCTGTAGCCTGAGATTACATTTGAAACAGCCATGATTCTATGGTTGAGAAGCGGAATGCGATTGAGCTTTTTCTTGAGTTAGGGTTTTGCTCAGAGAGAGAGAGATTATCTTTTGAACTTCAGATTTCAAAAATACGGTTCCAATTAGTTCTTGTAGCTTCCCTCTCTCTTTTTGACTTAGTGGTACAGGTGTCGCTTTTTGCTTGGCTCTACGTCTTGGATTTGCTTGAATGTACTGATTTGCCCTTTGAGTCTTTAGTGCTGAAATGTCCTTAGAATGACTACGATCGTTGAGGTAGTCTTCTGGTCGTTGAGTCTGTCTATCATCCGTACTGTCCTTTTTACTCTACGGTCTACGATCGTCGAGTCTGTTTTACGATCGTTGAGTCCGTTTGACAGTTGTTGAGTCTGATCATCATTCGTAGAGTCTGTCCTTTCTACTCTAAGGTCGTGGACTTCCCTTGATTATGTCTATGATGTTGAGTTTAGCCTTTTTACCTGTTATGGTTAGTACAGTCTAGAACATATATTTCATGGTTGAAGATTAAGCATCCCTAGTTCACTTAATAACTTATTGAATCTGGATTCATCTAGTGGTTTAGTAAAAACATCTGCAAGTTGATTTTCAGTAGGAATATATTGTAGTGATATAGTTCCATTTTGCACATGATCCCTAATGAAGTGATATCTTATTTCAATATGCTTGGTCCTAGAATGCATAACAGGATTATGAGTTATTGCTATGGCACTTGTGTTATCACAGTGTATGGGTATCGATTTGAAATCAAACCCATAGTCAGCTAGCTGGTTTCTCATCCATAGAATTTGAGCACAGCAGCTGCCAGCAGCAATATATTCAGCTTCTGCAGTCGAAGTGGACACTGAGTTTTGCTTTTTGCTGAACCAGGACACAAGCCTATTTCCCAGTAACTGACAGGTGCCACTAGTACTTTTTCTATCTATCTTACATCCTGCAAAATCAGCATCTTTACCATTCTCATCTTTGTCAAGCTTAGTTGCAGGAGCAATTGGAGTTTTCATGGGGGAAGCTGATTCCATGCCATATTTCTTTAACAAATCTTTGATGTATTTGGCTTGATTTATGAATATCCCTTCATCAGTTTGTTTCACTTGTAATCCAAGGAAGAAATTCAGTTCACCCATCATGCTCATTTCAAACTTGCTCTGCATTAGCTTAGAGAATCTCTTGCATAATTTTTCGTCAGTAGAACCAAAAATGATGTCATCAACATATATTTGAACTAGTAAGACTTTGTCTTTGTGCTTTCTAAGGAATAATGTGGTATCTACCCTGCCTCTAGTGAACCCATTTTCTATTAAGAAGTTAGTTAGAGTTTCATACCATGCTCTAGGTGCTTGTTTAAGACCATATAAGGCTTTATCTAATCTATAGACATAATTGGAAAGGGATGGATTGATAAAACCTGGAGGTTGTTCGACATAGACTTCTTCTTGAAGTTCTCCGTTTAGAAATGCACTCTTGACATCCATCTGGAAGACTTTGAACTTCATGTGGGCAGCAAAGGCAAGAAAGATTCTGATGGCTTCTAGTCTTGCAACGGGTGCAAAAGTCTCATCATAGTCGATACCTTCTTCTTGAGAATAGCCCTTTGCTACTAATCTTGCCTTGTTCCTGGTAATGACTCCATCTTCATCCATTTTGTTTCTGAAGACCCACTTAGTTCCTATCACTAGATGATCATTTGGTCTTGGCACTAATCTCCACACTTTGCTTCGTTCAAACTGGTTGAGTTCTTCTTGCATAGCTTCTATCCAACTGGAGTCTTCCATTGCATCCTCTATTTTCTTTGGCTCAATTTGTGACAGGAAGCTTAGATAGAAACATTCATTCTGAGTAGCAGATCTTGTTTTGATTCTAGCATTCGGATCTCCAATGATTAGATCCTGAGTGTGATCTCTTGCCCATCTGCTGCCAGTTGAAACATCTCTCCTGATGCCTTCCTGTCTTAAGTCTTCAAGGTCTATTTCTTCTTCTTGTAGTGGAGATTCATTATCTTGGATGGTCCTCTCTATGATTTCATTATCATGCTCTACGACTTCCCTGTCTGGTACTTCACTTGTAGTGTTGGCCTCGACAACTTCAGTACTATCCTTAGCTTCTTCAATACGCTTCTTTGTTGCATCCTAAGGATATTTCATTTATTCTGGGACTGATGGGCACTGTAGCATTTAGGATCCATTCCTCGTAATGTTGAATTAACAACTCATGAGGCTTTAACGTTTTCTGACATGACAGATGTTGCTCTACGATTTGGATTGTTGTGCTCTATAATTCAGATCGTGTTGTTGACTCTACGATCCCAAGAGCGTACTACGATCGCTGACTCTGCATACTACGATCGTAGAGTTAGCTTGGTGAACGTTGAGTCCACTCTACGATCGCTGACTCTGATCTTGTCCGACTGCGATCTCTGCATTTGTTCAGTGAACTCTACGATCGCAGAGTGTGGTCTACAATCCTTGTCTTTGACTTTGGTATCGCTAGACTCTGCGACTCTGAGCGTACAGTGCATTTCACACTTAGCTTTGGCAGATTGTCGTTCGGCTTATAGGCAGGCTGTCTCTACGATTCAGAACATAACTTCCTCAGTACACTACGATCCTGAGGAGGCTCTTCTCGATACACTACGATCCTTCTTCGTTTCCCCTGGAAGTCTACGAACTCTGAGATCTCACCATCTTGCATACTCCTGTTCTGCCTTGATAGCTCCCGAGTTGACTCTGACTCTCCTGGCAGACTACGACTTTTGGTGCAGTGCTTCGACGATCAGACAAGCCTATCTATTACATCATAAGGTCAACCTAACAGTTTTGATCTTTTTATCTATTGCATTCTAGAACAGAATGATACACGTTGAAAGCTTAGATCAGCCTAACAATCTTGATCTTTCCATTACTAAGTCCTTATACATAAATTCAATTTAAGGACCTTACAATAATCACAAGTATATTAAAACATCAAATCATGCTATGCATTTTCCCAACATATATGGTATCTAAGCAGGAGTATATGTCCAAAATATCTCTTCTACTATTCAAGTTTTCAAGCTACTTCCAAGTTGTTCAACTTCTTCAACACATGGCTTAAATGCCATTCCAATGGGAGTTGAGCATATTTTTGTAATCCAACTTCAATCCAATTGGCGTTAAACGTTAGGATTAACTTAATTACTATTTAATTTATCTAAACTAAATTTTTTAAAAAAAAAATTAACAAAAAAGGACCAACGCTAGTCAAATTGGCGTTAATCAGACAACATAACGCCAATCTATTTAGCGTTTAGGCTTGTATTATTTTTTTTCCCTTTTAAGAGCTTTTGAAACCCTAACCCTTTAACCCCAAGCCAATTGTTTCATGTAAAACTTCTCAAAGAAAAACATAATTAATTAAAAGAAAAGAATAAATATATAGTCAGTCTAATCGCCATAACATATAGGAAATAAAAAACATAGTTTCGTTTTCACCTTTCAATTTATATATACCCTTATTTTTAAATAAACATCCGATTTTATTTTTGTTTTTATATTTTTTTGCCTTCCAATTCATATATGGAAAAAAAATACCCAAAAATTTATTTGTTTTTTGTTTTGTTTTGTTTTGTTTTGTTTTATTTTATATATTGGTATAACTTGTAAAAATCGTAAGTTAATAAATTTAATTAATTAATTATCAACAATGAGGAGATTTTTTTTGTTTCTCTAATATATGTATAGATATCTATATATATTTTTTTCAATTTATATAAGAGTTAGTTATGTGCATGGTTGTTAAGATTCGTTCACGCGCTCCAATCACCAAAGCACGTCAAATCCTGCACATAAATGAAGTCATACAAAAAATTTGACGGTTTCGACTGCCAGGGATAGTTTTGGTGTGAGAATAATTAAAGACCGAATAAGGTTTAACAATGGGGCTTACTGTAAAATAATAATAACGAGTGTGTATGTAACTTAGAATCAAGGTAAAACTTTGTATGTATAATGATGTCACCATCTCCATAGAGTTCTTTCCCATGTAGAATTGGAAATCCTCATTAGGTATGATTCATTGATGGGAGTCAGTTTATAACATGACACTTTCCTTATGGATTAGAAATCAAATATAATTAGAAATTTTAACTTCTTAAAATACTTAACTACCATAAACACTCATACGTAGGTTTAAACAACCACGTGCGGACTTTGACCCACCATATAATTCGTGTGACACCTCAAATCCGAGTACTTCAACTCCATAGGATTTAGGGGGGTGTATTCAATTAAGATTTTTAAAGACTTTTTTTAAGTGACAACCTTTTGTAGAATTTTTGGATTTTAATGACTTTTAGATAAAGGACTTTTATAAAATAACTTTTATAGACTCCATGAAATAAGTAACAGACTTTTATAAACTTTTTATCAAGACTGTGATAGACTTTTGTATACTTCTAATATATAAAATTGAAAGATTATTAGATTTAATGTGACGCCCCCAAAATAGATATACAACACCCATTTTGAGTCGCCAAATATATGGTACAGAAACAACTACAACTTTATTAATACAATTACCGTGCAAAATACGACAACACTTAAACTGTGAGTTTAAATACAAATATTGTCATCTAGACAATATCCACACTCAAATAAGTCATTACAATTATTAATACACTATTTTACAGAATAGTGAGGACTACTAGAACAACTTCTAGAACCATCATTCCATACCCCGACTAGTACTCGCTACATTCTCGCCTCCTGAGAAGAAAAATGGAACAACAAGAAAAAGGGTGAGCTCAACTAGCCCAGTAAAGAATATTGTTGTAAGACCCCAGTTTTTATAAATAAAGATGAATTTTCTATAATTATTATTTTTGAATATTATGGAATAAATTTGATATAATGATATAGTTGTGGGTAATATGTATAAATTTTGAAAAGTACGCAAGTTGTTATAAAATATTCGTTTGGTCGGAGAATATTCTTTTTGTCGGGGAATATTCGTACGACGGCACAATCATTGGTGGACCCCACATCGGAAGTATTGTCGTAGTTAGAAAACGACAAAATTATCTTTCTATAAAAATAACGGCGGAGGTGTTACCGTTAAAACTGTTGAACTACTCGGTAGTAAAAGTACAGTAATACGCGTTGTTGCATAGTAGCACACGGTATTGATTATTAATGCTTACGTGAGAAGTCACTCAGCTATACTCAATTATTGCTACAGTAATTGCTGCATCATATCTCTTATATTATTGATTCAATTATTGTCACAGTATCATCTGTACAATATGTTATATTATTTAAACAATAATTGAGACGACAAGTTATAAATGATTAATAATTGTTGAAAGATTAAATATGTGTTGATTAAAAATAAAATGATTTTTGGTAATTTTTATTCAATCCTTGATGTATATAAAGAGTCTATTATTAGACGTTTGTGGTAAATTTAATTATTTATGGGGGGCATATGTCATCATCTAAGAGTCTCTTTCATAAATAGTAATTACCCTCGTAAATAGTAATTACCTTCGTAAATAGTAATTACCTTCGTAAATAGTAATTACCTTCGTAAATAGTAATTACCTTCGTCAATAGTAATTACCTTCGTCAATAGTAATTACTTTCGTAAATAGTAATAAATCTTCTATAAATAGAGGCCTAGGGCTTCATTATTTTTCACGAATTCGTTCAAGCTATAGAGAGAGAAAGTATAGAGAATAAAAGAGAAAGAAGAAGAGTGTTCTGCTACTTCACTTATATCCAGTTCTTCTAAGGTAGGGAATATTATTTGTTGTACCCGTAAGGGGTGTTATTCTTTCTTATTCATAAAGAGAACTGTTGTTATTCCATTTCTTATTATTCTGTTGGAATAACCTGTATACGCGGTTTACCCTATAATTGGTGACATTCTTCTATTATTCTGTTGGAACATCCTGTCTGTGTGTTTTACACCAGACCTGGTTCCATTCTTTATTATTCTGTTGGGACATCCTGTCTGTGTGTTTTACACCGGACCTGGTTCCATTCTTTATTATTCTGTTGGAATATCCTATATGTGTGTTTTACACCGGACCTGGTTCCATTCTTTATTATTCTATTGGAATATCCTGTCTGTGTTTTACACCGGACCTGGTTCCATTCTTTATTATTCTATTGGAATATCCTGTCTGTGTTTTACACCGGACCTGGTTCCGTTATTTATTATTCTGTTGGAATAACCTGCTTGTGCGGTCTATCGTATGCATGGTGATTTCTTTTGTTATCCCATTCTTTATTATACTCAGTGGGTTAAAACTTTGACTTCTATACTCCACGAAATTAGTGGAATATCCCTGATATTTGCGCTTCTTCCAGTATCCTTTCATGGAAATATTCTTCTAAGTATTCTTGAATTATACTCTATAAAACAGTATCATGTTGACAATTTGGACGTTAATAATTTCTGGATAAAATAATTCTTGAACTTGTTTTATTGAATTCTTATATCATTGTCATCATCCTCATGTTTATATTTTGTTGAAAGTCATTTGTGGCCTGTAGTGCATAGATGGACTTGGTATGATTATGACCAGGGATTATTCGGTGTAATCATGACCGTAATATTATAAATGATGTAAAAATTAAAAATCCTCATTGGCCCGTAGTGCATTGCTGGACAGTTGTTGGCATGATCATGACCATTAATGAATACACAAATATTCTTGGCCGTAGTGCATGAATAATTGTGGTCGTGATACTAAAGAATATCCTTGGCCGTAGTGAGGGGGTGATTCGATGATGTGGAATATTTATTAAGCTGAGTCTCAGCTATAACGGTGATGAAAAACCTTTTAAATCATAAAATATAGTAGTTTTTATTTTCTACTTGACTCTTTTAATGGATTGCTGATTCCGCTGCAGTTAAACTTGATGTTTATTGTATTTTATCAGTTTAACACTGTTGAAGGCTAATGATAATTTATTCTGCATTATCTTAGTCATAATATTTCTTACTGGGCTAGTTGAGCTCACCCTTTCTTTCACTGTTCTCTTCAGGAAATGAGAATATAGCTGGGACGAGTCGGGGAACGGAGTGATGGACCAGAGAATAGTATTAGTAGTCCTCACTATTCTATTAAATAGTGTGACAATAATTGTATTGAGGACTCCTTTTGAGTTGGTATGATCTCTAGTAGACAATAATTGTATTCAAACTCACAGTTATATTTTGTCGTATTGTACACGACAGTGGTATTAGTAAGTTGTATTTGAATTCTGTACCATGTGTCTGGCGACTCAAGATGGGTGATGTATACCTAATTTTGGGGGCGTCACAGTTGGTATCAGAGCTTAGGGATATGATCCCTGGCTAAGATGTGAGAATAGTACTAGGAGGGGAGAGACGGGGAATTCTTTCGCTAGTATGACCTACCTAAGTTTATGTGCTATTTTATTGGTCGGTCAAAATATAGGGATAATATGCTACATGTCAATTAACCTTTTGTTTTGTGGCAGTATCTGAAAATGACATCTGAGAATGTTGAGAATGGCAATGGAGCACAGGCGATCGTTGATTCACAACATATCAATAATCAGGATAATGTGCATCAGGAAGGCAAAAATCCTCATGCAAACAACAACACTGACCAAATGATGAATGATCAAATGTTCAGAGGTTTTATGCAATTCACTCAACAGCAGGCGAGAGCGACTCCTGTCCAAAACATAGATGGAAACACGGGAAACTCTCGGACGGTCACCGCTAAACAGTTCAAGGAGCTGGGACCACCGGAGTTTAAGGGAGAGCCAAAACCACTTATGGCAGAAACATGGATAAAGCAGATCACCAAGATATTTGATGTCTTGGGATGCTCCGATGAGCAAAAGGTTCCCTTTGCCGCCTTTATGTTGTGCGGAGAGGCAGATTACTGGTGGGAATCGGTAAAACGTACTCAACCTGCTGTACTGAAGATATCTTGGGAGAAGTTCCAGGAGCTGTTCAATGACAAATACTTTCCCGAAAGTATTCGCCACATGAAGGAGGTGGAGTTTATTAAGTTGGAACAAAATAATATGACCGTGTCGCAATACGAGGCAAAATTTGCAGAGTTATCACGGTTTGCGTCCCACTTGGTGGATAATGAAGAGAGAATGGCGCGAATGTTTTTAAGAGGTTTGAAGCCAGAGATACGTCAACATCTTATTTCTCATAAACTGTGTTTGTATTCAGATGTTGTAAATAGGGCTCAGTTAGTGGAGCGCGATAACGAGTCAACTCAACTAAAAGAGAGCAGCTGGCAAAATTATAATTCCAGCGAGAGTGGTCATCGAAGCGGTGACAACAAGAGTGGAGGGAATCAGCAGGCCAGAAATGGTTACCAGTTCGGTGGTAATCAGGGTCAAAACAATAAGAATGGACATTTCAAAAAGAGGAGATTCAACAATGATGGAAAGACGTCAGCACCAGCACCCGTTGTTAAGGAAGGAGAAAGACCACCTATCATATGCTTCAAATGCAGAGGGGAGGGACACATCAGTCCAAATTGCGCGATGCCGTCCAAAGCATGTTATAATTGTGGAAGAGAAGGTCACTTAGCCCGATTTTGTCGTTTACCAAAGACAAATTCAGCTAGGGTGGAGGCACCAAAGGCCGTCCCAGAAAGGTCAAAGCCGGTAGTGCAAGGGAGAGCGTTTGTTGTGACCTCCCAGAAAGCAAGGAACCCAAATGAGGTCATCACGGGTAAGCTTATCATAAACTCTAACAAAGTCTATACTTTATTTGATACCGGTTCTACCCATTCTTTTATTTCTCCTACTTGCGCTCATCGATTAAATTTGACTCCGGAGGAATTAGACTTTGACTTATCTGTGGAAACTCCGTTGGGAGAAACCTTCATTACATCCACTGTTTATAAGTCTTGTTTGGTTCAAATCGGTACCCTCACATTACCTGTCGATCTTATTTCATTGAAAATACTTGCATTTGATGTGATTCTAGGGATTGATTGGTTAACTACTCATTATGCAAAAATTGATTGTTTCCATAAGGTTGTTAGCTTTCATATTCCTAATCAACCTATTATGCGAATTCAAGCGACCAAACCATTAAAATCAATCACGGTCATCTCAAGCCATAAAGCTATTCGTTTATTGAAAAACGGATGTCAAGCTTTCTTAGCTCATGTCACAGATTTAAACAAAAATACGTCAGTTTTGAACGATATTTCTATTGTTAATGAATTTCCTGACGTATTTCCCGAAGAACTTCCTGGCCTACCCCCAGAGCGTGAGATTGAATTTTGTATCGACCTTGAACCCGGTATAAAACCCATTTCTAAAGCCCCATATCGAATGGCTCCTATTGAACTTCAGGAGTTAAAAACCCAACTGCAGGAATTGTTAGACATTGGTTTTATTCGCCCTAGTACTTCTCCTTGGGGTGCTCCCGTTCTATTCGTGAAAAAGAAAGATGGGAGTATGCGACTTTGTATTGATTATCGGGAGTTAAATCATGTCACCATCAAAAATAGGTATCCATTGCCATGAATTGATGATCTGTTTGACCAG
The DNA here is from genome assembly GCA_020205505.1 of Panax japonicus. Lineage (NCBI taxonomy): Eukaryota > Viridiplantae > Streptophyta > Magnoliopsida > Apiales > Araliaceae > Panax > Panax japonicus. Next base: position 77,750,819 of record CM035094.1, read on the forward strand.
TTGCAAGGAGCCAAATTCTTTTCAAAGATCGATCTTCGTTCCGGGTATCACCAATTGAAGATTAGAACCGGTGACATTCCAAAGACGGCTTTCAGAACTCGGTACGGGCATTATGAATTCCTAGTCATGTCCTTTGGATTGACTAATGCTCCTGCTGCCTTCATGGATATGATGAACCGAGTATTCAAGGAATATTTGGATCACTTTGTGGTCGTCTTTATTGATGACATCCTTATTTATTCCAAAAGTCGTGAAGATCATGAGCAACACTTGAGGCTTACACTCCAAAAGCTTCGTGAATGTAAGCTTTATGCCAAGTTGAGAAAATACGAGTTCTGGCTTGAGGAAGTAGCATTCCTTGGGCATGTGGTATCAAGTCATGGAATATCTGTTGACCCAGCAAAGATTGAAGCTATTCAAAGCTGGGAGCAACCTAAATCAGTGACCGAAGTACGTAGCTTTCTCGGTTTAGCTGGTTATTATCGGAGATTCGTGGAAGGATTTTCTCGAATTGCTACTCCATTAACTCAGCTGATTCGGAAAGATACAAAGTTCGGTTGGAGCGAAGAATGTGAGAAGAGTTTTCAAGAACTCAAGAGGAGACTCATTTCAGCACCTGTTCTGACAATACCATCTGGCTCGGAGGGATTTGTCATCTACAGTGATAATTCGGGAAAAGGGCTGGGATGTGTTCTCATGCAACATGGAAAAGTCATAGCATATGCCTCGCGACAACTCAAAGAATATGAGAAGAATTATCCTACTCATGATCTAGAGTTGGCAGCTGTTGTCTTTGCACTTAAAATTTGGAGGCATTACTTGTATGGGGAGAAAGTGGAGATATTTACGGATCATAAAAGCCTCAAATATTTCTTCACTCAAAAGGAACTCAAAATGCGACAACGATGTTGGCTTGAACTGTTGAAAGATTATGATCATACCATCCAATACCATCCTAAAAAAGCAAACGTGGTAGCTGACGCATTGAGTAGAAGATCACATGCAAGTACGAGTGCGATATTGTCAGCGCAAGGGCCCATTTGTGTGACTTGCAAAGGATGGGGATAGAGTTAAAGACTCCAGGGACGCATGTGACGATGGCGAATATACGAGTAGAACCGACTTTAATTGATAAAGTTAAAGCTGCTCAAGCTACAGACCTGGAGCTGATGCGTATGAGGAAGAAAGTGCAAGAAGGTGCTATGCCGGAAGCAAGAATCGATGAAGAAGGAATACTTCGAGTCAACTCCAGACTTTGTGTTCCTAACAACCCTGATTTAAAGTATAAAATCATGATGGAGGCGCACAATACACCGTTTGCAATCCATCCTGGGAGTACCAAAATGTATTATGATATTCGTCATACATTTTGGTGGAGCAATATGAAGAGAGAGATAGCGTTGTTTATCTCAAGGTGTCTAACTTGTCAACGAGTTAAAGCGGAGCATCAGGTACCAAAAGGTCCATTGCAACCACTTGAAATTCCAGAATGGAAGTGGGAGCACATTAGCATGGATTTCGTTACCGGTCTTCCTAAGGTTTCTCAAGGCATAGATGCGATTTGGGTTATTGTTGATAGATTGACCAAGTCTTCTCATTTCTTACCGATACGAGAAACTTATACACTTGAATGTCTTGCTCGTATGTACATAAACGAGATTGTAAGACTGCATGGTATGCCGGTATCCATAGTTTCTGATCGAGACCCAAGATTTACTTCACGATTTTGGGTTAGTTTGCAAAAAGCTATGGGCACAGACTTACGATTTAGCTCGGCATATCATCCTCAGACGGACTGACAGTCGGAGATGACTATTCAAACTCTTGAAGATCTATTAAGACTCTGTGTCCTTGATTTCAAGGGAAGTTGGGACAAGTTCTTACCATTGGTGGAGTTTTCTTACAACAACAGTTATCAAGCAAGTATTGGCATGGCTCCATTTGAAGCGTTGTATGGAAGAAAGTGTCGTTCTCCAGTATGCTGGGATGAGGTGGGTGAAGTAACATTGTTGGGACCGGAGTTGGTACGTATGACTACAGAAAAGATTCAAACGATCCGACAACGTATAAAAACCTCACAAAATCGACAAAAGAGTTATGTTGATCTTCATCGAAAGAACGTGGAATTCAATATAGGAGATCATGTGTTGTTACGTGTTACTCCATGGAAATGAGTTACAAGATTTGGAAAGAGAGGAAAACTCAATCCTCGATTCATCGGTCCATTTTTAATCCTCGATCGAGTAGGAACTGTGGCCTATAGACTCGCTTTACCGCCAAGTATGTCTCGTGTTCATAACGTTTTTCACATATCCATGTTACGTAAATATGTGAAAGACCCGAACCACATTATTGAGTTAGAACCGGACGAAATAGCGGAAGATTTGACGTATGAAGAGATTCCTGTTCAAATCTTGGATAAGAAGGAACATATTCTACGCTCCAAGGTTATACCTTAAGTCAAAGTTTTGTGGAGAAACCACGATGATGAGGAAATGACTTTGGAGTTAGAATCTGAAATGAAATCAAGGTATCCTTACCTCTTCGACATACCAGGTACGTACCCTAAATTTCGAGGGCGAAATTTCATAAGAAGGGGAGGTTGTAAGACCCCAGTTTTTATAAATAAAGATGAATTTTCTATAATTATTATTTTTGAATATTATGGAATAAATTTGATATAATGATATAGTTGTGGGTAATATGTATAAATTTTGAAAAGTAGTCAAGTTGTTATAAAATATTCGTTTGGTCGGAGAATATTCTTTTTGTTGGAACATCCTGTCTGTGTGTTTTACATCGGACCTGGTTCCATTCTTTATTATTCTGTTGGAATATCCTGTCTGTGTGTTTTACACCGGACCTGGTTCCGTTATTTATTATTCTGTTGGAATAACCTGCTTGTGCGGTCTATTGCATACATGGTGATTTCTTTTGTTATCCCATTCTTTATTATACTCAGTGGGTTAAAACTTTGACTTCTATACTCCACGAAATTAGTGGAATATCCTTGATATTTGCGCTTCATCCAGTATCCTTTCATGGAAATATTCTTCTAAGTATTCTTGAATTATACTCTATAAAAAAGTATCATGTTGACAATTTGGACGTTAATAATTTCTGGATAAAATAATTCTTGAACTTGTTTTTATTGAATTCTTATATCATTGTCATCATCCTCATGTTTATATTTTGTTGAAAGTCATCTGTGGCCTGTAGTGCATAGATGGACTTGGTATGATTATGACCAGGGATTATTCGGTGTAATCATGACCGTAATATTACAAATGATGTAAAAATTAAAAATCCTCATTGGCCCGTAGTGCATTGCTGGACAGTTGTTGGCATGATCATGACCATTAATGAATACACAAATATTCTTGGCCGTAGTGCATGAATAATTGTAGTCGTGATACTAAAGAATATCCTTGGCCGTAGTGCGGGGGTGATTCGATGATGTGGAATATTTATTAAGCTGAGTCTCAGCTATAACGGTGATGAAAAACCTTTTAAATCATAAAAGATAGTAGTTTTTATTTTCTACTTGACTCTTTTAATGGATTGCTGGTTCCGCTGCAGTTAAACTTGATGTTTATTGTATTTTATCAGTTTAACACTGTTGAAGGCTAATGATAATTTATTCTGCATTATCTTAGTCATAATATTTCTTACTGGGCTAGTTGAGCTCACCCTTTCTTTCACTGTTCTCTTCAGGAAATGAGAATATAGCTGGGACGAGTCGGGGAACGGAGTGATGGACCAGAGAATAGTATTAGTAGTCCTCACTATTCTGTTAAATAGTGTGACAATAATTGTATTGAGGACTCCTTTTGAGTTGGTATGATCTCTAGTAGACAATAATTGTATTCAAACTCACAGTTATATTTTGTCGTATTGTACACGACAGTGGTATTAGTAAGTTGTATTTGAATTCTGTACCATGTGTCTGGCGACTCAAGATGGGTGATGTATACCTAATTTTGGGGGCGTCACAATTATGACTAAGATAATATAAAATAAATTATCGTTAGTCCTCAACAGGGAAAAGTCTAATAGAATACAATAGACAACAAGTTTTAAATCAATATTCGCAGCGGAAATAATAATTCATTAGAAGAGTTAAGTAGAGAATAAATTCTACTATCTTCTATATATGAATTTAAAAGTCCATTGTCAACATTTTATCCTTGTAACATCAATCAATATATATCTGGAATCAAATATTCATCTTTGCACTACAGGCCAAAGATATTTATTAATTGGTCATGTTCATCTAAACACCTGTTAATCTTTGCACTTCGGGCCAAAGATATTCATCAGAAATCATTCATCTTTGCACTACAGCCAAAGATATTCAGTAATATCATCATTTAGGACTAAGGATGATGAAAAATATTTTAAAAAAAACTAATCCAGTGAAACAAAAGAACAAGTATTAAGGATTCGTACTTTAAATAATCCAAGTTCAAAAATACTTCATAAATAACCAGAGTGGAGTAAAATTCAAGAATGAAGACCAAAACATAGATCCAATCAAAGATAGGAATCATAACAGACAATCTTGGACACAGAAAAGAAATTTTAATTTTTCTGTGAATAGTGTCGTATTCGTGAATAGTGCATAGTAACTCCGACACTAAAAGATAGAAATTTCACAAAAAAATTATCATGCTTTGTGAATAGTACTCGTGAATAGTAACTAATGAATAGTAACTAGTGAATAGTAACTCATGAATAGTAACCCCGACATCAAAAAATTCCAAATTTGATAAAAATATCCCAACCAATATTTTGACATAATGATATTGAAGAAATAATATCATTTAAGAAGAAATAACATCCCTTAACTCAAAAGGATAGTACTTCTAACTGGAATACTGGATATAGTGCTGAAAGAACTTGCACCGTATAGCAATACTCAAAGTACTAAAATACTCATAAAATACGCTCGATATTATAGAGAGAAAAAACTTTAGTTTCTGGTGTAATTTTTAATTCTAACCTAAACACCCTATTTATAGGAAAATACTTTATAACACCAAAGCAGAAAATTTAATATAATATTAATATAATTTATTAAATTTCCAACACACACAAACTTAGTCCACAACATCAGCCACTCACCCAACAAAAACAAAAAAACATTTTTTTAATTAAAATAATTAAAATTTCCAAAATTAATTATTCTGGAATTTCAGAACTTTAATAATTCATAATAAATAGCCCTTTTATCAGAAAAATTCGAACCTTATGTCTTTCTATAGGAAATTCCATTATCTACAACTTTGTAGAAGAATGTTTTTTCAAATTCCAAACAGAAATTGACCGAAATCCAAAAATGTGTGATTTTACAGGCTATAATCAAATTTCAGTCAAGAAATGGGCCCACAGACATGTTTAACATGTTTTAAACAATTTTTGCAATAAAAATACTATTCCTCCTCATATACTCATATATCTCACATCATTGTAAAAAAATATCATCATTATTATATTATAATAATATAATAAAATATTATTTTACCAGAAAAGATAAAATATCGATTTTCAACAATTGACACTTTAAAAAGTTTTCTCCATCTATATCCACATAAAATATTTTTCTTATCATATAAATCAATAATTAATTATTCACAAATAATATTATAGAATCACAATATTGACAATCAGGCAGTTCCCAGGAAAAAGAGGGCTTTCCAATAAGGATTTCTCATTACTGGCGCGTAATTAGGTGACCAAACCTCTTCTTAGACAAAACTTTCTAGACATTGCTAATAATGTTATCTAATAATATTATTCAGATAATATGAATTATTGCTTTGATAAAAGAAAATACTGTGTAGTGACAATTATTGAAACAACAGTAATATAAAATATCAACGTAGCAATTATTGAATCAATAAAATAAAATATTGAACAGTAATTACTGTAACAATTATTGAGTAGTGCCTTCTTACGTAAGAATCAATAATTGGGGCAATACCGCGTGCTACTGTGTGCAACAACGCGTATTACTGTGTTTTAACCATCGGGTATTCCAACAGTATTAACAGTAACAACTACGCTATTATTTATAAACAACTTATACTTGTCGTTTTCTTCATCCAATCGCTTTCCGTTATGGGGACCACAAAAGACTGCGCCGTCGTACGAATATTCCCCGACAGCAAGAATATTCCACGACCAAACGAATATTCCCCGAAAACAATGAATATTTTATAACCACCTACTTATTTAAAAAATATTTGCGCATTTTACCCATAACTAACCATATTAATCAATTCAACCTTTACTATTTCAAAATAATAAATAGAGGAAATTAAATTTCATTTATAAAAAGTTGGGGTCTTACATTTAAGATTAAAATTTTGTTGCATAGTTAAATTATTTATTATATTTTTTAGTGCATATATTAAAAATAATAATCCACTGTTTATGATAAAATCTTTCAGAAAATATATTATACAAAAATTTCAAGTTCTGAAAATATTATTTTATCTAAGCATTAGAATACATATATATTATAATATATTTATTACATGGCTTCTGATCATTCAATTATTGGCTCCATGATTTCATTTTTTTTCCTTCGCAGAAAACAAAATCCACACTCATGTGTGAGCGTGTGATTCAATACTATACCGAATTTCCACATTTGTGATTAATATTTGGAAGTTGGAAGTCTTTAGAGATGAGGTCAGACTTTGGATATGAGTTGATAGTTATAATTATTCTTCTAAAATTTGTCAAACTCTACCATTTGATAGAAATCTAAAAAATCTATGACTTTTTGAATACCAAAATACTTTTATAGACTTTGTAAAAATCTTAATTCAATAACACCTAACTTTTAAAGACATTAAAAAAATTATAATTGAATACCAGTAAACTTTTATAAACTTTTTAAATGTCTTGATTGAATACAATTAAACTTCTAAAATCTTTAAAAGTATTTAAAAATCTTAATTGAATACACCCCCCTTAATGTTCACTATCCAATTTCCACACATCTAACTGCCCATAAATAAATAAACTCATAAATGAATTAGAAATCCTCCCAATAAAAGGGTTACAACATCTTAAACAAATCAATCCCGGGTTATCTAACCTTAATACATCAAATGCAGAAACATAATAAACAATTAAGTCTTAAACATAACATCATAAGTCTTAACAATAACATTCTCAAATAATAATAAACAAGTCTTAATCAGTTGTTTGCTTTGCCTTTGCCCTTACTAGCAAGGTTGTAAAAGAGCCAACACACTTCGAGCTCGATTCGGGCTCGACTCGAAAAAATACGAGCGAGACTCGGTGTAATACCCGGAAAATAATAATAAATAAATATTAAATATTAAAAATTTATTTTGTGTTAAAACATATTAAATGGACTTTGTTTTTATTTGGGTCAAAATAATTAATTTTTGTGGGCTAATGTATTAATAAGTGTTGAGTAAATTAAATTGGTAAAATTGGGCTTTAAAATTTAGTGGGTCAAATTTATAATTGTGTAATTTTAAAATTCTATTAAAATTTGGAGAGTTAATAAATATATTAATTAATAAAATCTGTTTTTAAGTAAATAAATAACTAAACCTAATCTTATTTTCATCATATAATCTGCTAAACAAAAAGAACAAGCCGCCATTTATTGTATTGTGAGAGAAGTTGCGTGCGAATTAATCAGAAAAGGAGGATCAGGTTTGTTGTTTGTTTTTCGTTTAGTACTTTATGTATATCCATGATTATTAACTTATTATGTTGCTAACTTACTTGATTGATGTGAGTGGTTATTTATATATATATATATATATGCAAAGGTCCAAAAATACCCTTGATATTTACCCTGATGTCCCACTTACACCTTGAACTTTTTTTTTTCCAAAAGTACACTTAACGTTGTAAAACGTAGCTCAACAATGCCCCTCCCGTTAAAATAATTACAGCTGGACAAACGGGCATTAGTAACAACTGACACGTGGCAAAATAAAATGTAATAATCTTTTTTTTATTATATTCTTTTTCTTCTCTAACTTTTCTCTCTCTTTCTTATACCTTTTTTTCTCTTTCCTTTCTTCTTTCCTCTATTCCTCTTCTTACACCCATTAAACAACGAATTCCACACAGACAAATCAATCAAGAGGAATTATAACTTAAATCTCAAAACACCATCTTTTTTTGATTGGATCTGGAAAAGACCCAAAAAACAGAGAGAAAAAAAGTTATGCTTAAACCAAAATTACTTTCACTTTCTTCAAATGGGTATTGGGGCTGAAATTCCATCTTTCAGTTCTTCTGAATAATCATGAAAGATTGCTTCCTCGTCTTCATTCTATAATCAGGTAATCAAAATGGATTAATTTTCTTTTATTTGTGTCGATTTGGTTTCTGCTTCAAGAATGAATTTATTGCAAAACTGTGGTTTGAGCACGAGGTGAGCATGAGTTTTTCTTCTTATCGATAATTTTAATTTTCACATTGATTTAGCTTAAAGATTATTCTTCCTTGATTTTCACTTTACTTACTGAAGTCAATGTAGGGCCAGAAATTGCAAGTCTATTTTGAAATGCTTAGTGAGACTTGTAATTTGTTGACATTAATTTACGCCACAATCAATCACTGAATTTGCAATGTGTTGCTACTTCTCTCGTACAAGGAATATTATTTGAAGTTTGTGAAAATTTAGTAGTAATTTCTTATTCGGAGAGGGATGATGTTATGCTTATTTCTCTCTCACCACAAAGAAGTATTGAATTTTCTATTATCCTACATAGTGGATGCATATGCATAGCTTTGTGTTGTAATTTGCCATTTATGGATTATTGGAATTCAGGCTTAGATTATTGGAATAGATTCCTTCTTGAAGCAGGTGGAGTTATTTAGTTGCTTCTTTTATTCCATCAAGCATTCTATTGATGATTATGATAATCCCGTTTGCAAAAGATTTGCTCGTGGTTTCATTTGATTGTAAATCACATTTTGTTATTCTTTACAAATCCAATTTTTGGGATTTTCTAGACTTCTATGAGTTGTTTCTGTAATGGGTATGTGTTGATTGTTATGATTAATGCATTTTAGTTTTGTTATTTTTGTAACAAAGGAAGAAGAAAATAGAGAGAGAAAATAAAAAGGGAGGGGGAGAAAGAAAGAGAGAGAGAGAAAAGTTAGAGAAGAAAGAGAAAATAATAAAAAAAGATTATTACATTTTATTTTTGCCATGTGTCGGTTGTCCCTGACGTCCGTTTATCCAGCTGGAATTTTTTTAACGGGAGGGGCATTGTTAAGCTTCGTTTTACAATGTTAAGTGTACTTTTGAAAAAAAAAAGAGTTCAAGGTGTAAGTGGGACATCGGGGTAAACGTCAAGGATATTTTTGCACCTTTGCCCTATATATATATATATAAAAAGTTTATAAAAGAAGGCAATATACTATATATTATATATATATATATACGAAACCTGCTAAAAAAGGGAGGGGGGGGGTTCAAATCATGTTTTAAAAATCAACAGGTCCAACACTAATTTGTCTGCATATATATATATATATATATATATGACAGTATGATTTTATTGAATGAATGAAGTTTATTATGTAAGACCCCAACTTTTATGAATAAAGAATAATTTTCTCGAATTATATTTTTTGAATATTATGGTATTTATTTGATATAATGTTATAGTTGTGGGTAATATTTATAAATTTTTCAAAGTACGCAAGTTGTTATATAATATTCGATTGGTCGGGGAATATTCGTTTTAACAGGAAATATTCGTACAACGGCACAATCATTGGTGGACCCCACAACAGAAATATTATCGGATTGAGAAAACGACAAAAATACTTTATGAAAAATAACGGCAGAGGTGTTACCGTTAAAACTGTTGAACTACCCGGTAGTAAAAGTACAGTAATACGCATAATTGCACAGTAGCACACGGTATTGATTATTGATGCTTACGTGAGAAGTCATTCAGTTATACTCAATTATTGCTACAGTAATTGCTGTATCATATCTCTCATATTATTAATTCAATTATTGCTACAGTATCATCTGCATTATATGATATATTATTATATCAATAATTGAGACGGTAAAGTTATTCATATTATTATTTGCAATATTGACAATGTCTAGAAGTTCTGTCAATGAGAGGTTTGGTCACCTAATTGCGCGCCAATAAGGAGAAATCCTTATCGAAAATCCCCTTCTTTCCTGGAAATGACCTGGTTGTTAAATATTGTGAATTATAATATTAATGATGAATAAGTTCGTGTTGATTAAAGATGAATTTAATAGTTCCATTGTGTTGGACTTATTTGTGTTAGTATAATTGATGTCTGGAAGATATATTGTTCAATTGGGTATTCGGGACACTTTGTGTCGGTGTACTATTCACGAGTTACTATTCACGAGTTATTATTTGCAAGTTACTATTAATGAGTTATTATTCACGAGTTACTATTCACGAAATACTATTCACCCGTAAGATATATTTCTTTTCGGTCTAAATCATTTTTGGGTACAATATTATTCCATGAGGAGATGTGCTAATTTTTCAGATCGTTGGTTGAAGATATAATAGTAAATCAATATGGACCGCTGGTGGAAGTTATAATAGTAAATTAATATGGATCGCTGGTTTAAAGTTTTAATAGTAAATCAGTATGGACCGTTGTTTTAAGTTTTAATAGTAAACCAATCTGGATCGTCCGTTTAAAGAAAATTAACCTGGATCGTTCATAAGTTAGTTACTATGCATTCCATTCTTCTATGAATAGAAGCTAATTCCTTCATTATTTCTTACGAATTCACTGAAACTCTAGAGAGAGAATTACAAGAGAACCTATAGAAAAGTATTTTGCTACTTCCCTACTCTTATATTCAGTTTCTTTTACGGTAAGGGATGTTATTTCTTATACTCATGAAGAGAACTTCTGTTATTCCATTATTTATTATTCCGTTGGAATAACCTGTATACGCGGGCTACCCTATACATGATGACATTCTTCTACTATTTCGCTCTTTATTATTCTGTCGGAATATCCTGTCTGTGCGTTTAAGCCGGACCTGGTTCCATTATTTATTATTCTGTCAGAATATCCTATCTGTGTGTTTACGCCAGACCTGGTTCCATTATTTATTATTCTGTCGGAATATCCTGTCTGTGCGTTTACGCCGGACCTGGTTCCATTATTTATTATTCTGTCGGAATATCCTGTCTGTGCGGTTACGCCGGACCTGGTTCCATCCTTTATTATTCTATTGGAATAACCTGCCTGTGTGGTCTATCGCATGCAGGGTGATTTCTTTTGTTATTCCATTCTTTATTATACTCAGTTGGTTAAAACTTTGACTTCTATACTCCATGAAATTAGTAGAATATCCTTGATATTTGCGCTTCATCCAATATCTTTTCATGGAAATATTCTTCTGAGCATTCTTGAATTTTACTCTACAAAGCAGTATCATGTTGACAATTTGGACGTTATCATTTCCTAGATAAATTAATTCTTGAACTTGTTTTATTGAATTCTTATATCATTGTCATCATCCTCATGTTTATATTATATTGAAAGTCATATGTGGCATGTAGTGCATAGATGAACTTGGTATGATTATGACCAGGGATTATTCGGTATAATCATGACCGTAATGTTATAAATGATGTGGTAAAAGTCCTCATTGGCCGTAGTGCATTGATGGACAATTGTTGGCATGATCATGACCATTAATGAATACACGAATGTCCTTGGCCCGTAGGGCATGAATAATTTGTGGTCATGATACTAAAGAATATCATTGGCCGTAGTGCAGGGGTGATTCGATGATGTGGATTATTTATTAAGCTGAGTCCCAGCGATAAAAGTGATGAAAAACCTTTTAAATCATAGAAGATAGTAGATTTTATTTCCTACTTGACTCTTCTAATGGATTGCTTGTTCCGCTGCAGTTAAACCTGATGTTTGTTATATTTTATCAGTTTAACACTATTGAAGGCTAATGATAACTTATTCTGCATTATTTTAGTCATAATATTTCTTACTGGGCTAGTTGAGCTCACCCTTTTACTTTTATTGTTCTCTTCAGGAAATGAGAACGTAGCAGGGACTAGTCGGGGAATAGAGTGATGATTTTAGATGTTTGCATTAGTAGTCCTCACTATTCTGTGAAATAGTGTGATAATAGTTATAATGAGGACTCCCTTTGAGTTTGTATACTCTCTAGTAGATAATATTTGTATTCAAACTTACAGTTTATGTTTTGTCGTATTGTACACGGCAGTTGTATTTGAATTCTGTACCATGTATTTGACGACTTAAGATGGGTGATGTATACCTGTTTTGGGGGCGTCACATATTATATATAAAATATCTTTAGGTTATTGATTTATTAAATTATAAAAAAGGATTAGAAGATAAATTATAATTGAATTAAGGTTATTTTGTAAAATCGATATAATTGGAGAATTGATTTCATATTAATATAGATTATAATTAGTAAGTAACTTATAATTGTATTATTTTTTTTATTAGACCAGACGTAGGGAATTTAATAATTTTATTTGGAATATAAATTTGGGTATTGCATTATCGATTTCAGGTACGGATTCCGTACTTTTTCAGCGCGACTCTTTTATTTTTAAGTTGTTCGTTTCGTTATTCATTTTAAAAATTAGTATTGCCTCTCATAATTGTTCCTTGTGATAGTTTGTTTTGGCGTTGTATTAGAACTCATATTTGTACTCTTTAGACTAGTGTATCATGTCTAAATTTTATTTTGATATTTATAGTGATGTACATGTTATTATATTTTTGGAGACTTGTATTGATAATTCGTTCGATCTAACATGTACACGTTAGAACCCTTTTGTTTGGTATTATGTCGCATGTGTTGTGACATGGTATCCTTGTTAGAATACCGTAGGGTATACCTGAGCTATAACCACCTGTGGGGGTACCACATGCATGTCCTCTTGGCATCGAAGCATGACACCTTCCGTGGTGGTGTGATCAGTCCACGGCGTCTCCGTTTTGTGCTCCGGTGGGAGTTGGACATTTGGTGTTTTGTTGTGGGAGGCGTATGGATCGACCCTAGTTTTCTGTTCTATTTTGTTCTGCAGATTGGTGATGTTTGTGCCAAACACACCTTCCGATTTTACATGCATTGGATTCGCGGTCCAACGTGTGTGATTTGCCTGTGTGGCATTATTTGAATTGCCTGTGTGGCAAGGTATATTTCTGTTTTGTTTTGAGCTCGGAATGAAATAACACCCAGCCATTTGATTCAGCATATTATTTCGTTGTGTTAGCTTTGTTCGTTTCAGTTAAGTTCATTAAATTGTGTTAGTTATTTCGTTTCATCATTCTTCTATTCTATATCCATACTGGGCATTTGGCTCATGCTGTGCTTTTCTTCCGGCAGGTAATCAGGGGGATCAAGGGCAAGTGTGATGAGAGCTCCATTCATTCCAATGATTTAGAAATATTCTGTTTAGACTTGTTGTACCAGTTTACTTGGAATTGTAATAATTATTTTAGATTGTGGTTTGAGACAGTTGGAGATTTATTATGCTTGACTTGTGGTATTTATCAGTTATTAAGACTATTCTTTTGTGGCTTTGAGCCTTGCTATTAAATTCATTAGTTTTGTTGTGTTTTGAGTAACCTCTCTTTCTATTTCGGAAAGGGGGTGTTACACTCGGATTCGTTAATAATATGATCCAAATATGAGCATTAAAAATAATTTGAATAAAAATATGAGTAGAATCTGAGCAAAGTTATACTCGACTCGTTTAATATTCAAACTACTCGAATTCTTGGTTGTGATTCGATACATACTCGGTTAATACATATTCGATTAGATGTTCGATACATTCTCTTATAATATATACAAATTTAAATCAAATTAGGATAATTAGTTATTATTATTTATTTATTTATAATTTTAATTATGATTTTATATTTGTAAAGTGTAATAATAAATATATTTTCTCATTTTTAAGTAAAATAACAAATTCAATTTATAATTATATTTATTATAAAACTAGTTATTATGTGGAGATTCGAATTCGTGCTTGAATTTGATGCTCGTGAGTAGTTTGAATAAATATTCGAGTCGAGTTGGATCGAATTCGAGTAATAAATATTCGAGTCGAGTCGAATCTGAGTAGGATTTTTCAATATAATTTGAATTCCGAGTCAAATTCGAGTACGAATTTATCATTTCGAGTCGAATTCGAGTAGCTCTCTGTTCGTTCCGGTTCGACTCGTTTACACCCTTACTTACTAGTAGATGGCTCATCAACCCTTTCAACACTAGTTGCAATGTTATTATGCAAGAGTGAGCAACAATTGCCCACAAGTATAACAATAATAATAATAATAACATGCGATTAAACAATGGATACTGGATAATAGAAAGCTCGGTTTTTGAATCAAGATGGAAAACAAGAATCCAAAGTACATCCGAGAGTCACAAGACCAATAACTATGTCCCAATTATCAAGTATTTCTACTTTAAACCTTTAACAGTCGTAAGACAATATGGACCGTACTTCTCCTACCTAGGGGGATCAGCTCTTAATACCATATATGCGCACAACATCTCAACGCTAAAGCATAATATAATCCCCTATAAAGGTTTGTTCATCTCAGTTTGACATCAGAGTCTGCACCAAAGGAAGTTTGGTTTGGATAAGCTTCAATAGTAGTTCTAGAATTTAGAACACTCATTAACTATGGACTAGTCGAATCAATAAGGGTTCGCTAGTCATTCAAGGTTCAATAATAAAATTGATACTCAAATCAAATAATGAATCTCAAAGGTATACCGTTGAATAACATCGTATAATCGAAGTAGAATTAGAACATCTCTTTTGAAATCATGAACTTGGATAAACAAGAGTAAGACTTTGCTCAATTTAAGAATAGGATTTATGAACTTGGAAACTTGTGTAATGTAAGAGTAAGGTTTAGGAACTTGCTCAATTAAAAAGTAGAGTTAAGAAACTTGTCTCGTGCGTAGTTTAGACAATTACTATTCACGTTCCTCAATTAATCCTACATACCATTACATTCACAATACCAATTAATTATAACACAACTAGCATCATGAGTACATTCTCTTTTAACTTAACTAAACTCTGGTTATGATTATATTAATCAAATCATAAACTTTAGTTCTCAAACACATTATCAGACTTCACGAACTACGAGTTTGAATACGCATTCGACTTAACAATTAATTACGTAAAAACATCATTGACATGTTAATAATCTGTTTTAACATCTCATTATATGATTAATACATTTTCATGTTCATTAGATTACATTTAAATTACATTCTTTGGACTAAGACAATTAAAATCTCATTTCTGGGCAAAACTGCCAAGTGGCACTGCAATTAACACCCCTGAATGAACTAGTAACCGGCGCTGCTGCGCGACCATTGAGCCAACAACAGGCGCTATGGCTCATGCAGGTCTGGCGCTGCAGCGCTCTATTTTACTCTCCAAACAGGTGTTGCAGCGCCACGACTCCACGCCAGGCACTACTAGGGCGCTACATCGCTCTGTTTCATCTCCATATGTATATCTTGATCATATCAAAAATTTATCATCTCCATATATTGTAACAACAATTTAAAATTAAAATATTCGAAAATAGGGTAGAAAGCCAGCTTGTAATTAAGTAATTAATTGTTTAATTTGCAAATCATATCAATCTCTCCAGATTATCCGACGTCTAATTCCTACAATCTCCATCAAACACTTGCAATAAGTTGGTAGGCAGTGTACGTAGGAGCCTTTCACCGATCGACTTGTGAATTTGGGAACATGGTCTCTTTCCTACGATCTCCATCAAACATTTACAATTTCTCCTGTATCGATGCTTTATAATAATTCTAATAGTATCCAATGAATATAATTAAGGAAGAAGAACACACACACATATATATTAAGCACACGTATAGTTATATATATATCCTCGATCACAAGGCAGGCTGTTCTAATGGAGGGGCTTCAATTAAGCTTTTAAAAAAAATTAGTTTATTTTTTGATTCAAGTTATTTAATAGTTTCATTATTGAGTTGCTAAAAAAGGGTTAATAGAGATATTTCTCTCTTTGTAAAATAGATAATAGATAATTTGGAAAGGATGAAAAGTAATTAATAGGATTTGGAGAATCCTACATCTTGTGAACATTTTTTTATTTATATAAAATAAAACTTTCAGTTTCAGAACAAATTTTGATTCGTTACCTTTATGTACCCGTGTTATTTTTAACTATATAATCAATAAATTCCATATGTATATCTTGATCGTATCAAAAATTTATCATCTCCATATATCGTAACAACAATTTAAATTTAAAATATTCAAAAATAGGGTAGCAAATCAGCTGGTAATTAAGCAATTAATTACTTAATTTGCAAATCATATCAATCTCTCCAGATTATCCGGCGTCTAATGAAAGAATATCCATAATATAAGTAAGTAAGGCAGTGTAGGAGTCTTGGTCTCTTTCCTACAATCTCCATCAAACACTCGCAATAAGTTGGTAGGCAGTAAGAGTCTTTCACCGATCGACTTGTGAATTTGGGAACATGGTCTCTTTCCTACGATCTCCATCAAACACTTACAATTTCTCCCGTATTGATGCTTTATAATAATACTAATAGTATCCAATATACATAATTAAGGAAGAATACACACACATATATATATATATATATCCTCGATCACAAGGCAGACTCCAAACTAGAAAGCAACCATGTCATGGTCTTTAAATTTTTCAGTGGCTTATATTGCAGTGCTATTGCTTCTTCTCCAAGCTCCAGCTTTAGCAATAAAAAAGGTACAATACATATATATATATATATACATAAGAATTCTCCCGAAAATCTTTCTTTCAGCGTTGTTTCATGAAAATCTTTAAATAATTCGAATTCAATAAAAATATATATACAAGTATGTATTTACTTGTATAGCTAGCAAGTTAGTTTGTTAAATTGTGTGGATTCTCTAGGCTTTGATTATTTATATATATATAGTTTATATGACTTTGGTTGTCCTTTGGCTGTATATATATATATATATATATATATATATATATATATATATATATATATATATATACAGTCTTATATAGTGTACTTGGGTGGACATTCACATGACCAAGAACTGAACCTAGCTGAGCTTGATCAACGGGTGGTAGATTCGCACCACGAGTTTCTTGGCTCATTCTTGGGGAGGTTCGTATATATATGTGTGTGTGTATATATATATATATATATATATATAATTTGTCATGGTTTATAATAAAATTTGGATCAAGTTTTGTATTTCTTTTGTTTATACCTAGCTAGTACCCATATATATATATATATATATATATATAATTAGTTAATGCTTTCAGCAAAGAGAAGGCTAAAGACGCGATATTTTACTCCTATAAGCGTCATATCAATGGTTTCGCTGCTATTCTTGAAGAGGAGCAAGCAACCTAGATTGCAAGTATGTCATGCCCAAATCCCAATCTACATATTCCCAATTTCAATTTTTTAGTAGATTTGAAATATTTTTGTGTGATTAATTTAATTTTTGAAAGTAATTCAAGTTTAATATTTTTTAATAGTTAATGAATTTAAAATTTAAAAATATCTCAAATTAAATTTAAAAAACCAAAATTTATTTTAGGAGCTAACATAGTAAAGTATGTTCTTTTTCGTAAATCCTTATTAAAATTGAGTATTTTGAAATCATGTTTTGTCATATTTATGTAGACCATCCCAATGTTGTCTCGGTTTTCTTGGATCAAGTGAGAAAATTACACACAACACATTCATGGAATTTTCTTTTGCTCGAAAAGAACGGTGTGGTTCACCCAAGTTCATTGTGGAAGAAGGCCAGATTTGGTGAAGATACTATCATAGGAAATCTTGACACCGGTAAACCTGATCTTGATCTTCTTCTCCGGCCAACTCTCAAAGGTTTTTTTAATGCTGCATGCATGGAACTAATTAATAGTTTATTTCTCTGTTTGAATTTGCTAGGTGTTTGGCCCGAGTCAGAGAGCTTCAGTGACCGAGGATATGGGTCCGTTCCAGCAAAGTGGAATGGAAAATGTAACCATACACCCGCAACCGGAAACCGAGTCCGTTGCAACAAGTATGTGTGTATAATTAATGTGTTCTTTTTTTGCAATTACAACTTCTTTCTTCAAGAGTGCGTGAATAAACATACACACATATTATATATATATATATATATATATATATATATATATATATATATATATATATATATATGTGTGTGTGTGGGGGGGGGGGGGGGTTATCTATTTTAACGAAATTTTAACCAATCATCAAAGCTTGCCTAGCCTGTTCACATTGATGAACATTATTTTTTAAAAAGTACCTCAACTTTTTTCTTGTTTTTTTTGTAATACAATTAGTTTTATACAACAGGTTGGAACTGGCAAAGTTCCAATTAATATTTAGAAAGATAACAGGTCTGGACAGAAGCCAAAGAATCTGATGTGAAGTACGAGTTTAGTGATTACCTTTCAAAAGCAATCTTTAATTCGAACATGATAAAAGAATTTGTTGGGCACTTGTCACCTTTGTTTCGGACTAAGTATATATGTAGTATTAATAGTAGTATATGATTATTGAAAGTGTTATGCAGTTATTATTATCATTAGGATTCCCTAGGCCAGGATACCATAATTGTACCGACTCATGTCCAAACTGAGCCCAAAATAAGGTTCAATTTACATCCAAGAGTATCAACTAGGCAAGATGTTAGCCCACCACGTATATACTCACCCAAAATTTATACCAACTTAAAAGGTAGTACTTCTTAAGGTGAGATCTTAATTTATATATATATATATATATATATATATATATATATATATATATATATATATAATATGAAGAACACACAAGCAAAAGAACAGACTTGTTAATTTTTAACAGTACCAAGTAAGAAGCTTGTTAACTAGCAGCAATTAAGCACAATGTTTTGTATAATTTTGGGTGCAGGAAACTTATTGGGGCTAGGTACTTTAACAAAGCATATCATAAGTACGTAGGGGAAATGAAACCTTCTATGAACACTGCTCGTGACTATGATGGACATGGAACTCACACACTATCAACTGCTGGTGGGAATTTTGTTGCTGGAGCAAATGTGTTTGGGTTTGGAAATGGGACCGCAAAAGGCGGTTCACCTAGAGCTCGAGTGGCAGCTTATAAGGTGTGCTGGCCTCCCGTCAATCAAAGCGGCGAATGCTTTGATGCCGATATCATGAAAGGGTTTGATATGGCCGTACATGATGGCGTCGATGTGCTTTCAGTATCACTTGGTGGGGACCGGCCTGCTCCCTACCTTGATGATGGCATTGCTATTGGGTCGTGCCATGCTGTTAAAAATGGCATGGTGGTAGTATGTTCAGCTGGTAATTCTGGACCATTTGACGGAACTGTAACTAATGTTGCTCCTTGGATAATAACTGTTGGAGCAAGTACAATTGATCGTGAGTTCCAAGCTTATGTTCAACTCAGCAATGGAAAGCAACTAAAGGTAAGTTCATACTTCAGTTTTCTTTCCTTCTCTACGTAGCTAAATACTAAATGCTCCTAGGCTATGTTTGTTTCTAAAAAATATGCTTGAAATTAAACTATTTCTCTTAATTTAATAAGTATTATTATTTTTTGTCATTCCTAAGGCTATTTATAAAAGATTATATAATCTCATTAGATTAATAGTCCCCTTCATTTTAATCTATTTATAAAATGGTTTTATGGAACTAATAGTCCCTTGACTAATAATCCATCGTTGAAGAATTCCATACTTACTTTTTTTTGCAAACAAGCATGACTTCTGTCAATAAATTAAGGTTGTTGCTCTGGTATTATAAGTTGCCTTAATTAGTGCCATTTCTTCGTACTCTTTTTTCCATATTTTTATTTATAGTTTTTCTGATTTATCCTTGATAATATGTAACAGGGTACAAGTCTTAGTAAACCTCTGGCAGATGATAAATTCTATCCGCTTATTAATGCAGCAGATGCTAAAGTTGCAAACTCATCTGCCAAGGAAGCGTAAGAACGTTCGATGTTAATGGGGTTTATATATATGCATAGCTCGTTTTTGTTTTTATTTAATTTGTGCTAGTACTGTTGCATACTGTATATAATTAATGTTACATTTTATGCATATATGTGTTATGCCGCAGGATGCTTTGTAAGCCAGGAACACTAGATCCAAAGAAGGTGAAGGGTAAGATATTGGTTTGCCTTAGGGGGGATACTGGGAGAGTGGCCAAGGGGGAACAGGCTTATCTTGCTGGTGCTGCTGGAATGATTCTCTGTAATGACGAGGCCAGCGGTAATGGAATTATCGCTGATCCTCATGTCTTGCCCGCATCCAATATCGATTATACTGATGGTCTTGTTGTCTATGCCTACCTCAATTCTACCAAGTATCTTTCCTCCCCTGTTCTAATTTCATTCCAAAAAAAGAAGTTTTATTCCTTTATTTCCTTGTGCACTTGCTCCGTCCATGTATTTAAATTATTTTAATTCTTAACTAACTAATTGTGACAACATACCTATATCCGTACAGAGATCCTAAGGGATATCTTGTGCCTTCTTATACACAATTGGGCACAAAGCCTGCTCCATTCATGGCTTCTTTCTCCTCCAAGGGTCCAAACGCAGTTACGCCAGAGATTCTCAAGGTATTTTTTCCAGCTAATAATAAATAATTAAACACGAACTCATCACCCGTGTAGTTTTTCTTTAATTTCTAGTGTCATTAATTTTGTAACTAAAAAAATCAATATTAATTCTGATTAATTTTGGTTTTTACTTTGTTTATATTCGCGTATTCAGCCTGATATTACTGCACCAGGAGTAAGTATCATAGCAGCATACAGTGAAGCAGTAAGCCCCACATCTGAAGACTCAGATAAGCGGCGAACTCCTTATAATACAGAATCTGGGACCTCTATGTCTTGTCCTCATGTTGCTGGAGTTGTTGGCTTACTCAAAACACTCCACCCCTACTGGAGTGCAGCTGCCATTAGATCTGCAATCATGACGACCGGTAATTAATTAAAAATAAATAATAGCATTTAACAAATAAATTTTCCAACTGATTATATATATATTATACATATATGTTTTATTGGAGTAGTAAATGTTGTTGTAGTAACTTTTAATTTAATTTTTCTATTTGTGGATCCTACACGTACGTATACTAAAATTGCAGCTAGAACAAGAGACAATACAGTGAATCCAATGCTTGATGGCTCCAACGAAATGGCAACCCCATTTAGTTATGGGGCTGGACACATTCAACCAAACCATGCCATGGATCCTGGCTTGGTGTATGATTTGACTGTGAATGACTACCTGGACTTCCTCTGTGGCACTGGTTATAACAGTACAGTGATTGGCAAGTTTTCTGGGGTGGCGGGTTACGAATGTCCCGAGGGTGGTTTCAGCCTCCTCAACTTCAACTACCCTTCCATAAGTGTTCCTGAGCTCTATGTAGGTAAAATGGTAACGGTTAGCCGAAAATTAAAGAACGTTGGTAGCCCAGGCACATATGCAGCTCGTGTTCGTCAGCCCCCAGGAGTTTCAGTTTCCATTGAGCCCACCACTCTAACTTTCGACGAGTTTGGCCAAGAGAAAAGTTTTAAGTTGACTCTAACACTACTAAAGACGCAGAAAATTACTAGTTACGCTTTTGGAGAGTTGTTGTGGTCGGATGGCAAGCATTATGTGAGGAGTCCTATTGTAACCACTACGGCTGAAACTGCCTAGTACATACGTAAGTTATAGATAGACAGACAAATAGATGCATGCAATCGTGTACTCAATGCATGAAGTATTTTTGTGAATGAATGAAAATCTGTTTGTCTGTGTTAATTGAGGGGCTTCGATTAAGCTTTTAAAAAAATTTAGTATTTTTTTTATTCAAGTTATTTAATAGTACCATTATTGAGTTGCTAAAAAAAGGATATTTCTCTTTTTTGTAAAATAGATAATACATAATTTGGAAAGGATGAAGTAATTAATAGGATTTGGAGAGTCCTACATCTTGTGAACATTTTTTTATGTATATAAAATAGAACTTTCAGTTTTAGAACAAATTCTGATTCGTTAGCTTTATGTACCCGTGTTATTTTTAATTATATAATCAATAAATTCCATATGTATATCTTGATCGTATCAAAAATTTATCATCTTTATATATCGTAACAACAATTTAACTTTAAAATATTCGAAAAATAGGGTAGCAAGCCAGTTGGTAATTAAGCAATTAATTGCTTAATTTGCAAATCATATCAATCTCTCTAGATTATCCGACGTCTAATGAAAGAATATCCATAATATAAGTAAGGCAGTGTAGGAGTCTTGGTCTCTTTCCTACGATCTCCATCAAACACTCGCAATAAGTTGGTAGGCAGTGTACATAGGAGTTTTTCACAGATCGACTTGTGAATTTGGGAACATGCACTACTATAAAACAGTAAATAGATAACGCGTAAAAAAACGTTGTGGTTGCTATTCCAGAAATGTCGTATTTAAGGGTGTTATCTATTTGACACCTTTTATACAACGTTTTTAAAACGTTGTAGTTTGGCACATTATACACATTAGGGTTATAATTATACCGAATAATCCCTGGTCATAATCATACCAAGTCCATCTATGCACGTAAACCAAAGATGACTTTCAATATAATATAAACATGAGGATGATGACAATTACATAATAATTCAATAAAACAAGTTCAAGAATTAATTTATCCAGGAACCAACAACGTTCAAATTATCAACATGATACTGCTTTGTGGAGAAAAAAATTTAAGAATGCTCAGAAGAATATTTTCATGAACAGATACTGGATGAAGCGCAAATATCCAGGATATTCTACAAATTTCATGGAGTATAGAAGTCAAAACTTAAATCAACTGAGTATAATAGAATATATGAAACTGCAAATGAATTTTCACCCGCCGTGCGGTAATCCATGTAGACAGATCATTTCCACAATTTAATAAGGAATGAATACAAAGGACCATTCACCATGCATGTGGTAATCCACATAGACAGGCTATTCCAACAGAATAATAAAGAATGGAATAACAGAAGGATTCACCATGCGTGCGATTGACTGCACATACATGTTATTCCTAACAGAATAATAAATAATGGAACCAGGTCATGCGTAAACGCACAGACAGGATATTCCGACAGAATAATAAATAATGGAACCAGGTAATGCGTAAACGCACAGACATGATAATCCGACAGAATAATAAAGAATTGAATAATAGAAGAATTTCACCATGTATGCGGTACTTCGCATATACATGTTATTTCAACATAATAATAAAGAATTGAATAATAGAAGAATTTTACCATGTATGCGGTACTTCGCATATACAGGTTATTCCAACATAATAATAAAGAATGGAATAACAGAAGAAATTCACCATGTATGCGGTACTTCGCATATACAGGTTATTCCAACAGAATAATAAGGAATGGAATAACAATAGCTCTCTTCATGAATATGAAAGAAATAATACCCCTTACCTTAGAATAAAGCTGGATACTGGAATAGAGAGGTAGCAAACTTCTCTTCTTTTTTCTCTCTATAATTTTTTTCTATAATAAATGCTCTATAGCTTTAGTTAATTGGTGAAAAAATGAAGGAAGAATGAGTTTCTATTTATAGGAAAATATAATTTCGATAATTGTACGTTTTGGGGCTCGAAATATTACAATACAATACCTCCAACTTTTCTTTCATTTTTAATTTAGTCCTGCAAGTATTATCAAACTTGCACCACCTCCCCTAATAGTAAATATTATGAATCAATACTTCAATCATGTGAATTAATAGTATAATCATGTGAAAAATATGAATTACAGTATAGTATCTCCATCTATACTTCTATTTTTAACTTAGTCATGCAAGTATTATCAATCTTGCACCAACTCCCCTAATAGTACATGAATGTGATTCAATAGTACACACATGTAAACAAATAGTTATATAAGCATGTGAATTAGTAGCAATTAATTGCTCATTTATCCGATAAATTATCTGATTTATCAATATAACCCCAGACATCAATTATCATCGGAATAGATGTCGATTTTCACTAACACTAATAATCTCAACACAATGGAACTATCAAATTCATCTTTAATCAACACGAACTTATTCATCATTAATATTATAACTCACAATATTTAACAACCAGGTCGTTCCTAGGAAAGAGGGGACTTTCTGATAAGAATTTCTCCTTATTGGCGCGTAATTAGCTGACCAAACCTCTCATTGACAGAACTTCTAGACATTATAAATATTGCAATGTAATAATATGAATAATTTTGTCGTCTCAATTATTGATTTAATAATATATCATATAATGCAGATGATACTGTGATAATAATCGAATCAATAATATGAGAGATATGATGCAACAATTACTATAGCAATAATTGAGTATAACTGAGTGACTTCTCACGTAAGCATCGATAACCAATACCGTGTGATACTATACAACCACGCGTATTACTATACTTTTACTATCGGGTAGTTCAACAGTTTTAACGATAACACTTCCGCCGTTATTTTTATAAAAAAATTATTCTGTTATTTTCTTACTACGACAATACTTCTGTTGTGGGGTCCACCAATGATTGTGCCGGCGTACGAATATTCTCTGTTAAAACGAATATTCCCCGACCAATCGAATATTATATAGCCAATTGCTTACTTTACAAAAATTATAAATATTACTCACAACTATAACATTATATCATATCCACACCATAATATTCAAAAATATATTTCGAGAGAAATTAATCTTTATTCATAAAATTTGGGGTCTTACAACCTCCCCTTCTTATGAAATTTCGTCCTCGAAATTAAGGTACGTACCTGGTATATCGAAGAGGTGATGATATCTTGACTTCATCTCAGATTCTAATTCCCGGGTCATTTCTTCCACATCGTGATTTCTCCACAAAACTTTGACTTGAGGTATAACCTTGGAGCATATAATATGATCCTTCTTATCCAAGATTTGAACAGGTAACTCTTTATACGTTAAATCTTTCTCTATCTCGTCTGGTTCTAATTCAATAATGTGGTTCGGGTCTTTCACATATTTACGTAACATAGATATGTGAAAAACGTTATGAACACGAGACATACTTGGCAGTAAGGCGAGTCTATAGCCAAAAGTTCCTACTCGATCGAGGATTAAAAATGGGCTAATGAATCGAGGGTTGAGCTTTCTTCTCTTTCCAATTCTCGTAACTCCTTTCCATGGAGCAACACATAACAACAAATGATCTCCAATATTGAATTTCATGTCCTTTCGATGAAGACCAACATAACTTTTTTGTCGATCTTGTGAGGTTTTTATACGTTGTCGGGTCATTTGAATCTTTTTCGTAGTCATACGTACCAAATTTTGTCCCAACAACGTTGCTTTACACACCTCATCCCAGCATACTGGAGAATGACACTTTCTTTCATACAACGCCTCAAATGGAGCCATGTCAATACTTGTTTGATAACTGTTGTTGTAGGAAAACTCCACCCATGGTAAGAACTTGTCCCAACTTCCTTTGAAGTCAAGGACATAGAGTCTTAATAAATCTTCAAGAGTTTGAATAGTCCTTTTCGATTGCCCATCCGTTTGAGGATGATATGCCAAACTAAATCGTAAATCCGTGCCCATATCTTTTTACAAACTAACCCAAAATCTTGAAGTGAATCTTGGGTCTCGATCAGAAACTATGAATACTGGCATACCATGAAATCTTACAATCTCGTTTATATACATACTAGTAAGACGTTCAAGTGTATAAGTTTCTCGTATCGGTAAGAAATAAGCAGACTTGGTCAATCTATCAACAATGACCCAAATCGCATTTATGCCTGGAGAAACCTTAGGAAGACCAGTAACGAAATCTATGATAATGTGCTCCCACTTCCATTCTGAAATTTCAAGTGGTTGCAATGGACCTTTTGGCACTTAATGCTCCGCCTTGACTCGTTAACAAGTTAGACACCTTGAGATAAACCCCGCTATCTATCTCTTCATATTGCTCCACCAACATGTATGTCGAAGATCACGATACATTTTGGTACTCTCAGGATGGATTGTAAACGATGTGTTGTGCGCCTCCATCATGATTTTATACCTCAAGTTAAAATCGTTAGGAACACAAAGTCTGGAGTTGACTCGAAGTATTCCTTCTTCATTGATTCTTGCTTCCGGAATAGCACCTTCTTGCACTTTCTTCTTCATACGCATCAGCTCCAGGTCTGTAGTATGAGCAGCTTTAACTTTATCGATTAAAGTCGGTTCCACTCGTATATTCTTCATCATCACATGGGTCCCTGGAGTCTTTAACACTATTTCCATCTTTTCCAAGTCATATAAAATGGGCCTTTGTGTTGATAATATTGCACTCGTGCCTGCATATGATCTTCTACTCAATGCGTCAGCTACTACGTTCGTTTTTCCAGGATGGTATTGGATGGTATGATCATAATCTTTCAACAACTCAAGCCATCGTTGTTGCCGCATGTTGAGTTCCTTTTGAGTGAAGAAATATTTGAGGCTTTTATGATCTGTATAGATCTCCACCTTCTCTCCATATAGTTAATGCCTCCAAATCTTAAGCGCAAAAACGACGGCGGCCAACTCTAGAGAATGAGTAGGATAATTCCTCTCATATTCTTTGAGTTGTCGTGAGGCATATGATATGACTTTCCTATGTTGCATGAGAACACATCCTAACCCTTTGCCTGAAGCATCACTGTAGATGACAAATCCCTCCGAGCCAGATGGTATTATCAGAACAGGTGCTGAAATGAGTCTGCTCTTGAGTTATTAAAAACTCTTCTCACATTCCTCGCTCTAACCGAACTTTGTATCTTTTCGATTCAGCTGAGTTAATGGAGTAGCGATTCGAGAAAACCCTTCTACGAATCTCCGATAATAACCAGCTAAGTCGAGAAAGTTACGTACTTCGGTCAATGACTTAGGTTGCTCTAGGCTTTGAATTGCTTCAATCTTTGTCGGGTCAACAGATATTCCATGATTTGATATCACGTGCCCAAGGAATGCAACTTCCTCAAGCCAGAACTCACATTTCTTTAACTTGGAATATAACTTGTTTTCACAAAGCTTTTGAAGTATCAGCCTCAAGTGTTGTTCATGGTCTTCACGGGTTTTGGAGTATATGAGGATGTCATCAATAAAGACGATCACAAAGTGATCCAAATATTCCTTGAATACTCGGTTCATCATGTCCATGAAGGCAACAGGAGCATTAGTCAATCCAAAAGACAAGACTAGGAATTCATAATGCCCGTACCGAGTTCTGAAAGCAGTCTTTTGAATGTCATCAGTTTTAATCTTTAACTGATGATATCCAGAACGAAGATTGATTTTTGAAAATAATTTGGCGCCTTGCAACTGGTCAAATAGGTCATCAATACGAGGTAACGGATACCTATTTTTGATGGTGACATGATTCAACTCCCGATAATCAATACAAAGTCCCATACTTCCATCTTTCTTCCTCACAAATAGAACAAGCGCACCCCAAGGAGACATACTAGGACGAATGAAACCGATGTCTAATAATTCATGTAGTTAAGTTTTTAACTCCTGAAGTTCAATAGGAGCCATTCGATATGGGGCTTTGGAAATGGGTTTTGTACCAGATTCAAGGTCAATACAAAATTCAATTTCACGCTCTGGGGGTAGGCCAGGAAGTTCTTCAGGGAATACGTCAGGAAATTTATTAACAGTAGAAATATCATTCAAATCTGACGTATTTTTATTTAAATCCGTGACATGGGCTAAGAAAGTTTGACATCCGTTTTTCAATAAACGAATAGCTTTATGGCTTGATATGACAGCGATTGATTTTAGTGGGTTGGTTGCTTGAATTCGTATAATAGGTTGGTTAGGAATATGAAAGCTAACAACCTTACGAAAACAATCGATTTTAGCATGATGAGTAGTTAACCAATCAATCCCTAAAATCACATCAAATGCAAGTATTTTCAAAGAAATAAGATCGACAAGTAACGTGCGATTACCGATTTGAATCAAACAAGACTTATAAACCGTGGATGTAATGAAGGTTTCTCCCAACGGAGTTTCAACAGATAAGTCAAAGTCTAATTTCTCCAGAGTCAAATTTAAACGTTGAGCGCAAGTAGGAGAAATAAAGGAATGGGTAGAACCGATATCAAATAAAGTATAAACTTTGCTAGAGTTTATGATTAGCTTACCTGTGATCATCTCAATCGGATTCCTCACTTTTTGGGAGGTTTCGACAAATGCTCTCCCTTGAACTACCGGTTTTGTCTTGTTTGGAACACCCTTTGATGCCTCCATCCCAGCTGGACTTGACTTTGGTGCACAACAAAATCGGCCTAGGTGACCTTCTTTTCCACAATTGTAACATGTTTTGGACTGCATCGTGTAGTTTGGACTTATGTTTTCTTCCCCTCTACATTTGTAACATACGACCGGCTGTAGTTCCCCTTCCTTAACAACAGGTTCTGGTGCTGACGTCTTTCCATCCTTGTTGAATCTCCTCTTCTTGAAATGTCCACTCTTATTGTCATGGCCAAGATTACCACCAAAGTGATTATCATTTCTAGCATGTTGATTCCCTCCACGCTTGTTGTCATTGCTTCGATGAATTCTACCACTGGTATTATTATTTTTCCGGTTGCACTCTCTTGGTTGAGTTGACTCATTATCGTGCTCCAATAACTAAGCCATATTAACAACATCTGAATACAAATAAAGTTTGTGAGAAATGAAGTATTGACGTATCTCGGGTTTCAAACCTCTTAGAAACATTCGCGTCATTCTCTCCTCATTATCAACTAAGTGGGGCACAAACCGGGACAGCTCAACAAACTTGGCTTCGTACTGTGACACGGTCATGTTGTTTTGCTCCAGATTGATGAACTCTACCTCTTTCATTTGACGAATACTTTCGGGAAAGTACTTGTCATTGAACAGTTCTTGAAACTTCTCCCAAGTCATCTTCAGTGCGGTAGGTTGAGTACGCTTTACAAATTTACACCAGTAATCTGCCGCTGCTCGCAACATGAAGGTGGCAAAGGGAACTTTTTGCTCCTCGGAGCATCCCAAGACATCAAATATCTTGCAGATTTGTTTTATCCACGTCTCTGCCTTAAGTGGTTTTGGCTCTAAAAAAAACTCTAGTGGTCCCAGCTCCTTGAACTGTTTAGCAGTGATCGTCCGAGAGTTGTCAGTGTTTCCACCTGTATTTTGGATAGGATCCGCTCTCGCCTGATGTTGCATGAATTGCATAAAACCTCTGAACATTCCATCATTCATCATTTGGTCAGTGTTGTTGTTTGCATGAGGATTGTCGCCTTCCTGATGCACATTATCCTGATTATTGATATGTGGAGACTCAACGGTCTCCTGTGCTCCATTTTTATTCTCAACATTCTCGGATGTCATTTTCAAATACTGCCACAAAACAAGGGTTATTTGGCATGTCACATATAATCCTTATACTCTGACAAACCAATTAAATATCAAATAAATTTAGGTAATTCATACTAGCGAAGGAATTCCCCGTCTCTCCTCTCCTAGTTCTTGTCTCACATCTCAGCCAGAGATCATATCCTTAAGCTTTGATACCAACTGTGATGCCCCCAAAATAGGTATACATCACCCATCTTGAGTCACCAAATACATGGTACAGAATACAAATAGAAACTTAATTATACAACTGACGTGTAATATACAACAAAACATAGATGAGAATTTAAATAGGAATATTGCCTTCTAGACAATATCCACTCTCAAATCACTACTTGAAATTTGACATATAACGACTAGCTATAGCGACGGTCGGCATGGAACCGTCGGTATAGAGGTTTTTTAACATAAAACCCTCCCACTTAATTTCCCCCAAATCATATCTTCACCCTTTCTCTATCTCAGCTCTCTCATGCGTCTTCTCAGCCCTAATTCCTTCACCCCTCCTCACTTTCCACCCTCATTTCCTCATCTCATCTTAAAACATGTGATTGATCTGATAATTCAGCTCTGTGGCTCAAGTGAGGAGTCGGTCAACGGTTAGTTCGTGGTTAGGGTTTCGGATCGGGTGGTGTCTGGCGCGCTGGCTTGGGGTAGACGTCAGGTGTTTACGGTATGCTTCTAAATTTGATAATTAATAAAATCTGAAATGATATTTGTGGATTTTCTAGAGTTTTAGTTTGTAATTTCATTTTGATTTTCAAACATGAAATGTAGCATAAGATACCTTGGATAAATTTGGTGAGAATTTGAGATAATATGTATGCTTAATATTTCTAGTTGTCGACTGATTTGATTTACTACTTAGTAGAGGTAATGCTTCAAAATATAGTGTATGATTTTACGTTTCGTCGCAATATAAATTTTGGTCTGTATTTTGATGGTGTAGATTGGTGAGCACATGTCAGTTTATTGATTCAATGCTAACTTACATATAAATTTTGGTCTGTAGTTTGATGGTGTATTTTGATGGTATGTACTGGTTGGCAAGCATTAATGAGTGGTTGCTATATATTTCCTATTTATGCATCTCACTTAAATTAGTACACCTTTGTATCGTGTGGTAGGTGGGCTGAAGCTGCTCAAATTTACCTCTCTTCTGGTAATTGGTATTAAGGCTCTAAATGGTTGGTATCATATGTCACTTCTTAAATGCATCACATTTTCTTTTAACATTGATGCTTATTACTTCACTACTGTAGCTGAAATTGTACAAGCAATTCTAGAAATCATGTCAAGGTTAATTGAGAACATTTGAAACATATTATTCTCAATGAAATGTGATTACTTGCTTGTCTAAAATTTTATGAAATAGCTAAAATAGCTGAACTGGGATTAGTTCAGATATCGCTCGAGTACTGCTGAATTTAGTGCTAAAGTTTGAAACTTTTTTAAAAATTGTTAATGAAATTTATGTTTTTATTGAGGAAAATTGATGGGTGTTGTTGTGGATATTTATTTTATATGTCACTTTCTCCCTTTTCCTGCTTTTAGCTTTTTTCCTCGGATTTATCGATTTTTGAAAAAGAATTCATATTTTGTTCTCTGTTTTTCTTTTTTTAATGTCTGTTCTTCTTTCTCTTGATTGGCACCCTCTTAAAAAAGAGTTAAGAAAGCTGTTCTTTTTTAAAGCCAGAAACTGGAATTTTTTGGGGACATAGAAACACTAGAACAGTAAGGAAATAATTTAAGAAAACTGTTAAATGTTGCTGGAAGGATTTGGAACTTATATGGTTGGGTCATGTTACTATGGCACAAGTGAAAAGGTCTAAAAATGTTTTATACATATTCGCACATAATGCTTTTATCAATCCATTGAATCAAATGCTTTTTCATTTGGATTGATTAGGTTTGAGGGTGGTTTGATCCTTTTTTCACATGTTACTCTTTCTTTCTCTCATTATCTTCCCTTTTTCTTTTTTTCTTTTATCTATTATCTTCTAAATGAAGCTGTCAGAAGTATTAGATTCTATCAGGCAAAAAAGAAATCCTATTTCTTTCATTTTTCTTAAAGGCTTTTATTTTTATTAGCATGCTCATGCTTTTTGTGTATGTGAGTTTCTTTCCTCAGGATATTATTTTCTTTTTCTATATCAATAAAAATGCTAAAATCAAAGCAGCACTCAAAGTGGTTTATTCTCCTGGAATCTTCTTGTCCACTCAAAACCTATAATTCAATTAGAAATTGAGTCCCGTAGGATTATGAATTAAAAAGGAGATTTTACGAAGTACACTTATTTTGACTGTATTAGAACTTTTGTGGGGATCAGACTCCACAATCCAAGACTATTCTCTTCTTTTCCGTCAACCATTAACATGTGATTCTGGCATCCACTGCTAACTGCTGTTTAAACCCTACCTAACTGAAACCCAAAATTTGAAACTTCAAAATTATTAATTCATAGCCTGTATGTTCATACGTTGTTCTTGTTGATCATCATTTATGAAATAATGCATCAAATGTACGTATACTCCAAACTTATAATTATTCCTACAAGATCTTAATTCATTTTGTCTAATGATTAATTAAATCATGCATGTTGTGTGCTTAATTTGCAGTTGTCCTCGCAAGGATCAACCCACGATGAGATAGATTTTGAATTCTTGGGAAATTTGAGCGGTGATCCTTACATTCTGCACACTAATGTCTTCAGCCAAGGCAAGGGTGACAGAGAGCAACAATTCTACTTGTGGTTTGACCCAACTGCTGATTTTCACACATATTCCATCCTTTGGAACCCCCAACGCATTATGTAAGCAGCTAGTATTGCAAATTTTAAATTACCAATCATTCATTTAGTTGTTCTTGTTGTTCAAAATTATTAATTCAAAATTGTATTGTAGCTTCAAGAATGCAGTTACTTTAGGTTATGCAGTTGAGGACTGAACTTATCAAGAAGCAGGAAAGACTGATCCAAGGATGGAGGAAGGAATTACAGGACCAATTGGAAAAGCACAAAATCGAGTTAGAGAGGGTATAATTAATGTAATCGATATCTTTTGTACTAAATGTAATGTTGTAATGTGAATGATTTTAAATGATGTATATAATATTTTTTATATTTTATTTTATATTGTATTTGTGTTTGTTGAATAAATTTGCATTATTAATTTAATTTTTTTTAAATATAAAAAGGCTATAGCGACGGTCGCTGAGCGTCGCTTTAGACATCTAAACACGATTTTGTCATGACCTATAGCGACGGTCGGCGACCGTAGCTATAGGTCAAAAGACCGTCGCAATAGGTTTTAGCGACGGCTTCTACAGCGACGGTCGACGACCGTCGCTATAGCCTAGAGCGACGGTCTTTTGGCCTATAGCGACGGTCGGCGAACGTAGCTATAGGTCGATTTTCCAGTAGTGAATAGAGTCCTCATTACATTTATTATCACACTAATTTATAAAATAGTGAGGACTACTAATACTCCATCTCGGACAATCACTCCATTCCCCGACTAGTTCCGGCTACGTTCTCATTTCCTGAAGAGAACAGTGAAAGAAAGGGTGAGCTCAACTAGCCCAGTAAGAAATATTACGGTTATGATTATACCGAATAATCCCTTGTCATAATCATACCAAGTCTATCTATGCACGTAAGCCAAAGATGACTTTCGACATAATATAAACATGAGGATGATGACAATTACATAATAATTTAATAAAACAAGTTCAAGAATTAATTTATCCAGAAACCAACAACGTCCAAATTGTCAACATGATATTGCTTTGTGGAGTAAAAATTTTAAGAATGCTCAGAAGAATATTTCCATGAACAGATACTGGATGAAACGCAAATATCCAAGATATTCCACTAATTTCATGGAGTATAGAAGTCAAAACTTTAATCAACTGAGTATAATAGAATATATGAACTACAAATGGATTTTCACCCGCCGTGCAGTAATCCACGTAGACAGATTATTTCCACAATTTAATAAGAAATAAATACAAAGGATCATTCACCATGCATGTGGTAATCCACATAGACAGGCCATTCCAACAAAATAATAAAGAATAGAATAACAGAATGATTCACCATGCGTGCGATAGACTGCACAGACATGATATTTTGACAGAATAATAAATAATGGAACCAGGTCATGCGTAAACGCACAGACAGGATATTCCGACAAAATAATAAAGAATGGAATAATAGAAAAATTTTACCGTGTATGCGGTGTTAGAGTTTATGCCCTAGAGGCCAATTATTTGATATAATTGCTTAACGTTTTGATATTATATTTGATTGAATAAATGAATGATTTTATTATGGTTTTATTTACTGCGTTATATAAATGTTAACATAATAAAAATCCTTAGAATATTGATACAAATTATATAGTTTCAAATATGTGACTTGAACATGAGATTATATATTTACAATTAGTATCATTGTTCTTAAATGTCCCTAGTCGAGTATCATTGTTTGATGGGACAACAATGATGCATTAAGACTAGTATGTGGATTGACTGATGACCAAATCTCATTGGTCATAAATATATGAGATATTAAGTCAATGCATAGGTAAATATTAGAAAACGATGTACTGGACAAACCCACCATGAGAAATCTATGTGGAGCATTATGCGAAGTGTCATTAGCAATTCTCATAGTGACAATGATGTAATGGTCCTCTGACCTGAAATCACTATATTTTTACACGAGAATTTATGTACTTTGATATCATCAAATATCACATTTAATAGGGTGGACTATAAAGGTGATTATTGGGTACATCATGAATCGTGTGAGAAATATGAGTGATCTAGATGAAATTTAACCATCGTATATATTTGGGGTGATATCCATAGGCCTCTTGATTGAGTAGGACTATAAAATGCATGACCATGCTCAAATAGTGATTTATTTCATATAGTCTACCCATTGATCAAGAAACACTCAGATTAAATTATGAAGAGTATGACACATTCCATGACTCGAGTTTAATCTAAGATATTAAGGTTAAAAGGATTAAATTACATTAAAACATTGGTCACGAAAAGGTTGCATCGAATCATCGATCTTATTATTACTTGGGTAGCAGTGATGCATTACTAGATGCCGCTCACTGTTTATAATTTTATAATATAATTTTAAAATTATTATCAACGTAATAATAACTTATAGGGTCATACACATAGAACGTAATTAAAAAAGGGAATTAATTTAAATTGTAAAGATTTAAGTATATCAATATGATTGATAGTATTTAAATTACGAATTTAAATAATATCAATATGATTGATAGTATTTAAATTACGAATTTAAATTAATAGGATAATTTATATATATATATATTAATTAAGTAAGACTTAATTAAGATATATATATATATAAATTCGAATTTTATTTTAATGAGATTAGGGTTTTGATTAATTCTGATTTACTACTATATATACGATATATCAGTGTATTAGGGTTTTTAATCATAATTCTAAAACCTTAGCCGCTCTTAGAGAGAGACTAGAGAAAAAAGTTTCAAAAATCTTCATCCTTGGTGGCTAGTACCGCAATTCCTTTTTACTACAGATCGTACGACGGTTTGTAGGGCGTTCGTGTGGATACCATAGAGACGATGTTCCTTTGGATTGCGTTGGAGATTCGACCGCATCGTTTCTAGCTTTCATAATCGATATAATATCTAAACCACTGAATTAATTTCTGTTTCGAATGTATCCTGTTTTGGGTTTCGGAGATTGCTTTGATTATTTTATATTTCCACTGCGTTTTTGTGCCGAAATCCCTACATGCGATACTTCACATTTACATGTTATTCCAACATAATAATAAAGAATGGAATAACATAAGAATTTCACCATGTATGCGGTACTTCGCATATACATGTTATTCCAACATAATAATAAAGAATGGAATAACAGAAGAATTTCACCATGTATGCTGTACTTCGCATATACAGGTTATTCCAACAGAATAATAAGGAATGAAATAACAATAGCTTTCTTCATGA
Organism: Panax japonicus; assembly: GCA_020205505.1. Taxonomy (NCBI): domain Eukaryota; kingdom Viridiplantae; phylum Streptophyta; class Magnoliopsida; order Apiales; family Araliaceae; genus Panax; species Panax japonicus. The sequence goes on from CM035094.1 coordinate 77,786,449, forward strand.
ATATGAAAGAAATAATACCCCTTACCTTAGAATAAAGCTGGATACTAGAATAGAGAGGTAGCAAACTTCTCTTCTTCTTTCTCTCTATAATTTTTTTCTATAATAAATGCTTTATAGCTTTAGTGAGTTGGTGAGAAATGAAGGAAGAATGAGCTTCTACTTATAAAAAAATATAGTTTCAATAATTTCACATTTTGAGGCTCGAAATATTACAGTACAATACCTCTAACTTTTCTTTCATTTTTAATTTAGTCCTACAAGTATTATCAAACTTGCACCACCTCCCCTAATAGTAAATAATGTGAATCAATAGTTCAATCATGTGAATCAATAGTATAATCATGTGAAAAATACGAATTACAGTATAGTACCTCCATCTATACCTCCATTTTTAACTTAGTCATGCAAGTATTATCAATCTTATACCAACTCCCCTAATAGTACATGAATGTGATTCAATAATACACACATGTGAACAAATAGTTATATAACTATGTGAATTAGTAGCAATTAATTGCTCATTTATCCGATAAATTACCCGATTTATCAATATAACCCCCAAGACATCAATTATCATCAGAATAGATGTCGATTTCCACTAACACTAATAATCTCAACACAATAGAACTATCAAATTCATCTTTAATCAACACGAACTTATTCATCATTAATATTATAACTCACAATATTTAACAACCAGGTCGTTTCCAGGAAAGAGGGGGCTTTTCAATAAGAATTTCTCCTTATTAGCGCACAATTAGGTGACCAAACCTCTCCTTGACAGAACTTCTAGATATTGTATATATTGCAATTTAATAATATGAATAACTTTGTTGTTTCAATTATTGATTTAATAATATATCATATAATGCAAATGATACTGTGACAATAATCGAATCAATAATATGAGAGATATGATGCAGCAATTACTATAGCAATAATTGAGTATAACTGAGTGACTTCTCACGTAAGCATCAATAACCAATACCGTGTGCTACTATGTAACCACACGTATTATTGTACTTTAACTACCGGGTAGTTCAACAGTTTTAACGGTAACACTTTCGCCGTTATTTTTATAAAAAGATAATTCTGTCGTTTTCTTACTACGACAATACTTCTGTTGTGGGGTCCACCAATGATTGTGCCGTCGTACGAATATTTCCTGTTAAAATGAATATTCCCCGACCAATCGAATATTATATAACCACTTGGTTACTTTGCAAAATCTATAAATATTACCCACAACTATAACATTATATCATATCCACACCATAATATTCAAAAATATATTTCGAGAGAAATTAATCTTTATTCATAAAAGTTGGGGTCTTACACCCGCAATCTGCTAATGCCATGATATATAGCTAAAATGTCTAAATTATCATTTAAATTTAAAACTAAAATGTATCAACCATTCAAAATACATCCCAATAATATCATTCGTTTACCATTTCAAATTATTACATCCACAAAATATATACCAAACTATCCATATATACATCTCAAATTCACTTTTCAATATAAATTACTACTATATTGAATTGTGAATTTGATTACATCCATAAAATAAATCGAACTATCCATAAAATTAAGCTACTACCTAAGCATGTAAGGTTGTAAACGAGTCGAATCGATCTGGATTCTAGGCTGCTCAGATTTGATTCGAGACAAAAATGACTTGCTCGTATTCGATTTGAATTCGAAATAAAATTTAAATAATGTACCCGTATTCGACTCGATGCAAAAAATGATACTCAAAGTTTGACTCAATTCGACTCGAAATTATATTCAGACTACTTGTTTTGAATCGAACTCGAGTAAAAACGAGCTTATATCATATTATTGATTCCAAATTTACAATTTACAATATACAATTTTAAAAAGTTAGACTTATGAATTACAAAATACACATTAGTAACATCAACAACATTAACATTCAAGTTTCTAGCAGCAGCATTATCCAACAAGCAGCATCACAAGGATTCAAGTTTCCAGCAAGCAGTAGCATTAACATTGATTCATTCAAGTGTCCAAGTCCAGGGATGAGAATTATCAGCAGTTTGTTTTTGCAGTATATGGCATACAAGATCAGCTGTAGCATTTATAATCCACATACAAAGTATCCCAGTAGCACCATCTAATTAGTCAAGGTAATCTTGGTACAACTGCTCGCGTTCAGAAATCTGCGTTGAATGGACACCAACGACACCTTGACCCCTCGCTTATATTGAAGCGGTAATCTCGGTACAATTGCTCGCGTTCATTTTTGATTCAATGCTAACTTACATATAAATTTTGGTATGTACTTTGATGGTGTATTTTGATGGTATGTATTGGTTGGCAAGCATTAATGAGTGGTTGCTATATATTTCCTATTTATGCATCTCACTTAAATTAGTACACCTCTGTATCGTCTGGTAGGTGGGCTGAAGCTGCTCAAATTTAACTCTTTTCTGGTAATTGGTATTAAGGCTCTAAATGGTTGGTATCATATGTCACTTCTTAAATGCATCACATTTTCTTTTAACATTGATGCATATTACTTTACTACTATAGCTGAAATTGTACAAGCGATTCTAGAAATCATGTCAAGGTTAATCGAGAACATTTGAAACATATTATTCTCAATGAAATGTGATTACTTGCTTGTCTAAAATTTTATGAAATAGCTGAACTGGGATTAGTTCAGATATCGCTCGAGTACTGCTGAATTTAATGCTAAAGTTTGAAACTTTTTTAAAAATTGTTAATGAAATTTATGTTTTTATTGAGGAAAATTGATGGGTGTTGTTGTGGCTATTTATTTTATCTGTCACTTTCTCCCTTTTCCTGCTTTTAGCTTTTTTCCTCGGATTCATCGATTTTGGAAAAAGAATTCATATTCTGTTCTCTGCTTTTCTTTTTTTAATGTCTGTTCTTCTTTCTCTTGATTGGCACCCTCTAAAAAAAAGAGTTAAGAAAGCTGTTCTTTTTTAAAGCCAGAAACTGGAATTGTTTGGGGACATAGAAACACTAGAACAATAAGGAAATAATTAAGAAAACTGTTAAATGTTGCTAGAAGGATTTGGAACTTATATGGTTGGGTCATTTTATTATGGCACAAGTGAAAAGGTCTAAAAATGTTTTATACATATTCGCACATAATGCTTTTATCAATCCATCGAATCAAATGCTTTTTCATTTGGATTGATTAGGTTTGAGGGTGGTTTGATCCTTTTTTCACATGTTACTCTTTCTTTCTCTCATTATCTTCCCTTTTTCTTTTTTCTTTTATCTATTATCTTCTAAATGAAGCTGTCAGAAGTATCAGATTCTATCAGGCAAAAAAGAAATCCTATTTCTTTCATTTTTCCTAAAGGCTTTTATTTTTATTAGCATGCTCATGCTTTTTGTGTATGTGAGTTTCTTTTCTCAGAATATTATTTTCTTTTTCTATATCAATAAAAATGCTAAAATCAAAGCAGCACTCAAAGTGGTTTATTCTCCTGGAATCTTCTTGTCTACTCAAAACCTATAATTCAATTAGAAATTGAGTCCCGTAGGATTATGAATTAAAAGGAGATTTTACGAAGTACACTTATTTTAACTGTATTAGAACTTTTGTGGGGATCAGACTCCACAATTCAAGACTATTCTCTTCTTTTCCGTCAACCATTAACATGTGATTCTGGCATTCACTGCTAACTGCTGTTTAAACCCTACCCAACTGAAACCCAAAATTTGAAACTTCAAAATTATTAATTCATAGCCTGTATGTTCATACATTGTTCTTGTTGATCATCATTTGTGAAATAATGCATCAAATGTACGTATACTCCAAACTTATAATTATTCCTACAAGATCTTAATTCATTTTGTCTAGTGATTAATTAAATCATGCATGTTGTGTGCTTAATTTGCAGTTGTCCTCGCAAGGATCAACCCACGATGAGATAGATTTTGAATTCTTGGGAAATTTGAGCGATGATCCTTACATTCTGCACACTAATGTCTTCAGCCAAGGAAAGGGTGACAGAGAGCAATAATTCTACTTGTGGTTTGACCCAACTGCTGATTTTCACACATATTCCATCCTTTGGAATCCCCAACGCATTATGTAAGCAGCTAGTATTCCAAATTTTAAATTACCAATCATTCAATTAGCTGTTCTTGTTGTTCAAAATTATTAATTTAAAATTGTATTGTAGCTTCAAGAATGCAGTTACTTTAGGTTATGCAGTTGAGGACTGATCCAAGGATGGAGGAAGGAATTACATGACCAATTGGAAAAGCACAAAACCGAGTTATAGAGGGTATAATTAATGTAATCGATATCTTTTGTACTAATTGTAATGTTGTAATGTGAATGATTTTAAATGATGTATATAATATTTTTTATATTTTATTTTATATTGTATTTGTGTTTGTTGAATAAATTTGCATTATTAATTTATTTTTTTTTAAATATAAAAAGGCTATAGCGACGGTCGCTGAGCGTCGCTATAGACATCTAAACACGATTTTGGCATGACCTATACCGACGGTCGGCGACCGTAGCTATAGGTCAAAAGACCGTCGTTATAGGTTTTAGCGACGGTCGACGACCGTCGCCATAGCCTAGAGCGACGGTCTACTGGCCTATAGCGACGGTCGGCGAACGTAGCTATAGGTCAATTTTCTAGTAGTGAATAGAGTCCTCATTAAATTTATTATCACACTATTTTATAGAATAGTGAAGACTACTAATACTACATCTCGGACCATCACTCCGTTCCTCGACTAGTTTCGGCTACGTTCTCATTTCCTGAAGAGAACAGTGAAAGAAAGGGTGAGCTCAACTAGCCCAGTAAGAAATATTACGGTTATGATTATACCGAATAATCCTTGGTCATAATCATACCAAATCCATCTATGCACGTAAGCCAAAGATGACTTTCGACATAATATAAACATGAGGATGATGACAATTACATAATAATTTAATAAAACAAGTTCAAGAATTAATTTATCCAGGAACCAACAACGTCCAAATTGTGAACATGATACTGCTTTGTGGAGTAAAAAATTTAAGAATGCTCAGAAGAATATTTCCATGAACAGATACTGGATGAAACGCAAATATCCAAGATATTCCACTAATTTCATGGAGTATAGAAGTCAAAACTTTAATCAACTGAGTATAATAGAATATATGAACTGCAAATGGATTTTCACCCGCCGTGCAGTAATCCACGTAGACAGATTATTTCCATAATTTAATAAGGAATGAATACAAAGGATCATTCACCATGCATGTGGTAATCCACATAGATAGGTTATTCCAACAGAATAATAAAGAATGGAATAACAGAATGATTCACCATGCGTGCGATAGACTGCACAGACAGGATATTTCGACAGAATAATAAATAATGGAACCAGGTCATGCGTAAACGCACAGACAGGATATTCCGACAAAATAATAAAGAAATGAATAATAGAAGAATTTCACCATGTATGCGGTGTTAGAGTTTATGCCCTAGAGGCCAATTATTTGATATAATTCTTAACATTTTGATATTATATTTGATTGAATAAATGAATAATTTTATTATGGTTTTATTTACTGCGTTATATAAATGTTAACATAATAAAAATCTTTAGAATATTGATACAATTTATATAGTTTCAAATATGTGACTTGAACATGAGATTATCTATTTACAATTAGTATCTATGTTCTTAAATGTCCCTAGTCGAGTATCATTGTTTGATGGGACAACAATGATGCATTAAGACTAGTATGTGGATTGACTGATGACCAAATCTCATTGGTCATAAATATATGAGATATTAAGTCAATGCATAGGTATATATTAGAGAACGATGTACTGGACAGACCCACCATGAGAAATCTATGTGGAGCATTATGCGAAATGTCATTAGCAATTCTCATAGTGACAATGATGTAATGGTCCTCCGACCTGAAATCACTATATTTCTACACGGGAATTTATGTACTTTGATATCATCAAATGTCACCTTTAATAGGGTGAACTATAAAGGTGATTATTGGGTACATCATGAATCGTGTGAGGAATATGAGTGATCTAAATGGAATTTAACCATCGTATATATTTGGGGTGATATCCATAGGCCTCTTGATTGAGTAGGACTATGAAATGCATGACCATGCTCAAATAGTGATTTATTTCATATAGTCTACCCATTGATCAAGAAACACTCAGATTAAATTATGAAGAGTATGACACATTCCATGACTCGAGTTTAATCTAAGATATTAAGGTTAAAAGGATTAAATTATATTAAAACATTGGTCACGAAAAGGTTGCATCGAATCATCGATCTTATTATTACTTGGGTAGAAGTGATGCATTACTAGATGCCACTCACTGTTTATAATTTTATAATATAATTTTAAAATTATAGCCAACGTAATAATAACCTATAGGGTCACATACATAGAACATAATTTAAAAAGGGAATTAATTTAAATTTTAAAGATTTAAGTATATCAATATGATTGATAGTATTTAAATTACGAATTTAAATTAATAAGATAATTTATATATAGATATATTAATTAAGTAAGACTTAATTAAGATATATATATATAAATTTGAATTTTATTTTAATGAGATTAGGGTTTTGATTAATTCTGATTTACTGCTATATATATGATATATTAGTGTATTAGGGTTTTTAATCATAATTCTAAAACCTTAGCCGCTCTTAGAGATAGACTAGAGAAAATAGTTTCGAAAATCTTCATCCTTGGTGGCTAGTACCGCAATTCCTTTTTACTACAGATCGTACGAAGGTTTACGGGGCGTTCGTGTGGATACCATAGAGACGATATTCCGTTGGATTGCGTTGGAGATTCGACCGCATCGTTTCTAGCTTTCATAATCGATATAATATCTAAACCACTTAATTAATTTCTGTTTCGCATGGATCCTGTTTTGGGTTTCGGAGATTGCTTTGATTATTTTATATTTCCACTGCGTTTTTGTGTCGAAATCCCTACATGCGATACTTCACATATACATGTTATAACAACATAATAATAAAGAATGGAATAACATAAGAATTTCACCATGTATGCGGTACTTCGCATATACATGTTATTCCAACATAATAATAAAGAATGGAATAACAAAAGAATTTCACCATGTATGCGGTACTTCGCATATACAGGTTATTCCAGCAGAATAATAAGGAATGGAATAACAATAGCTCTCTTCATGAATACGAAAGAAATAATACCCCTTACCTTAGAATAAAGCTGGATACTAGAATAGAGAGGTAGCAAACTTCTCTTCTTCTTTCTCTCTAAAATTTTTTTATATAATAAATGCTCTATAGCTTTAGAGAATTGATGAGAAATGAAGGAAGAATAAGCTTCTACTTATAAAAAAATATAATTTCGATAATTGCACGTTTTGGGGCTCGAAATATTACAGTACAATACCTCTAACTTTTCTTTCATTTTTAATTTAGTTTTACAAGTATTATCAAACTTGCACCACCTCTCCTAATAGTAAATAATGTGAATCAATAGTTCAATCATGTGAATCAATAGTATAATCATGTGAAAAATACGAATTACAGTAAAGTACCTCCATCTATACCTCCATTTTTAACTTAGTCATGCAAGTATTATCAATCTTGCACCAACTCCCCTAATAGTACATGAATGTGATTCAATAGTACACACAATTGAACAAATAGTTATATAACCATGTGAATTAGTAGCAATTAATTACTCATTTATCCGATAAATTACCCGATTTATCAATATAACCCCCTAGACATCAATTATCATCAGAATAGATGTCGATTTCCACTAACACTAATAATCCCAACACAATAGAACTATCAAATTCATCTTTAATCAACACGAACTTATTCATCATTAATATTATAACTCACAATATTTAACAACCAGGCCGTTCCCAGGAAAGATGGGGCTTTTCGATAAGAATTTCTCCTTATTAGCTCGCAATTAGGTGACTAAACCTCTCCTTGACTGAACTTCTAGACATTGTATATATTGCAATTTAATAATATGAATAACTTTGTTGTTTCAATTATTGATTTAATAATATATCATATAATGCAAATGATACTGTGACAATAATTGAATCAATAATATGAGAGATATGATGCAGCAATTACTATAGCAATAATTGAGTATAACTGAGTGACTTCTCACGTAAGCATCAATAACCAATACCGTGTACTACTATGCAACCACGCGTATTATTGTACTTTTACTATCGGGTAGTTCAACAGTTTTAACGGTAACACTTCCGCCGTTATTTTTATAAAAAGATAATTCTGTCGTTTTCTTACTACGACAATACTTCTGTTGTGGGGTCCACCAATGATTGTGCCGTCGTACGAATATTCCCTGTTAAAATGAATATTCCCCGACCAATCGAATATTATATAACCACTTGGTTACTTTGCAAAATTTGTAAATATTACCCACAACTATAACATTATATCATATCCACACCATAATATTCAAAAATATATTTCGAGAGAAATTAATCTTTATTCATAAAAGTTGGGGTCTTACACGTGCAATCTGCTAATGTCATGATATATAGCTAAAATGTCTAAATTATCATTTAAATTTAAAACTAAAATGTATCAACCATTTAAAATACATCCCAATAATATCATTCGTTTACAATTTCAAATTATTACATCCACAAAATATATACCAAACTATCCATATATACATCTCAAATTCACTTTTCAATATAAATTACTACTATATTGAATTGTGAATTTTATTACATCCACAAAATAAATCAAACTATCCATAAAATTAAGCTACTTACTAAGCATTTAGGCTATAAACGAGTCGAATCAATCTGGATTCTAAGCTGTTCAGATTTGATTCGAGACAAAAAAGTCTTGCTCGTATTCGATTTGAATTCGAAATAAAATTTAAATAATGTACTCGTATTCGACTCGATGCAAAAAATGATACTCGAAGTTTGACTCAACTCGACTCAAAATTATATTCGAACTACTTGTTTTGAATCGAACTCGAGTAAAAACGAGCTTATATCATATTATTGATTCCAACTTTACAATTTATAATATACAATTTTAAAAAGTTAGGCATATGAATTACAAAATACACATTAGTAACATCAACAACATTAACATTCAAGTTTCTAGCAGCAGCATTATCCAACAAGCAGCATCACAAGGATTCAAGTTTCCAGCAAGCAGTAACATTAACATTGATTCATTCAAGTGTCCAAGTCCAGGGATGAGAATTATCAGCAGTTCGTTTTTGCAGTATATGGCATACAAGATCAGCTGTAACATTTATAATCCACATACAAAGTATCCCAGTAGCACTATCTAATTAGTCAAGGTAATCTTGGTACAACTGCCTGCGTTCGGAAATCTGCGTTGAATGGACACCAACAACACCTTGACCCCTCGCTTATATTAAAGCGGTAATCTCGGTACAATTGCTCGCGTTCGGAAATCTGCGTTGAATGGATACCAACGACACCTTGACCTGTTGCTTATATTGAAGAGGTAATCTCGGTACAATCGACGATTGATGCAGTAGAAGACGCCACACACAACTATGAATTGTTGTATGATAAGTCAAATTGAATCTCAAAGAAATAACTAAGAAAATACTTATGAATTCTTTAAAGAACCAAAAGTATAGAATAACTCACAAATATATTGAATAATAATAATGAATAATGTGTTTGATTACATAACTTGAACATCTATTTATACTACTCAAGACAATCCAAATTCTAATAGGAATTTATAAACTATAACCTTAATAGAAATCAATTTGGAAAAAAAATTCTAATTAAAAAGGAATCTTAATTACAATAGAATTATAAAATCTAAAAATCTCTCAATTGCCATGTAAAAGAAATTCTGTGACGCGTGACTAAGCTGGTAAAAAGGCCACGTGAATCAGATCATGTACTGAACCTTAAATTGCTTCATGAATATTATTGTTTGAAAAGTCCACTTGAATTGCTTAAGTCTGATAACTTGAAAAGGGTGCGGCCCACATGATTAAATATAACCATTGCTCCATGTTTGGTGATATGATATGAATGGGTCAATTTGATCGGTCTAATAATACTTGAATTGTACTCCTTTGAATAATCTTCAACCCAATTATTTAAAATTATTTGATGAACCACTGAGACTTGAATTGGGTTATTATCGTTTGATGACAGCTTGATAAGGATTGTATCAAAGTGGATCGATGTGAGTAAAGATCCTTGCTTTTTCTCTACGATTTTATTGATTTGATTCCAATTTTTATTGCTTTGAATTTGAGCTATAGCACACACTTGATGATTCCTTACTTGAGTTAGGTTTGCTTTACATATAGAGTTCTCTCTCTACATATGTATCTATCTAATAAAATTCAAATGATTTTGAATTTTCCGCTCATTCAATAAATCATCTGGGCCGTCCAAAGTTTGGGATAAATCTCACCATCCATCTATCTAATAAAATACAATCTATCTAATTCTATCTATCTATATCTATATTCTATATATCTAATTATATCTAATAAAATACAAATAATTTTGAATTTCCCGCTCACTCAATAAATCATCTAGGACGTTCAAAGTTTGGGATAAATCCCACCATCCATCTATCTAATAAAATACAAATAATTTTAAATTTCTCGCTCACTCAATAAATCATTTGGGTTGTCCAAAATTTAGAATAAATTCCAACGTCTATAGTGCCGGAGGCACGAGACTGTTGCTAGTGTGTATATATTGTACATAGAAGGAAATTTATTAGAATACTATCGAATATATTTGCAGGTTAATTAATTATTTGGGCCATATATTTACAAGAAGAGTTTAGCCGGATCAGATCAAGCAATGTTGTCAAAAATACCCTTTTAGTTTCTGCAGCTTGATGCCTTCTCTATTCCCTTCTGTGCGTGTGTGTCTATATAGATTATAGATATGTATATGTATGCATCTATATATAGAAGTTCATTTTTTCTCTCTATGTGTGGGTTAAGGGCGAGTGTTATATTTATTTTCTTCAAATTTTAAATTTATAGAGTTTCTATAAATATTGTTCTCCGTCTATTTCAAATTTTAATAGATTTTTGAAAAGTTAATTTGAAATATTTTTAAATTTAAAAGGAAGATGTTTTATTCAAAAATATTTATGCTTGTCAAAAGAAAATAAAAAATGAAGAATTATTCCTGAAAAAATTGAAAGACAATAAAGAGTTGTAGTTCACACTTCACACTACAAATTTCATAGGATGCCCCGAGAAGGAAAACACACTGACCCGAAGCGGATAGGTCAATTATTCGTGAAGTCATCTTCAGTCTTCAAATTATTTATCACAGTATATCATAAAACCTAAATTGAAATTCATCAGTAAAAAATGTCGATGGGGACTTCTTCATCAAAGAGGGAGGAATCTCAGTTAATTGAAGATGGAGACCGTACAGCTGATCTGCCTCGCACTTTCAAGTACCTAATGGGTAAGTTAGCTTTAGTTTCTTCATTTTCCCTCATTTACTCATTCAATAAATCTCTTGTAGTTCAATTATATCTATGAATATATATAATTGTAGCCACACAGTTTATGTCTCGGGGAATTCCATTCATATTCAATACATGGATCGTCAGGCACCTCACTGAGAAAGACTATGCGGTATCTACTATTCTTTGCAATTTCCTAGCAGACGTTGTTCCTAATTTTGATTTTTGTTAAGCTTAAAACTTGAATGTCCTTGTATGCAGTTATTCATTAAGTGCTTTAAATTGAATTAGATTAATACAACCTGTTACAAAACATCATACATTGTGATTGTTTATTCAGTGAGAAGTTAAGAAGGAATTCAGTCACTTTTTCATCCATCATCATTACTGATTATTCGAATCTCTATTGCATGTATAAAAAGGAACTCAATCTCAATGTGGGTGTTATTGAGTCTATTTGATGGTTGTGCAATGTTTTAAAATTAGTTAGGAAACTTGTGTTCCTTTTCCGGACACTTGGGATGCTTTTAGTTGTTATATTGCATTTGAGGTTTTTAGTTAGAAAGTGACATACAATTTTTATAAACTCGTGTTGGGCATTTTCATGAACAGCTGTGATTTACTATGCACATCATATCATTCATCAAGAGTATGGACCAATTTTTGTTCTTCACCTAATTTCAATTTGAGCCATATGTCATCACAGTATCTTTCCACTCTTTGAATGCTCTGATTCGATTATTTTAAGTAGAGGTAAACAATTACGTACTATTATTGTCAGCTCTATGTGAACAATTACTTGCTATCTAGGATTTTTGCTGACCGGTGTATGACTTTAATTATACTTTAAATTGAATTTCTTTTAATGTTTCTTTGTGGGTCTTGGAGAAAGGGTGCCTTTTACGGGGCATTTTTAGGTTTTACATAGAGATCGGAGGGCTGTTTCCATTTAAGGACTGTGGTTTTTACTACTTGTTTTATCCTTTCCCTTTGCGAAAGTTCAGTTATGTATAATTACTTGTGGCTTTTATGAGTTTATTTCAACAGGTCTTACATTTCTTTCCTTTATACGATGCAGCTGTATGCTGTGCAATTTCACCTATTTGTCACTTGTGTTTTGTTCCTTAGTCGAGAGGGTTTCCGGCGAGCATGCATGAGGGCGGAATTTAGCTGGTAATTTCCCATGCTTATATGCAATTGCAAGTTATTCTTTTGTTGCAGTACAATGTTCATTTACTTGATTAATTTTACTAGTTACGATGAATCCTGAGTAGTACTTTGCATGCACAACTAAAATAAGTATGGATTTATGATTCATACTGGACTTGTAAATTGTAATTTCAGTCTTCTCTGTAGAGCTTAAAATTCTATATGTTTGTCTTTATCTCTTTGTGGAAAAGATTGCACACGACATATAGGGGTCTTTGAATGGAGGAGGTGAACACGTGGATTTTTTCTTTGACATGTTGACATAACTCTTGTAATCCCTCCCTTACCAGTTTGGGAAAATACAATAGTTAACACATGAATAGTTAATATATGAATGTGTACAGTGCATCTCATGAAATGTTTTAATCTCTTGTTACAGTGATGGTACTTCAAATGGGGAAAATGCAGCAAAACTTTTGAAAATAGCCTGGATGACTCTTCCATTAGGGGTAGTCATTTCAATTGCAGCATGCGTATTTGTCTTCTGGTGGCAAGATTTAAGTTATTCCAATCCATATGCCCAAGCCATCTTAATTCATGGTAATCTGCAATGACCCTTATATATATATATATATATATATATATATATATATTCCTGTTATGCAAGGTGCAGTGACTCATTTATGCAACTGACCTCCATCTGCTTATAAACTTCAATTGAAAATGGAAAACGGAAAACCATGATGCCATGGGGAAACACATGTATATTAGGATACAGTTATAAATTTGGAGTTTCTAAAAGTGCTGGGAACAACATGCATTTGGTAGAAATCTGGAGGTGATGTGCAGAAAATACCCTCAATGAACAACCATGTTACGAAGATTTCAGAATAATTTGTTGTTTTTTCATGAAATGATGTCTCTGTTGATATATATACTTTTTATGTGAGAGATTAACTCATTTCTTATTGCAGGCTTTGCGTGTATGCTAGAGCTATTGGCAGAACCACTGTATATCCTTTCGCAGAATTTACTTCTCCTCAAGCTTCGGTTGATGGTTGAAACTACAGCGACTCTTTTGCGCTGTGTAACAACCTACATCCTCATTATCAAGCAAACCAACATGGTAAAAGTTAGTGTAAGAAGTTGGTTTTGAAATTTGTGACAATGAAGGGGATTTTTGTCTAGTGAGAGCGTAAATAATATCATTGCTGATATATACAGCTGATAGTATCAAAAACTTATCGTTTTCATGCAGGAGAAAGCGATTGTATTTGCGTTATCACAAACGTCTTATGGAGCTTGCGTGTTTTTGGGTTATTGGGGATATTTTCTTCTGATACATGTTATAAAAAGTTCCGATCTTTTTCCTTTCAGGTTAGTTTGTTATCAACTGTATGTCACTCCCACCATTGGCTCATTTGCTTTTAGTACTTGCAGGAAAAGATAAGGTTGAAATACTTCAGTCGAGGCTTAAAATAAGTATGCGTAGAAGTATTTTCAAAAATAGATGGTTGTATTTATTTTACCTAGGGCACCCTTAACCTTTAGCTAGTATCACCTTCGACTCTTTGAGGGAACCAGAGGATTGCTCTCTCCAGTCTCTTAACTTTAGATATGAATAATGAAGAGCTATTCAGTTCACACTCCACAGTCCCACCTTCATTTGATAGGAACCTTAACCCTGTACGCTTGTTCCCTTCAGCTAGAATCATCATCACTATGCTTTAGGTTTCCCTTATTGCTTTTATAGTGGTTTGTAACTGCTTTTTCCGATGATAAGACAAACACAACTAACTTCCCAAGGAGATGATGTGACTACGCCTCTTGGCCATTTTGAACACTTGACATATTTAAATTGCATTTAGTCAAACTCTTTAAATATATACCCATCAACTGGCAGGTTTCCTGTTTAAAAGGATTTGACAAGATTAGTTCATTGACCTCTTACAATTAGCCATAAACTATGATGGCTAAGCAGAATCATGTGTTAGCATGTTTAACTTCTTGGTGTTTTACAGCCTGTATAATTATCTAGATTTCTAGGGACTAATAAATGGCATCATAATTTTAGCCACTAGTTGGAAGTGAAAGAGGAAATTCAAAGCTCCTATGGCGAAGCAGTGCGAGGTGAACTAAAAGCACTTTTAAATTAAACTCATTTTTTTTCTTTTTTATAGTTTTTGTGTCCCTTCGAAAGCACTTTTAGCAAGTAGCAATATTGGCTCCAAAGTAATTTTGGCATAAGTAGAAAATTTGTGCCTTTGGAATAGCGGTCGCGTATTTTTTTTTGACTATTTCACAAATGTACAAGTTTGTCCTAAATTATTGAAGAGAAATTGAAAGCCCATACCACACCTTTGCTATAAAGTTTGTCCTAATTTTTTTAAAAGCATTTTGCAATTGTGCAGTCAAACACAGCCCTCCACTATGTTTACACTAAATTTCATGCTTCTTAGATCACCATGTTTTATTTTGATTATTTGGGATAAATCACTTTTTGGTCACTGTACTAGGGTACGGTTTTCATTGTGGTTACTGAATTTTTTTGTTACAATCGAATAACTGTACTCTCAAAAATTACAAAGTGGTCATTCCGTTCGATTTCCGTCCAAAAATTTAACGGAAATGTTGACTGTGCATATTGATCCGTTATTTTTGCTGACGTGGCTCGTTATTTGTTGACGTGGCTCGTTATTTGTTGACGTGGCTCGTTATTTGCTGACGTGGAGTGTAGAAGGCTTGCCTTAAAATTTTTATTAAAGAAAATGTTGCTAACAAGTGTTGAAATTATTATTGTAATAATAATAATAAATTTTAAATAATTAAAATTTTAAATAATAATTAAATTTTAAATAATAATAATTATTGTAATAATAATTAAAATAATAATATTAAAATTATTAAATAATTATTATTATTTAGAATTTTAATAATAATTATTACTCAATATGTGTTACTCAACGGCTGATCTTTCTTCTCACTTCTATACACAAACATCACTTTTATTCATAGTCCATCTTCAGTGATTGGAGAGATGCCAGAAGATTTCACATGGCTGGGAGGAGATTATCGGTGAGGTCGGCCGGATAATTGTTGACGGCGTCGGAGCCGACGGAAATGGCGGAGATGTGGGCTCGAGGGTTAAAGAGAACGACGTGCGTGTAGATCCAGACGAGCGCGGCGAAGCGATTTGTTGTTTTGGGTTGTGCCGTTGTGGGTTGGATTTGGCTTTTGGTGGTTTTTATTTGCTTCCCTCTGATTTCTCTGAGCAGTGCTCTCTTGTTCTGTTTCAAGTATGGGCCGATCTATGTGTGATTCTCGCTCATCCTTTCCATATATCCGATTTGATTTGTTAATTGTTGGTTGTACCATGTCCCTTTGGGTCGATAATTTGCTGACTTTTAATGTATTTGCAATCAATTCTATCTTGTACTTCTTGTTAATCTCAATACCTAGATTGGTTTGCTGTTTTAGTATTTCCTTTAGTTTATTGTTAAATCTGTTTGCCTTTGTTCAAATCGATCTAATTGTGCTCGTCGGCATCTGTGTCGGTTTATCCTTGAAAATCATTTTGTCTCGCCATCCTTAAGATCTGATTTCTGCGTGATTATGATGGGCTGGATCTTGTTTTGGGGGATGATTTGTTTTGGGAAAGTATCTCATGGGACATGAATTAGCGAATCAATCGATTGTGAAATAGACAGAATGGAAATTATTATTATTATTTTGTAATTATTATTATTTTTATAATTAAAAATTATTATTATTGTTGTTATTATTATTATTATTATTTTTATTATTCTTAATAATATTATTTTTATTATTATTATTTTAAAATTATTATTAAGATACAATTATTCTTAATATCTATGAGCATGTGCTTGACACATAATGATACACATGGCAAAACCATATACATATCAACAAAAAAAGCGGAGTCAAATCGCCAACTCAGCACTTCCGTTCGCCAACTCAGCACTTCCGTCCGTTTTTTGGACGTAAATCATAAAGAATGACTATTTGGTAAGTTTTTGAGAGTATAGTTATTCGATTGTAACAAAAAAAGTTTCGGTAACCACAATGAAAACTGGACTCTAGTACAGTGACCAAAACGTTATTTATCCCTCGATTATTTATATGGATAAATGTAGGAACGGTACATGATCATGTAACATAGTTCAATATTTATTTGATGAACTTGTGATCTCAAGATAGGGCACAATAAATATTTTTTGTTTCCTAGTTTGTCTGTTGATGTACACCAAATGCTATGTTGTTACATGCTATTCTTTATTATTGTAGTGATCATAAATATTGACTGCCTTCACAGAGTCGGAAATATTTTGGATTATGATAAGCAGCTTTCAAATATGTGTATGTTGTTTACTCTTCAATCTTTCCGAAAATTGATCCTTCAAGAAGGAGAAAAGATGGTTCTTGTATGGTTGGATACGCCATATAATCAAGCTGTATACGGACTTGTAGACAAATTAGGTATGTATTAGTAAGCATATCCTTTATATTAGATATACTAAGCTTCAGCTTATAAAATCAGTGTGCTACTTCTAATAAAAAACAATCTATTTTGAAATAGTACTATGATTGGGAAGAATCTAGTTACTATTGATCTATAAATAGCTATCCGTTATTTATTTGGGATGTATTCAAACAGACCAGCAATCGTGTTTCAGGGAGCTTAGTGGTGAGGTTGGTGTTTCTTCCTTTTGAGGAAAGCTCATATGCCACATTTGCAAGGTCTGCATCAGGTTTATTTCTCTCCTTTCTTGATCTTTTCATCAATGTTTTATTCAAGGATTTGTCTTTCTTATTTTGACTTCCCATTTTGTAATTTGTCCTTTTTATCATGTTTGGTTATTTTATCTCGTTTCTGCTTATTGTTTTGCTAGACAATATTCATATATTATTAGTTGATGACGAAATGTTGTAAACACATTGGGAGCCTTGAGGCTGTCCGTGTGGTAGGAATTTGGTCCTGAGAGCTACTTGATTGCAATGGTGTCATGAGAGCTGTTACAGTGGGTTGATATTATGCTCTAGAGTCTAGAATAAAGGATAACACCTACGTAATCCAATCCTTTCGGAGTATGGGAATGTGGTAAAATCAATGGACCCTATTGTTTACATTGGTTAATTTTATCCTATATTTAGTAGGTTCATTACCTAGAAATTGCCCATACCAGGGTAGCGGAAATATTATATAGAGTCAGCCTGCAATGCATCTGAACAAAGTGGCTGGTAGTATCTTGCATGTGCCATTTATCATGAATTCACACTTGCAACTTCAAAATTTCAACATCTGCTTTAAATTTTAATCCCATCTTTAGTTTTTGGTCCAGCTAAGATTTGATGGTGATACTAGAGTAAGACAGGTTTGCTTGTCTATTAGTCACGACTTTTCATTGTTAAACATAATTTGAATGTTATGATCCTCAAAAGGCCATAATTGGTATGTCTATGGAAGGCGGGTAGAATAGGAATATTGACCCATCATAGGCACCTGGTTGGATGATAGGTCACTGCCCTATGATTGACTCAGTTTGTTTGATAGATTTTTTAATAGAAAGTCAAAGGGTGTATAATAATTGCAATTTTCATAAAATAAGGAATTCAAGATATCTACTTATGGGTGAAAATGATCTCGAGTCGACAGTACTTTCCTCATATTCTACTCGAAACTTTTTTAAGATACTCAGATTTGTAGAATAAAATTTTGCAATCTTTGCTTATATTCGAATTCGACTCATTTTATTGTACTTGAGTTTGACTCGACTCCTCATTTTTTAATCGAACTACTCGCGAGCTTTTGAGACATACACGAATTAGAATTGAATCATTTATATTATGATAATGTATATAAAATTAACTCAGTCAAGTAGTTGAAATAATTAAAATTTAAACACTTCAAATTAGATCTCTAGCATTGTAAAAAAAAAAATTAATGAGATGATATTATCATTCTTGAAACAATTAATGAACTACTTTCAATTATAAAAGTATGTGGAGAATTTAATTTTTAAATAATATATATTAAATAAATCGAGTATACTCCATACAAATAAGGATCAACGAACTTGTGTCGAGTATTTATCAGTGAGGTAAGAAAAATTCGATACTTTAAATGAGCGAACAATGAGTGGCTGATATTCGACTTGTATAAGTGTTCGAGTATTATTCGACTCATTTAGGTATCGAATCCGAGTCTCATTCGAATTTTTTGAGCCGATTCCGAACCGGGTTTTGAACCACTAAATACATTTTCAGCCCTATATCTACTTGACATTATACTTCAATGTTTAGAGCAACAGATAATAAGTACACACGAGAGGCGAACATAAACTTGGATTTATTATAACTGATGTGCTAAATCAAGGACAAAATTATTGTTCCAGGTATATTTAATCCTTGTCTAGTATAATGTCATGCGTATGATATCTTAAAAAGTAGAAGCAGTATATTCGTGTCACTCTGGCCAATAACTCACGCGTTTAGTCTTCCCCAGTGAGCATCTTAATGAACTGGAATGTGGTGTTCTAGCAAGGTTTCTTTGCAATTGACCTCAAACAATATAAAGGTGGACATAACTTGTTGCCTTGATAGTGTGAGACAGGGAAGAAAGAAGAGACATAAATGTAGGGGCTCTAACATGTGAGAAAGGGTCCCATACCATACCTTCTGGGACCTCGATGATTAATGCAAGATTAAGGTCCAACATTATTTGAATTTTGTACAAAAAAAAAGTAAGAGAACTGGAAATTGGAATTATAATTTATGTGGGCTTATGGAAAATAATAATTATTTTACATTGAAATATTGCATCTATAATGTCTTTTAAACTTGTTAAACCACCGGTGGATTTTGCCTTTCCAGGTCATGAGGATGTCATAAAACTCACCTGTCTTATCTTGGAATAAGTGAACTGCATACTTACTCCACTCTGTCTAGCATATGATAACCAGTTCAACTTACTGGGTTCTGCCTTATGATACACCATGAAAGTGGATTGTTGGTTTCCATTGAGTTACTGTGATGGAAAAAAATGATGGTCATAACTGACTATTGGTTGCCCATCCATGTGTATAATTTACGTTACTCTTTAAAGGAATGTTGAAGTATTTAATTGTTACCAATTTTGTTTATTTCCTCCTATTTTCACCAGGTTTTGGAAAATAGAATATATTGTCCTCCATCCACAGTGAGGTAGCTGTTAAAAATTTGGTCCCTCGCTGGTCACACAAACTCGATAGGAATTATAATATTTTCTTATAAAGTGTTTGTATAAGATTTAATTCTATTTTGATGTGCAATGTTCAAGGACTCTTTAGCAGTACAATCTCCGCAGTTTTATAGGTTAGCAATATATGACAAGTAATGTATTGGTTTCCTTTTTGTATAATTGGCTGCACCATAGACAGTTGCCTAGCAAGGGTTTTTGATCAGCTTATTTATGCAACATTGGCATGACTTCATGAAAAAATGCTGGTTTAATCCTTTTACAAGGAGTAAAATACTTTTTCTTTTTTAGGAGGAGAATACGCACAGAAGAGCAGGAAGTTAGGAACTTGTCTAACTGATGCCCTAAAGCTTGTTTTGTTAATTGGTATCATTTCTACATCACTCATATTTAGTAATCTTAATTATATTTCAACTGCGTATATGGTGTTTTTTTGTAGAATTAATTGCTGAGGCTCAAGTTTAGGTTGTGGTTGTCGTAGTCTTGATAAATTAGTTCTTCTAATCATTGAAATGGTTAGAAACTGATTAACATATAAATATATGAACAAATTCTTGAGGAATGAAAGAATGGCATGTGAGTGAGTTTATAGTAATAATGATATATACAAAATAGCCAGTTTGCTTGAATGCGTAAAATTATGTTGTGCTAAATGGTAAGTACATAAACCTTAATTATCTTAAATTTGTCAATTTAGAGGCTCATATGCATATTATCTCAGTTCTGTTACTAGTAAATTGAAGTCATCTACATAGTATAACTTATAAGCAAATATGTTGCAGATAGCAAATTATTGAAGAATCAGCAATTCTCATTGATAATAATAATATTCAATAGCAATTTCACCTTCTATATATTCCCAAAGGCGTGATCAGTATTATACTGTTTACGAGCCAAAGTTCTTGCCCAAGGACATCAATTAAATTTGTCAAGTTTGCCTTTCTTGTGATCTTCCATGCTTTAGCGTTTGTTTCTTCTGGGTCAGGCTGTCACTTTATTCTTTATCTAAGAGGGAAAAAAATTAAAAATACAAGGTAAAATGTCACTTATTGATGCATTATCTACCTTGATTTAACATAATCTTAATTATCTAACACGTGAAGTTGGGATAAAGGTTTCATGAGTAGTAGTTTTAATATCAATGTAGGCTTAAGCATACTGAAGTTCCCTCATTTTCCTTCTATAAAAATGTAAAGACTCTAGAGGATGCAAATTCATGACCTTAGTGAACTCACTTTTAAGAAGCCTCTCACTTTGAGGTTGCTTGTATAATTTCTTTTAAGCTCCTATTACATGTCTTTTAGGGCTGGTAGTTGTGGCATTTGGCCCAAGCTTTTCTTACTCTCTCATCAGAGTGTTATATGGTCAGAAATGGAGCGATGGTGAAGCCTCTACAGCCCTCCGATTTTATTGTCTGTACGTCATTGTTCTGGCTATGAATGGTAAGTAAGATTACATATTCAATCTTTCATTCTTTCTGCCCATCTTTATAGTAAATTTTTCTTATTTTGTGATTAGGACCTTTATTATAAAAAATTGTTCTTGGAGAAATTAATTTATATTTTTATTGTTGTTTTTCTTATCCTTAGTGTCGTCGTCATTGTTATTATCTATTGCGACACATTATTGTTATGTTAACCTTCTATATGACACTTAATTATGTCATGGGATAATTATAAGCATGAGATGGGAAGTATATCAGGAACTGAAATTGTCATTAATAGCCTTGGATATTGTGAATTATCATATGTGCAATCCTATTGTGTTGCATTTGCATAAAACATTTCTTGAAACATTAATACTCTATTTTTTATTATACAAAATGATAGGGTATCTTCTTCTTCTTTACTAATTACAAGTATTTTGGCCCCAAGTATCAGCCATTTTTCTAAATTGATAGGATATCTTATCTCATAAATCTTCTCCAATATGCACATAAACTCTCTGTCTCAAACACCACTCAGCTCCTTCCAGAAACCGCTTCTGACTAAAACTCTCCCATTCATATACCTCAGTGAAATCTCATCCTCCACCAAACAGAACAAAGAACAGACTTAATACCTTCTATCAAACACTTCCTTACGACGGATTGTTTATTATGCATCACAAGAACCGTACCGGTGCAACCATCTATATAACTCATACTGCTTCCAGCTTGTAATCTATCAAGAAGGAATTAACAGTCCCTCTCTGATTCTTTTTAGTCCCCATGCATTCAAGTAGACAAACCTGGAGTTTGACCCTTTAATACAGAAGTCACTAAATTTATTGCCCTCAATTTGTTTATGATACCTTTTTTTCTTCTTCTTTGATAAATGAGGATGACATACCTTGCACAAATCTATTAAGTATGACGACAAACATTTGCATTCAACTTTCAGTTGGATGTTTGACTGCAGTTTGTTCTTTTAACATGCAACAATTACATTATTTTTAAGAAGGTTCGTCGTACAATTTCGGCGTTTCAAAAAAGAAAATGGAGTCTTTATCTATATTATATATCTGCAACTTTTATTAGCAATTCCATTTAGATCAAGGAAGGGATAAGGATTCAATAGAAAGAAAAAAGAGAGGACCTTATTTGCCAGAGGTCAGAGGCAACTTGTTATATACCTTGCATGTTAATAGATTTTCTTCTATACTAGGATAAAAAGAAATTTAAAGAAAATGAGTAAACTAAGTAAATATAGAAGAACCCAGATCCCAAATGAACAAATTCAAACTTAAAAAGGGGATATGCTGGCGTACTAGAATCTGCCGAATCCTGAAGGAGGCCCATTTCCTGGACTTTCGTCAGTTATTTCAATAGACTTTGAGATGTCAGATTCAATAGGCCCTACGTTTCCATTTGAATACTTAAATTGATGTTGTTCAAGTTACAGAATAGTAATTGTCTCTTGATTGTAATTAGAAATCGTTAATTAATAATAAATTTTCGGTTTATTTATAAAATGGGTTTTCGTGAAAAATATATATTTTTCGTACCATGCTTCTAGATGATGCTAGAATAAACTTAATTTCTTTTTGCTCTGATGTTGCATCAGGAACATCTGAAGCATTCTTGCATGCAGTGGCAACAGAGAACCAGCTCAAGCGCTCAAATGATTCCTTGCTAATATTCTCTTTGATCTACCTTGTGCTAAATGTATTACTAATTCGATCTGCTGGGGCAGTGGGGTTAATTCTTGCAAATTCTCTGAGTATCCTTTACCCACAAAATGCTTGGTAGCCAGTAAGATGAATAGTATAAAAATGGTTTTTGACAATTGCCTGCTGATATTGTGGCAACTTTCTCCTCTACTGTATAATCTGATAAGGCCATTGAATCTGGTCCATCTAGATAGCAGAAAGGGGGCACGTATATCTTGAATTAATCTTTCATACACTTTGTGATTAAAGATTAAAGAACACAATGTTTGTTTAATGATATTAGTAGATTAAAGATTTAGATTTTTCATTTCTGAGTTCTGATTTCTTGACAACCGTGAAGATATGTTATTTAGGATTATTTACTCAACTGTATTCATCAGGCAGTATTTTAAGGTATACTTTTAGCTTGTGCAAATTACTCTTTATTGTTAAAAATTTATTGTTGGGCCTTATCTTTGCGCATCTCACATTTGATAATGTATATTTGATGTCCTAAAAACAGTGTGACCTGATGTTGACCTCTGTGCAGGATACTTCCTCATTTTCCTTCCGCCACTGCTTGCCTTCCGGTTGGACAGTTCTGTTGTTTTTTAGTGTAGTGACTCTCGTCTCTGAGAAAATATTTCTGGATCGGGATAATTTTTGGCCTACATTTTCAATTCACTTCTCCATTGGAGTGACTTGCTTTTGTATTGCTGCCTTTATCATGTAAGTATTAAGTTATGTTTTTGTCTCTTTGAAAACTTATTGATTTAATTTGGGGATACATCTATGCGATGTGTTGTGGCCGTTAATCATTTCCCATTGCTTATTGTAGAAATTTTGATTGCTTAAAAATTGCATAGTTTTCTTTTGACAGTAATTTCCATGTTCATCTATAGCTATCACCGTGAGAGGCATTTCATCAACAAAGTTGTACGTTTTCGTGAGCATGCTGATTAAACAAGGAACAAGGACTTCTTCAAACATTCTTGAAGGTGAGATTAAATTCATTGACTTTACTTTAAATCGTTTTTTACGTCCTCAAATATTTGTGCGGATATATTAAATAAATAAAAAACTGCATTTTTGGTCCAGCTAAAAAGAAACACGAGGAAGCCAGGCCATTCATTAACTCAAAGAACAGGATCACTCTCTCCATAATTTAATTAATATGTCAAATGAAAACTGTATTTACCGATGGTCCGCTCCAGTTTCTAGCCTCTTGCTGGCTGCACCTCATCCTTCTGCCATTTGGCTTTTTACATATATTGTAACGTCAAACCATTGACCATGATGGGTTAGGCTCAGGATGCAGACTGGCAGCCAATATAGACATTTAAATCCAATTTTGTTTACTGTAATCGATTCTGATTTTAGCATCGCAGTTCATATCTATTCTAGCCATTTCTTTGAATTTTTTGCTCTTGCTCAAGTGGTTTTGCTCAAAATATCTGGGGACACCCAACGTTTTCATCTATTGCGAGCTAGCTTTCTTTGCTCTTTTTGCTGTTTCTCCAAGTTTCTTCCTTATTGGAAAGATTACAGAGGAAACAATCTTTGAAAATTGCTATCCCTTTGAATCTATTTACTCGCTCATTCCCTCCCAAATTAACAATTCCATTTGAATCTTTGAATAACATGCACTTTAAGAAGAAACAAATTCCTTTCAATATTATAATATAATTGGGATAAATACATTTTTGGTACCTGTACTGGAACCCGATTTACAATTTGGTACCTAAAGTGAAAAAACTTAACACACTGGTTATTGTACTCGAAAATTGTTGCAATCCGTTAAACAATAGGGTTTCATCCATGTTCCGTTTGAAAATTTGACAGGTCAGATACAAAGGATGACATGGCGATGACTGGGCAACAAAGTTTAATTGATGTATATTTCCCATTTATAAAGGCTGATCAACAAAAATCGAAAAGATCGAAGTGCAAAAACAAAGAGATCGATATTTGGGGGAAAAAAATTAGGGTTCTCGAATTCTTCCTTCTTCTCTCATTCTTCTTGTCTCATTCTTCCTTCTTCTCTATTGATTACTGGTTCCCAGTGTTTAATTGATGAACACATTACTCGAATTAAGATCTCTATGAATAACACAAGGCTCATGCATATGCAAATACTCCAGCCCCTTAAGAATCTGTTTAGCCCACTTTTTCACCGCCTTCATCGAAACATGTTTATGTTTCTTCCTATACGACGTAGTATAAGGCAATACCCAAAGCTAACACTGTAAAAAAGGTTGCCGGAGAAAGTCCGGTGTATACCGTTATAGATTCCTTCAAAGTCTCCCAAAGTTCCAGGGCCATGGCTGATCGGGATGAAGAAGGGAGAGGCAAAATTTGAGGGGAGATAGAGAGA
Organism: Panax japonicus; assembly: GCA_020205505.1. NCBI lineage: Eukaryota > Viridiplantae > Streptophyta > Magnoliopsida > Apiales > Araliaceae > Panax > Panax japonicus. The sequence continues at coordinate 77,811,873 of CM035094.1, forward strand.
GCAAAGGCGATAGAAACAAAGGGAGTGACTGCCTTTTTTTTCTTTCTTGAGAATTATTCAACTTATTTATCTACTCACCTACTCAAAATTTCACGGTCTGGTCTTCCTTCGTACTTTTTTGACTCAAGCTTTTATGTTTTTAACCAGAAATTTTGGTATTTCCTTCAATCTTTTTTCCAATTAGAGTTGCTGGATAAATTAATTACTATATTTATTCATGTTCCGATCCTCGTATCTCCATTCCCCATATAGAACAATAATGTTTTTGTTCTTCAAATTCCTCAGCAGTCGTACCACGGAAAATAGTCGATCGAGCATTGCTTTGTCGTCGCAGAAATTGCTCAATTTCACCTGATTCCAGGCCACCTCTATTCCTTCTTCCTGGTCAAACGCTCGGTACACTTTTTTTACTGCGCCGTAGCCGAGAAGGTCGTTGTACCGGCCATACATGCTGGACGGATCGAGAAGGTTCAAAATCGAGTGCACAGAACAAATCTTTAACACTCAAAATAAGGGTTTGGGTGCTTACTCAAAATGGAACACACAGAATCAAAAATAAAGGTTTGAGTGCTTACTTTTTGTTGTCGAACAAATTTGGGGATAAATCTGGCCGAATCCACTGTAAGGCCTGAATCTCTGGCAGAGATGATTTTTCTTCCTAACCCTTATTTCTTCCTCACTTGGTCACGTGAGAAGTATTATTCCCTCCAAAATTGATGTGTCATGCTCCCATATACATATCATTATCCATGTCAGATGAGGAAGCCAAATCAGAATTTTTCATCTACTCCGTTAGTCAATTTTAACGATTATTTCAAAATTGGAAAGTACAAGCACCAGATTACAACAATTTTGGAGTACAATAACCAGTTTGTAAGTTTTTTCACTTTGGGTACCAAATTGTAAGTTGGGTCCCAGTACTGGTACCAAAAATGTATCTATCCCTAATATAATTCATCACAATGTGATGATAAAGTGTTTTAAAATTTATTCTGAATGCTAATTTGGAACTTTCACCTCCTCCCTCTCCCCTCTTCTCACACATTGGCAGAGCAAAGAGTATTGAAGGGGGTAGTGGGTAAGTGAACTGGAGATAAACCAGCAAAAAGCTAATAATATAAAGGTAGTGATGAATAATGAGAAGGCTGCGTAAAACAAAGGGGTGATGATTTAAGAGACTCCCACGGGATTATGGGTTATATTCCAATGTTCCTAGGAGTGACCAACAATGGCTGGACTAGGTGATTATGAGCTTTGAAAGAAAACTTTTTCCCTGTGAGAAAATTGTGAAACTTATGATTAAGGCGTAGACTAGGGGATTTATTTCGGACAAGGGTATCCAACTATAAAAAAGTAACCAAATTTTTTGACTTCAAATCTTCTAAAAACAACATCATGATGATTTGAGTTTTGCTTAAAGGGTTGGACTCCCTTTATTGAATTTGCACCTTGCCTTACCTTTTACATTAAAATCATTGAATGGATGTGCTAGATGCACCTATTGTGATGCAAGAAAGTTTTAAGTTTAAATGCTATTTCTGTTAATAATTTTTGTTGAAATTTTCTCAGTTATTAAGGTTTGTATTAGACATGGTTAGACAACTTATCTCAAGTAATAGACATCCCTTCAGACTCTAATGAGCAGGATATACTAAGATATGCATATACTACTTACATTAATACGTAAATATACTAAAAACTTTACATTAATACGTAGATATACTAAAAACTAAAAAGGACTCGACCTCAGTAAAAGTATGCTCAAAAGAAATTAGTTCATATATATTACCATAAAGTAATGTCTTCACCTATGCATGAATTTTGGGCGTATTTCAAATGTCATCATCCAGCTTTTATCTACTTTGGAAGGTCTAAATAATTGTTTGTCTAATGAACTTGTCTACACATACTTGAAAATTGGCGAGAACAAGAAAAATGTAACTGGGGCGGGTTTGGTGCATCCTAAATAATTGAGGTACTCTCGTAAGTTTAGTTTTTTTTTTTTTACTTTTAATATTAGTTCCTCACATGGATATTTTTGAGTTTTTATTACTCACCTTCAAACTCTAATGATTTTGTTCTCCACTAAGCCAAGAAAAGAAATGTTATAATGTTGCACATATTGTGATATTGGACTGCATAAGTGAATATATGATGGGCAATAAGTGATGATTGTGAAGCAATGAATATATTATTATATATTTATTGTATATAAATTAATTATTGAAAAACAATATATAAAAAAAACCGTTGTATATATTAAATAAGTATATTAAAATAATTAATATTAACTTATTTTAATATAGAAAATTTATTGCATTAAATACATTATTTTATTTAATGTACAAGTCCCATTTTTATTGGCTAAAATAAGTAAGGCTAATACATTATTAGTATAATGTATGATGTAGAATACATGTTTCAAGTATAAGCATTATAGGTGATGTTTACCCTGAAGTCTTACTTACATCCGAATTTTTTTCTTTTCAAACGTACACTTGAACGTTACAAATTTAAAGTCAAGTGTACCTCTCCCGTTAACGAACATGCCACCTTGTCAAACGGAGCTGACACCTCATCTAATTTTGTTGACGAGGCTGAATAGAGAAATTTAGCTCTTAATTAAAACAAAGTAAACAATTATACTAACACTACTATAAATTAATTATTTTTAGTATAATTAATATTAAAAAGTTAAAATACAAAAATGCTAAATAAAGAAATTAATTAAGGCTTAAATATAGAACATTTTCTAATAAAACAAAATATATCATTTAATCAAACCAAAAAGAAAAACTCTAAAATTCAAAATTAAAAAAACATAATAGATTTACATTATTTAATAAAAAAATAACATGTTTCCAATACCACATAATCCCCCAACGCCTATCTTTTTCCGATCTCCACCTTTTCAACACCCAGTCTCGCCTCCCAACTCTCTTACCCTCAAAAACCATCTTAATCAACAACAATTCCCTCTCCAATTTCACCATTGATAACTCCCTCATCACTCACCCTGACATTTACCTCACCTCTGTAATCTTTGTTCATGGAATTAATAACATCCTCAATTACACCCTTTACGGCGACAACTTCTTTCCGCCAAAATAAATAATAGTGTCACCGCGAGCAATGCCCAAAAATATCAATCCAGTCTTTTCATTGGCCGAAATTAGATACTATATCATTTACCGTTTGATTCAAGCAACTAAATGCAAAACACAACCTAAAATGCATTTTCAGACACAAACTATAACAAAGCATGCATAGTTAAACTTAAATAACATGCAACTACTAAATAAATTAGAATGCACCCCCACACATAACTAATATAATGTCCTCATTGTATAAATATCAAAAAGTTAGAAATTGAGGACTTCCCTGATCGAGGCTTTAATCCTCGTCTGCATCATCGTCTTCTTCTTCATTAGCATCATTGTTAGGGTCTAAGTCGCTCGGTGGGTACACAGACAGAGGTGGAGGTGGTGGGAATTGGTATGGAGCTGATGTTGGATTTATTCGGCTGAACATATCTATCAATGTTGCATTACAATTCAAATTGTAGAAATAGATTTTCGATTGGCGCTGAACAAGTAGGTATTGCTATTTATACATTCGGTCAAAACCTTGTTGAATTTGTGTGGCCATTAAGTTAATTCGCCTAGTATGATGTCTTAAGTCCCGACGAATGTCCTCACCAAAATTGGGTGGTGGCATAAAACTTCCAGCCGCAATAGGGTTCTCATCTGGCTGCTCGGTAGGTTGCTCGATAGGCTTTGGAGGAACAACAATGAAGCCTAGCCCCCCCCGGTGTGATTCGCCCCAACCCATACCTTGTATCGAACCATCACCAAATGATTTATTGGGGTTAATGGAGCCTGTAGTGCTTCTTCTGCATCCCATTGGACCCCAACATGTTTACACAGTGCGGTAATCAAAAACGGACGAGGCAAAACACCAGAAGTGCCTCCATCAACAGCCTCGACAATTGACTCACGTATGACTTGTACCACATCAACAATTTTCCCTTTAGCAATACATAAACGCAAAGATGCCCATTGGTTTATAACATCACTCGTATGCCTACATGACATCAATTTTGCACAAATGAAGGCATGCCACACTTTCCCGTAGCGGCTCAACTTTGAGGGGGAAAATGAATTGTTTCTTGTCTATCTGTTAATCTCCATTCAGTTCCTGGTTCACATAGCGCTTCGATTACCTCATTGTATTCCAAATCTCGCTCCATATATTTCAAGTATGCTTGAGATTTTCTCCAACCCATAGTAGGCGTTGATTGTCTTTCTTCCAATATTAACCATTTTACCATGAACCCACACAGATTTAACCATCTTCGGCTTCTAATCATTTGCGGTAATTCTCCGTCTTCCGCCTCTGGCAGTAAACCACGCTCAAGAATTAGCGTTTTGCCAAAAAGTCAATTGTGATACCTTTTGGATGCGTTATGGCTTGTGAACCGCTGTTTGTCAAATTTTGTTGAAGTACCTGAAGTCTCCTCTGTGCCTTTTAGGAGCCATATACCCTGTGTGTCAAATTCTTGCCCAACGAAGTGTTCAGTGGCTAAATTGGTGGAAACTTTCTTTGTGACTTTATCAAACATTCGGAGTGCACTGTTAACAACACCCTTTGAAAAAAACTTCCCCTTAACTTATTTTTCACGAAAATCTGTCAATTAACTAAACATACTATCCTTCCAATGCAATAAAACAACAATTTATAGATACCCAAACTCAATTGAGCCAATAAAAACTCAATTTGTGCTCAAACAAAATATTTTATGTATTTATTGAATCAATCCCAAAACAAGCAATTTCAAGTAAATAATGCTTAATCTTTGCTACACTTGTAGTAGGCACTGATGTTCTAATGGAGAAAGATGAACCAAATTGGATGCTTGAGCCTTGAAGTTAAATATGTGTTTGCTATTATTAAGTCTAGCCAAGAGTGTTGTGGGGATTTCAAATATCTAATTACTAGTTGGTTATATGTAGGAGATGAAGGTTACGTTTTTTTATTTGGAGTGGGGAGGGGACATCGTGCGGTTTTGGAAAGAGGAGAAGTAGATGAATAGAAGTTTTTTTGGAGTAGGAGAGAAAGGGAGATTCTGATTTGGGTTTGGAAGGAGTGTTGCCCGAATTAGGGCTTTAATTTTTTTTCCAAGTTGCTGCAGGACCGCCTAGGCGGTTGAATTTTAATGGGTTGGTCAGGTCGAGCGCCTAGGTGATTGAATTGGCTTGAGATGGGACGCGTAGGCGTTTGGGTGTGTCTGGACGTGACATGCCTTCATTTGTGCAAAATTGATGTTGTGTAGACATATGAGTGATGTTATAAACCAACGGGCGACTTTGCTTTTCTGTATTACTAAAGAGAAAACTGTTGATGTGTGACTAGTCATACGTGAGCTATTGTCGATGGATTCACTTCTGATAGTTTGCCTCAACCGTATTTAATTACCGCATTGTGTAAACAAGATGGGGTCCAGTGGGATACAGAAGAATCACTACAGGCTCCATTAGCCCTAATAGACCATTCAGTGATGGTTCGATACAAGGTATGTGCTAGGGGTGAATTACATCCGATAGGACTAGGCTTCATTGTTGTTCCTTTAGAGCCTGTCGAGCAACATATACCGAGCAACAAGATGAGAACCGTACTGCGGCTGGAAGTTTTATGCCACCGCCCAATTTTGCTAAGGACATTCGTCGGGACTTGAGACATCTTATTAGACGTATTGACTTGGAGGCCACACAAATTTATCAGGGTTTTGATCGAATGTCGAATGGATAGACAGCAGTACCGACTTACTCAGCGCCAATTGGAAATCTATTCCTACAATTTAAATTGTAATGCATCGTTGATAGATATGTTCAGCCAAATGAATACAGCAGCAACCCCATACCAGTTCCCACCACCTCGACCTCTGTCTGTGTACCCACCGACCGACTTAGCCTTTGCCAATGATGCTAATGAAAAAGATGATGATGCAGGCGAGGATTAAAGCATCGATCAAGGAAGTCTTTAACTTTTAACTTTTTGATATTTATACAATGAGGACATTGCATTTGTTAAGTTTGGGGGTGCATTCTGTTTTGTTTAGTAGTTGCATGATTTTTAATTTTAACTATGGATGTTTTGTTATAGTTTGTGTCTGAAAGTGCATTTTAAGTTGTGTTTTTGTATTTAGTTGAGTGAATTAAGTGGTAAATGATATAATATCTAATTTTGGCTAATGAAAAAATTGGATTGATAGTTTTAACTTGAATAGAATTAAAAACTGATGTGTAGTAAAGACTTTAACTGTGAAGTTAACTATTTTTGTCTTATGTTCATAAGGAAAGCACACAAGTTACTGTGTTGGTCAATCTATGTCGAATCTTTACATAATTTACATCTTGTGAGAAAATTTAGAAAAAATTTAATAAAATCAGTAAAACAACCATGAAGATAAAATTGTAAGCAAGAAATTGAGTTTGGGGGAATCTTGGGGTGTATGTAGTTAAAAATAATAATAAATCAAAAAATCGGAAGAAAAATATAATTATAAATAATCTCGACTAGTTTAGTTTTGTGGCCTTTGCTACTCAGGTTATTAGATCTGTAAGGGTGTCTGATGTGGCAGGCATGTGGCGCTGTGGTGCCACTTTACTAAGGAAACTAAGCATTGCGGCGCCGGTTGCATGAAAATGACAATTTTGCCTTTAAACAGCTAGAAATGACCTAATAATCCCTGCAAAGTACTTTTAAGACAAATAATAATAACAATAAATATAATAAAGCACTTTTAAGCACTTTTATTGCTATTATTTGGCTTAAAAGTGCTTTGCAAGGATTATTAGGTCATTTCCAGCTGTTTAAGGGCAAAAATGTCATTTTCATGCAACATGTGCCGCAGTGTTTGGTTTCCTTTGTAAAGCGGCGCCACATGCATGCCACATCATCTCCCTTCTAGCGCTCCAACGCAACTTATTGACCAAGCAGTCTTGACTTGCATTGCATCGCATGTCCAAGGCATAAAGGGCATATAGTTATTTGGTTACTTGATTCGTTGGCATATAGTCAGGTTGCATTTGCATTGCTTGGGTACAAATAATTGGTTAAGTTTGGGGGTATTTGATGAGTGGGTGGCATACCTACGAATCCGGTATTATTAAACTTAATTTTTGTTATCTTTGAGTGTTTTAGTATCTTTTTATTTGTTTTGTGTTTATTTATTTAAGGATGGAGCTGGAGGGGCAAATGAGTCATTTTGGAGGAGAAAAAAATTATTACTCATTAAAAGTCAAGTTGGATGACATTTTTGTAAATCAGAGGAACCAGTCAAGCGCCTAGGCGCTTGGAAATACACTAGGTTGAGCGCCTAGGCGCTCATACAAGGCCAAAGTTGATTTCCATGTTGCTGAGTTGGATTTTGAAACTTAATAGGAATCTTGATTAGGGTTTGGACTAATACAAGTAGGAGAAGATTTCAAAAAAGACGTTTGAAGTGAATTATCAAGAGAATTATGCAGAGAACAAATAGGGATAACACAAAGGAGGATTGCAAGGGTTGAATATTAAAGAGAGAGTCTATGAGCAAATTCAGAGTTTTATTCTTTGTAATTATCTGGGATGTTTGGATTTCTAATCTGGATGATGTTTTCTTTTTTTGTCATGAACTAAATTTTAATTAAGATTATAACAGAACTTGATATGTAGTTAACTTTATCCTTCATGTTTAATGAAAGTTGGTTATTATTGAATAGTCTAATTTATCTTGTGCTTGTTGATTAATTGTTTGGCCCGTAATTAGTATGATAATCTATGTAAAATTAGAAGATGGAGTATAGATTGAGATCTGGATATAATAACATTTGTTCATATAATCTGAATAGGGTTAATATAATTAGCATGTAGGATAGGAATATACATGTGTCTTTTGTATCCATTGAAGAAATTTGTGCTTAAAACCCTAATTAACTTGATTTACATAGGAATATAGTGAGTTGATTGACTAGGGTATTTTTTGTAATTTTGTGTTTTAAAGATTGAATTTAAGAGAATTTGTTTGTCTTTCGAAAGAAGTGCGTGAATACTATAAAACATTCTTAGAATGATTCATATTAACTGATTTAAATGGGAAGTTAATTGATTTAAATGAAATACAAATGGAAGTTGTAATCTTAGCTTATTAAAACTGCAGTTAATCCTGTGAACTTTGATCTTAGTCGTTAGTTTTGTTAATTTTAATTTTTATATAACAACCATATTTCGCAGTTTAAAGTAGGATTAATGTAATCAAAATTAGTAATTGATAAATATTAACCTATTTTCTCGTAGGAACGATATCTTTGCTTGCGAAATATTGCGAACGAACGCGTATACTTGTGTATTAAATGCTAGTAAGAAATTAGGCAACATGCATGAATACCCTTTTCATATGATTGAGCATGAATTTTTCATGCTCCCTTCGTCCCTAATTATCTGACGTTTTAGAGTTTTTTATTTGTCCCTAATTATTTGATGTTTGTTCAAATCTAGGAGAATTAATGAAATTTTTTCCAAAATTACCCCTCATTACTCTGCCGATTTTTTTGATACTTTAAACTCTTTCTCTTTCCTTATCCTAACAAAACTCTCCTTATCCCAACAAAAGATTTAAGGGTATTATAGACAATTGAGTACTATATTTAATGCTTTCAATCATTATCTTAATTCTTGTGTCCACCTCTAAAACGTCAAATAATTAGAGACGGATGGAGTACTATTTTTGAAAACTTTGAATCCAAGATTTGATCCCATTTTTAGGGTGACAGTAAGGAATGACTACATGAAGCTTTATGGTTTTGAGAAGAAAAAAATTAAGGCTCTGTTTGATAGTATTAGTAGAATAAGTTTAACATCTGATTTGTGGACTTCTAATCAAACTATTAGTTATATGCGTCTCATTGCTCATTTTTTGGATTCTGATTGGAACTTGCATAAAAGGGTTATCAATTTTTGTGTTGCTGAGTGTTTTATATCTACGAATCAGGTACTGTTGAGCTTATTTATTGTTATCTTCAAGTGTTGTTAGGATCATTTTATTCGTTTGTGTTTGTTTATTGTAGGATGGAGCATGAGGGGGCATAACTGTCATTTTGGGAGAGAAGCATTAAAAATTTGAAAATGACATTTTTGAAGGAGGACTACTTGAAATGACCAATTGGAGAGGACTAAAGGGGATATAAAGGAAGAGAGTTAACGAGGATTAAAGTGACGTATCAAGAGATTTCTGTAGAGAAGAACGAAGGAAAATACAAAGGAGTATTGCAAATGCTAAAGATCATATACAAAGTTTAGGAGTAAATTCAGAGTTTCTTCTACTCTTCTTTAGTTTTTATTCTTTGTAATTATTTGGGATGTTTGGATTTCTAATCTCGATGATGTTTTCTTTGTCATGAACTAAATTTAATTAAGATTGCAACAGAACTTGGTATGTAGTTTATATTAACTTTCATGTTTAATGAAAGTTGGTTATTATTAAATCGTTTATTATATCTTATAATTATTGATTAATTGTTTGGTCACTAATTACCATGATAATCTATATAACATTGGAATATGGAGTATAGATCGAGATCTAGATATAATAATATCTGTTCATATAATCTGAATATGGTTAATATGATTAGCATGTAAGATAGGAATATGTCGGGTCTCCAACTTTAACTTTTGGGAATATTTTGATAACAATAAAATTAGTAATTAGGCTAGAATCCTCTCCATAGTTTTTATATAATATAAATGTTTTAATTATCTTATTTATTTTTGACCAAAAATGTTTTTTTATCCTAAATTGAATTAATATTTTCTCAACTTTGATAATTTAATATCAAATGTTAAAAAGATTAATTCAAAAAATAACATTTCTTAAGGCAAGGAAAATCACTATTTGTAAAAAGATTTTTCCTCATCAATGATTTCAAAAATAATATATATATATTAATGTTATTTTTGAATACCAATTTTTTTTAAAAGACGGTCTTTGACCGTCATCCGAATTGGGTAAATTAAATGCCCAAAAATCAAAAGACTGATTAGCCTTGGTTCAGTTATAGTTATGAAAATTGTGGAGCCCATGGGTATTAAATTGAGAAATGGAATGTATAGGATTTGTTGAAGTCTCTGTCTGATAAAAATTGAAAGACTTATAGCCTTTGCCTTATACCAAATGTGCTGAGCTAAATTAGCATTTAACGAGTTGTGTTTGACAAATGTAAGATGGGCTAAAATATCCATGTTAGTTTTTAGGGTACTTAATACTAATATACAACAATTAGAAAGTATTTATAAAAATAATACATACATAAAATAATTATAAAATAACGCAATTCACATTAATAAGGAAACCTAAAATTAAGAAGAAATAATTGTCATAATTAATAATTCAAATTCAAATATCTGAAATCTAACCACAAAAACAAAATCAAATTCAAAATAATAATTCAAATTCAAATCTTCATAGGAAAGACTGCACAAATTTTGTACTTCAGAGGAGGTGGCGGAGGCAGTTTTCGGAGGAGGTGGTAGTGGTGGCTTCGAAGGCGGTGGTGAAGGCTATGGAGGAGGTAGCAATGGCGGTGGTGGCGGCGGCAGAGGTGGCGGCGGTGGCTCATGTAGTGGTTACAGAGACGATGGAGGTGGAGGCTGGGGCGGTGGTGGCGGGAGTAACCATTTTTTGGTAATAAAATAAAATTCTCGAGATACTGCAGATGAGAAGATCATTAGTAATGTCATAGCACCAGAGAACAATTAGAGTTCATGACATGGGCAGAGATAAAGGCATAATTGGTGTCATCATGTAATAAACTAGCTAGCTAGCTAGCTAATAATAGCACTGAAACACCTTCAGTTCTAGTTTTATAAACAAATTTTGTTTTCTGAATAGGAAAGAGAGAGATAAGAGAGTGCTGTATAATGTAATGTTGATAACCAAACCTTCGTACCAAGGTAACCAAACTTTTATACCAAGGTAAACAAACTTTTATACCAAGGTAACCAAACCTTTATACTAAGGTAACCAATCTACATCAACACCTGCAGTATGAATTGGTTACATTGGTCTGAAAGTTTGGCAACCAACTGCATGAAGGTTTGGCTACCAAGTGCATCACATTCAAAATAAATTGGTAACTTAATAAAACTGAATTGGTTACCTTGGTATGAAGGTTTGGCTATCCACTGCATAAAGGTTTGGCTACCAACTGCATCACATTCAAAATAAATTAGTAACCTAATAACACTGAATTGGTTAACTTGGTATGAATGTTTGGCTACCAATGTGACGCCCCCAAAATAGGTATACATCACCCATCTTGAGTCGCCAAATACATGGTACAAAATTCAAATATAACTTAATTATACAACAGTTGTGTAAAATACGACAAAACATAATCTAAGAGTTCTAATAAGAATATTGTCATCTAGACAATATCCACACTCAATGGAGTCCTTATTACATTTATTGTCACACTATTTTATAGAATAATGAATACTACTAAAATAACTATTTGGACCGTCAATCCGTTCCCCGACTCGTCCCAGCTATATTCTCATTTCTTGAAGAGAACAGTGAAGAAAAGGGTGAGCTCAACTAGCCCAATAAGAAATATTATGACTAAGATAATGCAGAATAATTTATCGTTAGCCTTCAACAGTGTTAAACTGATAAAATATAACAACCATCAAGTTTAACTGCAGCGGAACAAGAAATCCATTAGAAGAGTCAAGTAGAGAATAAAATCTACTATCTTCTATGATTTAAAAAGATTTTCATCACTTTTATCGCTGAGCTCAGCTTAATAAATAAATCACATCATCCATGCACTATGGCCAAGGATATTCATTAGTATCATACCCACAACTTATCCATGCACTACGGGCCAAAGATATTTGTGTATTCATCAATGGTCATGATCATGCCAACAACTGTCCATCAATGCACTACGACCAATGAGGACTTTTACCACAACATTTGTAACATTACGATCATGATTATACCGAACAATCCCTGGTCATAATTATACCAAGTCCATCTATACACTACAGGCCACATATGACTTTCAACATATTATAAACATAAGGATGATGGCAATGATATAAGAATTCAATAAAACAAGTTCAAGGATAAATTTTTAAAGATTTATAATTTAATTTATCCAGAAATCAATAACGTCCAAATTGTTAACATGATACTATTTTGTGGAGTAAAATTTAAGAATGCTCAGAAGAATATTTCTATAAAAAGATACTGGATGAAGTGCAAATATCAAGGATATTCCACTAATTTCATGGAGTACAGAAGCCAAAATTTTAACCAACTGAGTATAATAAAATATATAAAACTACAAATAGATTTTTGCCCACCATGCAGTAATCCATGTAGACAGATCATTTTCACGAGTTAATAAGGAATGAATACAAATGATCATTTACCATGCATGCGGTAATCCACATAGACAGGTTATTCCAACATAATAATAAAGAATGGAACCTGGTCATGCGTAACCCGTACAGACATGATATTCTAACAGAATAATAAAGAATGGAATAACAACAGAATTCACCAGGCATGCGATAGACCGCACAGACAGGTTATTCCAACAGAATAATAAAATAATGGAATAACAAAAGAATTCACCAGACATGCGATAGACCGCACAGATAGGTTATTCCAACAGAATAATAAAGAATAAAATAACAACCCTTACGAGTATTGAAAAAAAATAACTCTCTTCATGAATACGAAAGAAATAATACCCCTTACCTTAGAATAAAACTGGATACTGGAATAGAGAGGTAGCAAACTTCTCTTCTTCTTTCTCTCTATAATTTCTCTCTATAATAGTTGCTCTATAGCTTTAGTGAATTTGCAAGGAATGAAGGAAGAATGAACTTCTATTTATAGAAAAATATAGTTTCGATAATTGCACGTTTTGAGGCTCAAAATATTATAGTATAATACCTTCTTCTTTTTCTTCATTTTTAATTTAATCCTGCAAGTATTATCACACTTGTACCACCTCCCCTAATAGTAAATAATGTGAATCAATAGTTCATTCATGTGACTTAATAGTATAATCATGTAAAAAAACTAATTACAGTATAGTACCTTCACCTATACCTCTATTTTTAATTTAGTCATGCAAGTATTATCAATCTTGCACCACCTCCCCTAATAGTACATGAATGTGAATCAATAGTACACACATTTAAACAAATAGTTATAAGCATGTGAAATAATAGTAATTAATTGTTCATTTATTTGATTAATTACCCGATTGGTCAATATAACCTCCAGACATTAATTATTATCGAAATAAATGTCGATTTTCACTAACACTAATAATCCCCACTACAAGAAAAAACTTTATCAGCGACCGCCTATCAGCGACCGCATACAGTCGCAGATAACCATCAGCGACCGCATGCTATCGCTGAAAGGCGTCGCACAAAATCTGGTCGCTGAGATGCACATCAGCGACCACTATTAGCGACCGATATATCTGCGACCGCTATGAGCGACCGAAATAACAAATTCGGTCGCTAAGCTGAGTCAGCATGGTCCAGGGCCAAAGCTGACGTGTTCCATGTGGCAGCGACCGGTATCAGCGACCGGATGCGGTCGCTGTTGCCCACAAATAGTTATCCGTCTCTATTACATATCAGCGACCGCAAGCAGTCGCTGATATGGAAAAATAAAAAAAAACAGAATCTTTCTGTTTTGCAGAAATACCAAAAACATGTACCTGTTTTGTACTTGTTTTATCCCAACACACATACCCAACAACAATATACACAATAATATAAACATCCATCGTCCACCAACACATACACCAAACTAGTATATAAACCATTCAAAACAAATATGATTTTGAATAAATATAATAACATTTCAAAATTTGTTTAAGTAACTTACAAACATCTTAAGAATGAATATACAAGTACAAACTTATACTATAACTATAAAACTAATCTAAAGCAGGTACGTCAAGCATCACCGCCTCCTTGATCACCCTGTAATTAACAAAATAATAAAACAAGTTACAAATATATACTAATTATGTTAATATTGGTATATTATGACAATATACAACAAATTGATTTTATACCTCATCGCCATCCCCGTGTTGTGATGCTACTGCTGCCGCTACTGCTTTAGCTAACTCCTCAGCACTTAGAGCCCCCAGATGTCCACCCAGCATCTTCAGAAGATCTCGATTTTGACATATAGCTCTCACACAGTCAGCCGGAGTATGAACAGCTGGATGGCTCGATGACTGTGTAGACTGGGTAGAAGAGCAGCCTGAGCCACTGAAGGATGGGCGTCGTCGTTGTCCTTGACCTTTAATGTAGTTCTTCTTCACAACAGATGCCCTCTCCCACAACTCTTGATCGATAGACGGACGTGGAGTGCCTTCAGGATAGCGCTAATTCAATAAACGCTTATAAGTGTCCTGTCATCATGTTAATAATTAAATAGTTAAAAATAAATTAATTCTGTAAGCATTAATTAAAGATCAAGTTGTTAAAATTTATTACCGCTATCTGGATAGCCTCAGGCAAACCATCACGGGTGGCCACGTACACATCCAGCCAATTGATAAGCTGACCTTGAGACTGAGACTCCTATACAAAAATAACACAATATTACTAAGTAAAAATGGGATATATTTTCTACAATTCATGATTGAAAATATATTAAAACTTGTAAATACGTACCCTGGCAGTGATATGCTACAATTGTGAAATACTGCCGCCCTTGTATGTTCCTTTAGCCTTTGTGCCATCGGATACACCCGAGGCTCTATTGGTGGCGGCAGTCTTTCGTCTTTTCACCCAGCTCTCAGCTCTCCATTGGGCACACATCTCAGCCCATATGGACTGGGTGCACCACCAGGGGCTATGCTCGTGCATATAATCCTCTCCCTGGCCTGAATGGTCGATCTCGGCGTTGTGAATGGCTTTTTGTCGTTCTTTATTCATGTTGTCCTTGGTGCGGACCACGCACTTCTGCCAGAATAATGTCTGAATCACCGAAGCTTGCGCGTCCTCCCATCTATACCTTTTCTACAAATAAAACAACAATAATAACATTACTAAATAATTATCCTTTGAATATTATATTAATATTATCTGTCATAATTAAAAAAAACATACCTGAAATTCTACCCAAACAGCATCCTTATGGGCGATAGGTGTGCTCGCCCACGTAATCACAGCTGTAGGCCAATTCTGTAAACACAGCTGTGATATGTACTTGACGATTTTATTATCTAAAAAATCACTATAATATACAACATCAATTAGCATATATTAAACCAATTTACATCTAAGTTATAATACTTATGAACAATTTTCAAACTTATACTTATATAATACACATGCACGACGGCACGACGGCATGCATATATGGACATTTCTAGGCACCCAAGACACAAACCAATATAATATCAATCAAAACATTACCAATATACAATAAATGGAATCTTAAATGCTTATATAAAATTGATATATGCGGGACGTACGTGCTATTCGGAGGAGGGAGAATCTGAATAAGAATCCGATCATCCGGATTAGTAGGGGCCTTGGGCACATGATTAGGCCCCCTACCCAAGCCGCGCTTTTTTTGCGCTGCTTCAGAAGCCATCTGTATATTACAAATTTTAAGATGTTTTGCAGAGTCATATTTGATTACATGTATATATGACAATAAACATGACAGTGATATAAATATATAAATATATGAATATAAAATGACAATAAACAAAAATTGCATTTAAATAGTTTAGTACATAAACATGACAGTGATTTAAACATGTATATATATATATATGAATATAAAATGACAGTCCATTAAAAAATCTCATATGAAGTGAACTGCACCCAACTCCAAACAAATATACATTCACTTTTTAAACAAAACTAATATAAGAATAATAAGGTAGAACCTCTTCTACAAAAGTACATCAGAAGAACAATAACTGCTTTAATTGATTCCCTCATTTGTTTCAAGTGTCAATGTCTGATTCAAAATCATCTTGTATACGTGTTGCAGATTCATAACCATCATCTGCTTCAGATTCAGTGTCAAATTCAGTTAATAACTCTTCCTCCTCAGTATCAATGTCATCTGACACAAGTATTGACCCAGGATCTAATTCATGTGGTTCATCTCCACCATCTAACTGGATTACTTCATTGTCGTCCTCCACATTTATTATAGTTTAACTATGAAGCATCCGCTATTGGTAAATCTCCCCATCAACTAATTCTGCACGACTACGCGCGGGAGTATGAATTACAACTTGCCAATCTGTAGGCAGTCTATCCCTTTTCTTAACAGGACTAGGAGTGTAGTATACTTGTACTGTTTGAGTTGGTAAAATAAATGGTTCGTTGGAGTACGCAGACCTATGGAGGTCAATATCGACAATTCCATGTCTGTCAACATGTATCCCTTTTTCTGAATCAAACCAACGGCACTTAAACAAATGAATATGACCCCCGTACGTGCCCTTGTACGACAACTCTACGATTTCCTCCAACTCCTCATAAAAGGCACGACCAAGCTCATTGTAACAATCTCCTTGGACACACACTCCAGAGTTCGTTGTTCTTTTACCGCGTCCATATGCCTTTGTGTGAAATTCACAACCATTTATTTTGTAACCATTGCGGCTGACTTGGTCCCTGTCTGGTCCCATAGCTAGGACTTGTACTTTAGCCGAAATCGTTGATCCCTCAGTTAAAGCCTACAAAAACTCCATCTTATTAAATGAAGTCATAGTTAACATGGAGTGTGCATATATATATATATATATATATATATATATATATATATATATATATATATATATATATATATATATATATATATATATATACTACGTGCTTAAAAATTGAACTTACTTTGTCCTTTAGCCAAACGGCAAATTTTTTATCCCGATTGATTTGAATATCTTTATCAGTTATGCCGGGATGCTTCACTTTTAACTCGTCATCGTACAATCTATACCATGATATAAACAATAACATATTGGAATAAATTTTAAACTTAAAAGATAAATTATCAAGTTTACATGTGTACCTCACAAATTCGTCAATCATTTCGTAATTGAGAAGAATGTAAGTATGTGCAGCATGTAATTCTTGCTCAGAGAGGAATATGCGCTTCCCTTTTCCATAAGCGCGACCCGATAGACCAAATACAGAGAGCCGACCATTTAGTTCAACATTTCCCCCATCATCATGTATGTACCAAAAATAATTTGGACAGAAAAGAAATATATTTTTCGGGTGAATAGTATCCCGTGAATAGTACTTCAGGAATAGTACCCCGTAAATAGAACACCGACACGAAAAGTGTCCCGAATACCCGAGTGAATGATACTAGAGTGAATAGTAATCGGATGAATAGTAATCCGTGAATAGTAACTCATGAATAGTACTCCGGTACGAAAAGTACCCCGAATACCCGAGTGAATAATCCCAGAGTGAATATTAACTGGGTGAATAGTAACTCGTAAAAGAAAAATACCAAAGAAAATAATATTCCGAGACGAGTACAAAAGAAATGATATATCATACGAGTGTAATAGAATATACGAAACTGCAAATGGATTTTCACCCGCCTATGCAAATATTATTATTATGATCCTTCGTATTTCATTCTTTATTATTATGTTGGAATAACCTGTCTATGCGAAGTACCGCATATATGGTGAAATTCTTCTGTTATTCCATTCTTTATTATTCTGTTAGAATAACCTGTATGTGTTGTCTATCGCATGCCTGGTGAATTCTGTTGTTATTTCATTCTTTATTATTTTGTTGGAACATCCTGTTTGTGCGGATTACGCATGACCTGATTTCATTCTTTATTATTCTGTTGGAACATCCCGTTTGTGCGGATTACGCATGACCTGGTTCCATTCTTTATTATTATGTTCCTGTCTATGCGGATTACGCATGACCTGGTTCCATTCTTTATTATTCTGTTGGAATAATCTGTTTACGTGGATTACCGCATGGCGGCAAAAATCCATTTGCAGCTTCATATATTTTATTATAATCAGTTGATTAAAGTTTTGATTTCTATACTCCATGAAATTAGTGGAATATCCTTGATATTTGCATTTCATCCAGTATCTTTTCATGAAAATATTCTTCTAAGCATTCTTGAATTTTATTCCACAAAACAGTATCATGTAGACAATTTAGGCGTTATTGATTTCTGGATAAATTAAATTATAAATCTTTACAAACTTATCCTTGAACTTATTTTATTGAATTCTTATATCATTGTCATCATCCTCATGTTTATAATATGTTGAAAGTCATATGTGGCCTGTAGTGCATAGATGGACTTGGTATGATTATGACTAGGAATTATTCGGTATAATCATGACCGTAATGTTACAAATGATGTGGTAAAAATTTCCATTGGCCGTAGTGCATTGATGGACAGTTGTTAGCATGATCATGACCATTGATGAATACACAAATATCCTTGGCTCGTAGTGCATGGATAATTTGTGGTCGTAATACTAATGAATATCATTGGTCGTAGTGTAAGGATGATGTGGTTTATTTATTAAGCCGAGTCTCAGCGATAAAAGTGATGAAAAACCTTTTAAATCATAGAAGATAGTAGATTTTATTCTCTACTTGACTCTTCTAATGGATTACTTGTTCCGCTGCAGTTAAACTTGATGTTTATTATATTTTATCAGTTAACACTATTGAAGACTAACGATAAATTATTCTGCATTATCTTAGTCATAATATTTCTTACTAGGCTAGTTGAACTCACCCTTTCTTTCACTGTTCTCTTCAGGAAATTAGAACGTAGCCGGGACTAGTCGGGGAATGGAGTGACGGTCCAGATGATAACATTAGTAGTCCTCACTATTCTGTTAAATAGTGTGACAATAAATATAATGAGGCCTCCATTGAGTGTGGATATTGTCTAGATGACAATATTCTTATTAAAACTCTCAGTTATGTCATGTTGTATTTTACAAGACAGTTGTATTATTAAGTTTTATTTGAATTTTGTACCATGTATTTGGCCACTCAAGATGGGTGATGTATACCTATTTTGGGGGCGTCACACTAACTAATATCCTTGGTCGTAGTGCATGGATAATTTGATGATGTGATTGGTAGGATCATGACCATTAGTTAACAGTTGAATGTCTTTGGCCGTAGTGCAGTGACAGGCAATTGATTGGTATGATCATGGCCATTGATTTTATAGTTGAATATCTTTGGCTCGTAGTGCAAAGATAGACAACTGATTGGTATAATCATTGTTATTACACTTGAATGTCTTTAGCCTTTGGGGTAAGGATATTGAGTGAACGTTCTATTAAGCCTTTGTGGCAAGGAATTACTGTTGATTCACATTATTATAAACATGAATTGTGAATTTAACTATTATCTTTGGTGGTTCAGGTGAAGACAGGTGATGAAAGTTCTCTTTGTCTTGAGTATAACAAAGAACTGTTAATGGGTATTACAGGGATAAAATTGATGATAAACTTTTTAAATCATAGAAGATAGTAGATATTATGCTCTACTTGACTCTTCTAATGGATTGCTTATTCCGCTACAGTTGTTGATCTAAAACTTGTTGTTTATTGTATTCTATCAGTTGTTATACTTTTGAAGGCTAATGATAATTTATTCTGCATTATCTTAGTCATAATATTTCTTACTGGGCTAGTTGAGCTCACCCTTTCCTTTCATTGTTCTCTTCAGAAAATGAGAATATAGCTGGGATTAGTCAGGAAACAGAGTGATGGTCCGAGATGCTACATTAGTAGTCCTCACTATTTTGTGAAATAGTGTGATAATAAATATAATAAGGACTCCATTTGAGTTTGAATACTGTCTAGAAGACAATATCCGTGTCAAAAATCTCAACTATATTTTATCGTATTTTACATGATAGTTGTAAAATAAAGTTGTAGTTGTATTATGTACTATGTATCTGGTGACTTAAGATGGGTGATGTATACCTATTTTGGGGGCGTCGCAATTGGTATCAAAGCTTAGGGATATGATCTATGGCTGAGATGTGAGACTAGAACTAGGAGGGGAGAGACGGGTAATTCCTTCGCTAGTATGACCTACCTAAGCTTATTTGTTATTTAATTGGTCGGTCAGAGTATAGAAATAATATGTGACATGTCAATTAACCCTTATTTTGAAACTATATTCTAGAATGATATCTGAAATACAGGAGATGAGAAATGAGAAAATCATGATAGAGAGGATATAACCGGAAAGGTACAATCCGAAAAGAAAGCAAGGTATTCTCATCTCTTCGAACTACCAGGTACGTATATTTTGAGGGCAAAATTTCATAAGGAGGGGAGATTGTAAGATCCTGAATTTTAGGAAATGAAAGTATTCAATCTTCTTATAATTATTATTCTATTTAGTAAATGGTTAAATTGATAAAGGGTTAAAGTTAAGGGTGATATGTGATTTTTTTTTAAAAAATAAGCAAGTTGTCATAAAATATTCGTTTGGTCGGAGAATATTTGTACGACGACACAATCATTGTCGTAGTTTGATAATATTCTTTCCTGAGAATGACTTAGTTGTTAATATTGTGAGTTATAATAGTAATGATGAATGTTATTAAAAATGTGTTTTGTGAAGCCAAGTGAGTTGAGATAAATAGAGGAGATTTTTATGATGTATTTGTTGTAAATTTGGCTTATTATATGGACCCCCACTTACTCATTTTTCAAAATCGTTGGAGAAAGTTATATCAATTTTTGTTTTATATATATAAGTATATTATATATATATATATACACACACACACACACACACACTCCCTATATTTGGTGATACGTAGGAATGAGGGAGTATATATATATACGGTAAGGATAAAGAGCATTCCTCCTTAAATAACATTTTTTTATTAAAACTACGTCATTTTGGAGGGACACGGTGGCATTTTTGTAAATACACGGTGGTATTGTATTTACAAAAATGCCACCACTTTCCTCCAAAACGACGTAGTTTTAATAAAAAAATGCTATTTAAGGAGGAATGTTATTTAAGGAGAATGCTCTTGATCCTGACCGTATATATATATATATATATATATATATATATATTAGATTATAAATATAATATATTATATTTAATTTAAAAATTTTGTTTTATTAGAATATTTTATTGCACAATAATGAATAGTAAAAACTAGAAAATTAGTTTTTCATCTGCCGGATTCATCCGTGAGTTTTCTAAACTGTGCACCCGTGATTATTTTCTAAATAGTATCATTCCATTCTCCTATAAATAGGATGCTCAGTTTAGAAATAAAAATCACGCCAGAATAAGATAATTCTTCTTCAATAATATTGAGCGTATTTTTTTAGAGTTTAAGGAAGCTTTGAGTGTAGAAAATAGTGCAAATTTTCTTCAAGAATATCCTCGCCATACCAGTTAGAAATACTCTTCTTTTAAAGTAATCGGTATTATTTATTTCATATTCACTTACGATATTATTTTTCGTATTCGTAAGGAATTTTATTTTCGTTCAATATTTGTAAGGAATATTATTTTCGTTCAATATTCATAAGGAATATTATCTTCGTTTAATATTTGTAAGGAATATTATTTTCGTTCAATAGTTGTAAGGGATATTATTTTTGTTCAATATTCGTAAGAAATACTATTTTCTTCCATACTCTATAATATGTAAGTAATATTATTTTATTTCAGATTTCGAATTCTACACTCATTTTGTTAAGTATTGCTTCTATACTTCTTGAAATTAGTAGAATATCCTTAAAATTTGCGTTTCATCTAGTATCTTTTCACGAAAATATTATTTGGAATAATCTTGATAATTTTTAATCTTTTCATATCAGGGTACTATTCACGGAGTACTATTACCAAAGTACTATTCACGTGGTACTATTCATGAAGTACTATTCACCCGGGGTACTATTCATGATAAAAATTGATTTATTTTCTGTCCAAATCATTTTTGATACAATATTATTCTTGAATTTTACTCCATAAAATAGTATTATGTTGACAATTTGGATATTATTGTATTCTAGATAAATTAAATTATAAATCTTTAAAATTTATCCTTGCTCTCATTTAATTAAATTATTATATCATTGTCATCATCCTCATGCTTATATTGTGGTAAAAGTCATCTTTGGCCCGTAGTGCATAGATGGACTGTTGATTGGTATGATTATGACCATAAATTATTCGGTATAATCATGACATATAATGTTACAAATGATGTGATAAAAGTCCTCATTGGCCCGTAATGCATTGATGGACAATTGTTTGTATGATCATGACCATGGGTTCTCTTCGGCCAAGGGTGCAAAGATGAATTGTTGTTTGGCATGATCATAACTATTGGTGATAACACGAATATTCTTGGCCCGTAGTGCATGGATAATTCGTGGATGTGATACTAATGAATATCCTTGGCCCGTAGTGCATGGATAATTCAGTGATGTGGATTATTTATTAAGCTGAGTCTCAACGATAAAATTTATGATAAACTTTTTAAATCATAGAAGATAGTAGATATCATGCTCTACTTGACTCTTCTAATGGATTGCTTGTTCCGTTACAGTTAAACTTGTTGTTTATTGTATTATATCAGTTTAACACTGTTGAAGGCTAACGATAATTTATTCTGCATTATCTTAGTCATAATATTTCTTACTGAGCTAGTTGAGCTTACTCTTTTGCTTTCATTGTTCTCTTCAGGAAATGAGAACGTAGTCGGGACTAGTCAGGGAATGGAGTGACGGTCCGAGATGGTGGCTATAACAGTCCTCACTATTCTATGAAATATTATGATAATAAATGTAATGAGGACTCCATTTGAGTTTGGATACTGTCTACGAGACAATATCCGTGTTAAAACTCTCAGCTACGTTTTGTCGTATTATATAAATGAAGTTTGTATTTAAGGTATGTACCATATATTTGACGACTCAGAATGAGTGATGTATAACTTTTTTGGGGGCGTCACAGTTGGGCTCTTACATTAGAAGTATTATTAACGACCGAAGTTGAGAGATGAATTGTATAAATTTTGGAGTCGTTATAGTTATTTTGCGTAGTTTTGAGCTCGGAAGTGATGCAATGGCTCTTCGTGACCCAATTTGCAGCTGTATTAGGTTTGTTGAAGTTGACTTGTCAAAATGACCATTTTGCCCTTCCGGGAGTTGTCTCCAAGGTTGACGGGGCTTTTGGCTGTCCTTCGGGGTTGTCTCCAGAATTTGATTACTGCTAACTTTTCTTTTTCTTAGGGTTGATCTCCAAGGTTGAGTTGATGTTCCACACGTATGTCTCCATGGTTAGATTTGATGTTGTAGTCTTCCCAGTTATCTCTAAAGTGAAAAATATGCTTTTGCCCTCCTACATAGTTAATAACAGGAAAACAAAATTTCGAATGTATATATATATATATATATATATATATATACTTTCACCTTCAAATCAAATATGATTATCTTGGCGAGGAGCAATTCGTACTGATAATGTATCATAAAAGTAGGCCTGACAAAATATGGTTATGAGTTTATTTTGGTTTTCAAAATATGATTATGGTTCCATTTAATAACTAAAACCATATTAACCATTTTTAATATGGGTTGTGTGGGTTGTAACTATATGGTTATGGTTATGGTTCAAAACCATATTAACCATATTAACTATTTTAAAATGTTTTAACTTTTAAACAGAACCTTTGAAAAATAAAATTGTGACCGTCACAATTAAATTAATTAAGTAATAATATGATATAAAAATTATTAATATAAATAATAAAATATTAAAAAATTATACTAATAAAATTTTAAATTGAAATTATTAATACCCAATGAAATCAATTGTCTTTGTGCCTGCTAGAAAATCTAAATAAAAAAATAATAATTTAATGTTTTATATAGCATGGTTTATGGTACTTCTATTTGGGCAATCTTCAAATTCAAGAGGTTGATCGGGAAAAACTATAATTATTGATGGAAATTTTGGACCGACTTTTGGTGACAGTTGTATATTCATCATTTGTTATCAATACTAATAGAAATGCGTTACAGTTAGGAGTGAGCACAAATCGGTTAAAACCGAACCGAATCGAATTTTTTTAACCGAATTATTTCGGTTTTTCGGTTTTTTTTACAATTTCGGTTATATCCGAATTATTATTCACTATTCGGTTACGGTTTCGGTTTGGAAAAACAGGTTATTCGGGTATCCGAATAACCGAACATTACTTATTAAAAAATTAATTTTATAATATAATAATAATAATAATAATATTAATAACAGTAATAATAATAATAATAATAATAATAGTAATAATAATAATAATAATAATAATAATAACGGTAATAATAATAGTAATAGTAATAATAATAATAATAATAATAATAATAACAGTAATTCGGTTTTTTTCCCGAATTACCGAAATTAAAATTCGGTAATTCGGTATTCGGTAATTCGGTTATTGTTAAATTTCGGTTATTAGTTCGGATAGCAAAATCAACATTATTTCGGTTTTCGGTTATAACCGAATAGCTTATTCGGTTCGGTTATAACCGAATGATCACCCCTAGTTACAGTTGTAAATCATATTAATGATTGATATTTATTTTTATTTTTAAAATGATATATATTTCAATAAATATTTGACAAAATTGAATTCTGATAAAATTAAATTAGGATTAATATAAAAATGTTTGTGATAAAATATAATAAATTAAAATAATTTTTTTAATTCTTACTTATCTCATGCGTAGTATTTTAGAATTATAATATAATTTGACTGAAAATTTTTACAATATATATTACATTACACGTGACACATTGTTATGATCAATTAAAATTAGATCTATCTATCTGGCTCGTGCAAGCAAGCAAAACATCGTCTTATTTGGGTTAAATTTTGGTTAGCAAAAAGTAGAGTAGAGTAGTACACACCTCACTATACGACCATACCCTTTCCAGTCTTGTCTTTTCGATTTGAATCCGAATGAAAAATAGGTAGTCGGTTCAAAATTATATTTATTTAAAAAATATAGATCCAAACTTTAACCAACTTAAATAAATAAAAATATTTAACCAATCTATTTGGTTCCAGTTAATATGGTTTGACCCAATAGTTGACTAACTATATTGTCAGGTCTACATAAAAGTATACTAAATATTAAGAACAATGATGATTAAGAAAAAAGAAAGAGCATCTTATTACATATAAGTTGTAATTGTATATGCATGTATACATTAATTTTTTGATAATACTTCTATTTATAAACACATGTACATAAATATTTAGAAGTTTCACTCGTTTTAAAAATTTAAAGGTCATTACAATAAAGAAGAATAAAAATAAATCTAGACATCTACATACTATATATATATATATATATATATATATATATACGGTCAGGATCAAGAGCATTCTCCTTAAATAGTATTCCACCTTAAATAGCATTTTTTATTAAAACTACGTTGTTTTGGAGGGACGCAGTGACATTTTTGTAAATATGCGGTGGCATTGTATTTACAAAAATACCATCGCGTCCCTCCAAAACGATGTAGTTTTAATAAAAAAATGTTATTTAAGGCGGAATACTATTTAAAGAGAATGTTCTTGATCATGCATATATATATATATATATATATATATATAAAATTTTATAACCATTTATGATTTCTCTCAAGTATTCAAATTCCATTTGAGCACAAAATTACCCCAACTATTTTGTAAACCTAATGATCACATAGTACCAATTTCCCACCTTTCTCGCATAAACCTTGATCCCCAACTGAATTAACAACCTTCCCATAACTATACCTCAATGGCATCCTCCCCAATATCCTATGAAACTCCTTTATACACTCCTCTCTCCTCTTCCTGTGATCCCCTTTCCTACTACTCAACCCCACCTCCTTCATTCCCTTTATCCCTTCATTCCTTGCATCTCCCCAATCCCTTGCCCTCTCCGCCGCCGCCAGCACCGGTCCGACGTTACTCTCCTCGGCAGCCACGAAATTCATCAGAATATCCTCACAATTCCGCATTTTATCCACTACATTCCTCGCCTCCGCCATTTCGGCTCCGCCTTCGCAGGTATACTTGTACAAATACTCTGTTTTCATGATCATAAACTTGGTAAGCACAATTGACAATTTATCCGGGTGGACTGTGTAAATCCATGTTTTCTTAATTATATCAATGTCGTGCGATCTGGCGAAGAATCCTACTAGTCTCTGGCGATTTGAGGTCCAGATTTTGAATGCAAATTCGATGGAATTTGGGTCGATTTCTACGTCGTCGTCGTCGCAGATTAAAACCGCGCGAGTTGTAATTGACGGCCGGGGTTGAAACCGGGAGTTGAGGCAATCGGAACGTTGGCGGACGATGGTGATGGGTGCGCCGCCGGTGTATGAGATCGAGAGGTTGTGAGAGAGTAGCGTTAGGGTTTTAGTTGAGGTTTTGGGGTTTCCCCATAAAATTAGTACGGCGGCCACCGACGGGGAAGATGCGTATGCAGCAGCGATCGAGCAGAGGAGTGTGATGCGGGACTCGGAGTATCCGTTGATGAGGACAGTCATTTGATCTGATCGGAGGGTTTTCGGGTCACGAAGGTTTGTCGGGTCACATGGGTTTGAGGTTGGTTGTGGTCGGAGAGAGAAAGCATGAGGGGCGCATGATAGAATCGTTACCAGGAAAACAACGGAAGAGAGAGAAAGTGTGTTTGTCATTGTCCCACGGTTGTGCTGAAGGCTAACGTGCCCGGGGAGAGCTCTCAGCTCAGTGGATTCCGGGGATTTTGTGGTTTACCAGTGGTTGGATTCCGGCAACTTGTGTCAGAAAGAGGGAAATGAACTTCCGTATGCGGAGAATCTATCTAATAAAATACAAATGATTTTGAATTTCTCGCTCACTCAATAAATCATCTGGACCGTCTAAAATTTGAGATAAATCCTACCGTCCATACATCTATCTAATAAAATACATCTATCTATCTAATCTATCTAATAATGATTTTGAATTTCCCGCTCACTTAATAAATCATCTGGGCCATTTTAAGTTTGAGATAAATCTCATTGCCCATACAGTGCCGGAGGTACGGGACCCGGCTAGTATCTAATATTAGTCCTGATATTGAGTTGATAGTGGCAATTTTGTAATTTATGAAAAACTCAGGGGTTATTGTTAGTGGCCTGTGCTTTCTCTTATCATATTTGGATAATGTTATAGTAGATTGCGATCACCGTAAAACAAGAAGAAAGACAATAATGGCCATATCTATGAGTATTGGCACTGATAACCTCAATTTTCTACAAGTTTTCCGGATTCGACCGTCATCAACTAGGCAACAGTTGAAGCCTCTGCGTTGCACACCCCTCCAAGAGCAGGTATTGAAGTCTTTGGAATTGCATTACTGAATTGTATTTCAATAATTGTTATACAAGGTCTGTCTTAACTAATTGTGTATCTATATTGCACGAGTAGAATGAGCATGAATAAGCAAAATGGGAGTCAAAATTTCGACCATTTAATAATATTCTCCTCTGCATTTATGTATCTAGCAATTTCAGTGTTCAAGCCAAACTCTAAAGAAAATGAATGGCCATTCAGTGTGGTTAATTTATAATTTACATTTTTATACTCCCTGCATATTTTACCAAGCAAGAGAGAAGGAAAAATGGAATGTCGAGGTCTTCTGACAGTACAGAGAAAATGACTAGGAGCTTGATTGAGATAAGTGTGTAGTGACCAAATTTTAACTACCAGGAGGGGCATAGCAAATGAGTGGAACTAAGGAGAAATCTGAGTGGGCGTGTATATTGAGGAGACCAATAATTGCATGAATTGTGCTTTATAAACCATAAAGTCTTGTGAAAGTTCTTCAAGAACTGAGGTTGAGTTTTCAGAGAGTGAAAGAAGGGGTGACAGAATAAAAGAATAATGAGAGGGGTATCAAATTTTGGATTACAAACGTGTCTCAAATGCACATCATCGTTGTATTGGTATGTAATGATTTCTTAGGACCCACCATCATAAGATATTTGACAATGAGGAAGCTAATTTCATCAGAAGTAACAGTAAGGCTAAGTTTGTTCTAGGCAAATTAATACATGAGAGTGTGTTTAAAATGTTTGTGCACCTAATTAAGATGAGCTGAACACATGAGAGAATGTTTCGGAAACATATGACTAATTTAGTTTAAGGCAAGTCAGAGAAATTATATCATGATGACTTAAATTGTCATGTAGGTAAACATCGTGCAGGGGATGTGATGATCATTTACAAGGAGATAGGAATGATGGTGGAAAGCTTCTCCCAAGTGCTATAGCGAGTTATTTTAGTGTAACTTGCATAAAAGGCTATCATGAGATAAAATACTAGTACAAATTTTAAGAAGAGAAATTAACATTTACTTACTTACAAATTGGACCAAATAATAGTTATATACATATTCTTAACTGAAAAAATATGGTTGTATTAACATGTCAATACTTAGAGACCTTGACCTTTCAGAAAGATATTGGCATTGCACTGTGTTTTAAAAGACAGTTAAGGCTGGAAAAAGATTGGATAAGCCTAAAACTTGATATGGTAGACAAAAAAATTAACAAACGAAAAAAATGAGATTATGAAGAAAAAAATTCCTGGTTGCATGGTAAAATTATCTTAATTGGTTCTTGAAGCTTTGAAGTAAGGAAAACTTGGTTGCAGAATGAAAGGCGCAAACTTAAGTTTGGAGGAGAAAACAAAGAAGAGAATGAAAGATGAACAGTACAAACTGGGTACATGGAATGAAATTTTCACTTTTCAGTATGTCTAGAGCTTGTGAAATTAGAGGTCAGAATATACCAAAAGGTAAGTTTAATCATTACTTACAAATTTAATGTTTGAAGGGAATGATATAGATTTAGTATGACATTACTAGTACAACTTCAATTCAGTTTGTTAACTGTTTAGTAAGAAAGTAACTCCAGTGTATCGCATTATCAACTTTTACTTCTGATACTGAATGGAGAGTTTAATGACACTACAATTAGTCTATGATGTTACCTACACTGAACTAACTAATTAGGTTAATAAAATTGTTTCTTCTATAAAAAAAAAACACTAACTATGTATGCGACCTTAAGCAATCAGGAAAATATTGTTCAGTTGGTACTCTGCCCGTATACAGCTTAAATATGGTTGATTGTAGATATGACAGTCATATAAGCTTTTGGGGAAAACACAAGTGAACAGCAAAATAATTTATTTAACCTTTTCAGGTGTTACATCAACATAAATCAACTGATTGAGGTCACTAGTTCATCAACTTGGGATATATTTTATCATGTGGATAGAAACAATGTAGGACATTACTTATTTCGTGAACTTTGATTTTGCTTTGTGATAATGTGGTACCCACTCGAATTCCTTTGGTTGCCTATAGTTATGTCTACTGTTGCTGACATATTTTGGAATGAACTCGAATGTCTTCCCTCCTTTTTTGTCTCTGATTTAAAATATAGCTGCGGATATGGGGCACACAAGGTTCTGGGAAGATGTTTGGGTTTGGGATATTCTCTTTCTGTGGCCTTTCCTAAACTGTATCATTTCTTCCTTGACGCTCCTGTCATTGAAATTCACTTGGAGGATGAAAATCTGTGTTTCTTGTCCATTTATTTTGTAGTCTGAATTACAGAGGGGCTGAGGATGTTTCCCCTCTTCTTTCTATCCTCTCTTCCTCCTCGAAGAGGAGAATGTGATCCTTGAATTCTTCACGTGTTTCTTCTTTGAAATCTTATTTTGAATTTTTTATTTGGCATCATTCACCCTTTATGTTTGTTTTTTGATTATTTTAACCCTCTCAAAGTACCATTTGTTAGGTTTGACCCACCCATCCTCCACAAGATATCACAATTATGCAGCTACTAGGTTTGGTAACATAGGTTGATTAGTCTTCTTTCTCTTTGCTTAATTTCTGAAAACAAGGACAAGACTTGTTATGTTGTTTTCCTTTCTACTCCCTCCGTCCTCAAAAGGATGAGCAAAAAAGTAGAGGAAAGAGAGTATAAAAGTTCCAAATTTATTCTTAGTGGCCCCACAAGATTATATAAAGTGAAGTACTTTTATTTTCTTATACTAATGGACCCCATTAAATGACATATTTACACTTCACTTTTTGTACTTTATCTCACTCTTTTGGGGATAAAAAAATGTGTATCTTTAGCCATCCTTTTGGGGATGGAGGGAGTATTAAATAAAACCATTCTACTAGATATATAGACTATGAAATTGATTATTATAGTATATGATTTATATTCGACTCTCATCCCCAATCTCCTTTGTAAGGAAAGCACTTGTTAGTTATTTCTAATCCAGTATGGGCTACATGACGAAATGGGCAAGTACGTATACTTAAACATTCATATACTCCAGTTCACTTGCTTCATCTGGACATGTAAAAGTTCAAGTAAAATTCACTCTGATGAATTTGTTCCTTTGTCTAGCCCTAGAATTCCCCCCCCCTACAAATTTAGCCCCTTTCCCTAACTCATCCATATTAATCAATTTGAAAGGTTGATGGAGGAATTTTATGTGAACCTTGCAATGGCAGAGGATGGCTTCTTTGTGATTTTTGTAAAGGGCAGAAGACCAACGTGAAAGCTGAAAACAAAAGGATCTACCGCCGCTGTCCATCTTGCAGAGCTGTAAGTATTCTCTTTGTGCACCTCATTTTTAATTAGAATAACTCAGTTAAATCAATGAATGTTGCTCAATCTTTAAATGAGTACACAAAGTTTTAGTTTAACATTGAGTTTTAAAAGTAAAACAAAGTACACTTTGTACTATAGCATTTGGACCTAGGTTTCTTGAAAATTGATTTTTGTCAGTTTGGGGAACTGGAACATTGTAAATAAGTTACCAACAGTAAACCAGGGGTAGGCTTGTTCAGATTGATAGTGTAAACTGATTGTTTGAAATCACAGAATGGTATTTAGCTGCCATATTTTAAACATATATGCATGATGTAGTTAGCATAAATTAATTGCCACAGAGATCCCCAATTTGGAATGTGTATCAAAATCATAGGACTATTTTATTAACAAACTAGAGGCAGGTTGCATTCCATTAAAAAACTACGTTGAATAGAGGTAGGGAGAGAGGGAGTACTATTTTCTTTACAAACTAGAGCAGGTTGCATTCCATTAGAAAAACTCTAACGTTGAATAGAGGTAGGGTGGGAGGGACTATGTGAAGGGAGGTTGGGAGGTTGGGAGGAAGGGGGGAGGGATAGGGGGAGAGAGAGCGGGAAGGTGGGAGAGAGAGGGAGGGAGGGAGGGAGGGAGGGAGGACGGAAGAGAGAAATCATCTGATGCTTGTTTCTTAGAGGGAGAGAGGATCACCTGATATGCTTGTTTTGTGAGTATGAATGTTTTGGGTCTTCTTCTGTAGGTCATGAATACATCACAATTAAGAAGATTAAGGTCATGAAAGGATGAGAGAGAGAGAGAGAGGTGACTGCTGACTTTTGTTATGAGGGTCTATTGTCCTTTAAGCTATTCTAGAGTGCATTTGATAGATAGCAACTGAAAATTTTATATATTGTAGAGACTAATAGATCGATAAACATTAAAGCAAAGATAATAAAAAAAAAAGGCACATTCATCCGTTCTCTAAGTTTTATTTGACTTATGATCTTTTCTTTATTCTGTATTCATAGAAAAAGTACAGGAGATTTAATATCATCACTTTTTTTTTCTTTCCCAAGTTCATACAGATTTAATGGCTAAAGCTAAAAATTACAACGATGTCCTTCTCCAAAAAACAAAATGTCTTGTAGGTCTTTGAACATAATGACACATGCAAAATAAATACAATTTATTGATATCCCTTCGGCAAATGAATTTGAAGACGTGACTTCATAGTGTTTAAGAACAATCTATTTGTTGATGAAAATGCTCATGATACTGAATTTCTGGGGAATGCTGTTGGTGGTGATAGTTATGGTGATTGGTGGATGCAAGTGATTTCCAAACAGAAAGAAAAAAATTTGATTGCATGTAGAAAGTTTGATTGATGAGGTGATTTTGAAAGGTACAGCTTGTGAAAGGAATCGTGGAGGTGTCAGTGTCAAATGTTTACAGTGTAAGCATTATTGTGTTTGTAAGTACTTATGTCTTAATCTATGCCCACATACATACTCATGCAGGGATAAACATTGAAATTGTGAGATGACTGACTTTTTAAAACACTGTGAAGACCTTGAACAAATTTGCAGAAAAAGTTGAAGATGCTGAAAGACAAGTTGTGTCCTATTTATTGAAGATTTGAAGCTTACAGGATGCCATGCACCTTCAACTCAAAACCCAGCTTTTTTTTTCTTTACCCTGGTAACTCCAAAGTCCACTTGAAGAGTTATTTGAAATCATGGACATAAAAACACGAATGTTAATATAATTAGAGGAATGTGTCATTGGAATTTCAAGAAAATATCAAGGGTCACTGAAGAATTGGGATGTTCATTCAAAGACAACAAAAGGATTGCTCCCATTGTGAGATTAGAGTAGCTAGATTTCGTTGGAGGATTAACACTACAACATTCAGAGGATGTGTCTAAGGATTTCTGTTACCACATAGTGCTTTGAAAAAATCTTAACTTTTAGCACGTCTGTCCATGATTCCCAATTTTTCTTCACCTGGGCTTTGGATTGAAGTTTCACCAACATCTTGTAAGCTTTGAATCCTTTAATGAGGAGGACTCGCCCTCTCATTCAGCAACTTTGGCATTTTATGAAAAAATCAAGTACTTCAACATTTCTTTAACAATGTGGAAGCATCTAGTGATTCCAGTCATTTTCCGTGCAAGAGCCAAAAAAAAGTGGGCATCGATTCAAGTACAAGTACTTTCAAAATCCTTCTTGCAGTGATGAAACTGTCAACATTTGAACTACCTTCCAGGGATTTTTCCCACCTACTCAGTATTTCGAAAGACTTAATCTAGAAAAAAAATTCTATTCGCTTTACTTTCTTTCCTGAGTAGTGAATATCTTGCATTAGCACAACAATAATGGTCACTAGCATCATCCTCCCGCAGTTCAATACTGTCAATATTGTCCTTCATGAAATGGATTATTTCAACATTATGTTGTCAGCATCTTTAAGTTTATCTGTTTAATGGACATCATTTATTCACATTTAATTTCTTGAGAGGGGGGGGGGGGGGGGGTTGAGAGGGTGTTTGTTTGAGGAAGAGGATGGCGATTCCAGAATTGATAGAGGATTGATATTTCCATAATTAAATTTGATAGTTCCACAAACTCCTCCTCACATGAATAGTAAGTGCGGTCCACCTCATGTGAGTGAGGAGCTTGTGGAACTATCAAATTTACTTGTGAAAATATCAATTCTCAAAAGATATTCTTTTGCGGAGAACTAGATGACCTGACAAAGAGTAGTTAAACCTGTATAACCTTTGGAAAGAAAAGAAAAAATATGTGACATTTATGCTCCTTTTTTTCTTCTTTTTTCTACAGGTCGTGAATAAAAAAAGAGATGATAAATCAAAAGTGTTTAGGAAATTGATGAATTTGTGATTCTTGTCAAAGATCATATTTCGTCATTTTCTTAAAATGCTACTTAGGTTTCATGAGTCTTATTCCTTTATTATTTATTAGAAGCACTTATGATATAGTCTTATTCATTCTGAGAGTTGTTCATTAATTTTGCGAGCTGCTACCTAGCCAATAGACTCTTGAGTGGTTGTAGAAGTTGATCCCTATTTATTGCACTCAAAAATAAAGAATAGAGTAGATAAATGCTGCTAATAACATGCAGTTCTTACAAAGAAAACTAAAAAATAAATGTTTACAGACTTCTAGTGGAGTGATTGAACTCTGAATGAGGATTCAATTAGGATTATTTGTTGGCACGGGCCTATTTGAATATTAGTATGTAAAATTTATCTAAACGTTATAATTCTAAATTTAAAACATGTGTAATATATATTGTTAATTAATCCATTAATACCACGAAATTTATGAATAATATGAAATGTGTCGCCATATATTAATGCGTCTGGACATTATTAGACTTGAGTAAAGTTGGGAAACATTGTGAATGTTTTTTGTTAAAATTCATAAACCATCTTTTATCGCACAAATTTTATCTAAGATTTGTAATCCCCAAGCATAATTAAGTGGCCACCAGTAATAATTGAGGGATCACCCGAATCCATATACTAACAGAGTCAACTCATTATATACGTATGTTGCTGAATAATATTGAATATATGTAGATTTTGTAGTGGTGAATATGTATACATAGCTTAGAGGGAAAGATTCAATCACATGAATTTGAAAATGTGAAAGGTTATATTGTTTTTATTCATTGTATACTATTACAACTGTGAATGTATGTGTTGATGAAGTTGAGAGGTCTTGGAATTTTTTGGGTTTTCCTATCCAATAAGAAAGGGAAAAGGAAGAAAAACAATTTGGCATTGATAAAGCGAATGAAATAGAAAATGAAAGATCAACTCGTTTGAATCAGCTCACTATATTGAATATCGTGTTTTTAGATATAGGGATAGATATTGATAGGCGACCCTGTTTTATGTTGGAGAGCATGCTTGTCTGATCTGAAACAGAAGGATCCACAATTGTGGTTGAATGGTCCAGAATGGATATCAGGGGCAGAGGGTAAACTTTTAGGACCCTGGCTTGGACTATGGGAGACGGAGAGAATAGAGATATTTTAAAATGATAGTTTATCATGTACGGAAGGTTATTCCAAGCCAGGGTCTGGAGTGTGTGCCATAATATATCAAATCTCCGAAGTTTCCATATCATCCAAGAAAATGAATTACATGTTAATTGTCTTCTGATTATTGTCAAAAGGCAAGTCACTAGGAGGTCTCACATGATTGGATAGTCCAGTTTTGGTTATAGTAGTTTTTTCTTTTGTTGATATTGACACATTTAATAAGGCACAAATCAAGTAAATTTAACTAATTTCGGTTGCAGGTTGGATACTTATTGTGCTCTAATTGCAAAGTTTACAAATGTGTTACCTTTCCTAATTACAATGATGGAAAGGACCTAAACTAAGGAGCTAAATGTCAATTCAACAAATAGCATTGGCAGGCTGGTAGCTCGATTCATCCAACTATCAAGGTTGAGGTTAATCTGATTGTTGAGCTTTTTCATTCAGGTCTCCTCTTCCCTGAAGTGTACTCTTTCATTGAGGCAAGGGTAATTAAATAACTTGTGAATTGTGACCCATTGTATCTTTGATATTATCATTCCAGTAACTATGTTTTAAAGGTGAAATTATATTTCTCTTTGTGCAATATAATTTTTTTTTTATCTTCTGTTCCTGTTCTTTGTAGATATTGGAGAGTTTCCCTCTTAGTGTTTGTTTTTATTTCTACCTGTTGTAGGGTGGGTGGATTTCTTGTCTCCCCTATTATTGTCTTCTTCTTTTTCATCTAATAAAATATCTTCTTCTGTCTAAAAAAAATGACTGAAAGGTAAACTGGTTTGATTGAACATTCTCGATATGGGAGAATTTGAATAGTTAAATTTCCATGTGCCCTATTGTATAAACTCATGTAGCTGATAGGTTTCATGCACATTACCATTTGATAAAATGTTCCTACGTATTTACAGTTAGCTATAAAGTTAGTCCTTAAGCTTTTTGGAAGACCTAGTCAGCTGCACTTTGAACTGCCATTCTGCCACTTCACCAAACCTAACATAACCAGCAAATGAGCGGTAACATTTTATCAGTTCTAACCAAGGATAGTTGTTCAAGTTATTTTGGAGGCAGGTTATTTTAGATATCTATTATATAAATCAAGGAGCAGGGGTTTGTCTGTTTAAAATAAAAATTTCCACTGCTTACTCTCTCATCCCCTATTTTCTCTCCATATTCTTCTTCTGTAATCCTACTTTTTCTATTTTATATTAAAATAGGAAGTAGTTTCGGTTAATTTTAATAATTAATTCATCCGCTACTTCAGAAGGTATCCTACTGTTTTGAAAATTTTCTATTTTAAATTAATAAGCACACACTGGAGTGGTGTCATGTGGACTAGGGGACATAATTAGTTTGCTCTAATTAGTAGTTTAATTAGTGCAATAGAAGCGTTTTAATAGAGGATGTCACTTGAAGCAAAAGTGAAGCCAGTGACTTGCTGATAGGTAAGAGTGGAAACTATGGCTGCAAGTGGAAAGATCAAAGAAGTAAAGAAGATTAACATGAAAACTTTTGGAGCCGAGGACTGTGGAACAGGTTTTACGAAAGAGATTTTAAGCCTGTCAAATAAGTGAAGAAGGGAGAGAAAGGTGTAGGAAAAGGTAAAGACCAACAAAACAAGACATGACATGAGTTTTCATCACCTTTGGAGCTTCCTTAATTTCGTGGAAGCTCCAAAAGGCAATACAGGGTAAATGAACAAATTCCAGGAAGAGATTAGATCTTAACCACTGGCCCACAGGTGTCCTTGTAGCAAAATGTTGATGGTACATAGCTTTTCACTTGAGTAATGAAAGTTTTCAGGTGGATCCCATGTGTTCAGCTAATTTCCTTGCATGGAAATCCAGAAAAGAAAAACAGAGAATGACTACGAAAAATACAAATTTCAAGCCTGCAAAAAACCACAGTTAGGTCCATAGTGGTGACAAAGATAAATAGGCCTAATTCTTTGAGATATAGCAGTTTTCTTCTTAGTCAATTCTTTTTGTAGCTTAGGAGGTGATATCTCATTACTCTAATTTCCTTCTTTGTTACTTTTTCTTTATAAGGGGTGTGTTGCACCAGGGGTTTTTTTTTGTTTTTTTTTGGGGGGGGGGGTATTTATTTTCATTCCCGTTTTTGTTGGATTGGATTTGATTTTCGCCTGATGATGATTATTATGTTTTACAATAATGAATTTGGAATTCACCTATTTGGGGGGGGGGAGTGATTTTTATTTATTTTTTTCGTTTTTGTTGGATTGGATTTGATTTTTCCTTGTTGATGATTATTAGTTTTATATAAGGACTTTGAAATTCACTTATTGTGTTGCTAGTCTAGTCTTATGAATAACTGCATTCTCATTACCTAATCTAAAGAAACTTGACCTATTATTCTTATGTATATATTATGTTAATCTGCAACTTTCAAGATTCTCAAATTAACTTGGAGATGCAGTTAATTAGCAACTTAATTTTCAATATGTCTTTGTAGTAGGCATTCAGCTAAAAACAATTTGGCCATGAGTGAAGGCCACATGGTTTATATATAGGATCACAAGGTTTAACTTGTTCAGTATGAGGTCATATGAGCAATCTAGTTTGTTATTATGCCTTACATGTGAATGAAATTATACAAATAATAAAGTTACAAATTGCTTTAAAAGTTTTAGGTGTCAGAGAATGGGTTGAGCAATCTATATGATATTCAAATATCTTAATTTTTTTAATGTTGGCTTCATACACTTTTGGGAACTAGACACTAACCCCTGAAATGTGTTTGATGTCCTTAGGTACCTATATTTCTATCAATTTCCCTCTTTACACTTTATTTTACTGTTTTTCGATTAAAGTCTTGTTTTATGTTATAAAGATGAATTGTAACAGTTATATAACTACGTATACCACCTGAAATCTTGTTGCATGGTGATTGATTCATTATGGCTTGATATTTTATGTGGAATCTTTCCGACTTATATTGGATTAAAGTTTTTGACGATGAATGAGCATCTCTTCTCTAAAGGGTACTTTTTGAGTAGTTAAATGCTATGAGTAGTAGATACAAAATAGTCGTAATTGTATTTTGTAAACTGCTAGTTCCGCTGGTAATGCTTACAAGGATATTCTGCGACATGTGTCTGTCAAAGAGTTAAAACAATAACAATAGTGTTTCTTGCATCTGAAACAGTAGGCTGCATTTGTGACACTTTATAGATATATTTATTATGATTTTAATGTTCTTTCATACCATAACCAAGGCAAACACTTCCTCCGTCCCAAACTGAAAATTCCGTATTAAGTGACAATATAACAGTATTGATATAAAATAAGAGCTAGGGTTAACCATTTTTTAGTTTGTACAAATTTGGAATATCATGATACCTTTTAGTCTATTTTTTAGTAGGGATCTTATTGTAAGATGCACAAAGAAGGGAAGTGACTAGTGAGACTCACATTAAGACGGAGGCAGTACTAAAATAACCAGGAAGTTCTCATTGCAGGTCAGACTATAGAGGTAACTATCTACTTCCATTCTATTTTCTTGCATTCATTTTACTCATGGAAAATCTAAATCTTTTTTACTTTCACATCACGTAGTGTACGTTCGTTTACTAGAGTTTGCAACGGTAACGTTTAATGCATTTTGATACCGCACCAAAAGTGTGCGGTGCGTTTAAGCTCCAAGTATTGCGTTTAAAATAACTTGTTTTTAGACAAATAAGATTCTCGAGTACATTTGGAACTACAAACGCACACTAAACACTTCATAAGCTAGTAACAAGCACGCAAATAGTACGGATATGTTCAATTAAGAAATATTCAAGATGGTATTTTGAGTTCTTTTTAGGCTTCTTTCTGTCCACCTCAAGATACTTAAACAAGGTAACTGCATGTTAATTAATACTAGTATATTATTATTTTTATGCTATTTGCTTACATCTTTTAGATAACACATGGGTACTAGTACAGTTTCCATGTGAGAGCTTCTCAAATTTAATCATAATGTAGCATTCTGACTTTGACTAAGCAAGAATTTATAATGTGAACCTATTTGAATATGTGCCACTGTTGGTAGTATTTTCGGATACCATATGTGGGTGCATGTGAAGTGAAATATAACATATGCTTTTCTTGTTTAGAGTGCAATGAGCTTCATTATACTATTTGCTATTTGTCAAATTCATTTGATGCTGCACTCACGGATCGTACATTTATATGCATCACTCATTGATCTTGATTGGCTAAACAATTTATTGGAACATGTTGCTGTCACTTCTATTCAAAGTATTAATTTTTAGAGACATTG
Source organism: Panax japonicus (assembly GCA_020205505.1). Classification (NCBI taxonomy): domain Eukaryota; kingdom Viridiplantae; phylum Streptophyta; class Magnoliopsida; order Apiales; family Araliaceae; genus Panax; species Panax japonicus. Next base: position 77,850,985 of record CM035094.1, read on the forward strand.
ACAAAAGGACTAGTTCGTAACTGTTTATTACTAATATAATATCAATACTTAATACTAATGGTACTACGTACTTTCACCATTACAAAGTCATAAGCTCATTTAGCTTTTAATTTTTATTTAATGCATAATACGGTTTATCATACACATTGCTTGGACATAATCAATTCCATCCTTTTAATTATTTCCTTAATTCTAAATTTGCTCTTAGGAAATAATAATTGAGAACATTGTGTCTAGATGTGTTTTGATAAATTTAAATATGCATAAAAAATTTAAATTAAAAAAAAGAGTCCAAAAAGTCTTATTTTGGGACAGAGGGAGTCCATTTCTCTGCATTACCACTTTTGTGTAGTCAAGTTTAGGTCTCCTAGATGCTAACTCAAATTTCTCAATGGAAATCTAGTTCAAATCCTGACTTGTAACATAATTATGGTTATTTAAGATCTAGCTACGGCTGTCATAATTTACCTTAAACAGTGTGGTTATTTGAGACCCTGTTGTAATGCAAAAAAAAACATGAATGAAACTGATACATAATACAAAGTTTCTCTTAAAACAGACTGCTGGTATGATTCAAACATTGACTGATCTCTTATTATTGTATACAAAACATGTCAAATTCTAAAAATAAATAAAAAATTATGAATCAAAAAACATAAAAATTGTTGAACATGATTATCGTCCGTCTCTCATTGCTTCATCAAAATATAAAAATTTGTGAAGTTTAAACTTTAAACTCTAAAAATCATCTGCATATCGGGCTTTGTGGACGGTGAGTATTACTTAGTTGACTTTCTGCCAAGCTACATCCCATTGTATTTCCTTCAGTAAACACATACGTATGCATGAAATCTGCATCTTTCTTCTCCTCCAACAGCTTTAGTATCTCTTCAAACACAGAAACTTCGCAGGGAATCCTTAGAACGCCTTCTTGCTGGAACCCGAATTCTTCTTCTGCTTCTTTAAGCAGAATGTCAAATGCTTGACACCCCAAATACTCCATTGGGATGATAAATCTCTTCATTTCTTCTCCAACACAAACGGCAAGGGATCCTTTAGGGACAGTTGCGTCCCTCGAGATCCCTTGCACATTGTTGTTATCGGAGAAGGAAAGTGTTTTCTTGAAAAACTTGATGCTTTTTCCTCCATTGGTAATTGCATTCACTTGCTTGTTGCAGCTGCTTTTCTTTGAATTTGCAATTTTTCTCCACTTCTTTAGGATTTGCTGAAGTTTAACAATCTCACAGATCGTGTTGGACATCTTGGAATCAAAGTGTATAGATTAGGCTTCTCTTTTGGAATTATTACTGATGTCAATCTGATATGTGATCTGTCTTGAAATTTATAGAAGTTGGGTCATTGAGATTGTGTTTTAAATATTACATGTTGAGAAGTACTATGTGGTTATAATATAAGCAAAAGCCATTAGCTAACTTAATATAATCCCTGTAATAAGTGGTTTCCAGGTCTATGAAATTGGGAATCTTTAGATTTAGTATATAATATAACTCACATCTCTCTCTCTCTCTCTCTCATTATTAGGTTCTTAATTATTAAGGGGGTGGTTACCTTAAAAAATATTAAGGAGATTTGTGTTTCAAATTTATTTGTGTAGGACTAGGATTTTAAGGAGTTATACCAAATGTGATAGCCTAAGGTAGAGGACTCTCCTTTTACCGTGCAATGTCCATAGTTGTCACGGCGAAACGTGGTGATAGTTGATCGCCAGGACGCCTAGACGATAAAGCGCCCGTTATGGCATCCATATGACGTTAACAATATGTAATTTATATATTATTTGTTTTACTTTAAAATCATATTCAACAATAAAATTTTATATACATTAAAACTCAAAATATTATAACTAACACTATGGAATTAAAATTCCTTAGACATTAAAAATTGGTAGAACAAGTTAGCAAACACTTGACAATTAAAATTCAAAAATAAAACACTTGATAGTAGAACAAGTTAACAAACACTAGGTAGAGAATAAAGGATCAACTAAATCAACAATCATCACACATTACAAGTTTAATAAATAATAAAAATTACACCATATAGTTAGTTCATGGGTTAAGATGAGTCATGGGTACAAAATGACTTAATCACTTAACTTGGGTCAGTTACCAAGACGCAAGTCTTTGACGGCTCAACGTCCAAGGTGTTGTCTTGTTTTTCTCTAGCGCCAGGACTTGTAGTTGTTGCCTAGGCGACACAATGACAACTATGACAATGTCACAAGTTTGAGTCAACCTTTTAACAAAAGTCCGAATTAACTAAGATGCTAGATGAATTTCGCTAGATTTTCCATCTAGTTCTCCTCCTGATTCTCAAGCTCCTTTCTATGTTTCTAGGATGAAGTGTATTTCTCAAAAGGCCCTTTTAAGGTTTCAGTTTCTTGTTTGAATTCAGTTATTTATGTGGGGTGCATTGCATTGGTTTCTGAGATAAAAAAAATGCATCAACAGTCCTGATCATGTGGTCCTTGTAGCATTTAATAGTTTTTACTCGAATCCATGAACTTGTTAGTTTATTCATATTATATACCGTAGTTGCCTAGAGGGATGTGTCTTTTCACAGTTGAGAATTCCATGTGACAATGTCGGTTAATAAGTTTGGAAGGGCAAAAAAGAGGATCTCCATCCTCACAGAGGATCCCTGTGATGATCACAATATATCAAAATATATATATCAAATATATATTAAATATATTGTGAGCCATTGGATACACCATTCTCACAGAGGATCCTGATTCAAAAAAGAGAGATGGAAAATGGAAATGACTGAGGAAAACCAACCGCATTGGTATTCATCTTACTTTTCCTTTGGTTGGACACTAGTGAGATTGCAGGGATCTGGATTTCGAACTTATTTGTACACTAATAAGAGATGCCTTTACTATTAGACTATTATTTTTTGTCTCATGACTCCCATACTCCAGACCTACAATCGACGCGGTGTCCAAAGGGGGGCGGGGGTTCCACCATTAAGCACCTCCACCATGATTGTTAGTGCTTGGATAGAAGGATAAAGTATCAATTGTAATTGTATGTGTTTCTATTTATATACGTCTTCTCCAGTGGAAAGCTTCTCGTATGTCGCCCTAATCGGTGGGGTCCAATCGGTCAAGTTTGGGATTATTCTCAAGGAATGTTTAAATCTCAAATGTGAATGTTTATTTTGAGCCCACTAGGTCTGAGTGCTCTCTGGGCCATTAGGCCTTTTCTCATGGATTAATTACATATTTTAGTACATTTTTAAAAATAATTACAATAATGGTGCATCTATAAAATAATTACAAAAAAATACACTTTTTCATATTTATTTATAATATTAGTGCAATTAAGATTCTTTAATTTATGGGATTAGTATTGATGGGCTGACTTGTCAAATTAATTCATTAATTTAGGTGGTTAGTATTGGTGCAATTCAGTTAATGCTTTTATGTAACGAGGGTAGAAGAACGATTATTATGTTCATCTCTTTCCTTCACTCGAAAACATCAATTATGGACAGTGCAAGTTACATAAAACAGGGAAGGGAAAGGAAAGGCTATAAGCATTGTAGCGTGGGGAAGTATGAAGTACCACATAGCAAATTAGCAAAACCTATGAAGAGAATGAGGAGAAGGAGAGACTTCATCAATTTACTGCATTCTTGGATAGGTGGATGATCCTAGTCGGTAGAATTTGAAGTCCATATGTCAGGGATGTCAAGGGAAACAAGAGGAGGAGACTTCATGATATGGTAACTACGGACACTTATTAAGGTGCTTGAGGTTAATGGTGATCAAATTCTTTTCTTTAACCAATTTTGCATCAAAATACCCATCCCTTGCAAAATTTGCTTCCTTAAATTCATCTTCCTCCTTTGATTGGCCAGTAATGAAATTTAATTGGTAAATTGTTGTCGGTTCCGTAATTGGATTTTGTGGAGCTGCATTTGGAAGTGTAGGCGGCGGCGGCGGTGGTGGTGGTGACATATTCGTCCCAATGCTTACCTTGATTATTGGATTTGATCTAAAATCAGCAACTGATAGAAGAGATTGATAACCAAACATTCACACCAAGGTAACCAAACCTTCATACCAAGATAACCGATCCACATTCACACCTGCAGTTTTTTCATAGTGCAGTTGGTAGTCAAACATTCATACCAAAGTAATCAATTCAGTGTTATTAGGTTACCAATTTATTTTGAACGTGATGCAATTGGTAGCCAAACCTTCATGCAGTGGGTATCCAAACTTTCATACTAAGGTAACCAATTCAATTTTATTAAGTTACCAATTTATTTTGAATGTGATGCAGTTGGTAGCTAAACCTTCATATAATTGGTTGCCAAACTTTCAGACCAAGGTAACTAATTCATACTACAGGTATGGAGGTAGATTGGTTACCTTGGTATAAAGGTTTGGTTACCTTGGTATAAAAGTTTGGTTACCTTGGTACGAAGGTTTGGTTATCAATATTACATTACACATCACTCTCTTATCTCTTTTTCCTATGTAGTGTTCTTATTTTCCTTTGGACATGAAATTGGAATTGGAATTTCTGGACATAAAGAAATTGTGAAAAATCAAATATCCACCTCCTTTCTCTATCCCATTGACCATTTTGTGGTTGACTCTCGCTATGTCTCACCAGTGAAGGGGGGAGAAGGAAGATGACGTTACCAAACCTTCAGAGCAAGGTAACCAATTCAGTTTTATTAAGTTACCAATTTAGTTTGGATGTGATGCAGTTGGTAGCCAGCCATTCATACAAAGGTAACCATTTTAGTTTTTGTGGGTAACCAAATAGTCATAAAAAATTTCAGAACAGTAAGAGTTATATCTATTTATTTTTAAACTTTTTGTAGGGCGAATATCCTATTTCTTCTCATTGGCGTTTTAGACAACGGAGATTCGCGGCGGAGTAACGAGGAAGAGGGCTACTGTGAGGGAGATCAAGATTTGAATTTGAATATATGAATTTGAATACTTATTTTGAATTTGAAATTGTTTTTGTTGTTAGATCCTAGATATTTGAATTTGAATTATTAGTTATGACAGTTATTTCTCCTTGATTTTTGGTTTACTTATTAATGTGAATTGCGTTATTTTTGTAATTATTTTGTGTATGTATTATTTTTGTAAATACTTTCTAATTATTGTATATTAGTGTTAAAGTCCCTTTTCTCATTGCCCAATGGGTATTGGACCTCCGGCCCAAAGAATTATAGGGCCTATATAGCTCAATCATTCTCCCTAATAGTGCATTGCCAACCTTCATTATTTAATATCATTAAAAGTGTGATACAACTTTGTGATATATATATATATATATATATATATATATATATATATATATATATACTAGTCGTGTCCTATGCCTCCAACACTACATGGACGGTAGAATTTATTTCAAACTTTGGACGGCCTAGATGATTTTTGAGTGAGCGGGGAATTCAAAATCATTTGTATTTTGTTAGATGGATATAGTTCATCATAACCTTCCATTACATAAATTATTAAGGGTTGTGATTAAAAATACAAACATGTTATCCCCTAGTTAAACTAGGGGACTGAATAAAAATAAATCATCGTCGATTATGCCTAAATAAAAATAACTCATCGTCGATTATGCCCCCTATTAACGTCATAGCAGCAACAAAAATTATATTGTCCGCTACTTAGGGGGTGTTTGTTTAGAGCTGAATGGAGCTGAATCTGAATGTCTGAATCGGTCAGTGCGTTTGTTTTGGTCTGAATGGCTCAATCGGTAAGATGGACGAGGTGAATGGCTAAGTCAGATTTTTTTAGCTGAATGAAGTAAAAAAAATTTTAAAATTCAAAAAAAATATTAACTATTATATTAAGTAATATTAAATAAATTTACAACAATTTTGAATTTTTTCAGAGGGGTAAAATAATAAAATTTTGTCATTCAGATATTTTCAGACATGTCAATTATCAAACATTTTTTTTTATTCAGATTCAGATTCAGATTCATTCAGTTTTTATCAAACACCCCCTTAGTCTAGCGGATGTTATGTTTTCTTTTGTTTCTTATGTCCTGCCAAATCACACAAAGAATCAAACTCAAAAAAAAAGAAACAAAATTATCACTAAAATAATTTCTAATTTAACTAGGATAGTTTAATAAAAGGATAATGAATGTATTCTAGGACAATTTCCAAATTACACAAGAAAAATATTTGTTCCTTTTGCATGTCCTCCATTGATTAATACTAAAAGAACTCTAAATGATAAATAAATTATTATATTTTTGTTCATCATAATTCCAATTCCAAATCGGGTCTATATTATTTTTGTGCATCATAATTCGAATTTATTGAAATTAAATTATACAAACCTACCCTGTAATCCTTCAATTCTATATATATAGGATGTATGATTATTTAATTGCGAAACTATTTGATTTTGGTTATATATTTTGATTTATTTGTTTATTATTTTTAGTTGTATAATGTAGACACTAGAAATTTTATTTTTCTGTTACTAACTATGCAAGATGGCAAAAGCGTCTTTTTCCACTTCAGGGACAGCCCCATAGGATTACAACATCAAATCAAACCCCGGAGACAGCCCTGTGGTATATCAAATCAACCACAGAGATAACCCCGAGTAAAGACAGAGACAATAACAGTCAAAGCCCCGAAAATAACTCTGAGGGACAGCAACATCCATTTCAACCCCGGACGCAACCCTGGGTAGGCAAAAGTGGAATGTTGACAACACAACATCAAACCACAGACATCCAGCTGAAAACATGATCATACAGAACCATCACAGCAATCTCGAGTGCAAACTACTCAAAGCCTACGACTCACGTTTTTAATGTTTTTCAACATTCTTATGAAACCTTACTAATTAGGATTCATTAACTTACTTTTTACTTTTCGTTCGCCTTTTACGAAATTTTACCATAACTTCAATATATGCTAATTTCGATCCGTTCTTCATGAACGTTTCTTTGAATTCTCTAATTTCTAACCAAACATATGTTAACAAGCATATATACGATGGTTTTAAACTTGTCCATCAACAACAAGTTCTAATTAGATGGTTTTAAGTTTGTCCACCAACAACTTATTATTCGTGTTCTTATTTTGTTCTTCGTGTTTTTCGTTCGGTCTTCATTTTTAATCGATATTTTGATTACGATTTTACATTTTCTTGGGATTTAATGTTATAAATCAACAATACTTCCTTATTTCACCCAATCGTTCATATGATTCATTTAGATCGTGCAAAAACATTAAACAATTCATACTTCGTATGAAAGCTTTTAGGAAATTTTTATAACTAAATTTCAATTTCTTACTTCTTCATTTTCTTATGATTAAATCATAAGAAAATCGTTTTTAATATCTTTTACTTTCATTATCATTAAGCTATGTATTTAGACATAGAAACTTAAAGAAAATTTTGATTAAAGCTAGGTTTTGAATTACCTTTCTTCTTTAATCTTCTTCTTTTAGGTGAAGCTTGTGATTTGCTAGCTTTTCCTCTTCTTTTCCTTCCTTTCCCCCATCTGAAATCTCTCTCTCTCTCTCTCTCAAGTGTTGGTTGAAATTTTCTAACCAAACAAATGAGCTTAAGCTTAGTTTATATAAGCTTTTCAAGGCTAGGGGTAATTTGGTTATTTGGCGATTTTTTTACCATTTTACCCCCACTTTCTTACTATTCACGCCTCTTTACTATTTACATCTCCTTACTATTCACGAAGATTCTCTTAGAAGCTTCACGGTTTTGTCTTTCAAAAATTCGTCCGACAATTTGAAAAACTGAATTATCTAGAATCCAAATATTCTTAGATATTTCGTCTTTCCTCTACAGAACAACTTTTACGCGTTCTTCGAAACTTCAAAAAAATTGAAAAACACTTTTTGATGAATAGTATTTTCCGTCACGTTTTCCCAAAACGTAGTTAAATGATCAAAAAGTACATAACAATACTTTTCATCATTTTTATTTCGTCCGATTTCTGCACGTTTTTCGAGAAAAATTTTAATCGGCTTATATGACTTTTCACGACATATTGCCGGCAAATCTTTCGACATTCCGAACTCTCAAAATGACTTAGGTTATTCAAACCCTAAACCCTTTGAGTTCATCTATGAATAATATATATTTCGTCTTTTTCTTTAAAAAATTTCATTCCTCAGAAATTTTTTATTTTCATTTTAAAAATTCTTACTCGTTCATTCTACATCGTAGCCAGAATCCTCCCGTTTTATAGTTATCCTATGTCATAGAACGACTAATAAACACATAACACAAAATATAATTAATAAAAATTCATTTTATTAATTAATAATTCTTTAAACTTAACTTTTTGTACAATCCAATTTTTCGGGTTGTCATAGGTTATGGTGAAGCTTGCGGCCTATCAGAAGATAGTAGCCAGACATTATAATAAAGGGGTAAAACTCAGAATATTTGAGGTCGAGGAATTGGCTCTTCGGGAAGTAGAGGCTTCTATTCCCCAAAATCTTGGGAAGCTAATGCCAAATTGGAAGGGACTTATGAAGTGATTGAGGTGCTGAAACCAGGTACTTATAGGCTTCGAGTAATGGATGAGACAAAAATCAAGAATACCTGACATGCAGGTAAACTTCGAAAATATTATCAGTAGAGCAGGCTAGGTGATTCAACTTTGTAATTTTTCTAGATTATTAATAAAATGAGTATTTAGATTAATAAAACATTGTTAGTGGACTTTTAACATGGAGAAGATAATAGACTTTATGGTCTATTTGACTTTTCTAATGGATTGTTTGTTCCGCTGCAACTATGGTTGAAAAGTTTTATCATCTACCATATGTTCTAAATCTCTAATTTATTACTGACGAAGACTATTGATAATTTATTTATCTTTAGTCATGATATTCTTTACTAGGCTAGTTGTGCTCACCCTTTTGCTTCACAATTCCTTTCAGGTAATAAGAGTGTAGCTGGGTCGAGCGGGGGTAACAGGGGAATAGAACGGTGGTCTCTAACGGTGGAAGTTCTCCCTAAATAGTATAGAAAAGTGTATTGTATTTTACACATCATTTAGTAGTTATATTTGGTGAATCAAATAGGGTGAGGCGAACCCAACGTTGGAAGTGTGTTTTGCCACTATCATACAAGATGTCTAATGACATACAACCTCGTGTTATCATAAGACAGGGTTGTGCGCATCCACTTGTTGAGTATATCTACGAGCACTACCTATATGATCTTGGAGTTTCGTTGAAATATAATTCTCAATTGGAGACATTGGAGATAGTTATATGTTAAGAAAAGACTAAACGTTGGAAAGAACATGATAGTAATCTTCTCATTTTTCTTTGGGGTCTATTGGGTCAACCAAGGATAATTATGTGGACATATGATATCTATCATAACCTAGACGTATGGGCTCCCATGTACGAAGGTTTCCTTGAGCACTTCCCAAAAGTTTTAATTTCTAAAATAGTTTTTTGATTGTACCTTTATGTAAGGTGTCATTGTGACGTGCTATCCAAGGTTGGGATGAGAGTCACAGTTGGTATATATTTGTATCAAAACTCACAGCATATGTGTTGTTGTATTTTGCACGACAATTATAGTAATAAAGTTGTAGTTGTTTTCTGTACCATGTATTTGGCAACTCAGAATAGGTTGGATGGATTGGACCTATTTTGGGGGTGTCACAAATAAGCTGTTTACCAATAAGTTGTTTACCAATAATAAGCTCTTTAAATAATAATTTGTTTAAATAATAAGTTGTTTACCAATAACAAATTATTTATCAATAATAAGTTGTTTACCAATAATAAGTTTATTGTATATAATAGGATATTATGATCATTTTAGAAAAGGGTTGAGTATAATTTTGTTTAGAAATTTTTAGTCCCAATTGTGGGGATTATAATATCCGATTGGACATGGTATTAAATAATCATTTATATTAAACCATTTTATAATTTCATGTACTAATAGTCTCAAATCCAAATTTAAAAATAAAAAAGACACATGAGATTAATAGTCATATCACAAGTATAATCCTTACAAACAAACATAGCCCTAGTGATTACTAAATTTAATCACATGTTTGACATAGATTTTTATTTTTAATTTTAATCAAATACAAGGATGAATATTATAAATTATCTAAAAAAAATTCTTCTTGTCTCATAATAAACGTCATAGTTTGACTTTTATAGTTAAATTGACCATTTTTAAAATTAATAGATCTTAAAAAATATCAAGATATCTGTCGAGAGACTACGATCATAATAAACTAAGAACCAATTACTACTAATGTCAAGTTTCGTAATTTAAAAATTCTATAAAAATATTTTTATTTATTAATTTTGAAAATAGTCAATTTGATCATTAAAGTCAAATTAAGACGTTTATTAGGGGACGAAGGGAATATTACTCTTTATAAGTTTTATATTTTTATAATTTTTAATGAATCTTCTTACTTTTAAATTTAAAAATATTTTAAATTAATTTTCAAAAATCAATAATAATGATATAATTTGAAACAAAAGTAGTACAATTTATTTCTATATGTTACCAAAAAATTAAACTATCCATTTTAAGTTATTTAAAATAAGGATTCAGTTGAGGAAGACACGAGTCTCCACTATATTATGATATAATTGTCTATGCTTAATATATACTGACAGAGCTCTTATATAATAACATAATAATTGAATATAAAAATTAAACACGAATATTTTATAATTAATTTCACCTATTTATAAAAATTAAAATATAAATAAATAAAATTATAAAGCACTCACCAATATAGTGATTGATGAAGGTGTACATACATACATACATACGTTTGTTTGGATCCGGTTAGTATGAAGTTTATTTTATAGTAAGTTGGTCAATTGATCAATAGAATACTGACACACATAGAGTCTTATCTGCGTGTCAATACTCTATTGGCCAATTGACCAACTTACTCAAAAATAAACTTTATGCTAATCAGTTCCCGTTTGTCGGTTCGTTTTCTCATGAGAATATAATTGTGTGCTTGCTGCTGGTTGCCCACTTTGTTCCCATCATTCCTAACCAACGCTCAGTCAGATTCTCACTCTCTTCCCACCTCTTTCTCTCTCCAAAATCACCCCTCCAATTTATTCAAACTACTCAAATGCCATCCATTTGTATTCACATACTTTTAAAGTATATTCTAAAGGAAAAGTCTTGGCAGACATGAAATTGGGACTGGAAAATTGGATCGGTCCAACTTTCTTTTTTATTTTTTTTATTGTGATTCTAAAAAAATGTATAGTATTTATTCCAACAGAAATTTTTATAAAATATAGCGTATTTGGATCCTGTATTTGTATATGTATCCAAATTACACCCAAAACACTATATTTTATAAAAATTTCTGTTAGAATAAATACTATACACTTTTTGAGAGTCACAATAAAAAAAAATAAATTGAAACGGTCTAATTTTCCGGTCCCAATTTCCTGTCCACGTAGAAGGACTATATTCTAAATTAATTTGTAGGCATATTGGATGAAAATAACATGTATAAATTAATGAACATGCCATTAATTTTAATTGGGGCTGTATAATTAAGAGGCTTGTTCAGTTCTTGATATACCAATGTGAGAAAAATCAATCCGACTGAAAGTTTTAATGTTACAATAAAAACTTGGAAAGAAAAGGAAAAATGAAAACTGTTCGGGAGCGTTTTACCGACCTCCATCTGGGCCGAAGGTTTTTTGGCAGAAGGGCTTGATAGACCGATGGGATGAAGCCCATGAAGGTGTTATAGGTGTTCGGGTCGGCATATGAGTCCTTCGGTGTCGGGGCCGAACCCATTCTGGTGATGATGAGGGGTCGGGCCTTCGAGTCCTTTGGGCCGAAGCCCAGACCAAATAATAGGATCGTTTGGGCCTGCACAGTGGGCTCTCCTGCGTGCAGAGTCTGGGGGCCTATTCATACACGGTAACTCTAAAGGTAGTGGTGGGATTGGATTCTACTTGCACCTTTTAAGGAGATTGTGTTGGACCCAAGTTATGGTAACTACCATGCACTAGGAGTCCTAATCCGACTGGGAGAAGGATTCTAAGGTGGTGAGCTCTATAAATACAAGGCCTAGGTTAACACTATGAGGTAATACCTACTTTTGAGCACTAAACACTTTGCCTCCATTGTTTACCCTTGTAACGGCCTGTACTCATTCTCACACCGGAGCTATCCCCCGGCGGCACAAGCCGTCAAGCTTCTGTGTGATCTATTACTGTGCAGGTTCTAGCGCGTGGATTCTGTGATTGGACGCGCCGGCGAAACTTGGCGTTAACATTGGCGCTAGAAGGAGGGCCTTAGTGCTTAAACAATCACAATCAGATTCTTTTTCGGCGAGAAACGATGGCGAGTGTGGAATATGCAGTTTCCGACCGGAAAAAGGCCAAGTCACACCAGACCACTCAGGTGAGAGGGTCGGTGAAGGACATACTGGGTTCCAAAATCCAAGACGGTCAGAGGGAGTCGGCAGGCTCCCCCCGGAGGCGGCTCTTTCATGAAAGCCAACGTACCCCCAACCAAGCTAGTCGGATGGACGGAGCTAATCCATTGGCATTGGAGGTGCACGAAAAGAATCAACCACAAGGAAGTCGAGATCAGAGAGAATTCATCCTGCAGAAAAAGATGCAGCAAAACAAAGATCCCATGACGGCCCTACGTCTCCAACAGGAGGAACTCGCACTACAAATGGCTAACATGGCCGGGGAACAGGAGGCATCTTCCAGGAGGCGCAGGCACCACAGCCGGTCTCGATCTCCCCGAAGACGAGAGGCCGGTAGGGAGAGGAGTAGATACCGGAGCCATTCGAGGGACGGTCGGAGCCGGAGGAGGAGCCGTTCAGCAGGACGCCGATCAGAACACCAAGGCCATTCGGGAAAGAAGGGGGACGAGACACCCGAACGTGAGAGGGACAGACCCCGATCGTCCCCTCATGAAGGAGAGTCCGACCCCCTCGCCCGAAGAGTGGCTGAGCTGGAAAAACTAGTGTTGGCAAAAAGTTCGACGGGGGAACCTTCAACCTGTATAGGGTCCCCCTTTTCTAAGGAGATTAATCGGGAGATCGCCGACCCCAAAAGGAAGATGCCCCCAATGGAGACTTACGACGGGCTGGGAGACCCTTATGACCACTCCGATGGGTATGATAGGTTAATGACATACTACGGCCATTCTGACGCGGCCAAGTGTCACATGTTCGCGACCACCCTGAAGAAGAGTGCCCGAGAATGGATGGGAACCTTGACATCAGGGTCAATAAGCTCGTGGAGGGACCTTCGAGAAAAGTTTCACGCTCGGTTCGGGAGTAACAAGAGACGGGGGAAGATCACAGCATCCCTCATGCAGGTCAGGCAGAGACCCGATGAGAGTCTGGGGCAGTATGTTAAAAGGTTCCGAGAGGCTGTGGGCTCGGTGGCAGAATTGAACTCCCCGCAAGCCTTGGGATTTTTCACAACCGGGCTAGACATCGGGAAATCCAAAAAGCTGATGAAGGACCTGGTGATCAACCCTCCGACGGACTTAACAGAGGCATTCCACAGGGCCGAGGGTCATATAGCAGTTGAGGAAGCGATGGGGAACTTCAAACCACAGTCCCAATCATACGACAAATCCAAAGATCGGGACAAACAGAATTATCAGAAGCCCGACGCCCAAGGCAGGTCGGACAACTATAGTAAGAAAAATTATAGTGGAGGAGGGTCGGGTAACGGAAGGCCGCCCTTCCCAAACAAAAATGTCAACAAAGTGTACACCGCACTCACCACAGATCGGGCCAAGATACTGGAGGAGATACGGAACAAACCCTTTTTCGAACCATGCCAAACAGTCACCAGACCGGGAAAAAGAGGTCGGGACAAGTACTGTGCGTACCACCAGAGTCGAGGGCACACAACGGACGAATGCGTCAACTTGAAAGATCTGATAGAAAAGAACGTGCAGAATGGACAGCTGGTGCGATATGTAGTCGGCAGAGAGGGATCGGAGGCTCCCCAAGAGAACGTCCGTGAACCCCCTCGGGAAGCACAGCCGCAACCGAATGCCCAGCCCCGAGGAGTTATCGATGTGATATCGGGCGGGTCGGTAGGGCGTGTAACCGGTCGAAAAAGGAATGGACATCTCGAAGCAGTACTATCATTAGCCGGCTCCTCGCCCCGGAAGGACAGGCCGTACTCAGGCACGACTATCTCCTTTTCAGACGAAGATTACCCGACCGATCACATTGAACCGCATGACGGGGCTCTGGTCATAACAGCTCAGGTCGGGCCGATTGACATGAAACGAATGATGATTGATAACGGATCCTCAGTCGACATACTCTATACACATGCCTACCAGAGGATGGATTTGGGAGGAAAGAAGATGGAATTGGGGGGCGAAGGCCCCCTATACGGCTTCAGTGGAGACCCGGTTCACGTGTCGGGCACGATAGAACTGCCAGTCCGATTTGGCACGGCCCCACAGCAGACAGAAATCATGGTAAAATTTTTCGTGGTACAAGTGGATTCGGCTTACAACGCCATCCTGGGGAGGCCTACTCTAGCAGCATTACAGGCGGTAACATCTATACCCCACTTCAAACTAAAGTTTCCGACGCCGAACGGGATAGGGGAGGCAAAAGGAGATCTTGATATTGCCCGAAGGTGTTATCGGAACACTTTAATATCTTCAGGAATCGGGGTCAGTAAACATAAGCAGGCGATGACCATTGAGTTGGAGCCATTCACGGAGGGAAGCACAGAACCCATGGCTCTACCAGCCGAAGAGACGGAGGATGTAGAATTAATACCAGGGAATCCAGACAAACTGATCAAGATTGGGGTCGGGTTAACCGACCAGCTGCGAACAGGTCTGGTGGAATTGCTCAGGGTATACGCCGACATCTTTGCTTGGGAACCCAGTGACATGCCCGGGGTAAGCAGATCAGTCGCACTGCATAGGCTTCATACCGATCCTAAAAAGAAGCCGGTGATACAGAAAAGAAGGATCTTTGCCCCGGAAAGACAGAGCATCATAGACGACGAGGTTGCCAAATTGCTAGAGGCCGGGTTCATCTTCGAGATCGACTATCCCGAATGGCTGGCGAATGTGGTATTGGTTCAGAAGCAAAATGGGAAATGGAGGATGTGTATCGACTACACTGACCTGAACAAGGCATGCCCTAAAGACTTCTATCCCCTACCCAACATAGACCAGCTGATTGATGCCACTTCTGGGTATGAGATGCTAAGTTTCATGGACGCTTTCTCGGGATACCACCAAATCTCGATGCATAAGGAAGATATCCCGAAGACTAGCTTCATCACTCATCGGGCAATATACGCGTATCGGAAAATGACCTTCGGACTACTGAACGCAGGGGCAACCTACCAACGTATGATGAACTTCGTATTCCGAAAACAGCTGGGAAGAAGTATGGAAGTGTACGTAGATGACATGATCGTCAAGAGCATGGCAGCCCGAGATCATCTTGAGGATTTGGCAGATTTCTTCGAGACGGTAAGGCAACACAATCTAAGGCTAAACCCGACCAAGTGTACCTTCGGATAGGGTTCCGGAAAATTCCTGGGATATCTGGTCAGTAAGAGGGGAATCGAGGCCAATCCCGAGAAAATTTCGGCTATCTTGGACATGTAATCTCCGAGAACGTACAAGGACGTCCAGCGGCTAACGGGCCGAATCGCAGCCCTTCGGAGATTCATGTCAAAGTCAGCAGAAAGGTGTCTACCCTTTTTCGACACTCTCAAGGGTCCGAAAAATGTCAAAAGCTTCCAGTGGACTTCAGAATGCGAAGACGCGTTCCAAGAGATCAAAAGGTATTTAGGTTCGGCACCATTACTGATGAAACCGGTTGCCTCTGAACCCTTATACTTATACCTAGCTGCCAGCCCGATGGCAGTAGGGACGGCACTGGTGAGGGACAAGGGAGGCAAACAGTTTCCGGTTTACTACGTCAGTCATGTTCTCAGAGACACGGAAATGAGGTACCCGAACCTGGAAAAGTTCGCCTACGCCCTCATAATTGCTAGCAGGAAACTTAGGCACTATTTCCAGGGTCGGGTGGTGGTGGTCTACACGAATCAGCCTTTGAAAAAAATTCTGCATAAGCCCGACGTGTCAGGTCGGCTGGCCGCATGGGCGATGGAATTGACACAATTTGCTATAGAGTACCATCCCCGAACGGCAATCAAAGGACAAGCGTTGGCAGATTTTGTAGTAGAGTGCTCTTTCACAGAGCCGGAGGTAGACACAGTGGCCGAAGCACAACCGGGGCAGACCTTGTGGACATTATACGTGGATGGATCATCAACTTCAGACGTCAGTGGAGCAGGGGTCATTTTGACAAGTCCAGAAGGGTTCAAAGTCCAACAAGCCATTCGATTCGGATTCAAGGCCATGAACAACGAGGCAGAGTACGAGGCCATCTTAGCAGGGATACGATTGGCCCGAAGCCTCGAGGTGCGAAGGTTAATCATTTACAGTGACTCACAACTGGTGGTCAAGCAGTTATCGGGCGAATACAAAGCTCGGGGGGAGAGGATGACCAAATATCTGGCCGAGGTAAGAGATAAGCTCACATACTTCGCATCGCACAGCTGCTTAGGGGTGGATCGATCAGAAAACACCATAGCAGACGCCCTGGCACGACTGGCAACTACCGAAGCGAGCTCCTTCGAAGGATCAGTATACTTAGAGGTTTTGGAAAAACCCAGTGTCCCAAAGACAGAAATCCTAACTTTGGACCGACTCGATTGCTGGCTCACTCCTTATATTTCATATTTGGCCGACGGGACCCTACCCTCGGACCGAATTCTAGCCAGGAGAGTCAAGCATCGAAGCTCAAACTTCGTCCTCATTGATGGAGATCTCTACCGAAGAGCCTTTAGCTCTCCACTGCTCAAATGCTTGACTCCTTCAGAAGCAGATTACACACTTCGAGAGGTTCACGAAGGGATCTGTGGGGATCACATGGGAGCAAAGTCACTGGCACATAAAATTTTGAGGCAGGGGTATTACTGGCCGACTATCTACACAGAGGCTAAGGAATTCGTCAGAAGGTGCCCCAAATGTCAGATGAACAGCAACATTCCACACCAACCTCCAGAAGAGTTATACTCGGTTCTATCCCCAATTCCCTTTGCTGTGTGGGGGATCGACATCCTAGGTCCTCTACCAAAAGCTAAAGGACAAGTCAGTTTTGTGATCGTGGCCATCGATTATATGACCAAGTGGGTCGAGGCCAAACCATTGCAAAGGATAACCGAGCAGGAGTGTTTAAAGTTCACCAAGGAAGGAATAGTCTACCGGTTCGGCATCCCGATGGCAATAGTCTCAGACAATGGCAGACAGTTCATCGGATCAAAATTCGAGGGCTTTCTGAAAGATCTAGGGATCCAACACCGAAAGACTTCGGTTGCCCATCCTCAATCAAACGGTCAAGTGGAAGTAACAAATCGAACCCTACTCAACGGGATAAAACGAAGGCTGGATGAATTAAAGGGTCGGTGGCCCGAAGAGCTATTATCTGTTTTATGGTCGTACCGAACCACTCCACGAACTACAACGGGAGACTCTCCATTCAGGCTGGCATATGGGACCGATGCTCTAATTCCTGTTGAGATCGGATCACCCACCCTTCGGGTCAGCCAATATAAAGAACTGTACAATGACGATGGCTTGAGAACAAATCTGGATTTACTGGATGAAGTTCGGGATTCGGCTGTGATGAGGCTGGCAATCTATCAGCAGCGGACAGCCAGACACTATAATCAGAAGGTGAAGTTTAGGAGGTTTGCAGTAGGAGATCTAGTCCTCCGGGAGTCGGAGGCTTCAACCCCCCAGAACACTGGCAAGTTAATACCTAACTGGGAGGGTCCTTATGAAGTGATAGGAGTGCCGAAGCCCGGAACATACCGGCTTCGAGCAACTTATGGTTCGGAGGTAACGAATACATGGCATGCTGGAAGACTTAGAAAATTTTACCAGTAATAGTTGTGTTATTCTTACTCTTGTCTATGCAACCAACTCAATTTAAATGATATAAATGAAAGTTCTTATTCTTGGCAATGTTTAACTTCATCTATATTCATATGTTTCATTACTACTCGAACGGACATGCTTCGGGCAATATCTGATCAAGAGGTTCGGGAAGACACCACTGATCGATATAAATCCCGAACATAACTGACCGAGAGTTCAATGCATTCTCAAAGAACAGATCTCGGCTACTATCCGATCAAGAGGTTCAAAAAGATGCCACTGATCGAGATAAGTTCCGAATATAACTGTCAGGCCCTTCAATATCAGATAAACTCTAAGGACAATCCGATTGGAAGGTTCGGATGAACATAACTGATCGAGATTAGTTCTAAGTAAAACTGATAACAAACATTCATGGGCCAAAAAAGTAAATTTCATTTATACTTATAAAATTTTTTTTACAACCCGATCGCTTACGAGTCGGGCAACAGTACAAAAAAAACAAAAAAAAAAAAAAAAAAAAAACTATTCTGAAGGAGGATCGTCTTCGGCTTCGGACTCATCATCAGAAGAGTCAAGGATGGAGGCATCGAGCCCGGCAGCAGTCAGCTTTGTCTTAGCCTTCTCCCGATAAGTTTCATATCCTTCCCCAAATTGGGCTAGGACCTTATCGTTCAGAGCATCAGATTCTTCATATTCGGCAACTGCTTGCTGTCGGGCCTCGGCAACTTTCTCAGAAAATGTATCGACAGTGGCAGTCAAGGTGTTGTTCTCCTTAATCAAGAACATCATCTTGCTGTTCATCTCAGAATATTTGCCGGTTATCTGGTCGATAGCATTCTCCCGATCCTCGATCTTCTGAAGCATCTGATCCTTTTCGGCCAGAAGCGAGCCCTTCTCCTGCTCCAACTCCTTGACCCTCTCCTCGGCCAGGACCGCCCGAATTTGTGTTTCAACTAGGGCCGCCTGCTCTTTCTTCAGCTCATCCTGCAGCCCCGACACGTCAGCCTCGACCAGCTCAATCTCCGTCCCCAGATGAATCTCTTGCTTTGTTGATCTGCCAAGGGAGGGAATGGCTCGGGCTAAGATGGCGTTGGCCTACAACAAGCATGTGCATCAATACAAGATATAAACGTTATAATTACTAACAGTGATTATAACACCAAAGAAAAGAAATACCTGAGTCTGAGCTCGAATGAAGGCCACTAACAACTGCTCCGAGGAGTACCCCTTAAACCGCTCGTCGTCACCGGGAAGCTTGAAGTGCTCGAAGAGGGAGAAAGGGAATACTTCCGACGGGCTCTTAGGCCAGCAGGTTGTCGGCGAGCCCTGGGAGGAGCTGGGCCCGGAGGGAGGAGTGGCAGCATGTGCCGGGCCTGACGCCACCATCTGATCGGCCGGACGATCAAGATCTTCCGACACTCGAAGCCTCTTTGGATGAGGTTCGGCAGGAACATCCTCAGCTTCCCCCGAATCCTCGATGACCTCGGTCGGAGGAGGGGGTGGTAGCGACGGCCTCGACACGGGAGGTGGAGGAACTTTTGCAGGCGCCTTGATGGCCGGTTTGGAGGGCTTCTTGGACTTCTTCATTAAAGCCGCCTTCTCCGCGCGGCTCATCTTCAGCGCCCCTTTATTTGCCTTCGGGAGTTCGGGCCCCGACGTGGACCCCAGTGATAGCTCGTTGATCGGGACGGCATCCTCCTCAACAGCCTCGTCGGTCACGGGGGGTCGGATGATCCCCGAAGTAATGGTAGCTGGCACGAAGGAGTCGGCGACGCCCTCGGGCCTGAAAATAGTTACTGCATGGAAAAGAAAAGGTTAAGACATGTAGTGCTGGACAGGAAATAAAGTTAAAAATAGAAAGGCAGAAGGTACTCACGGCCATGTTTGTATAGCCAGGATTCGTCCATTAGAATCCCCACGTTCCACTCGGTTTTCTTCCATCGGGCGTAGAACGTCTTGAACGCCTCGGCCCGACCCGATGGGAACTTGGAGATCTTGGCCGCCTGGTCGGCAGGATGGGCCCAGGAGGGAAGGAGTTGGAGGTCGGATCCCTTGGCATAGAACCATTGTTCATGCCATCCCTTGTTGCTTGAAGGGGTTTTGATGGGGACCGTTCGGTTGGGGCGTTTGGTGAGTTGGCGAAGCCCGGGCTCTTTTGACCCGCCGAGGGTGAAGAGTGCAAAGAAGAGGTCGAGCCCGGGAGAGAGACCCACCTCTTGACAGACGGCGATGAAAGAAATCAACTGGATATACGAGTTCGGCACGAGTTGTGCGAACCCGATCCCCACAAAGTTCAAAAAAGAAGAGATGAAGTCATGCAGAGGGAATCGAACCCCGTACTTCAAGACGTATAGGGGAACGGCCACCCATTCACCCTCGGGCCTCCAGAACATCTTCTCTCCCGGCCGAGGGATCCTGAGTTGATACTCTTCAGGAATCTTGAAGAGAGTTCTGATGTCGGACATTTGGGATGGTGTGAGGGTGGAGCGAGTATGGAGGTGAGAGAATTCCTCAGAGGAGCGGTAGGCGTCTCGGATCTTAAATTCAGCATCCCCTGAACTAGGAAGGTTCAGAGGAGCGGTGTCAATGGGGGAATCCGGCATTATGACCTCTAGGAGGTCGCTGGCGGTGACGTTGGTAGGCTCAGAAATAGGGACGATGCTGGAATCGACCATTTTTTGTGAGAAGTGAGGGAAACAAGAGGTTTAGAGGAAGAAATGAGGAAAAATAGCACTCAAACGAACAAAGAGATGAGGAAAATGGAGAATACGACAGAATAGTATCTCGCCGGAAATCGCCTTGCCGGAAAATTTCAAATAAAGAGGATTTGAGGAGGAGGAGTCAGTAAAGGTGATAATGAAGGGGGTGAGGGGTTTTTATAGGTTGTACGGCACGGAGCCCTAGGGCGGCTAATAAATATTGAGGGGGGTCCAGGCGTTAAAAGGCGTGCAACGTTTAAAATATCTATAACAGACCGTTGGGCTTCCCAAGATGACTCATCATTAGTTGTCGTGACCTTTCAAGTCTCTAGTCATAAATATATTATAACTAGAGACTGGGGGGCAATGTTCGGGAGCGTTTTACCGACCTCCATCTGGGCCGAAGGCTTTTTGGCAGAAGGGCTTGATAGACCGATGGGATGAAGCCCATGAAGGTGTTATAGGTGTTCGGGTCGGCATATGAGTCCTTCGGTGTCGGGGCCGAACCCATTCTGGTGATGATGAGGGGTCAGGCCTTCGAGTCCTTTGGGCCGAAGCCCAGACCAGATAATAGGATCGTTTGGGCCTGCACAGTGGGCTCTCCTGCGTGCAGAGTCTGGGGGCCTATTCATACACGGTAACTCTAAAGGTAGTGGTGGGATTGGATTCTACTTGCACCTTTTAAGGAGATTGTGTTGGACCCAAGTTATGGTAACTACCATGCACTAGGAGTCCTAATCCGACTGGGAGAAGGATTCTAAGGTGGTGAGCTCTATAAATACAAGGCCTAGGTTAACACTATGAGGTAATACCTACTTTTGAGCACTAAACACTTTGCCTCCATTGTTTACCCTTGTAACGGCCTGTACTCATTCTCACACCGGAGCTATCCCCCGGCGGCACAAGCCGTCAAGCTTCTGTGTGATCTGTTATTGTGCAGGTTCTAGCGCGTGGATTCTGTGATTGGACGCGCCGGCGAAACTTGGCGTTAACATTGGCGCTAGAAGGAGGGCCTTAGTGCTTAAACAATCACAATCAGATTCTTTTCCGGCGAGAAACGATGGCGAGTGTGGAATATGCAGTTTCCGACCGGAAAAAGGCCAAGTCACACCAAACCACTCAGGTGAGAGGGTCGGTGAAGGACAGACTGGGTTCCAAAATCCAAGACGGTCAGAGGGAGTCGGTAGGCTCCCCCCGGAGGCGGCTCTTTCATGAAAGCCAACGTACCCCCAACCAAGCTAGTCGGATGGACGGAGCTAATCCATTGGCATTGGAGGTGCACGAAAAGAATCAACCACAAGGAAGTCGAGATTAGAGAGAATTCATCCTGCAGAAAAAGATGCAGCAAAACAAAGATCCCATGACGGCCCTACGTCTCCAACAGGAGGAACTCGCACTACAAATGGCTAACATGGCCGGGGAACAGGAGGCATCTTCCAGGAGGCGCAGGCACCACAGCCGGTCTCGATCTCCCCGAAGACGAGAGGCCGGTAGGGAGAGGAGTAGATACCGGAGCCATTCGAGGGACGGTCGGAGCCGGAGGAGGAGCCGTTCAGCAGGACGCCGATCAGAACACCAAGGCCATTCGGGAAAGAAGGGGGACGAGACACCCGAACGTGAGAGGGACAGACCCCGATCGTCCCCTCATGAAGGAGAGTCTGACCCCCTCGCCCGAAGAGTGGCTGAGCTGGAAAAACTAGTGTTGGCAAAAAGTTCGACGGGGGAACCTTCAACCTGTATAGGGTCCCCCTTTTCTAAGGAGATTAATCGGGAGATCGCCGACCCCAAAAGGAAGATGCCCCCAATGGAGACTTACGACGGGCTGGGAGACCCTTATGACCACTCCGATGGGTATGATAGGTTAATGACATACTACGGCCATTCTGACGCGGCCAAGTGTCACATGTTCCCGACCACCCTGAAGAAGAGTGCCCGAGAATGGATGGGAACCTTGACATCAGGGTCAATAAGCTCGTGGAGGGACCTTCGAGAAAAGTTTCACGCTCGGTTCGGGAGTAACAAGAGACGGGGGAAGATCACAGCATCCCTCATGCAGGTCAGGCAGAGACCCGATGAGAGTCTGGGGCAGTATGTTAAAAGGTTCCGAGAGGCTGTGGGCTCGGTGGCAGAATTGAACTCCCCGCAAGCCTTGGGATTTTTCACAACCGGGCTAGACATCGGGAAATCCAAAAAGCTGATGAAGGACCTGGTGATCAACCCTCCGACGGACTTAACAGAGGCATTCCACAGGGCTGAGGGTCATATAGCAGTTGAGGAAGCGATGGGGAACTTCAAACCACAGTCCCAATCATACGACAAATCCAAAGATCGGGACAAACAGAATTATCAGAAGCCCGACGCCCAAGGCAGGTCGGACAACTATAGTAAGAAAAATTATAGTGGAGGAGGGTCGGGTAACGGAAGGCCGCCCTTCCCAAACAAAAATGTCAACAAAGTGTACACCGCACTCACCACAGATCGGGCCAAGATACTGGAGGAGATACGGAACAAACCCTTTTTCGAACCATGCCAAACAGTCACCAGACCGGGAAAAAGAGGTCGGGACAAGTACTGTGCGTACCACCAGAGTCGAGGGCACACAACGGACGAATGCGTCAACTTGAAAGATCTGATAGAAAAGAACGTGCAGAATGGACAGCTGGTGCGATATGTAGTCGGCAGAGAGGGATCGGAGGCTCCCCAAGAGAACGTCCGTGAACCCCCCCGGGAAGCACAGCCGCAACCGAATGCCCAGCCCCGAGGAGTTATCGATGTGATATCGGGCGGGTCGGTAGGGTGTGTAACCGGTCGAAAAAGGAATGGACATCTCGAAGCAGTACTATCATTAGCCGGCTCCTCGCCCCGAAAGGACAGGCCGTACTCAGGCACGACTATCTCCTTTTCAGACGAAGATTACCCGACCGATCACATTGAACCGCATGACGGGGCTCTGGTCATAACAGCTCAGGTCGGGCCGATTGACATGAAACGAATGATGATTGATAACGGATCCTCAGTCGACATACTCTATATACATGCCTACCAGAGGATGGATTTGGGAGGAAAGAAGATGGAATTGGGGGGCGAAGGCCCCCTATACGGCTTCAGTGGAGACCCGGTTCACGTGTCGGGCACGATAGAACTGCCAGTCCGATTTGGCACGGCCCCACAGCAGACAGAAATCATGGTAAAATTTTTCGTGGTACAAGTGGATTCGGCTTACAACGCCATCCTGGGGAGGCCTACTCTAGCAGCATTACAGGCGGTAACATCTATACCCCACTTCAAACTAAAGTTTCCGACGCCGAACGGGATAGGGGAGGCAAAAGGAGATCTTGATATTGCCCGAAGGTGTTATCGGAACACTTTAATATCTTCAGGAATCGGGGTCAGTAAACATAAGCAGGCGATGACCATTGAGTTGGAGCCATTCACGGAGGGAAGCACAGAACCCATGGCTCTACTAGCCGAAGAGACGGAGGATGTAGAATTAATACCAGGGAATCCAGACAAACTGATCAAGATTGGGGTCGGGTTAACCGACCAGCTGCGAACAGGTCTGGTGGAATTGCTCAGGGTATACGCCGACATCTTTGCTTGGGAACCCAGTGACATGCCCGGGGTAAGCAGATCAGTCGCACTGCATAGGCTTCATACCGATCCTAAAAAGAAGCCGGTGATACAGAAAAGAAGGATCTTTGCCCCGGAAAGACAGAGCATCATAGACGACGAGGTTGCCAAATTGCTAGAGGCCGGGTTCATCTTCGAGATCGACTATCCCGAATGGCTGGCGAATGTGGTATTGGTTCAGAAGCAAAATGGGAAATGGAGGATGTGTATCGACTACACTGACCTGAACAAGGCATGCCCTAAAGACTTCTATCCCCTACCCAACATAGACCAGCTGATTGATGCCACTTCTGGGTATGAGATGCTAAGTTTCATGGACGCTTTCTCGGGATACCACCAAATCTCGATGCATAAGGAAGATATCCCGAAGACTAGCTTCATCACTCATCGGGCAATATACGCGTATCGGAAAATGACCTTCGGACTACTGAACGCAGGGGCAACCTACCAACGTATGATGAACTTCGTATTCCGAAAACAGCTGGGAAGAAGTATGGAAGTGTACGTAGATGACATGATCGTCAAGAGCATGGCAGCCCGAGATCATCTTGAGGATTTGGCAGATTTCTTCGAGACGGTAAGGCAACACAATCTAAGGCTAAACCCGACCAAATGTACCTTCGGATTGGGTTCCGGAAAATTCCTGGGATATCTGGTCAGTAAGAGGGGAATCGAGGCCAATCCCGAGAAAATTTCGGCTATCTTGGACATGTAATCTCCGAGAACGTACAAGGACGTCCAGCGGCTAACGGGCCGAATCGCAGCCCTTCGGAGATTCATGTCAAAGTCAGCAGAAAGGTGTCTACCCTTTTTCGACACTCTCAAGGGTCCGAAAAATGTCAAAAGCTTCCAGTGGACTTCAGAATGCGAAGACGCGTTCCAAGAGATCAAAAGGTATTTGGGTTCGGCACCATTACTAATGAAACCGGTTGCCTCTGAACCCTTATACTTATACCTAGCTGCCAGCCCGATGGCAGTAGGGGCGGCACTGGTGAGGGACAAGGGAGGCAAACAGTTTCCGGTTTACTACGTCAGTCATGTTCTCAGAGACGCGGAAATGAGGTACCCGAACCTGGAAAAGTTCGCCTATGCCCTCATAATTGCTAGCAGGAAACTTAGGCACTATTTCCAGGGTCGGGTGGTGGTGGTCTACACGAATCAGCCTTTGAAAAAAATTCTGCATAAGCCCGACGTGTCAGGTCGGCTGGCCGCATGGGCGATGGAATTGACACAATTTGCTATAGAGTACCATCCCCGAACGGCAATCAAAGGACAAGCGTTGGCAGATTTTGTAGTAGAGTGCTCTTTCACAGAGCCGGAGGTAGACACAGTGGCCGAAGCACAACCGGGGCAGACCTCGTGGACATTATACGTGGATGGATCATCAACTTCAGACGTCAGTGGAGCAGGGGTCATTTTGACAAGTCCAGAAGGGTTCAAAGTCCAACAAGCCATTCGATTCGGATTCAAGGCCACGAACAACGAGGCAGAGTACGAGGCCATCTTAGCAGGGATACGATTGGCCCGAAGCCTCGAGGTGCGAAGGTTAATCATTTACAGTGACTCACAACTGGTGGTCAAGCAGTTATCGGGCGAATACAAAGCTCGGGGGGAGAGGATGACCAAATATCTGGTCGAGGTAAGAGATAAGCTCACATACTTCGCATCGCACAGCTGCTTAGGGGTGGATCGATCAGAAAACACCATAGCAGACGCCCTGGCACGACTGGCAACTACCGAAGCGAGCTCCTTCGAAGGATCAGTATACTTAGAGGTTTTGGAAAAACCCAGTGTCCCAAAGGCAGAAATCCTAACTTTGGACCGACTCGATTGCTGGCTCACTCCTTATATTTCATATTTGGCCGACGGGACCCTACCCTCGGACCGAATTCTAGCCAGGAGAGTCAAGCATCGAAGCTCGAACTTCGTCCTCATTGATGGAGATCTCTACCGAAGAGCCTTTAGCTCTCCACTGCTCAAATGCTTGACTCCTTCAGAAGCAGATTACACACTTCGAGAGGTTCACGAAGGGATCTGTGGGGATCACATGGGAGCAAAGTCACTGGCACATAAAATTTTGAGGCAGGGGTATTACTGGCCGACTATCTACACAGAGGCTAAGGAATTCGTCAGAAGGTGCCCCAAATGTCAGATGAACAGCAACATTCCACACCACGGGACCCAGCTATAATAAATATTAATCCTAAAAGAGTATATAGCAATAAAAATAAAAGAGTTGTCACCACAAAAAATATGTGAAATTTTATTTCTCTCCACTCTACTACTACAAAAGAAAAACATAAACCTAAATCTTTTATTATGTCGATCCTTCCAATTAGAAACGAAAAGCTTTCTGAGTTTTTAACTTCTCGGACAAAATAAGTTCGGTTCAATACAACCTTATACATACTTTTCTTTAACAATATTATTTATTATAATTAAAAGATAATTTACACTCCAAACTCTATACACATGTTGACTTTTGCATTTTAAATTGAAAAAGATAAAAAGACACTTTCTTCATTTAATCGGTTAAAAGTGTCCGGCTAAGGCTGTAATATTTATTACAGAGGGGTACTTTTGGTAGTTTACATTTATGCCAAATTGCAGTTAATTATGCACCGAATATTTTACACGTGTTGGTTATCAGACAAAAATCCCCAAATCAGTTGGGCTAGGGTTCGCGATCTGAAGGAGAAGTGGGACAATGAGTGAGAACAACAGATTCTTAAAAGATTCAGAAGGCAATGACATTTACGGAGTGAAGGGTGTCCTAGAATACCGTAAGTGCTTCAAATAATATCTTGAATAATGGGCTGGTGTAGTTTAGTGTGTTATTTTTGTAGTTTATTGTGTTCTTTTTGAAGTTTATTGACTTCTTTTTGTTGTAAAGTGAAATGGTATCCATCATTGAATAGTATAAAGATGGGCAGTGAACCCTTTTGATTATCAATATACTCACTCCGTCCCATGATAAAAGTTCTTATTACTATTTTAGATAGTCTCATGTTAAATGTCTATTTTTCTTTAATAACCAAATTTTTACACATATTTTTCTATTATACCCGTAGCATTAAATATCTCATAATATTCTTATTCTAATTCCCTCTCCATATTTAATGACATTATTATTGACAATTTTGTCATTTCATTCATCTTCTTAATATGCGTGAAAAGTCCACCAGGACTTTTATCCTGGGACGGAGGGAGTATAAGATTCCATAATTATTACTTTACAATTTTTGGATTTTATGAAATTAAATATGATGTGGTCCACACATTTAACAGACAATGTTTACTGTAAGACCCTAACTTTTATGAATAAAGATGAGTTTTCTATAAATATCATTTTTGAATATTATGGAATGAATTTGATATAATGTTATAGTTATGGGTAATACTTATAAATTCTACAAAGTACGCAAGTTATTATATAATATTCGATTGGTCGGGGAATATTCATTTTAACAGGGAGTATTCATACGATGGAACAATCATTGGTGGACCCCACAACAAAATTATTGTCGGATTGAGAAAACGACTGTAAGACCTCAACTTATTATAAATAAAATTGAATTTCCTCCATTTATTATTTTGAAATAGTAAGGGTTGTTTTGATTAATGTGGTTAATTATGGGTAAAATGCGCAAATATTTCAAATAAACAAGTGGTTATAAAATATTCATTGTTGTCGTGGAATATTCGTTTGGTCGTAGAATATTCTTGCTGTCGGGGAATATTCATACGACGGCGCAGTCTTGTGAGGGCCCCATAACGGAAAACGATTGGATGAAAAAAACGACAACAATAAGTTGTTTATAAATAACGGTGTTTTTATTACCTTTAATACTGTTGAAATACTCGGTGGTTAAAACACAGTAGCACACGGTATTGCACCAA
The DNA here is from genome assembly GCA_020205505.1 of Panax japonicus. NCBI lineage: Eukaryota > Viridiplantae > Streptophyta > Magnoliopsida > Apiales > Araliaceae > Panax > Panax japonicus. The sequence goes on from CM035094.1 coordinate 77,879,227, forward strand.
TTATTGATTCTTACATAAGAATGCACTACTCAATAATTGTTACAGTAATTACTGTTCAGTATTTTATTTTATTGATTCAATAATTGCTGCATTGATATTTTATATTACTGTTGTTTCAATAATTGTCACTACACAATTTTTTCTATTATCGGAGCAATAATTCATATTATCTGAATAATATTATTGGATAACATTATTGGCAATGTCTAGAAAGTTCTGTCTAAGGAGAGGTTTGGTCATCTAATTGCGCGCCAGTAAGGAGAGATCCTTATTGGAAAGCCTCCTCTATCCTGAGAAATGCCTAGTTGTCAGTATTGTGATTCTGTAATATTATTTGTGAATAATTAATTATTGATTTATATGATAAGAAAAATATTGATTTTATGTAGATATAGATGGAGAAATTTTTTAATGTGACAATTGTTGAAAATTAATATTTTATTTTTTCTGATAAAATAATTCATTTAAATATATTATTATATTTTAATAATATAATAATGGTGATATTTTTATAATAAATGTGGGATATATGAGTATATGAGGAGAAAGAGTATTTTTATTGTATTAAATGGTTAACACATATTTTGTGTGTCGGTGGACCCCATTTATTGACTGAAATTTGATTATAGCCTGTAAAATCGTCCGTTTGTGGATTTCGATCAATTTCTGTTTAGAATTTGGAAAAATTTTCTTCTGCAAAGTTGTAGAGAATGAAATTTCCTATGGAAAGGACATGAGATTCGAATTTTTCTGACAAAAGGGCTATTTATTATGAATGATTGAAGTTCTGAAGTTCTAGAATAATTATTTTTGGAAGTTTTAATTGTTTTAATCAAGAAAAACGTTTTTTTTAATCCCACATGTGTGGTAAATGAGCTAAATTCGGATTCTTGGGTGGTGGGCTTGAATATTTATTAAATAAATTATTTTAATAAATTTTCTGCTCTGGTGTTCTAAGCATTTTCTTATAAATATGGTGCTTAGGTTAGAATTAAAAATCGCACCAGAAACTGAAATCTTCTTTCTCCTTCTCTCTCGATATATTGAGCGTATTCTTATGAGTATTTTGATACTTTGAGTGTTGTTATACGGTGCAAGTTCCTTTCACCATTATATTCAGTATTCCAGCCAGAAGTAATATTCTTTCGAGGTAAGGGATGTTATTTTCTTCTTAAATGATATTATTTTTTTCAATATCATTATTCCAAAATATTGGTTTGAACTTTTTATCAAATTTAGAACTTTTTGTGTCGGGATTACTATTCACGTATACGACACTATTCACGTATATGGTACTATTCACGAATACGATACTATTCACAGAAAAATTAAATTTTCGTTTTTCGTCCAAAATATCTATTATGGATACTAGCTTTGATTGTATCCATATTTTGATCATTCTTGAATTTTACTCCACTATGATTATTTATGAGGTATTTTTAGACATGGAATAGCTGAAATACGAATCCTTAATATTTATTCTTTTGTTTCAATGGATTCGTTTTCTTTAAAATATTTTTCATCATCCTCAGTCCTAAATGATGATATTACTGAATATCTTTGGCATGTATTGCAAAGATGAATGATTTTCTGATGAATATCTTTGGCCCGTAGTGCAAAGATGAACAGGTGTTTAGATGAACATGACCAATTGATGAATATCTTTGGCCTGTAGTACAAAGATGAATATTTGATTCCAGATATATATTGATTGATGTTACAGGGATAAAATATCGACGATGAACTTTTAAATTCATATATAGAAGATAGTAGATTTCATTATCTACTTAACTCTTCTAATGAATTATTATTTTCGCTGCGAATATTGATTTAAAACTGGTTGTCTATTGTATTCTATTAGATTTTTCCTTGTTGAAGACTAACGATAATTTGTTCTATGTTATCTTAGTCATAATATTCTTTACTGCGCTAGTTGAACTCACCCTTTTCTTTTTTGTTCCATTTTTCTTCTCAGGAGGCGAGAATGTAGCGAGTACTAGTCGGGGTATGGAATGAAGGTTCTAGGAAGTTATTTTAGTAGTTCTCACCATTTTTATAAAATATTGCACCAATAATTGTTATGAGGACTTATTTGGGTATGAATATTATCTAGATGGAAATATTTGTATTTAAACTCACAGTTTTTCTGTTGTATTAATAAAGTTGTAGCTGTTTCTGTACCATGTTATTGACGACTCAAAATGGGTGTTGTATACCTATTTTGGGGGCGTCACGGTTTGTATCAGAGCTTGGGGATATGATCTCTAGCGGAGATCGGGGAATAAAACTAGGAGGGGAGAGACAAGTAAATCCTTCACTAGTGTGTCCTACCTAAGCTTATTTGTTGGTCGGTCATAACATAGGGATATTATGTGATATGTTAATTTGTTAAATTAACCCTTGTTTTATGGCAGTATTTGAGAATGTCGACTGAGAATGTTAACAATGGAGTAAATGAGACCGTGGAGACACCTTTGTTCACCGATGAGGAGAACGTGCAACAGGCTGGCAATGTTCCTCCTGTAAACAACACCACTGAGCAGACAATGAACGATGAGATGTTTAGAAGCTTTTTGCGGTTCATGAAAAACCTGACGAAGGAGATTTCTGTTCAAAATATAGGAAGAAACAATGGAAACGCACAGCTGGTCACAACCAAGTAATTCAAAGAGTTGGGACCACCAGAATTCTGGGGAAAGCCGTATCTGATTAAGGCGGAGACGTGGGTCAAGCAAATTACCAAGATATTTGATGTCTTGGGATGCACGGGGGAACAGAAAGTTCTATTCGCCACTTTATGTTCCGTAATGAGGCAGATTACTGGTGGGAATCTGTGAAGCGTACCCATCCAGCCGCGCTCAGCATGTCTTGGGAGACATTTCAGAAACTGTTCAATGATAAATACTTTCCCGAAAGTGTTCGTCATATGAAGGAGGTAGAGTTTTTTAGATTAGAACAAAACAACATGACGGTGTACTAGTACGAGGCAAAGTTCGCGGAGCTATCCAGGTTTGTACCTCATTTGGTGGAGAATGAGGAACGCATGACGCGGATGTTTCTGAGAGGTTTGAAACCCGGCATACATCAATATCTCGTTTCTCATAAATTTTCTCTCTATTCAGATGTTGTCAACAGGGCTCAATTATTAAAGCGAGATAACGAGTACGGTCAATCGAGGGACCACAACTAGGATCATACCGGTGACAGCAGTCATCAAAACAACGATAACCAACGGAGAAAGAAGAATACGGACAAGAGCAGCAACCACTCTGGTGGTAATCATGGCCATGAGAATAGAAGAAGCGAGTCGGGGGGAGATTTTAAAAAAAGGAGATTCAACAATGACAATGCGAAGACGTCAGCACCAGCAGCAACTGGTTCCAAGGGAGGAGAACGACCACCGGTCATATGCTATAAATGCGGGAAAGAAAGACATATCAGTCCAAACTGCTCACAACAGTTCAAGGTATGCTATAATTGTGGAAAGGAAGAACATATCAATCGAGATTGTATGGTAGCAAAACCAAGTTCAGCGGGGACGGTGACTCAAAAGGTTGTCCCAGAAAAGTTAAAGTCAACGGTTCCTGGAAGAACGTTTGTTGTGACTAGTCAAAATACGAGGAACCCAAACGAGGTGATCACGGGTAAACTAATCATAAATTCTTGTGAAGTTTATACCTTACTAGATACCGGTACTACCCATTCATTTATCTTTCCTACTTGTGCTCAACGTTTAAATTTGACTCCAGAGAAATTAGACTTTGACCTATCTGTGGAAACTCCGTTAGGAGAAACTTTCATCACATCCACTGTTTATAAATCTTGTTTGATCCAAGGTGGCACCATCACATTACCTGTTGACCTTATCTCTTTAAAGATACTTGCTTTTGATGTGATTTTAGGGATTGATTGATTAACTACTCATCATGCCAAAATTGATTGTTTTCGTAAGGTTGTTAGTTTTCATATTCCTAAACAACCTGTTGTTCGAATTCAAGCAACTAAACCATTAAAATCAATCACTGTTATATCAAGCCATAAAACCATTCGTTTATTAAAAAATGGATGTTAAGCTTTCTTAGCCCATATTATGGATTTGAATAAAGACACATCGGATTTGAATAATATTCCTGTTGTTAGTAACTTTCCTGACGTATTTCCTGAAGAACTTCCCGGTCTACCCCCGGAACATGAAGTTGAATTCTTTATTGATCTTGAACCTGGTACAAAGCCCATTTTTAAGACCCCATATCGAATGACTCCTATTGAACTTTAGGAGTTAAAGGTCCAACTACAGGAGTTATTGGACATCGGTTTTATTCATCCTAGTACATCTCCTTGGGGTGCTCCTATTTTATTTGTAAAGAAGAAAGATGGGAGTATGCGACTTTGTATTGATTATCAGGAATTGAACCATGTCACCATCAAGAATAGGTATCCGCTACCTCGTATTGATGACTTGTTTGACCAGTTGCAAGGAGCACAATTTTTTTCAAAAATCGATCTTTGTTCTGAATATCATCAGCTGAAGATTAGAACTGAGGATATTCCAAAGACTGTCTTCAGAACTCGGTACGGGCATTATGAATTCTTAGTCATGTCTTTTGGATTGACTAATGCTTCTGCGACTTTCATGGATATGATGAACCGAGTATTCAAGGATTATTTGAATCAGTTCGTTGTTGTCTTTATTGATGACATCCTCATATATTCCAAAAGCCGTGAAGATCATGAGCACCATTTGAAGCTGGTACTCCAAATACTTCGTGAAAATAAGCTTTATGCTAAGTTGAAGAAATGCGAGTTCTGGCTTGAGGAAGTAGCATTCTTTGGGCACGTTGTGTCAAAACATGAAGTATCTATTGACCCAGCGAAGATTGAAGCAATACAAAGTTGGGAGCAACCGAAGACAGTGACCGAAGTACGTAGCTTTCTGGGCTTAGCTTGTTATTATCGGAGATTTGTGGAAGGAATTTCTCGAATCGCTACCCTGTTAACTTAGCTGACTCAGAAGGATACAAAATTCTTATGAAGCGAAGAATGCGAGAAGAGTTTCCAAGAGCTTAAGAGGAGACTCATTTCGGCACCTGTTTTAACATGACCGACTGATTAGTATCTTTGGCCTGTAGTGCAAAGATGAACAGGTGTTTAGATGAACATGACCAACTGATGAATATATTTGGTCTGTAGTGCAAAGATGAATATTTGATTCCAGATATATATTGATTGATGTTACAGGGATAAAATATCGACGATGAAATTTTAAATTCATATATAGAAGATAGTAGTTTGCATTCTCTACTTAACTCTTCTAATGAATTGTTGTTTTCGCTGCAGTTGTTGATTTAAAACTGGTTGTCTATTGTATTCTATTAGACTTTTCCCTGTTGAAGACTAACGATAATTTGTTGCATATTATCTTAGTCATAATATTCTTTACTGGGCTAGTTGAGCTCACCCTTTTCCTTTTTGTTCTATTTTTCTTCTCAGGAGGCGAGAATGTAGCGAGTACTAGTCGGGGTATGGAATGAAGGTTCTAGAGAGATTTGTTTAGTAGTCCTCACCATTTTTATAAAATAATGTATCAATAATTATGAAGGGGATTTATTTGCGTGTGGATATTGTCTAGACGGCAATATCTGTATTTAAACTCACAGTTTATATGTTGTAATAATAAAGTTGTAGTTATTTTTGTACCATGTATTTAGCGACTCAGAATGGGTTGGATGGAATGGACCTATTTTGGGGGCACCACAAAGTATGTCCCTGAACTTCTTCTCAGATTTCTCAAACGATTTGGTTCCAAGCTGAATGCCGGTGATAACTTGCCAGTTATCCATTTGAATCGTTCGAAGACTGTGGGTGTTTGATTTAGAGAGATTTATGTGAGATGACTGACTTAGATTTGGTAAGGCTCTGGAGGGTTAACATATTTTGCTCTTGAAAAGCTTTCTAGGGTTTTGAAAATGGGAGGGAGAAAGGTTCAATATCTTTTGGTAACTATCTGCAAATTTGAAATCATCTTTATGGCAGTTCCTTCTAACTCTGCATACTCAGTGATGTGTCAACTGTCCATTGGTTGCACGTTGCCCAGTAATGAGCTGTAACTCCCCACAACTTTTCAGTTATTTGAAGAGTGGACATTTAAATGACGTGGCTTTGACTGTTTACCTTTTGATTCATAGAATGGCATGATGAGGCAGCTATAGACTCTACGATTTCCTTTGTTGACTCAACGATCACTTCTAAGAGATTCTGCAGTGGATGGTTTTGTCTTTCCTCCTTACTTCGATGCAGCATAGCTCAATCACTGATGTATTAGAAATTATCTCCTCAACTTGAATGGCTTAGCAGATGTCTCATTCTTCATGCTCCTTGTGAACTGGAATACCCTTTGGTAGGACTATGATCGTTTAGATAGCATTACGATCGTTGAGTTTATACCACAATTGTTTAGTCCTCTTCAAGTTCAACTCTACGATCGTTGACTGACTTGGTTCTTTTGAGATGAACTAGATCAAGCATTCCTTCTGGGATAAGGTAGCTCAGGAAGGGCCAACCTCTTAGAGTTAGCTAAGGGTCAGGTTTGATCCTGAGGCGCTTTCCAGATGAAATACTAAGGCAGTGATTTTCAATGACATCTCATTAGACCTTTTTTGATGGGGAGGTCTTTCTACCAGCTCTGGATATCTGCATTGCTGAAATCGTGGTGTCCTTCTGCTCTTACACTACGATCATGTGTTTGATCGTAGGAACTTCACGATTATGTATTGGATGGCTGAAGGGTTATCAGTAGTACATTTTGAGACGTTCCTACTGACTATGGATCTTCATTTGGTTCATCAGCCACAAAGTTTTGGGACTCTGTAGCTGGTACATCTCTTCCAGGTTTAATAGTGTTGTTATTCCTTAACATATCACTGCTCCCCCATTGTTGATGCTGTCTTCTCAGATAGATGTGATTCCTTCTTCATGTTCATTTGAAGGCTACCCAGCATTTCTCCTTCTGACTGGAATCATCATCGTTGCTTAGTTTTCCTTGTATCGTAGAGATGAGTATTTTCAGGATTGATCACTCTACGATCATTTGACAGCACTACGAGCGTAGTCTTCTTTGACAGTCCTTTGTTTTGAGAAGTTCTGCTTCGTAAAGAACTCCTTTTGTCTTAAGCTCAATGATCTTCTATTGTGAGCTTCCCTTGAGGATCCTTTCCATAAAGCATGTCTTTCTTGATATGGGCATATAGAATCCTCTTTATGTTCTATTTCATGGCATGCTCCCATATACAGATTTGCAGCCATGTGAGCTCCATTCCGGTTAGCTCAGAGGGTCTTCAAGGACAGGCTTGGACATATAGGAACCTTATCAGACTCATCTCTGAACAGTCCTTAGCCTTCTGCTGGTTGGGTCCTATTGAATGAAGTCTTCTGCTTCAGCATTCCTTAGTGTGGTCAAACTGACCAAGTACCTGCATGTTTAAGTATATTTCTACTTTTGGTCCCCATTGGTGAATGGGTCCTACTAGGTTAGTTTTCTAAACCCCTATTCCTCTTAACTGGATAATCATCATGTTTATCACCAACAGACATATTCATGCATGCAACTATCTTGAGATAATACATTTTTAAGATGCATGATGGTGAGTGTGTGTAGGATTTGATAATTAATAACACACTCTTTATCTATGATGGTTTCATCATTTACTGGGTTATGTTCACAATGTTTAAGTGTTCACAGAGTGTGAATCAACTCTACGATTTATGAGTATCTAGTTGATTCATGGATGTGATCAATTTCTACAAATCAACAAGATCCTCTTGTAGAACTGATCATTCTTTGTGTGTTGTCAAACACTTAGAACATAGGCTTGTACATACATACTAGCACACCAGCAATGATTACTTAACATAAAGATCATTTGTTCTGTGATACTCTTATGATCTATTTCATATTTTCTTCAAGATGTCATCTTCAGCCTAAAACTTGGTTAAAGAGAAAGTTTGTAGACATTTGAATTTTCCATCTTCATACTACTTTCTCTCTTCACCTTTTTTTGGTAGATTATGACTTTTTGACAGAATACTGTCATAGTTCATGAGATGGTGCAAATATGATGTATACATTAATAATGGTGAGAAACCGTACCTTTTTACTGTCAGTTTCTTAACAGTTATTTACCTTAGATATACTGAGTTCAGGTATTGATGTGCATAGCTTTTATTTTTGCTCCTTTCAGCTTAATGCTCTTGTTGGCCTTTCATCCATCAGTCGTGGTCTTGAAGATATAGATCAAGAGAATTGTAGCATTAAGATCTTTGACATCTTTGAGTTTACAAAGATAGCACTCAGTTGTTGGTTGGTCACTCATAAGTTTGAGAAGATCTTCTTTTTCCTCTCGATCAGCATTTCTTTATACGCGTGACCTCTTCATCTTTCAGACTGATGAATGCTTTACTCTTTGTCACTGATGTCTCTTGCTTTCTTTCTCTCGTCTGGTCTTCAGACTACAAGATTGACTGCAGGCTAGGATTGGTCTTGTTGATATAGCAATCGAGGATATGGACCAATCTGATCAGCTTCAGGTGTATACACATTTTTACCTATACACAATATTTCCAACGTGTGAGCTCTTCTGTATATAACAAGTTACTTACTACTAAACTAAGTTTAGAACAACGTTAGTGCCTGGTATCAGACTCAAAGCGATTAGCTTTTGAATATAGCATGAGAACCTGCTCTGATACCAATTATTAGTTCCCAGAGGGCATAATAGATCTAGAAGGGGGGTTGAATAGATCCTTTTTATTTCAAATACTTTTCTGGTTTATGTTGTATTGTTCATATTTAAGTATATGACAAACATAAGAATCTTTTCAAGCACATCGGAATAAGTAAAAGATTCCCCTTCATTGATATATTCATAATCATACATACATTGTTCGTTGGGTTAGTTTAATTGTAAGCAGTTAGAACATACATAGCAGTTATAGCAGTTATAGACATAATGTAAAAGACACAAGGGGTTTTAAGTGGTTCAGAGACTCAAGCTCCTAATCCACTCTTCTGATTTCAACTAGCAGGATTTCCACTAAGGAAGGGCAGTACCCTGAATCTCTACGATTCCTTCAAGGCCAGCAGCCTTGGGACTTCAGTTCACTAAGAACTCTTCAAGGCCAGCAGCCTTGGGACTTCTCTAGTTCCCTAGGAACTCTTCAAGCCCAGCAGGCTTAGAACTTCGTTTAGTCCCTGCGGACAAGGACCCTTTGGCCCTGCTTTGTTTAGTCCCTCTGGACAAGGACCCTTTGGCCCTGGTTTATTTAGTCCATCTGGAAAAGGACCCTTCAGGCCCTGGCTTTGTTGAGTTATTTGATTGTTGTTATTGGAGTCGGTGCTGAGCTGCTAAGATGTCTTTATGCTCTAAACATCTTCTATCCTTAGCAGCTTGGCTTGATCATCCTTGAAGAGCAGTTGAGTGTTGCATGATGCTCAGCTTCTTAGGTTGCTCAACTACTCCGGATGACCCCTTGATGAACTGCCTTGAAGATCATTCTCCTTGGTACTTGATGGCTGCACATGAGAGGCTTCTAAGATGACTGTAAGATCTTCTATTAGGTACTTAGAAGCTTTCTCATGCTTGTCACCAAGATGGCTTTTGTGATCTCCCTTCTTGCTACTCGATGCCTTCTCATGATGAACTTGCTAAGATGACTGTAGGCTCTTCTCTATTGTACTTATATTTTTCCCATAATGGACATCCAGATGGCATAATGCTCTTCTTTCTCTCGGCAGTTCAGAACACTCTTCATGTAGTAGAACTCTCACTTCTACATAGTAGAACTCACACTTCTACTTCTTGTTTGATCTGACTTCTGAGTGTTCTTGGTGGATCATAGAGTGAGCCTTCAGACTCACTATCACTCGGTTGGATCAGTCCACCTTTTATCGAAAATACACAACTCCAGCAACCTTTGATCTTTGAAGCTCTTTATCATTTATACTCCTTCCCAATCCTTCCGTTGGAAAGTAACCGTTGAAGGCTATTCAAATATCTTCACAGATCTTAAGTTTCTTGATGTAGACTACTTGATGTGACTTATCATACTTTTTCTGACGCTGCAGTCTACTGTTTCACCTACCCTGTCAGATGTATCACTTTAATGGCTTGGGCAAATCGAAGACTTTATTACCTCTTTCTGATTTCTCGATCAGAGGTTGTCCTACTGCATCGATGCTCTCAATAAGTACTTGTCCGAATATTACCCTTCAGATTGAACCTTTGTCAATGCTTCAGTCTTCAGCTATTCGAACTCTACGATTCTGATGCACGTCTTCAAGGACCTGATCGTAGTGTCTTGTTGAGTGTTGCTCATTGACTGGTAGAGTTAACACTACGATTTTGAAGAGTGTTGCTTGGATCTTCAATGTAGAACACCTCTTCCTTGTATTGTGTAGTGCTTCAATACTTCTGTGTTCTTAGACTGTTCTCATATATTGACGGCCTAATTCCTTGCTCTGGTCCCCTTCTGAATATCAAGACACTTCATATTTGTGGCGCGTCCAGCTTGCTTTCTCCTTGTGATCTCCCGTTCACTTATCATCAATGAACTGACCCTGCACTTAATCACTTTAGCCTTGCTCTTCAGAGGCTGACCAGTATCTCGGTTCACCTTCCATCAGTTCCTTCTTTGTTTAGCAAACACTACGATCTTGGTTGTCTCCAAGATCGTTGTCTTCTGTTCACTTGATAGCTACTGCATTAGCTAACTTTCCTTAGTCAGCTTCTGAAGTCTTCTTTGGATCTCCTTGTGTAAGACTTCATTATGAATGGCCTTACAACTCAATATTGATGCTGATTGGGTTGGTACTTAGATCTTCTGTTAGCCTGCATGCCATTCGTTGAGTGCTCTCTGGTTTCCTTGGATGTAGCTTGCATCTTGAACTAGAGGCTTCGTTCCTTTGGATGTTCTGGGAGTGCTCATTTGTTGAGAACCATATATGCTTTACGATTCATCCTTGGCATTGTGAGCACTTCTTCTTAGATCATAGTTCTGCACTCTACGATTCAGCTTCGGCTTGTGCAGACACTACGATCCCGAGATCAGATCTTGACACTATGATTTATGCCTTGTGCTTGTTGTCTTCATCTGATCTTGCTTGACTACGATCTCTGCATGTAATCAATAGACTCTACGAACTCAGAGTGTGATCTACGATCCTTGACTTGGCTTTGGCATCAGTAGACTCTACGACTCTGAGTGTAGTCTATATTTCTATCTTGGCTTCGGCAGATGACCGGTCGGCTCGTAAGCAGGCTATCTCTATGATTCTGAACATGACTTCCTCAGTATACTACGATCCCGAGGAAGCTCTACTCGATACACTACGATCCTTTTTCGTTTCCCCTGGCAGTCTATGAACTCCAAGATCTACTATCTTGCATACTCCTATTCTGCCTAGATAGCTCTCGAGTTAACCTTGACTCACCTGCCAGACTACGACTTCTGGTGCAGTGCTCGACGATCGGATTAGCATATCTATTACATCATAAGATCAACCTAACAAGCTTGATCTTTCTATATTTATAGTCCTTGTACATCATTTCTTTTTAAGGACTTTACAAAGTTGTTTTGCTTATATAGGATCAACCTAACATATTTGATCAATTCATTCTAAGTCCTTGTACATATATTTCTATTATCTAACAAAGGACTTTACAGCTTTTCTTAATGCAAGCATACTTGCATATTCATTCATATATATCATAATCAAATCATATATTAAATAGGAATATTATTCACATGTTTATTCCTGACATATTTCCTTATCTATCATTGGTGTCCACATAAAATAAATATTTTCTTATCATATAAATTAATAATTAATTATTCAAAAATAATATTACAGAATCACAATAATGACAACTAGGCCGTTCCCAAGAAAGAGGGGGCTTTCCAATAAGGATTTCTCCTTACTGGCGCGCAATTAAGTGACCAAACATCTCATTGACAGAACTTTCTAGACATTGCCAATAATGCTATCTAATAATATTATTCAAATAATATGAATTATTGATCTGATAATGGGAAATATTGTGCAGTGACAATTATTGAAACAACAATAATATAAAATATCAACGCAGCAATTATTGAACAAATAAAATAAATATTGAACAGTAATTACTGTAACAATTATTGAGTAGTGTCTTCTTACATAAGAATCAATAATTTAAAAATACTTTGCAATACCGTGTGCTACTGTGCAACAACGCGTATTACTATATTTTAACCACCAGGTATTCCAACAGCGTTAACGATAAAACTTTCGCCGTTATTTTATAAAAAGATATTTTTGTCGTTTTCTTAATCCGACAATAATTTTGTTATGGGGTCCACCAATGATTGTGCCATCGTATGAATATTCCCTGTTAAAACGAATATTCCCCGACCAATCGAATATTATATAACAATTTTCGTACTTTGCAGAATTTATAAATATTACCCACAACTATAATATTATATCAAATTTATTCCCTAATATTCAAAAATGTTATTTATAGAAAATTTATTTTTATTCATAAAGGTTAGGGTCTTACATTCAACCCCAAGCCACGATGCATAAGTGTAACATTTGCTCATTCACAGGATTGGCATATACGTTCTCCCTCTTCAGCCCGAACGCTGCTCCAGTCTAGCTGCCCATCCCACTAGTTTTGCCTGCATATCCCCCTTCGGATGATGAAGGTCACTTCAACGTGTCTTAACTCTTCACTCAAGGAAGTCCTCTGTCTTAAATTTTTTCTATCTCAGAGTAATCAGGGCATTCCTTGATTCAAGTTTGGGAGATTATTTGTTTATTGTATAGTGTTTGCATATTAGGTTGCATTACTAGTTTATAACTAGCATGCATTAGTAGTTTATAACTACCATTCATTCATTCATTCATTCATTCATTCATTCATTCTATGTGTAAAAAAATTTCATCATACATTCATGTAGGATTTGTGTTAGTAAAGGCATGCATATAGCATTTTGCATTGAGTTGAGCATTAAGCCTTGGTAGTTTAGATAATGGCTGATGATGAAACTGGTTTACTCTTACTTGCATATAATTAAAGAACATGTACTGATTAGCCTTCATCATAGGAACCTCACAGCAGTATTCTTGACTTCTTTCACATTCAAGCACACCCATTAACTTTATGTGTGATAGGACATGAACGCTCACTTCATCACTGATTGAAACTAAGCATTAGCCGAAACATAAGTTTGGGGGAAGTTTTGGTTTCGTATAACACACACATAAAAAAGAAAAAAATATATACATAAAGAATAAAAACTAACTTAGTTTAATTTTGTGGCCTTTATTACTCTAACAAGTAAGTCCTAGGGGATGTCTTTACACCAGTGCCCTAAAATTGTCTGGTTTGGGAGTCGTTGGTTGAAAGTTCGCTAAATGGGTAACATTGAAAAGCCTAAGAGAGTTGAAGATTACACTTAATGAAATATATTTACTTTTTAAAGCCTGATTTCTCTATTCTTTGCGTGGATTCCATGTTTGGTTGAAAATTGGTGAGAAGGGTGACGTGTACATGAAATTAATCATATAAATAACTTTGAAACTGCTGATATGATATTGGACACACACATACACACGGAAGGGGGCTAGAGTGGTGTCAATGAAGTAAGGATATAAGGGGTTATGATTGTACATGTTGCGAGATTGACTGTAGGTTATGTGTTTATCTCTAATGCATATGCATTATCTAAATGTTTTGGTTATTGCTCAATTTCATTAGTTGCATACATCTAGTTTAGTTTGACTTAGATTAGTTATGTTAGATTGCTTGAGGACAAGCAATAACTTAAGTTTGGGGGTATTTGATGATTGGGTTAAAAACCTACGAATCTGGTATTTTCTAGCTTAATATATTGTTATCTTTTGAGTATTATATATACTTTTCATGTGTTTTGTGTTAATTTGTAGGAAGGGGGTATGAATGGGAACAGTTGCCAAAAAAGGAATCCTTTCTGAAAAATGGCCTGGGGCGCTCTGTCAACATGCTGAAACTGGCGCGGGGCGCGCCAAGCTGGACTAAAACTTTGGATGGTAAGGGCGGAGTGCGCTACTTGCATAGTAACTTGGGTGTGGGGGAGCGCCACGATGGTAGAAAAACTATGGATAGTTGGCTAGTGATAGGATTGAGACTTACTTTATGCAATAGGGTTTTTAATAGGACTATAAATATTATAATTGGGCTCAGTTTAATATAACTTTTGACTGATATTCATTGAGAACTATTCTTGGAGATCGAATTGAAGACTCAACGAAATAAATATTGAAGAATAGAGATTGATAATCTTCGACGGAGTTTTATTTTTCCTCTTAAATTAATTTCTGTACTCAAGATGTTATTTAATTATTATCTTTTGGTTTCAATTTTGATGATGAACAAATTTCTTAATTAGGAATACAATGGAACCTTTTGCAAAGCTTTAATTCAATTACTTATTATTTCTACTAGATGATTCCTTTGAGTTGATTATTATATTCCGAGCATTATTAAATAATTGGTTGGGCAACAATTAATTTTATATCTTTAATTGAATTGACAGAGGAAATCTTAGATTAGGTATGTGTGACGCCCCCAAAACAGGTATACATCACCCATCTTGAGTCGCCAAATACATGGTACAAAATTCAAATACAACTTAATTATACAGCAGTCGTGTAAAATACAACAAAACATAATCTAAGAGTTTTAATAAGAATATTGTCATCTAGAAAATATCCACAATCAATGGAGTCCTCATTACATTTATTGTCACACTATTTAACAGAATAGTGAGGACTACTAATGTTATCATCTGGACAGTCACTTCGTTCCCCGACTAGTCCCGGCTACGTTCTCATTTCCTGAAGAGAACAGTGAAAGAAAGGGTGAACTCAACTAGCCCAGTAAGAAATATTATGACTAAGATAATGCAGAATAAATTATCATTAGCCTTCAACAATGTTAAACTGATAGAATATAATAGACAACAAGTTTAACTGCAGCGGAATAAGCAATCCATTAGAAGAGTCAAGTAGAGCATAAAATATACTATCTTCTATGATTTAAAAAGTTTTTCATCAACTTTATCGCTGAGACTCAGCTTAATAAATAAAATTGAATCATCCCTGCATCACGGCCAAGGATATTCATGTAATCATCAATTGTCATGATTATACCGAATAATCCCTGGTCATAATTATATCAACAACTGTCCATCAATGAACTACAAGCCAATGAGGACTTTTACCACATCATTCGTCACATTACGGTCATGATTATACCGAATAATCCCTGGTCATAATCATACCAAGTCCATCTATGCACATAAGCCAAAGATGACTTTAATCACAATATAAGCATGAGGATGATAACAATGACATAATAATTCAATAAAACAAGTTCAAGGATGAATTTTAAAGATTTATAATATTAATTTATCCAGAAATCAATAACGTCCAAATTGTCAACATGATACTTCTTTGTGGAGTAAAATTCAAGAATGCTCAGAAGAATATTTTCATGAAAAGATACTACATGAAGCGCAAATATCAAGGATATTCCACTAATTTCATGGAATATAGAAGCCAAAACTTTAACCAACTGAGTATAATAGAATATATGAAACCGCAAATGGATTTTTGCCCACCATGCGGTAATCCACGTAGACAGATCATTTCCACAATTTAATAAGGAATGAATATAAAGAATCATTCACCATGCATGCGGTAATCCACATAGTCAGTGTGACACCCCAAAAAAAGGTATACATCACCCATCTTGAGTCGCCAGATACAAGGTACTGAATATAAATACAACTTAATTATACAACAGTTGTGTGAAATACGACAAAACATAGGCTGTGAGTTTTAATATAAATATTGTCATCTAGACAATATCCATACTCAATGGAGTCCTCATTACATTTATTATCACACTATTTCACAGAATAGTGAGGACTACTAATGCATCATCTTGGACCATCACTCTGTTCCCCGACTAGTCCCAGCTACGTTCTCATTTCCTGAAGAGAACAGTGAAAGAAAGGGTGAGCTCAACTAGCCCAGTAAGAAATATTATGACTAAGATAATGCAGAATAAATTATCATTAGCCTTCAACAATGTTAAACTGATAGAATATAATAGACAACAAGTTTTAGATCAAAAACTGCAGCAGAATAAGCAATCCATTAGAAGAGTCATGTAAAGTATAAAATCTACTGTCTTCTATGATTTAAAAAGTTTTTCATCAACTTTATCGCTGAGACTCAGCTTAATAAATAAAATCGAATCATCCATGCTCCACGACCAAGGATATTCATATAATCATCAATGGTCATGACTATACCGAATAATCCCTGGTCATAATCATACCAACAACTGTCCACCAATGAACTATAGGTCAATGAGGACTTTTACCACATCATTCATCACATTACGATTATGATTATACAGAATAATCCCTGGTCATAATCATACCAAGTTCATCTATCCACGTAAGCCAAAAATGACTTTCAACATAATATAAGCATGAGGATGATGACAATTCAATAAAACAGGTTCAAGAATAAATTTTAAAGATTTATAAGTTAATTTATCCTGAACTCAATAACGTCCAAATTGTCAACATGATACTGCTTTGTGCAGTAAAATTCAAGAATGCTCAGAATAATATTTCCATGAAAAGATACTGGATGAAGCACAAATATCAAGGATATTCTACTAATTTCATGGAGTATAGAAGCCAAAGATTTAACCAATTGAGTATAATATAATATATGAAACTGCAAATGGATTTTCACCCGCCATGCGGTAATCCACGTATACAGATCATTTTCACAATTTAATAAGGAATGAATACACAAGATCATTCACCATGCATGTGGTAATCCACATAGACAGGTTATTCCAATAGAATAATAAAAAAATGAAATAACAGAAGGATTCACCATGCGTGCGATAGACTGCACCGACAGGTTATTCCCAACAGAATAATAAATAATGGAACCATGTCCGACGTAAACGCACAGACAGGATATTCCGACAGAATAATAAATAATGGATCCAGATCCGGCGTAAACGCACAGACAGGATATTCTGATAGAATAATAAATAATGGAACCAGGTCCGGTGTAAACGCACAGACAGAATATTCCGACAGAATAATAAAGAACGGAATATTAGAAGAATTTCACCATGTATGCGGTACTTCGCATAAACAGGTTATTCCAACAAAATAATAAGAATGGAATAACAGAAGAATTTCACCAAATATAGGGTATCCCACGTATACAGGTTATTCCAACAAAATAATAAAGAATGGAATAACAGAAGTTCTCTTCATGAATAATAAAGAAAGAATACCCCTTATGAGTACAACAAATAATATTCCCTACCTTAGAAAAACTGAATACTGAAGTAGTGAAGTAGCAGAATACTTTTCTTCTTTCTCTCTATAGTTTCTCTCTCTAGAGTTTCAGTGAATTCGTAAGAAATAATGAAGGAATGAGCTTCTATTTATAGGAGAATGTACTGAATAGTAACTAATTCATGAACGGTCCAGATTGATTTACTTTTAAACGGACGGTCCATATTGGTTTACTATTAAAACTTAAAACAACGGTCCATACTGATTTACTATTAAAACTTTAAACCAGCGATCCATATTGATTTACTATTATACTTTCCACCAGCGGTCCATATTGATTTACTATTATATCTTCGACCAACGGTCTGAAAAATTAGCACATCTCCTCATGGAATAATATTGTACCCAAAAATGATTTGGATCGAACAGAAATATATCATACGGGTGAATAGTACTCTGTGAATAGTAACTCATGAATATTAACTCGTGAATAGTAACTCATGAATAGTATTCTGACATAAAAAATGTCCCAAATACCCAATTGAACAATATAACCTCCAGACATCAATTATACTAACACAAATAAGTCCATCACAATGGAACTATAAAATTCATCTTTAATCAACACGAACTTATTCATCATTAATATTATAATTCATAATATTTAACAACCAGGTCGTTCTCAGGAAAGAGGGGGCTTTTCGATAAGGATTTCTCCTTATTGGCGCGCAATTAGGTGACCAAACCTCTCCTTGGCAGAACTTCTAGACATTTTCAATATTACAAATAATAATATGAATAACTTTGTGTCTCAATTATTGATTTAATACTATATCATATTATGTAGATGATACTGTAACAATAATTGAATCAATAGTATGAAAGATATGATGTAGCAATAATTGAGTATAACTGAGTGACTTCTCACGTAAGCATCAATAATCAATACCGTGTGCTACTATGCAACCACGCGTATTACTGTACTTTTACTACCGGGTAGTTCAACAGTTTTAACGGTAACACCTCCGCCGTTATTTTTATAGAAAGATATTTTTGTCGTTTTCTAACTACAACAATACTTTCGTTGTGGGGTCCACCAATGATTGTGTCGTCGTACGAATATTCCCTGTTAAACCGAATATTCCCCGACCAATCGAATATTATATAACCACTTGGTTACTTTGCAAAATTTGTAAATATTACCCACAACTATAACATTATATCAAATCCACACCATAATATTCAAAAATATATTCCGAGAAAATTATTCTATATTCATAAAAGTTGGGGTCTTACAGTCAGGTTATTCCAACAGAATAATAAAGAATGGAACCAGGTCATGCGTAACCCGCACAGACAGGATATTCCAACAGAATAATAAATAATAGAATCAGGTCATGCGTAATTCGCACAGACAGGATATTCCAACAGAATAATACAGAATAGAACAACAATAGAATTCACTAGGCATGCGATAGACCGCACAGACAGGTTATTCCAACAGAATAATAAAGAATGGAATAACAAAAGAATTTCACCATGTATGCGGTACTTCGCATAGACAGGTTATTCCAACATAATAATAAAGAATGGAATAACAACCCTTACGAGTATTGAAAGAAAATAACTCTCTTCATGAATACGAAAGAATAATACCCCTTACCTTAGAATAAAATTGGATACTGGAATAGAGAGGTAGCAGACTTCTCTTCTTCTTTCTCTCTATAATTTCTCTCTATAATAATTTCTCTATAAC
This sequence comes from Panax japonicus, assembly GCA_020205505.1. Classification (NCBI taxonomy): domain Eukaryota; kingdom Viridiplantae; phylum Streptophyta; class Magnoliopsida; order Apiales; family Araliaceae; genus Panax; species Panax japonicus. Next base: position 77,898,401 of record CM035094.1, read on the forward strand.
TTTAATAAATTGGTGAGAAATGAAGGAAGAATGAGCTTCTATTTATAAGAAAATATAGTTTCGATAATTACACGTTTTGGGGCTCAAAATATTACAGTATAATACCTTCCTCTTTTTCTTCATTTTTAATTTAGTCCTGCAAGTATTATCAAACTTGCACCACCTCCCCTAATAGTAAATAATATGAATCAATAGTTCAATCATGTGAATCAATAGTTATAATCATGTGAAAATACGAATTACAGTATAGTACCTTCAACTATACCTCCATTTTTAACTTAGTCATGCATGTATTATCAATCTTGCACCAACTCCCCTAATAGTACAAGAATCTGAATCAATAGTACACACATATGAACAAATAGTTATAATCATGTGAATTAATAGCAATTAATTGCTCATTTATCCGATTAATTACCCGATTGGTCAACATAACCTCTAGACATCAATTATTATCGAAATAAATGTCAATTTTCACTAACACTAATAATTTCAACACAATGGAACTATCCATTTCATCTTTAATCAACACGAACTTATTTATTATTAATATTATAATTCACAATATTTAACAATCAGGTTGTTCCCAGGAAAGAGGGGATTTTCTGATAAGGATTTCTCCTTATTGGCTCGCAATTAGGTGACCAAACCTCTCCTTAACAGAACTTCTAGACATTGTCAATATTGCAAATAATAATATGAATAACTTTGCTGTGACGCCCCCAAAATTAGGTATACATCACCCATCTTGAGTCGCCAGATATATGGTATAAAATTCAAATACAACTGTCGTGTACAATACGACAAAACATAAACTGTGAGTTTGAATACAAATATTGTCTACTAGAGAGTATACAAACTCAAAAAGAGTCCTCATTACAATTATTATCACACTATTTTACAGAATAGTGAGGATTACTAATGCACCGTCTAGGACTATCACTCCGTTCCCCGACTCGTCCCAGCTATATTCTCATTTCCTTAAGAGAACCGTGAAAGAAAGGGTGAGCTCAACTAGCCCAGTAAGAAATATTATGACTAAGATAATGCAGAATAAATTATCATTAGCCTTAAACAGTGTTAAACTGATACAATATAACAAACATCAAGTTTAACTGCAGCGGAACAAGCAATCCATTAAAAGAGTCAAGTAGAGAATAAAATCTACTATCTTTTATGATTTAAAAGGTTTTTCATTACTTTTATCGCTGGGACTCAGCTTAATAAATAATCCACATCATCGAATCACCCCTGCACTACGGCCAAGAATATTCTTTAGTATCACGACCAAAATTATCTATGCACTATGGGCCAAGAATATTTGTGTATTCATTAATGGTCATGATCATGCCAACAACTGTCCATCAATGCACTACCGGCCAATGAGGACTTTTACCATATCATTTGTAACATTACAGTCATGATTACACCGAATAATCCCTGGTCATAATCATACCAAGTCCATCTATGCACTACAGGCCACAGATGACTTTCAAAAAAATATAAACATGAGGATTATGACAATGATATAAGAATTCAATAAAACAAATTCAAGGATTAATTTATACAGGAACTAATAATGTCTAAATTGTCAACATGATACTGCTTTGTAGAGTAAAATTCAAGAATGTTCAGAAGAATATTTCCATGAAAAGATACTGGATGAAGCGCAAATATTAAGGATATTCCACTAATTTCATGGAGTATAAAAGTCAAAATTTTAACCAACTGAGTATAATAAAGAATGTAATAACAAAAGAATCACCATGCATGCGGTACTTCTCATAGACAGATTATTCCAACAGAATACTAAATAACGGAACTAGGTCAGGCGAAATTCGCACCGACAGGATGTTCCAACAAAATAATAAAGAATGGAATAACAACAGAAATCACCATGCATGCGGTACTTCGCATAGACAGGTTATTCCAACAGAATACTAATAAGGACGGAATCAGGTCCGGAAAAATTCGCACAGACAGGATATTCCAACAGAATAATAATAAAAACGGAACCAGGTCCGACGTAAAATGCTCAGACAGGATATTCCAACAGAATAATAAAGACGGAATCAGGTCCGGCGTAAAACGCATAGACAAGATATTCCAACAGAATAATAAAGACGGAATAATAGAAGAATGTCACCAAGTATAGGGTAGCCCGCATATACAGGTTATTCCAACAAAATAATAAAGAATGGAATAACATAAGTTCTCTTCATGAATACAAAAGAATAACACCCCTTACGAGTACAACAAATAATATTCCCTACCTTAAGAAGAAGAGTACTGGATATATAAGTAGTGAAGGAGCAGAATACTTTCTTCTTTCTCTCTAGAGTTTCAGTGAATTCGTAAGAAAATAATGAAGGAATAAGCTTCTATTTATAGAAAAATGGACTGCATAGTAACTAACTCATGAACGGTCCAGATTGATTTACTTTAATCTGACGGTCCATATTTAAAGAAAAATCTATTAAATAAAATAAAATATATTTTATTTATAATCTAATAAAAACGAATAACTTAATAAAAGATTTTACTATGCAAATACTATGCAGGCACTATGCAAACACTATGCAGGCACTATGTAAACACTATGCATAATAAAATATAATATCTTCTAATTATTGTCTAATAAAATAGATAACTTTATAAAAGTATTCTGTTTTATATAAAAAGATTTTACTATGTAAAACACTATGCAGACACTATGCAACACTATGCATAATAGAATATAATATATTCTATTTATAGAATAAATTTATAAAAGTATTCTGTTTTATATAAAAAGATTTTCTATATTATTACATTAATAATACCAACAAAACTGAGTGACTTATCACGTAAGCATCAATAATTAATACCGTGTGCTACTATGCAACCACGCACATTACTGTACTTTTAACACCGGGTGTTTCAACAGTTAACGGTAAAACTTCCGCCGTTATTTTCATAAAGTATTTTTGTCGTTTTCTCAATCCGAAAATAATTCCGTTGTGGGGCCACCAATAATTGTGTCGTTGTACGAATATTCCCCGACCAATCGAATATTATATAACAACTTGCGTACTTTGTAAAATTTATAAATATTACCCACAACTATAACATTATATCAATTTCAACCATAATATTCAAAAATAATATTTATAGAAAATTCATCTTTATTCAAAAAGTTGGGGTTTTACAACCTCCCCTTCTTATGAAATTTCGCCCTCAAAATTAGGGTACGTACCTGGTATATCGAAGAGGTAAGGATACCTTGATTTCATTTTAGATTCTAACTCCCAAGTCATTTCCTCAACATCGTGGTTTCTCCACAAAACTTTGACTTGAGGTATAACCTTGGAGCATAGAATATGTTCCTTCTTATCCAAGATTTGAAAAGGAACCTCTTCATACGTCAAATCTTCCGCTATTTCGTCCGGTTCTAACTCAATAATGTGGTTCGGGTCTTCCACATATTTACGTAACATGGATATATGAAAAACGTTATGAACACGAGACATACTTGGCGGTAAAACGAGTCTATAGGCCACAATTTTTAGATAATTAATAACAAGTATAATTATTTAAAAAATTATAAAATTAAAATATACTAAAATTACAAATCAAATCTTATTGATTTTATATACATATATATTTATAAATTTGTTTTTATAATTGTTATTGATTTTATATACATACATATTTATAAATGTATTTTGACATTTATATGCATGCATTTTTACTTGGAAAATTAAAAAATTAAGTGTAGTAAAAATGATTATTTTAACATTTAAATTATCTAAATGTTGGTACTGTTCATCTCCTTCTTCGTAATCTAATTCAAACTATCATTCATCTCCAAAAGCTTAGATCTACTAATTGCTCAATATGTTTAACCTCCATGAAACTAAGCCAAGGTCATGCCATTTTCACTGCAGAATGCTCACACTCCTTCTACTTCCACTGCATCACCTCCTATGTAAAACACGAAAATCAGATTTACCCCGTTTGCCGAGCAAAATGGAAGGAAGTTCCATTCCAGAATCCTTCTTTTGAGTCCCAATTTATAAAAAGGTACATGAGAAAACCATACTATATCAAACAATCATTAATTTCAGATCTAACTGGCTATTATGATGGAGGATAAGAAGGAATCAAAACCACCGTGATAGCTCTTACCCCAAATTTGTTTTGTACCATCAAAAATAAAATTAGATAAATAAATCATTGCGACAAGTGATGAATCTATTATGACGTTGCATAACATGTTGCCCCGTACTTAACGGATTGTTGCATAACGAAAATATTAAAATGCCAAATTTGTTCTGCACCATCAACATAACATGGCTGTCCCATACTTGTTCTGCACAATCAAAAAGCAAATATCTCTTTCAATTTCCAACTATCAGGCAGGAGCCCAAGTGATGAATTTGAATCTGGAGCTAAATCTGAATTTGAACCCTTATCGCAATCGGAGAATGACTTGACCTTGTTCGAGATGGGTCGAAAACGATGAGCGGCTGGAGCAGAGGGTGGAGAGAGAGAAAGAGGGAGATAAGGAAGATGATAGAAACCCAAATCTGTAAAAAAATTATTTTATTGAGTTAATTTTAATGTTAGATAAATGTGGTTTGACATGTTTACCCTCAAATGATAAATAATTGTTAAAAAATATTTGAAATAATTTTTTAAATTACACATAAGCATGTTTAGGCCTAGTCATCAATTTATATTGAAAAATTAAGCCACGTAAGCGCCACGTCAAACTTCTGTTAAAAATTTAACAATCAAAGACGAAATTTAAAATTTTTATTAGTGAAGTAAGGTATAGTGAGTTGACTGTAAGAAAAATCGGTTTAGTGACTCACTTGTAAGTTGGCCTATAGTACACTGACTAAATAAGCATTTAACCTGTGAAAAGTGTGTAAGAATAGTCCTAAAGTGTGTAGTTTGTGTTCTAAAAATGTGTAACGAGTGGATAGGTGATGGATGGTGTAGATTAAAAGTTATCTAAAATGTGTAACGTGTGGTGATGTTGATGTAGGTTAATTAGTTTTTGCTATTAATAGGGGGGTTAAACAGAAGAATTTTCATAAATCTCTTGGTTATCATTCTTTCCACTCTTTGAATCATTAGTGTAAGTGTCTTTGAGGTGCTAAGGTTGTCATAAGTTTTGGTTCACCAATTGTTAAGGTGAGTTTTCATAATAGTTGCATTAGCACCCACACACATCACACAATTTTTATAACTCTTCCTTTAAAAGACTCTTCAATTTGAGGATTTATTTTGAAAATCTTTCTCTTGAATATTTTTTTGAAATATTACTTATTTTGAAATACTCTGTTTTGTACACTACACAAATTTATACTATCTAGTTCATTTTGAAATTTTCATAATGCACGAGTTAGTGTATACTATGAAACTTATATGTGGTAGTTACTAATTATATTTTAATATACATATAGGTTGATCAAGGCATTATCTAATCACGTGTTAAGGTAAGTGATATCATTTTCTTTCTACTCCATATTATGGTAATAAATTATTATTCTTTTTTATAGCTTTTTCATTAAACAGAGAAAATTCCTAAACTATTTAAAACTTTCTTAATAGTTTGCGATTCATCTACTATCTTTTCACCTGAATCTTCCTATTGCGTTTTACACGTGATAGTTTAATTGTGAAACTTATTTATTCTATTCTTGAACTCTAATCAATTTTCTGAATATCATGTTGACAATTTGGACATTATTGGACTTTGGATAAATTAATGTCAAATCTCGAATGTTTTTATTTTATTTTATTGTTCTTACAACTTTTGTTCATTCTTTATATCACTGTAATTTGTACTATTTGTACTAAATACTAATCATCAAAGAATCAAGTTATGGTGAATGTCATTGGTCTGAGTGCAAAGACGATACGATTGCTGAGTGTCTTTGGTTTGTATGACAAAGGCACGTGATGAAAGTTCTTTTTGGCCTGTAGTATAAAGATGGACTGTTGATTGACATGATCATGACATTTGGTGTTACAAATGAATATTTTTGGTCCGTAGTGCAAAGATGAACTGTTGATTTATATGATTATGAACATAAACTGTTGATTGGTGTTACAGGGATAAAATGTTGATGGTGAACTTAATTTTAAAGATAGTAGATCACATTATGGTCTACTTGACTCTTCTAATGAATTGCTTAATTATTCCGTTGCAGTTATCGTTGAAAACGTATAATATCTTACTCCTCATTATTTTAGTCATGATATTATTTACTGGACTATTTGAGCTAACCATTTTTTCCTTTTTGTTCCATTGTTCTTCTTAGAAAGTGAGAGTATAGTTGGACTAGCCGAGAAATTGAGTAATGGTCTGAGATAGTTACTATAGTAATAATGTGACAATAATTGTATTGATAACTTAATTTGGATGTTAATACTGTTGTACTATATCACTACGTTGTAAAATATAAACAGTACAATTGTACAATATTTGTATTGAAAAATCACAATTAATATGTTGTCGTATTTTGCATGACAGTATAATGGTTGTAAATAGTAAAATTTGTATTTGATAGTATATATTTTTGAAGACTCAAATTGGATTGTATAAACTTTATTTTAGAGTGTCACAAAAATAATATTAAATTAAAATAAATAGTTCAATTACAATTATGTTTTTTTTAAACAACATAACCTAATATTTTATCCATTGGGCAGATAAGTGAGCATTACCCTCTCTTACTTTTCCATACTATTTTTGTTTATTTTGCATATTCGTAATACCATAAGGAGACAAAAGTGGAAAAGAATAAAAAATAGGCAAAGATACGTACCTAACAATTCAAAATTCTAAAGGAACCAAAACTGATGCATGATTCCTAAACAAGACTATCTAAGTGGATTAATTTTGCCTTTTATTTTATTCAAATCTTTTTTTTTTGCTTCAACTTCTTTTTGTTGCATGCATTTAGACACATAATTATGTCCATATTCATTTTCTCTTTCCTCTATAAATTCTAGTGCAAAGTTACCCCCAAAGGGAAAAGAAAGTGTAAAGAGAATTGAGAAACCCAAGGGAGAAAGAGAAATGGAATGGAAAAAATGTTATTTGGATTTGATACTAGTACCCTTGGGGCTTCTAACATCCTGCAGTTACCATGCCTGGTTATGGCACAAAGTTCGTACGCAACCACTCACCACCGTCATCGGAACAAATGCCAGGGGGCGACGCTTGTGGGTATCGGCCATGATGAAGGTACGTAATTTCACTTCTTGTATTATATACTTCAAAAAATAATACATGCAAAAATAAAAGAATCGAAGCTAATAAAAGAATCAAAATATTCGAAACTCTACACTTTTTCCATTTCAAGTGGTTATCTCAAAAGCATATCCTTAAAATAATGTTATGATGCCATAAATCACATCATTTTATATATATATATATATATATATATATAAAAAAATTGTTCTTATAATTGGACTGATCATCTTAATTGAAGGACAATGACAAGAAAAACATATTGGCCGTCCAAACCCTCCGGAACACCATCATGGGATCAACCTTAATGGCCACAACCTCAATCCTCCTCTCCTCCGGCCTGGCCGCCATCATAAGCAGCACGTACAGCGTAAAAAAGCCCCTCGACGACACCATTTATGGCGGTCACGGGGAGTTCATGGTGGCACTAAAGTACGTTACACTCGTAGTCATTTTCCTCTTCTCGTTTATGTGTCATTCTCTCTCCATTAGGTTCATCAACCAAGTGAACTTCCTCATCAATACTCCACAAGACGAAATAATGTCGTCCGTAATTACTGTTGAGTACATATCGGAGCTTTTGGAGAAAGGGGTTTGTTTGAACACGGTGGGGAACAGATTGTTTTATGCAGCGGTTCCGGTTTTGCTTTGGATATTTGGCCCAGTGCTTGTTTTTTTGTGTTCTGTCGCCTTGGTCCCTGTTCTTTACAATCTTGATGTTGTGTTTGTAAGGGAAAAGGGAAAGGTTGAGGATAGGGAAAATATTAGTCATGAATGCTGTTGATTATGTCAAATTCTTGGTTCAACGAAATATTTAAGTTAGTTAAAATATTTTTTATTTATTTAAATTGATTAAAATTTAGACCAGTATTTAAAAATATATATAAATTAAACTATTTTTAACCAATATTTTTTATTTCAAATCCAAATCTTGATGTCGTCCGTCCTGAGCTGATGAGGAGTGAATCCACTGTCAATACTTTGATAATGCACTTTGTTCCCCAGCAACTGCAATGGTTATAAGTCGCTCATGAGGAGTCAATCCACTGTCAATACTTTAATAATTTGATAATGCATTTTGTTCCCCGGCAACTCCAATATTTAGTCATTACAATTTCATGCATAAATAAACTAACTACATAATTAATAAACTGTTTATTTATTTTTTCAAAAAATAAAAGTAGGGGGAAATTATTAATACCTAATTAATTATATTACCGGGGTCTCTGATGCTTACCTCGATGTCCCACTTGCACCCTAAACTAATTTTTTTTTCAAAAGTACCCTTAACGTTATATTTTTTGGGTCGTCTGTGCCCCTGCCGTTAACAAAAGACAAACGGAGTTAAGATGTGATGATGTGGTAGGCTTAAATATAAAATATATTCTAAATAAAATAATATATATCATTTAATCAAAACAAAAAATACTAAAATAAAAAAAACATAACATATTTACATCATTTATTCAAAATAATAAAATTCAAATTATTTTGTTAACTAATCAAAACAACAAATTAAATAAAATAAGTTGTATAACATATTTACATCATTTAATCAAAATACTAAAATTCAAAACATAACATATTTACATCAAATACTAATTAAAAAAATACTAAAATACTAATTAAAAAAAATACTAAAATACTAAAAAAAATCAAATTAAAAATACTAAAAATACTAAAATTCAAATTATTTTGTTATATAATCAAAACAACAAAAAATCAAATTACATCATTAAAATACTAAATACTAATTAATATAAAAATTTTAAATTACTAAAATTATAATACTAAATAATATTTTTAAAATTCAAAACTGGAGTATTATGATTATTTTAGTAATTTATAATATTAATTTTTAAAATCATATCAATTTCAAAATATTATGATGTAATTTGAATTTTTGAATATATTTTTAAAAAATATTATTACATCATCAAATTATAACATATAATGTTATGTATAGATTATTACATCATCAAATTATTTATATTATTTATAACATAAACTTTTATGTATAAATTATTACATAATTAAATTTTTATATAGTTTAAAAATATGATTTAATGTACGATTTTGTACTATATATATAGACTAGCTGGGTCCCGTGCCTCCGTCACTGTATGGGCAGTGAGATTTATCTTAAACTTAGAACGGCTCAGATGATTTATTAAGTGAGCGGAAAATTCAAAATCATTATTAGATAGATTAGATAGATGTATTTTATTAGATAGATGTATGGACGGTGGGATTTATCTCAAACTTTGGACGACCCAGATGATTTATTGAGTGAGCCAAAAATTCAAAATCATTTGTATTTTATTAGATAGATGTAGTATTATTGGGTCACTAAGGTTAATGTTTGAACGGTTAGATTTATCCAAAGTTTTTAACGGTCCCGATCGTTTAATAATTTGAGCGGGAGATTGAGTTTTTTTAAAATCATTTGTGTTTTGTATAGATAGATATAGTACAAAATTTATAATATGACAATTAGTATACTTTAAACGGTTCTTTTTCTCATGGGAATGGTGCGCCACCTCTTATTTCCATTAGAAGCACACCTGGTTGGCCGCCTTTTATTCCCGTTAGCATCCGGTGGCACAAATAGTGCACGTGTTATTATGTGTGCAAAATTTATCAAAACTACAATATTTTGACAGATTTATTTTTTAAAAAAAAATTAACGTATCTCCTCTTAAATCAGAAATTAAAAATAAATTAATTAAAACGAGACAATTTTGATAGACTGTGCACAAAAAAAATATACACAATTGTGTATAACTATTATTCTCAATAATATAAAATGATAAAATAGTAATATAATATAATCTGCAAGGATAAAATAGTAATATACTTATAACTTTCATTCATAATTTAATGAATACAACTTAGCTTTGATACCAGTTTGAGATATTAACTCCTTTTCATTTTCAGGATCTATGAATCGATCCCAAAACCTTAACAAGTTACTTCTCAATATTGGTCATTAATCATTCATGTTTTACATCACGTTCGATGTTATACTTAATAAGAATACGGAATAATTAAAACTTTTCTAAATTCTTTATTTTCTTTCCTTGAATCACAACCTTCATCATATACATATCTTTGAATCAAATATATTCTATGATTCGATTCATCAGTGTTACATTATAAAATTTACATCTCAATTCGATGTTCATTATATATCGAATAGTACGACTTTCCAACTCTACAAGAGTTAAACAACTATCAAGTAGATCATCTTAAACCAAAAACATGATTCAAAATCATAACTTTAGGTAAACAAATCAATCTTCTTGTGATACTTTATATTGAACTCTATCAATCAAGTAACACGTAACTTTACCGTGAGTCCTTAACCTGCAAAAATAGTTATTTGCAAGGGTGAGCTCGACAGCCCAGCAATTCTAGCAGTTTTCATGCATCACATATCACATAATATCATGCATAGTTTATACCATCATAATCATTTAAACTCAATATGCATGTTGCTTCTCACATAGCAAGTATAGAGATTAACTTCTTAAACATATAATCGTAGATTAACTTTCAAATTTCATACATATCTCATATGCATTTCATATATCAATCAACATTCTCATGGCAAAATATAATTCAACCAACAGTTATCAATTTCATATAACAAATAGAAACTAAAAGACTTGCATGGCTCGTAGATTATCAACTACAACTTAACTATGTATCGTTATCTGCACTTCGTGTAATCCTACACAATTGTATAATCATGAATTCATACCCATTAGTCATATACATTCATATATTCTCAATGAAATAACAAATTTTACATTGTTTCATTTCACTTCTTCACTATACCCTTAGGATAGCTATGTTGCTAGTCCATTCCACTCTCATGATTATTCTTTCGAAACAATCTTATTTCATCTTTTACCGTCTTTAAGGAATATAGATAGACATGCTCTAAAGTCTAGACAGTTAACAAACTGTTCTTGACCACTCTGCAGCACAGCGCGGCCGCGCTACTCCATGCCAAAACCAGAACTAAAATTTTCAAGGATCCCGTTTTCTTGTTAGCACACTAATACCTTTGAACATAATATAAACACATAAAGACAAGGTTTAGAACAAATTTGGTTTCCCACACTTGTTAACATTGAGGTTAACTTCTAAAACTTTTAATTTTTTTTGCATTTCTTAGCTCAACTAGGATTAACATGTTCAAAAGTCTATAGACCAAGTTGAATACCATCTCAGGTATTTACAACAGACTTTGAGATAAAACTCGAATCAAGCATCAATTTCCTTTTCAAAACTCTTTAATTGAGACTAAATAGGTTTATTCAGCAAGGGACTCGCTATGTTAACCATTAAGTCACATAACGATACTAAACAATCCTTAATATGCATGCTCATGTGTATCAAACTCATTTACACATAGTTAGTATATTCATTTCCTTAAATATGCTTGAATAGCTTATGTCATGCTTAACTAATTGGATGCACATATCATTCGTGTTTAAAGGCATAAAAAGTACTATTATGCTTGCTCATAAGGTCATAATGCAATTAATACAATGCTCACCAAAAATAGTTTCTAAAACTTTTAAATTTTCCTTTAAAACACATACTAAACCGAGCTTGACAACCTTTTATATGCAATATATATTGAAACCACATTCCTTACCCATTCGCGCACATAACTAGGCCACATACACATGTTTACAAAATCAGAACTTAAAAGACACAAAGTTCGTCAAGTTTCATTTTCAAAGCTTCAAGTTTTCTTTAGAAAATCATTAATACCAAGTTAACACAACTCATTATATGTAAGGTAACCTTAGACCACATGTTAGACTCATTTACATACATATTTAAGTTATCTACACATTTTCACAAGATCAAAATACAATTAAGTTTATTTTCAACAAGGGTTGTCTTTCCAAACTTATTAATTAGTTTCCTTTAAAACTAAAACTAAAACAAGTTACAGTGACCTACGATAACTAAGGTGACTTCAATCCATGTGTTGGGGTTATTTATATGCATTTTCAAACCAACTTAACATGCTCAAAAAATCATATTATAGCAGAAGTTGGATTTCAAGACTGACATGCGGTACAGTCGCGCTGGATTTGTACTTGGAAATGGCGCGGTCGCGCCACTTCAACACATCACCAGACAAGGCTATGTTCTACAGCAGTTCAAACCCAAACACATACACATTTGATTAGCATACTCTGAACAATTATCATGATTCCATATAACTCAGATAATATCATGATATCAATTTCCAAGCCAATTAATAATTAATTTCATGAAAATTTTAGAAAGCTATTGTGACGCCCCCAAAACAGGTATACATCACCCATCTTGAGTCGTCAAATACATGGTACAAAATACAAATAAAATTTAATTATACAACTGTCGTGTAAAATACGACAAAATATATGCTAGGAGTTTTAATACAAATATTGTCATCTAGACAATATCCACACTCAATTGAGTCCTCATTACATTTATTATTACACTATTTTATAGAATAGTGAGGACTACTATGACACCATCACAGACCATCACTCCATTCCCCGACTCGTCCCGGCTACGTTCTCATTTCCTGAAGAGAACAGTGAAAGAAAGGGTGAGCTCAACTAGCCCAGTAAAAAATATTATGACTAAGATAATGCAGAATAATTTATCGTTAGCCTTCAATAGTGTTAAACTGATACAATATAACAAACATCAAGTTTAACTGCAGCGGAACAAGCAATCCATTAGAAGAGTCAAGTAGAGAATAAAATCTACTATCTTTTATGATTTAAAAGGTTTTTCATCACTTTTATCGCTGAGACTCAGCTGAATAAATAAACCGCACCATCCCTGCACTACAGCCAAGGATATTCATTAGTATCACGACCACAAATTATCCATGCACTACGGGCTAAAGATATTCGTGTATTCATCAATGGTCATGATCATGCTAACAATTGTCCATTAATGCACTACGGCCAATGAGGACTTTTAACACATCATTTGTAACATTACGGTCATGATTATACTGAATAATCCCTGGTCATAATCATACCAAGTCCATCTATGCACTACAAGCCACAGATGACTTTCAACATATTATAAACATGAGGATGATGACAATGATATAAGAATTCAATTAAACGAGTTAAAGAATGATCAGAAGAATATTTCCATGAAAAGATACTGGATGAAGTGCAAATATCAAGGACATTCCACAAATTTCATGGAGTATAGAAGCCAAAACTTTAACCAACTGAGTATAATAGAATATATAAAACAGCAAATAGATTTTCACCCGCCATGCGGTAATCAATGTAGACAGATCATTTCCACAAGTAATAAAGAATGGAACCAGGTTATGCGTAATCCGCACAAACAGGATATTCCAACAGAATAATAAAGAACGGAACCAGGTCATGCATAAACGCACAGACAGGATGTTCCAACAGAATAATAAAGAGTGGAACCAGGTCATGCGTAAACCGCATAGACAAGATGTTCCAACAGAATAATAAAGAATGGAACCAGGTCATGCGTAATCCGCACAGACAGGATGTTCCAACAAAATAATAAAGAATGGAATAATAACAGAATTCACTAGGCATGCGATAGACCACACAGACAGGTTATTCCAACAAAATAATAAATAATGGAATAACAGAAGAATTTCACCATGTATGCGGTACTTCGCATAGACAGGTTTTTCCAACATAATAATAAAGAATGGAATAAAAACCCTTACGAGTATTGAAAGAAAAATAACTCTCTTCATGAATACGAAAGAATAATACTCCTTACCTCAAAAGAAGACTGGATACTGGAATAGTGAGGTAGCAAACTTCTCTTCTTCTTTCTCTCTATAATTTATCTCTATAATAATTGCTCTATAGCTTTAGTGAATTGGTGAGAAATGAAGGAAGAATGAGCTTCTATTTATAGAAAAATATAGTTTCGATAATTGCACGTTTTGGGGCTCGAAATATTACAGTATAATATCTTCCTCTTTTTTTTCATTTTTAATTTTAGTCCTGCAAGTATTATCAAACTTGCATCACCTCCTCTAATAGTAAATAATGTGAATCAATAATAAATCATGTGAATCAATAGTTCTAGACATGTGAAAATATGAATTACAGTATAGTACCTCCATCTATACCTCCATTTTTAACTTAGTCATGCATATGACGCCCCCAAAATAGGTATACATCACCCATTCTAAGTCGCCAAATTAATGGTACAGAAACAAATACAACCTCAATAATATAATTGTCATGCAAAATACGACAACACATATACTGTGAGTTTGAATACAAATACTGTCTAATAGAGAGTATACAAACTCAAAAGGAGTTCTCATTACAATTTTTCAAACACTATTTTACAGAAATAGTGAGAACTGCTAAAACATCTTTCTAGAACCATCACTCCATACCCCGACTAGATCCTGTTATGTTCTCACCTCCTGAGAAAAAAATGGAACAAAAGGAAAAGGGTGAGTTCAACTAGCCCAGTAAAGAATATTATGACTAAGATAATATACAACAAATTATCATTAGTCTTCAACAGGGAAAAATCTGATAAAATATAATAGACAACAAGTTTTAGATCAACAACTGCAACGGAAATAACAATCCATTAGAAGAGTCAAGTAGTGAAAGAATTCCACTATCTTCTAAGATTTAAAAGTCCATCATCAATATTTTATCCCTGTAACATCAATCAATATACATCTTGAATCAAATATTCATCTTTGCACTACAGGCCAAAGATATTCATTTGTATCACCAGTTGGTCATGTTCATTTCAACACCTGTTTATCTTTGTACTACGGGCCAAAGATATTCATTATATAATCATTCATCTTTACACTACAGGCCAAAGATATTCAGTAATAACATCATTTAGGACTGAGGATGATGAAAAATATTTTAAAGGAACGAATCCCGTGAAACAAAATAAAAAATATTAGAGATTCGCATTACAGTTTATTCAAGATCAATAACACTCCATAATAACCAATTTTGAAGCAAAATTCAAGAATAAAAATCAAAACATGGATACAATCAAAGATAGTAACCATAATAGACATCTTGGATAAAAAGAAAAAAATTTCATTTTTCGGTGAATAGTGTCGTATACGTGAATAGTGCTGTATACGTGAATAGTGTCGTATACGTGAATAGTAACTCCGACACAAAAAGTTCTAAATTTGATAAAAAGTTCAGACCAATATTTGGGCATAATGATATTGAAAGAAATAATATCATTTACGAAGAAAATAACATCCCTTACCTTGCAAAGACAGTACTTCTGACTGGAATACTGGATATAGTGCTGAAGAAACTTGCACCGTATAGCAACACTCAAAGTACTAAAATACTCACAAAATAAGCTCAATATTATAGAAAGAGAAAGAGAGAAAACTTATGAATTCTTGTGTGATTTTCAATTCTAACTAAGCACCTTATTTATAGGAAAATGCTTAGAACACCATAGCAGACTAACCTGCTACCTGATAGCTTTACCTGCTACTATTCAAGCCTACCACATTTGAATAAAAATCTCAGCACATTTTCACCAACCAAAAGTGGCGCCCACCCATGTTTTAATAAAAATTATTTTATTTTCTGAAACTTCAACAATTCATAATAAATAGTCTTTTATCTGAAAAATTCAAATCTCACGTGCTTTCCATAGGAAATTTAATTCTCTACAACTTTGCAAAAGAAAGTTTTCCAAATTCCAATCAAAAAATATCTGAAACCCACAAACGGATGATTTTTAAATACTTTCAATCCGACAAAATTCTGATAAAACACCTCAGCATTAATTCCTTCAATTATATCCACATAAAATAAATATATCCATCAATTATATCCACATAAAATAAATATTTCCTTATCATATAAATCAATAATTAATTATTCACAAATAATATTACAAAATCACAATTATGACAATCAGGCCGTTCCCAGGAAAGAGGGGGCTTTTCGATAAGGATTTCTCCTTACTGGCGCGCAATTAGGTGACCAAACCTCTCCTTGACAGAACTTTCTAGACATTGCCAATAATGTTATCTCATAATATTATTCAAATAATATGAATTATTGATCCGATAATGGGAAATACTGTACAGTGACAATTATTGAGCAACAATAATATAAAATATCAACGCAACAATTATTGAATCAAGAAAATAAAATATTGAACAGTAATTACTGTAACAATTATTGAGTAGTGTCTTCTTACGTAAGAATCAATAATTCAATAATAATGTGTAATACCGTGTGCTACTGTGCAACCACGCGTATTACTGTATTTTAACCAACGGGTATTCCAACAGTGTTTACGGTAACTACTACGCCGTTATTTGTAAAAACTCAAATTTATCATTTTCTTCATCCGACCGTTATCCGTTATGGGGCCCACAAATGGTTGCGCCGTCGTACGAATATTCCCCGACAGAAAGAATATTCCACGACCAAACGAATATTCCCCGACAACAATGAATATTTTATAACCACTTGCTTATTTTGCAACATTTGCACATTTCACCCATAACCAAAGTATTATATCAAATTAATACCTTATTATTCACAATAATAAACAGAGGAAATTTGATTTTATTCATTAAAAAGTTGGGGTCTTACAATGCAAGTATTATCAATCTTTCACCACCACCCCTAATAGTACAAGAATGTGAATCAATAGTACACATATTTGAACAAATAGTTATAATTATGCGAAATAATAGCAATTAATTGCTCATTTATCTGATTAATTACCCGATTGGTCAATATAACCTCCAGACATCCATTATTATCGAAATAGATGTCGATTTTCGTTAACACTAATAATCTCAACACAATGGAAATATCAAATTCATCTTTAGTCAACATGAACTTATTCATCATTAATATTATAACTCACAATATTTAACAACCAGATCATTCTCAAGAAAGAGGGGGGTTTTCGATAAGGATTTCTCCATATTGATGCGCAATTAGATGACCAAACCTCTCTCTGACAGAACTTTTTAGGCATTGTCAATATTCCAATTAATAATATGAATAACTTTGTCGTCTCAATTATTGATTTAATATTATAAAATATTATGCAGATGATACTGTGACAATAATTGAATCGATAATATGAGAGATATGATGCAGCAATTACTGTAGCAATAATTGAGTATAACTGAGTGACTTCTCACGTAAGCATCAATAACCAATATCGTGTGCTACTATGTAACCACGCGTATTACTGTACTTTTACTACCGGGTAGTTCAACAGTTTTAACGGTAATACTTTCACCATTATTTTTATAAAAAGATAATTATGTCGTATTCTTACTACGACAATACTTCTGTTGTGGGGTCCACCAATGATTGTGTCGTCGTACGAATATTCCCTGTTAAAACGAATATTCCCCTATCAATCTAATATAATATAACCACTTGCTTACTTTGCAAAACTTGTAAATAATACCCACAACTATCATATCCACACCATAATATTCAAAAATATATTTCGAAAAAATTTAATCTTTATTTATAAAAGTTGGGGTCTTACAACCTCCCCTTCTTATGAAATTTCGTCCTCAAAATTAGGGTGCGTACCTGGTATGTCGAAGAGGTGAGGATACCTTGACTTCATTTCAGATTCTAACTCCCAGGTCATTTTCTCAACATCGTGGTTTCTCCACAAAACTTTGACTTGAGGTATAAACTTGGAGCGTAGAATATGATCCTTCTTATCTTAGATTTTAACAGGCAACTCTGTATACGTTAAATCTTCCTCTATCTCGTCTAGTTCTAATTCAATAATGTGGTTCGGGTCTTTCACATATTTACGTAACATAGATATATGAAAAAACTTATGAACACGAGACATACTTGGCGGTAAGGCGAGTCTATAGGCCACAGTTCCTACTCGATCGAGGATTAAAAATGGGCCAATGAATTGAGGATTGAGTTTTCCTCTCTTTTTAAATCTCGTAACTCCTTTCTATGGAGCAACACGTAACAATACATGATCTCCAATATTGAATTTCACGTCCTTTCGATGAAGATCAGCATAACTCTTTTGTCGATCTTGTGAGGTTTTTATACGTTGTCGGATCGTTTAAATCTTTTTCGTAGTCATACGTACCAACTCCGGTCCCAACAATGTTGCTTCACCCACCTCATCCCAGCATACTGGAGAACGACACTTTCTTTCATGCAATGCCTCAAATGGAGCCATGCCAATACTTGCTTGATAACTGTTGTTGTAGGAAAACTCCACCAATGGTAAAAACTTGTCCCAACTTCCTTTGAAGTCAAGGACACATAGTCTTAATAAATCTTCAAGAGTTTAAATAGTCATCTCCGACTGCACGTCTGTTTGAGGATGATATGCCGAACTAAATCGTAAATCCGTGCCCATATCCTTTTGCAAACTAACCCAAAATCTTGAAGTGAATCTTGGATATCGATCAGAAACCATGGATACAGGCATACCATGCAATCTTACAATCTCGTTTATGTACATACTAGCAAGACGTTCAAGGGTATAAGTTTCTCGTATAGGTAAGAAATGAGCAGACTTGGTCAATCTATCAACAATGACCCAAATCACATATATGCCTTGAGAAACCATAGGAAGACCGGTAACGAAATCCATGGTAATGTGCTCCCACTTCCATTCTGGAATTTCAAGTGGTTGCAATGGACCTTTCGGTACTTGATGCTCTGCCTTAACTCGTTGACAAGTTAAACACCTTGAGATAAACTCCGCTATCTCTCTCTTCATATTGCTCCACCATAATGTATGTCGAAGATTATGATACATTTTGGTATTCCCAAGATGGATTACAAACGGTGTATTGTGCGCCTCCATCATGATTTTATACTTCAAGTCAGAATCGTTAGGAACACAAAGTCTGGAGTTGACTCGAAGTATTCCTTCTTCATCGATTCTTGCTTCTGGAATAACACCTTCTTGTACTTTCTTCCTCATACGTATCAGCTCCAAGTCTGTAGCTTGAGTAGCTTTAACTTTATCGATTAAAGTCGGTTCCACTCGTATATTCGTCATCATCACATGGGTCCCTGGAGTCTTTAACTCTATCTCCATCCTTTGTAAGTCATATAAAATGGTCCTTTACATTGACAATAATGCACTCGTACCCGCATATGATCTTCTACTCAATTCATCAGCTACTACGTTTGTTTTTCCAAGATGGTATTGAATGGTATTATCGTAATCTTTCAATAGCTCAAGCCATCGTCGTTGCCGCATGTTGAGTTCCTTTTGAGTGACGAAATATTTGAGACTTTTATGATCCGTATAGATCTCCACATTCTCTCCATAGAGGTAATGCCTCCAAATCTTAAGCGCAAAAACGACAGCTGCCAACTCTAGATCATGAGTAGGTTAATTTCTCTCATATTCTTTGAGTTGTCGTGAGGCATAGGCTATGACTTTCCCATGTTGCATGAGAACACATCCTAACCCTTTGCCTGAAGCATCACTGTAGATGACAAATCCCTCCGAGCCAGATGGTATTGTCAGAACAGGTGCTGAAATAAGCCTCCTATTGAGTTCTTGAAAACTCTTCTCGCATTCCTAGCTCTAACTGAATTTTATATCTTTTCGATTCAGTTGAGTTAATGGAGTAGTGATTCGAGAAAACCCTTCCACGAATCTCCGATAATAACCAGCTAAGCCGAGAAAGCTACGTACTTCGGTCACTGATTTAGGTTTCTCCCAGCTTTGAATAGCTTCAATCTTTGTCGGGTCAACAGATATTCCATGACTTGATACTATGTGCCCAAGAAATGCTACTTCCTCAAGCCAAAACTCGCATTTCTTTAACTTGGCATAAAGCTTGTTTTCACGAAGCTTTTGGAGTATCAGCCTCAAATGTTGCTCATAATCTTCACGACTTTTGGAATATATGATGATGTCATCAATAAAGACGACCATAAAGTGATCCAAATATTCCTTGAATACTCGGTTCATCATATCCATGAAGGCAGCAGGAGAATTAGTCAATCCAAAAGACATGACTAAGAATTCATAATGCCCGCACCGAGTTCTGAAGGCAGTCTTTGGAATATCCTCAGTTTTAACCTTCAGCTGATGATATCCAGAACGAAGATCGATCTTTGAAAAGAATTGTGTTCCTTACTGGTCAAACAGGTCATCAATGTGAGGTAACAAATACCTATTCTTGATGGTGACATGGTTCATTTCCCGGTAGTCAATACAAAGTCGCATACTCCCATCTTTCTTCTTCACGAATAGAACAGGAGCACCCCAAGGAGACGTACTAGGACGAATGAAACCAATATCTAACAATTCCTGCAATTGGGTCTTGAACTCCTGAAGTTCAATAGGAGCCATTCGATATGGGGCTTTGGAAAATGGTTTTGTACCGTGTTCAAGGTCGATACAAAATTCAATTTCACGCTCTGGGGGTAGGCCATGAAGTTCTTCAGGGAATACGTCAGGAAATTTATTAACAATAGAAATATCATTCAAATCTGACGTATTTTTGTTTAAATCTGTGACATGAGCTAAGAAAGCTTGACATCCATTTTTCAATAAACGAATAGCTTTATAGCTTGAGATGACAGTAATTGATTTTAATGGTTTGGTTGCTTGAATTCGTATAATAGGTTGGTTAGGAATATGAAAGCTAACAACCTTACGAAAATAATCAATTTTTGCATGATGAGTAGTTAACCAATCAATCCCTAGAATCACATCAAATGCAAGTATTTTCAATGAAATAAGATCTACAGGTAATGTGAGGGTACAGATTTGAACCAAACAAGACTTATAAATAGTGGATGTAATGAAGGTTTCTCCCAATAGAGTTTTCACAGATTAGTCAAAGTCTAATTTCTCCGGAGTCAAATTTAATCGTTGAGCGCAAGTAGGAGAAATAAAAGAATGGGTAGAACCGGTATCAAATAAGGTATAAAATTCGCTAGAGTTTATGATAAGCTTACCCGTGATGACTTCATTTGGGTTCCTTGCTTTCTGGGAGGTCACAACAAACGCTCTCCCTTGAACTACTGGCTTTGACTTTTCTGGGACGACCTTTGGTGCCTCCATCCCAGCTGGACTTGTCTTCGGTGCACGATAAAATTGGGCTAGGTGACCTTCTCTTCCATAATTATAACATGCTTTGGATGGCATCGCGCAGTTTGGACTGATATGTCCCTCCCCTCCGCATTTGAAGCATATGATAGGTGGTCGTTCTCCTTCCTTAACCACGGGTGTTGGTTCTAACGTCTGTCCATCATTGTTGTATCTCCTCTTCTTGAAATGTCCATTCATATTGTCTTGGCCAAGATTACCACCAAAGTGGTTACCATTTCTGGCATGTTGATTCCCTCCACGTTTGTTGTCACCGCTTCAATGAATGCTACCACTGATAATATCATTTTGCCGGCTGTTTTCTCTTGGTTGAGTTAACTCGTTATCGCGCTCCAATAACTGAGCCCTATTTACCACATCTGAATACAAACACAGTTTATTAGAGATAATATATTGACGTATCTCGGGTTTCAAACCTCTTAGAAACATTCGCGTCATTCTCTCCACATTATCAACTAAATGGAACGCAAACCGGGATAACTCGGCAAACTTGGCTTCGTACTGCGACACGGTCATGTTGTTTTGCTCCAGCTTGATGAACTCTACCTCTTTCATGTGACGAATACTTTCGGGAAAGTACTTGTCGTTGAATAATTCTTGGAACTTCTCCCAAGACATCTTCAGTGCGGCAGGTTGAGTACGCTTTACTGATTCCCACCAGTAATCTGCCTCTCCTCGCAACATAAAGGTGGCAAAGGGAACCTTTTGCTCCTCAGAACATCCCAAGACATCAAATATCTTAGTGATATACTTTATCCACGCTTCCGCCTTAAGTGGTTTTGGCTCTCCAATAAACTCCGGTGGTCCCAGCT
Organism: Panax japonicus; assembly: GCA_020205505.1. Lineage (NCBI taxonomy): Eukaryota > Viridiplantae > Streptophyta > Magnoliopsida > Apiales > Araliaceae > Panax > Panax japonicus. The sequence goes on from CM035094.1 coordinate 77,920,628, forward strand.
CCTTAAACTGTTTAGCGGTGACCATTCGAGAGTTTCCAGCGTTTCCACCTACATTTTGGACAGGAGCCGCTCTCGCCTGATGTTTCATGAATTGCATAAACCCTTTGAACATTCCATCGTTCATCATTTGGTCAGTGTTGTTGTTTGCATGAGGATTGTCGTCTTCCTGATGCACATTATCCTGATTATTAATCTGTGGAGACTCAACGGTCTCCTGTGATCCATTGCTATTCTCAACATTCTCGGATGTCATTTTCAAATACTGCCACAAAACAAGGGTTAATTAATATGCAACATATTATCCCTATATTCTGACCGACCAATTAAATACCAAATAAACTTAGGTAGGTCATACTAGCGAAGAAATTCACCGTCTCTCCCCTCATAGTTCTAGTCTCACATCTTAGCCAGGGATCATATAACCTGGCTTTCATATCAACTGTGATGCCCCCAAAACAGGTATACATCACCCATCTTGAGTCGCCAAATACATGGTATAAAATACAAATAAAATTTAATTATACAATTATCGTGTAAAATACGACAAAACATATGCTAGGAGTTTTAATACAAATATTGGCATCTAGACAATATCCACACTCATTGAGTCCTCATTACATTTATTATCACACTATTTTATAGAATAGTGAGGACTACTTTGACACCATCTCTGACCATCACTCCATTCCCCGACTCGTCCCGGCTACGTTTTCATTTCCTGAAGAGAAAAGTGAAAGAAAGGGTGAGCTCAACTAGCCCAGTAAGAAATATGATGACTAAGATAATGCAGAATAATTTATTGTTAGCCTTCAACAGTGTTAAACTGATAAAATATAACAAATATCAAGTTTAACTGCAACGGAACAAGTAATCCATTAGAAGAGTCAAGTAGAGAATAAAATCTACTATCTTCTATGATTTAAAAGGTTTTTCATCACTTTTATCGCTGAGTCTCAGCTGAATAAATAAACCGCATCATCCTTGCACTGCGACCAAGGATATTTATTAGTATCACGACCACAAATTATCCACGAACTACGGGCCAAGAATATTTGTGTATTCATCAATGGTCATGATCATGCAAACAATTGTCCATCAATTCACTACGGCCAATGAGGACTTTTAACATATCATTTGTAACATTACGGTCATGATTATACCGAATAATCCCTGGTCATAATCATACCAAGTCCATCTATACACTACAGGCCACAGATGACTTTCAATATATTATAAACATGAGAATGATGACAATGATATAAGAATTCAATTAAACAAGTTCAAGAATGCTCAGAAGAATATTTTCATGAAAAGATACTGGATGAAGTGCAAATATCAAGGATATTACACTAATTTTATGGAGTATAAAAGCCAAAACTTTAACCAACTGAGTATAATAGAATATATGAAACTGCAAATGGATTTTCACCCGCCATGCGGTAATCCACGTAGACAGATCATTTTCACAAGTAATAAAGAATGGAACCAGGTCATGCGTAATCCGCACAGACAGGATATTCCAACAGAATAATAAAGAACGGAACCAGGTCATGCGTAAACGCAAAGACAGGATGTTCCAACAAAATAATAAAAAGCGGAACTAGGTCATGCGTAAACCGTACAGACAAGATGTTCCAACAGAATAATAAAGAATGGAACCAGGTCATGCGTAATTCGCACAGACAGGATATTCCAACAGAATAATAACAGAATTCACCAAGCATGCGATAGACTGCACAGACAGGTTATTCCAACAGAATAATAAAGAATGGAATAACAGAAGAATTTCACCATATATGCGGTACTTCGCATAGACAGGTTTTTCTAACATAATAATAAAGAATGGAATAAAAACCCTTACGAGTATTGAAAGAAAAATAACTCTCTTCATGAATACGAAAGAATAATATCCCTTACCTCAAAAGAAGACTGAATACTGAAATAGTGAGGTAGCAGACTTCTCTTCTTCTTTCTCTCTATAATTTCTCTCTATAATAATTGCTCTATAGATTTAGTGAATTGGTGAGAAATGAAGGAAGAATGAGCTTCTATTTATAGGAAAATATAGTTTCGATAATTGCACGTTTTGGGGCTCAAAATATTATAGTATAATTCCTTCCTCTTTTTCTTTATTTTAAATTTAGTCCTGCAAGTATTATAAAGCTTGCACCACCTCCCCTAATAGTAAATAATGTGAATCAATAGTAAATCATGTGAATCAATAGTTTTAGACATGTGAAAATATGAATTACAGTATAGTACCTCCATATATACCTCCATTTTTAACTTAGTTATGTAAGTATTATCAATTTTGCACCACCACCCTTAATAGTACAAGAATGTGAATCAATATTACACACATTTGAACAAATAGTTATAATCATGTGAAATAATAGCAATTAATTGCTCATTTATCCGATTAATTAACCGATTGGTCAATATAACCTCCAGACATCCATTATTATCGAAATAGATGTCGATTTTCGTTAACACTAATAATCTCAACACAATGGAAATATCAAATTCATCTTTAGTCAACACGAACTTATTCATCATTAATATTATAACTCACAATATTTAACAACCAGATCATTCTCAAGAAAGAGGGGGGTTTTCGATAAGGATTTCTCCATATTGATGCGCAATTAGATGACCAAACCTCTCTCTGACAGAACTTTTTAGGCATTGTCAATATTCCAATTAATAATATGAATAACTTTGTCGTCTCAATTATTGATTTAATATTATAAAATATTATGCAGATGATACTGTGACAATAATTGAATTGATAATATGAGAGATATGATGCAGCAATTACTGTAGCAATAATTGAGTATAACTGAGTGACTTCTCACGTAAGCATCAATAACCAATATCGTGTGCTACTATGTAACCACGCGTATTACTGTACTTTTACTACCGGGTAGTTCAACAGTTTTAACGGTAATACTTTCACCATTATTTTTATAAAAAGATAATTATGTCGTATTCTTACTACGACAATACTTCTGTTGTGGGGTCCACCAATGATTGTGTCGTCGTACGAATATTCCCTGTTAAAACGAATATTCCCCTATCAATCTAATATAATATAACCACTTGCTTACTTTGCAAAACTTGTAAATAATACCCACAACTATCATATCCACACCATAATATTCAAAAATATATTTCGAAAAAATTTAATCTTTATTTATAAAAGTTGGGGTCTTACAGCTATCATACTTGAAAGTAAAAACACATATAAGGACATTACCTCTTCAAAGCTTAAATTTTCTAAATTCATTCCCAATCAGTTTGCTCACTCAATTCCAAAGCACTCACTCTCTAATATAGACTTATCAAACATTTTAGCAACTTGGATTTGTGAATGGGAGGTTCCAATTCATAGAGGAACCATTACCCAAATTTCGGTGTTGCCCTAGAAACGAAACCAAAGGAAGGAGGAAGAAGCCATGGGGTAATAACAAGTTGGTGGAAAATGGCTAACCACTCCCTCCCCATCATTTCCATAGCCATCATCACCATTTTCTAGCCTTTTTGATTTCATTGAGTTTTTAGCATGGATAGATAGGCTAGGCCAATGGCCTAGTCACGTGAGGAAGGGAAAATGACTAAGAAATCAGGACAAGGCTTTTTAATAAAGTTGCACTCTCCTTTTTAACCTTAACATTATTAATGTGATTTTCCTTTTGGGCTACACAAGTCACATTTGATAACTTAATGTTATAACCTTATAATAAGTTAGGGGTATCTATACTCATAATCATATAATTCATGTACATTGGGTTAACCCAAATAATATTTTAATTGGGCTAAATATATTTTAGTTGGGTACCCTCAACCCGTTATTTTTCACCACACTTATCATATATAAGTACCACAATGATTAATTAATATCCATCATTTATTTACTTAACATTAATTCTCTTTTCATAATTCAGTTAAATCTTCAGTTGTTTTAACTTTAATATTCATGTCACACAAGACTCATTTATCCAAACTCACTAGAGTTATATAACTCAAGCTTATTATATAATCTCAACAGTAAAATATCAGAGGTCTAGGCCTTGTTTGGCTTTTCTCCAAATTCTATTTTATTTAATATTCATATAATATCAATTTTGTGTGACACACTTCACTTTAATACTAAATTGTTTTAGCTACCTTGAATTATTATACGATTATAATATGTATAACTATTTCACTAGATTTTATGAGATTATACTCGTAACCAATTCTCTTAGAATAATTAGTATGTACTACACTAATTATAATATAATTAATATGATTGTTCAATTCTATTTCTTTTATAAATTGTCCTACGACAACTTCTTCAATCTATACATTTAGTCATATCTTAAATATTAATTCAATTTATAAATCTTTAACCAATATTTATTTATAACCATATTGGTTTTCTTTTCTCATCCACAACCTATTTTTCATTATCATCTTTCAGGATATTAGACCCTTTCATATATTATCATGCTATGTAATATATATAAAAAATACCAAAATTAATTAACATAATCATTCCATTTTCTTCATGTAAAGCACATATATTAAGTGAATTACCCCTTTCATTCAATTTACTATCACGCCACTGCCACTGCCACATAAGGCTTTACTACTCAAATTATATTATAATATTACATAATTTAACTTAATTAACCAATATTTATTCCGGGTTAATTAATTTCCATAATTAGTTATTATCCAATTCTTGTTTTGTTATCTCAATCCATTCATGGACAGTTTGAATATCAAATATGACCTATATGATAACATATATTAGTCACTAATATACAAATTCTAAAGTTCAGATTACACAAACTCATCCTGAACCGTCTACAGACCAGCGTGGCCGCGCTGATCTTAGGCTTGAGAGTGGCGCGGTCGCACCACCTCAAGTTCAGACACAGACATGTTCTACTTCAACAGAAACTTTTACTCGCAAATCCTTTAACATGCTTCCTATATGCTAACTTGTTATATTCGAATTAAAATTTATTAAAGTTTGAGTTTCATAATTATATTCGAATTAAAATTTCAAGCAAATTTTGTCAATATAAACACTAATATACAAACATATTAGAAACTTGAATAAAATTAAAATAATTGTTTGGTCATAATTATAACTAAATAAATTTGTACTACATTCAAATGTTTAGCTTAATTATTGATCGAAGGAACCTATAATATATATTTCAACCATTTATTATCTAAATAAATATTTAATAACCATAACTATCCTTTCAAATTTGTAACTAAATATTTATCTTACATATAATTTCTATGAGTGTTCTATTATTTTCTTTTATATGTACATATTTTGTAGATAAAAGAGTAAAAGTTATTTCATTTAAACCTAAAGGTCGGTATTATTGCTTATTATATTTAGTAATAAATATGAAAAAGTATCCTTTAAATTTTCAAAATTTATTAATAATTTTTTTTGAAAAGAAAGAAGTAATACTCTTTCTATTTCAAAATATAAGAAACATTTGTAAATTCAAAATTGACATATATTCTTTTAATTTTAATTAATAAAATAATAAATATTATAAATCATATAAAAAACACCGTTCATTGTAACAATTAGTGAACAAGGGAGATACCCTCTAGAGTATTTAGCTAATATACTCTATATGGTTAATACATCAATATTTTACTTTTTATAGATAAATTTAAGTTTATAAATAGAAAAAACATATAAAAAATTTGAACATATGAATTTTCATATAATTTGGCGATGTCTATATATGACTTTATATTAATAAAAATTAATAAATTTAAATCGTCAAAAAATTTACTTATTTTATAAAGTTGTAATAATGGTGCTATTCAACGTCAATTAAAAAAAATATACTCCCTCCGTCCCAAATTAACTGCTCAATTTTGACTTTTTAAAGTCAAATTGATTATTTTTAGAATTAATAATTAAGCATATATAAATATATTTTTAAAATTATAAAAATTAGGATTAATAATAAATTGTATATACTTTCTTTTGGTTATAATCTCTTCACCTATATTTTAGCAAAAATAATAAAAAGATTAGTTTTAAAAATGGTTAATTTGACTTTAAAAAGTCAAAACCGAGCAATTAATTTGGGACGGAGGGAGTACAATATATCTCATATTTTTGTATTATCTTTACATATGTCCAATTAAATTTTGTAAAAAGATTAAGATAAGATCATTATATGAAAGTAGGGTATATACACTTTATACCCTAGATAATATCTCTCTCTAACCCTAAAAATTATTGTTTCATATTTTATAATTAGTTATCTTAATTTTAAACTTAAAAATGTCTCAAGTTGATTTTTAAAAATCTATAAGAATTTATAATTTGAAATCAGGAAATATTATATACTCCGCCTGTTTCCAAAAAGATGAGCAAAGTATAATTTGCACACATATTAAGAAAAATAAAAATAAAGGAAAAAGAGAAAAAAAAACAAATTTATCTTTAGTGACCATACAAAATTATATAAATCGATGAGTACTTTTATTTTTTCATATTAATGGATCTCACTAAATGACTTAAGGTCTGTTTGTTTACAACATTAGAATGAGAATGAGAATGAGAATGAAATGAAATGTGCATTCTTATTTCTATGTATTGTCAGAACGAAAAGCTACATGATTTTAATTGATTGAGATTTTTTTAAGTTTATCGAATGGAATTGAATTGTGAATCTTTACCTATGCTTATGACTATAAAATGAGCAAACAGTTTGGACTCGATTCGTATTCGTTAGACTAGAAGTTCGATTCGAGCTCGACTCGAAATATAAATGAGTCAAATATGATCAAATTTTAAATTTTGATAAATTAATTGAACTTTCTCAAATTATAATTTTTTATTGATACTCGGATTATATTCGTTCGAAAAGTTTAAACTGTTCGGGCTAGATTCAGAATCGGGCTCGATTCGGAATCGGGCTCGACTCGATAGCTAAATGAGCCTCAATTAAACCTTATTTTATACTCGATAAATTTTGTGAACCAAATGAACAATTCAATACTTGGCTCGATTCAGTTCGTTTACACCCTTACCCTTGTTGATGGAATAAACATTCTTTAAATTATACTAATAGCCATTCCATTGAAATTCTCATTCTCTCCACTTTTAAGTAATCAAACATAAGAATGAGCATTCCTTGGAATACCCATTCAATTCTCCCCAAATCAAATAGACCATTAGTTACTCTCCACTTTTGAATAGGTCGTTAGACCGGCCGGAGAAGGACTATATATTTTAATTTATATTTTTTGGGACAAAAAAAATTTATAACTTTAGTCAGGGGACGGATGGAGTATTTATAAAATAAAATAACTGCTTTTTTTAGTTGGACCGCTCCTCAACGGGCAAGTCAGGTGTTGGAATAAAATTTGATTATTTGGTTGATAAGAAAGAAAAAACAAAGGTTTCTCTCCCCTGAAGTCGCTATGGACACAAATTCTAGGGCTCAAACCACCGCCGGTGGCAGATCCGGCGGGAAGATTTTAAGACAGAGGCGAAAAGTCGCCGCCAAAATACCATACGACCGCCCTCCTCCTCCTCCTCTCGAAAACACCAACAGTAATAATTGGTTTACAGGACTCATTTTCCCTGGTGCTTCCCGAATGATCTATAGCGGTGCAACAAAACTCTTCTCCTTCATGACTGACAACAATTCGTCATCGTCGTCGTCCTCCTCTTCAGACAGTGGTACATCTATTACCCTTAATTCTATCATTTCTGTTAATTAAGGAATTGTATCTAATATATATGCACTTATTTTTTGTTATAATTCTAATATATGTGCATTAGAACAATATATGTGTTTTTTTCCCTTTCAGATTGCCTGTTTTTTCCCTTTCAGATTGCCTGTTTATGTTTTTATTTTCTGATATCTGCCAAATTTGTGAATGTTCGGGTGGGCATATATTTGTATTCCTTCCGTCCCAACATGTGAGTTTCATTTTGCACTTTTTAGTGCCTTCCAAAAGGAATGTTCCCCATTTTATAGACTACAATTGTGACATGGTGTTTTGAATTTTTCTTTTGTGAAAAGTGGTTCACGGAATTAGTAAATTGACAATGTTGGTTGATAAAATAGTACTCCCATTCTAGAAGGGAAGGAGTTTTGCAAGCTTAAACCTGCCTATAATTATACTGCTATTACTTGTCCATTGAATCTATTCCACAAAGATTTTCATTTTGGTGATCTCATGCAAATTATGTAATACAGTTTTGGTGAGTAAACTCGTTATACAAATATTTCCAACAGTTTCTCTAACCCCCATACAGGCATGTCATTGTAATGTTGGGACCCACCAAAATGCATCACATCGGATCTCAATTTAGTATTAAAAGGGTGTTATGGTCCTCTCTATCAAGGTTCCTTGACTTTTGAAAAACTAATAATCTTTTCAAAACAAAAATAAAACATAAGTGATAATTTTTGTGAGATGATGGAATGTATTCTTATGTAACTGAGGGGAAAAATGGAAGGTCAGGGTTAAAATACTTTACGTGAGTGTCAACGTCCATTACATCCAATTTGGAAGTCCCCAGTGAAAGGCGGAGATACTATGTGGGACATAGGGAGTGAATTTTTATTTGATATGACAAATAAGTTTAACCCTTGGATTAGTGGAGCCAATTTCCTATTCCTTAGGCGGACCTGTATCCCGAGAAACGCCCCATTTAGCATCATGATAGCATCGGAATCTGGAATTTAATGTAAACATTATCTTTTTCACTCTTCTTTTTCTCAATTGCTATTAAGAGCTCATTTGGCGGGACATCTTTTATCTAAATTGACAAATAATATGTCATAAATCCCTGAATTAATGAAACTTCAAGTTTCCCATTCCTCATGTGGATGATCCAATTTGATCCCCTATCCCAAGATATGCTGTATCTTTTTTTATAAGTAAGAAATGCCGTATTCAGGATCATTGTTGAACCAAAATCCAGTAACTAACGGAATGCATTACCTTTGACGCTTTTAATCCTTGCAATTGTAATTAATTGTCTGTTTGGATAAAGTGTTGTGGCAGTCACACAAGAGCACTACTCCCTCTGTTCCATTTGGATAAAGTGTTGTTGTCGTCACATAAGAGCACTACTCCCTCTGTTCTAGCTTGAGTGTCAGTTTCAAAACCATGTTTAAGTGTTGTGACCGTCACATAAGAGCACTACTCCCTCTGTTTCAGCTTGAGTATCAGTTTCAAAAAAATGTTTGTGGCATGGGGTTTAAACGTGTCAAAAACACGTTTAGATATAATATTTTTCATATTTCCTGGTTTGAAATTGCACTTTAGATGGTAAAGAATTATTTATCAAAATTATGCAACTTATACTCCCTCGTTAACAATTTGTAAAGTCATTATTGACTTTTTTAAAACTCAATTTGAAAGATTTTCAAATGCAAAATTGATATAGATTCATTTAAAATTACAAATTATTACTTGGTACTTTTTAGTTAGTTTAAAATATCTATCATTATATTGACTAAATTTAAGTGAATCTATACTAATTTTGAGTTTGATAGTATATCAATTTGACTTTCAAAAAGTTAATAATGATCAAATAAATTGAAAGGGAGGTAGTATAAGTTATAGTTTTTCGGTGCGTTTTTAAAAATGTTGAAATTTTGTGCTGCTCAATTTCCTTTTGTATTTAATCCCGAGAAATTGCATAAATGAATCCTAAAATATCTTGAAAAGTTCTGTTACATTATTCACCAAACATGAGTTGAAATATCAAAATTACACTTTTAAAAAAAAATTCTAGTAGTAAAAAGAGTTCTCTAAATGTCGCTGCTTCTACTGACATCGTGCACTAACTACTAAACATTTATTTCTAATTGTGGTATGATAACTAGATCAAGCTTTACTAGAATCAATAGAGCTCTAATAGTCGAGGTAAGTTATGTAAAGATGGTGTATAATAAAGTTATATTGAATACATGATGTGCAATTAAGCCAAAAAGTAATAAAAATTCATAGTGGCTGATTGTTTGCTTGATTTTGGTAATATATGAGGAATTTGAGGATGTTTTAATAATTATGTATAATAATTACAATTATAATTTTAATCTGCTGATGCATGATTTTCTCTCTCTTTCTTCTTTGGCACAAAACTTTTGCTAGAAGATGGTGGTAGTTGTGATGATGATGTTAGATATGATATCCCTTCCGAGGTTGATAAATCGAAAGAGGTAATTTTACTTCTTGTTTCTCTTCCTACTGATTTATAAGTATTTCATGTTTGTGACACCTTCTTTCTCATATATACTTTCAAACAACAATATTAGGATGTTTGTATTGCCCATGTTTTTTTGACGAAAATGTACGAGAGTGAATTGATCATCATGACTATAGTATTGTTTCTGGGTCATGGAGAACCTTTTAAGTCCCACATGAGCCACAAGACCCACAACTAGTTGATGATTGAAATAACTTATCTTAATGTGTAACAAAGGAAGAAGATTAAGATATTAATTACTTTATATTGTTGTTTAGAGATAAAAATATTGTAATAACTAATATTTTTATTATATTAGTGAGATTCTTCTAGAAGTCTAATTATAGAGGTAAAATATAACTAGTAGTTGTTTCCTTTTTAAATTAGGGTTTTACTTGGTCATTAAATTTAGGTTTTCTATATAAAGAATTGTAACATGTATTATTTTTCATATTATGAATATGAACTGATTTGAGAAAATTTTGTGCTTTTATGGTGTGTTTTTTTTACTAATTCTCAGTTGGGATAGCTGAGTAGATATTCTTATTCCTTCTTTCAATCTTGTCGTACATCATTTAGTATCAAGAGCCAGAATGGATAATGTCTTATGATTTTTAATACAATTTCTTTCTATCCAAAATTTCTTGGACTCCATATTTTGTCGAAGTTCGCTAGAGAATCGATAAACAATTTTCCAAGACGAAAGTGCGATCTGCAAAAGGAATTGTTGTTGCCGTAGTGTCCATCTACTCCACCTCAAAAATAAAATTGTTTTCTTACAAAAAAGCTCCAGCTTTTCTTTGGGATTAAATGATTAAACTTGAGCGACAAATTTTTGTATGTTTAGAGACTTTTAAAGGTTTTTGGTATACATGTAGTTTTAGTTATGAAAGATTGCCTGAATAATTAACATGGCATAAGCGAACACTTGGATATTTAAAGGAAGAGTATGTGTAAGCAACTAACTCCATATTTTTCAAAGGTGATTCAACACGATGACAAAGCTAAAGTTTCACTAAATGCAGACTATCCTGAAATTTTTGAATTTTATACTTGTCTATCTTAAATACATTCAAGCCAATCTTTTGAAAAGTACTTCAGTGGTGATAAAAGAAGAGCCACCTACGGATGAAATTGAAATTGCATGTACTGCATGGAAGATTCAACTATGGTTATTAGTCAAGTAAAGATAGTTGAGATTGAAGGAGTTGCCAAACATGAAGATCTAGTGTCGGTACATGTTGACTAGGGAGATAAAAAGAAAGTCACAATTGAGGTGAAATAAGTAGATTTTCTTATTTCAAATGGTATATTCGAGTGCAAAACTAGATTGTGATTTTCTTTGATTGTGGTTTCTATAACAAAAATCGTGGATGCGTGTTTTTTTCCGATGGCAGTGAGAATGATGCAGAACAAAAGAAGAAGATTAAGACATTAATTACTTATTATTTATATAATTGTTTAGAGGTAAATATATTGTAGTTAGCAAGTATATTTTTATTATATTAGTGAAATTATTCTAGAAATTTAATTATAGAAGTAGAATATAATTAGGAGCTATTTCATTTTTAAATTAGGGTTTTATATGCTCATTAAGTCTAAGTTTCTATATAAAGAGGTGTAATGTTTATTATTTTTCAGATTTATGAATATGAATTGATTTGAGAGTTTTAAGTTGGTGGCTTGAAAGCCTTGTTTATTCCTTATTTTCCCCACTACTCCCTTGTCCTGCATTATATCATTATCCGGATTAGGATCCCCTCTATTACACCTATCTTCCAATTTCTTACATTATACATTTAGGGGCAAAATAAAATTTGTCGCAAACAATTGGCGACACAATAAAATTTGTCGCAAACAATTGTGTTGCTAGAAGTGTCGCTAAAAGTAATATTTGTGTCGCTAAATGTGTATTGGGGGAAATTGGAAGATAGGTATAATGAAGGGGTTCCTAATCCATCACTACCCCATTTAAAGTGGCCTTGTGAGATATATGTATGATGATTAATTAATTATCAACAAGGTTTTTGAAAAACAAAAAGAAATATGACAAAGCCTAATAAATAACAATAAACTTGTTAATGTTTACGCACTTTCATATAAGGGTGTGCAACGGTAAAATACCGTACCCACCGTACCACATCGAATTGGTTACCAATCTTACCCAAAAATGGATACGTCGATTTGTTACCGAGACGGTACCGATATATCCATTTTGTAGCAAAAAATTTTTTTACAACCTTTTAAAAAATCAATTAAGCAAATATATTAGTTGCAACTCAAAACACTGAAACTCAACAGTAAAATATAATGAGAATATCCATCAAAAAATGGAAATTCAGAATGTTAACCAACAACAATGTATTTACCAACTCCCAAATTAATCTAATGGACAAGAGAAACCAGCTTTATATTTCAACAAAAATGGTCGGCTGTCAAACAAAATCTAATCTCAAAACCCATGTACACAAATCAGCTGCTTGAAATAGCAGACTTTGTAAAAGAAGAAGATATGCTCAGCGGTCGAATTTCCATTTTCTTGGGATGGTTTGAAAAGAAGAAATATTTGTGTGTTTTTTGTGTGTGTTCGTATATTAAATGTGATAGAAGAGATGAGTGTTGATAGAGAGAGATAACTGTGTTTGTGTAATCTAGTGTGTGTATGAGAGAGAGAGTTGAGTGTAGAGAGATAAGCTACTGCATTAATGTTGCATAGTGGAATAAACGAGTTAGTGGACAGCTAGAAGAGTTGGACTTGGGATATATACATAATATATTATATATTTCATGGACCGGTACGGTTCAATTTTACTGAAATTCAAAACTATAATACCGCTACTAGTCCCGTTAAGCCAGTATTTACGGGAAAAATTATTGTTACTGAACCGGTTATAAAATATACCGAACAGGACGATTTGGCAAGATCAGTATCGGGAAAAAACCGGATTTACCAGTTTTGTTGCACACCCCTACTTTCATATATATACAACTTCTAATATAAATATAAGATAAAGTGGTTATATATACATAAATATTAAATATAAACTGGAAACAAACAAATTGATATATATATATATATATATATATATATATATATATGAAATGACATCTTGATATTGCTCCTTATATACATTAAATATCAATTTATTATACTAATTAGTTGCCAATTTACTATGATAAATCAATTAACATTTGACATCAATAAACATTTATCTTGAATATTATTATAATACTATATTCATATATTTTCCCTATTATATGAAGATTGAAGGCTATACTTGTAGTCTAAAAAGTTTCCTAAGGAAAAAAAAAATTGTAGTATAAAGCCTAAGCAGCAGGTTCAGGGGGAAAAAACTTTAGTTATCGCATGCATTGCATATATCGTATAGTGTGCTACTTCGGAATGTTATAATTAACTTTTTAAGTTAGAACGAAGATGTATGTTACCATGAGAGGAGTTGCTTGTACTAGAGTGCCTTTTGATGAACATGAGGTAGGACCTTCGTGAAACTTGAGCCCGTAGCATTATTTTTGAAAAGACGAAGTATTGCATCACATTGTAAGATATACAGATTTGCTGCAAAATCAACTAAATTAAAACAAACGCTTTGTTGTCTATACATCTACGCACTTGCTACATGTATGACACCATTATATAGTGGAAGTATGCCTCAGTAATATACATACTATGAAAATCTTGCAACGCCTACTGGTAAGCCTCTAGTTGTTTTGATTCAGTAATCTGTATGCTTTTGATTCAGTGAACACTCATAAGATTACTAGGGATACATTGTGCCTTATAGGTCTTTAGGGTATTATGCTGCAAAATAATATTTCAAAAAAATGAAGTACATGTAACTGTTTTTTTTGTTTTGTCAGAAGGATGGGACTACATCAGAGGTGATCAAATCCTTTAGAAAGGAATCTCAACTACTTTTAGGAAAGAGTGAACCTAAATGGATAATTGAACAACTACTTATGCAGGAGACATTTTCGAGGTAACTGGCATTAGTTAGTTTATTTAAATTTTGGGTAAATTCTTTTCTAGTATTCTTTAGTTAATTCAATTTTCTGTTATCACAATTGCTTACTATGATTGTATGCTATTTTTTTCCAGCTAAATTTCATGTACTAATCTTGGTACTTTATGTATTCAAATCTTTTTATAAATTTCCTTGAATGCCATTGTAGGTTGCACCATAAACATCTGTTAGGGCGGTTCAATTGAAATCTGTTACATCTAATAAATTTTTACCATCCCATTTCATAGGGCATATTTCTGAGTGGCGTAAAATTTAATGAGGTACCTAAGCGGGTCATGTACATCGGCGGGTAACATGCCTATTTTCATCAATGATGTGAAAATCAGTGTATTGTTTATATAGTTCAGATTAACTCTTTTTCCCCCTTTTTTTTAAATGTTAAAAGTTGTAAATGTTAATATTTATGGCTTTCACATCCTTAAATCATATGAAAATCCTCAGTGAACCTGAGAATGAGAGTTAGATTACAATTCCTTTAAGAAAAGGTGAAGGAACTATGTCAATGGTGAAAGAGGTTATAGAAATCCTTACCATGCTGCTGGAGAAAGGAGTTGATTGCATTTTGGCAGTTTCTTATTTGTGTGTGCTTTTATTCATTAAGATAGTAGGTCATATTCTTATCCACTTTTTGTTTCAAACTCTCATTTTGCTTCTATCATATTAAGCATAATGGAGATTCTTTGTGAACCTCAAACAAACAGAGGAATAGTTGAAAAATTAAAATGTTTTCACTGTAATTGTTGCTTCAGTTGAAACCCTCCCAACCACCCCCCCCCCAACCCAACCCAACCCAACCCAAAAAAAGAAGACTCGTTTATACTAGGATTCATCTTGGGATTAAGGGTTAGTTTAGCTGAGCATTTATACTATTGACATTTGTGATAAGTAAATGTGCAAGGTTTACTACTACTGCTGTGTAAAAGTCCCAACATTTGTTGCTGATCTGGCCTATATATTTAGCGTTCAAATTAAGTAGCTAGAAACTTAGAGAGAATGCATATGAGTTTGACATATATTGGTATGTGTTTTACAGCATGTATTTTACTCGTTAATCTTGCAGTTGAGCAAGTTATATTAAATTCATAAATTGTCTTCCATAGTTGTTTTTTCTGCTGCACTTATTTCTTTGTAGCTACTGTTGCATTTTTCAACTTGGTAATAATTTTAAACTTTGAGCAGGGAAGAGTGTGATAAATTGATAGAGATTATTAAGTCGCGAGTTGTAGATTGTTCCATCATGGAAGAGGGACAAATTACTGGGCTAATTGAGACACCTAGCAGAAGATTTGGCAGTGGTATTGTTTTCCTGATATTTTGAACACAAGAAACAACACTGGCAATTTGACCCCCTGAATATTTGTTTCTGATAGTTCATATAATCTTTCATATGCAGATACTCCTGATCTGTGCAGTAAAGCTCTCATGGAAGCCAAAAATTGGTTGGAGGAAAAGAAAGTGGGATCAAGTTCCAAGTCTGGTCGCACTGTTGCCCTGCAGCATGTCAGTTACTCTTAACATGATCTTTTAATGCTTACCCTATGATTTTATGGGTATTCATCTACTGTTCTGTTTTGCATTTGGTTCAAATATTTGATTTGTGCTATATCCTTGTTCTTATGTAGTTGGGATGCATGAATGCATCAATTATACTTCTAATATACCTTAAGTGTATTGGAATCAAACTTTCTTTTCTTATTTGTTGTGTAGTTCACCCCCATCAACTCTAATTGAGTGACAAAGGTGACTAGATTCCTTCTAGAGAATTTCTGTAATAGTTTACATTTCATGTATATTGGAGCATACCCATGTTCATGAATCTTGTTTGGTCATATGACTCATATCCAATAGTTGTTATTTTCATATTAGAAGGTTGACATAAACCTTAACTTCTTTACATAGAAACAGAATTTCATAGATGAAAAAGGAGAATTACAAGAGAGAATAACCAGGAGCTCTTACATAATAGAAGAAAAGTAGTACATCACTGCAATGGCACTTATAAAGGGGGAACCAATTGAAGTGCGAGAATTAGAATCCAAGGCCTTTTATACCTAGAGCTATGATACAATGTTAAGTCACCAATTTCTCTTCTAGTTTATACTATTAGAACCCTTAATATAATACATTGATAAATTAATGGCATGCACAACATTTTAAACACACTTTTTTGACTTTCAATTTCATAAGCAGGACTAATATAGTCAATTTGAACAACATAGTGTATCAGTAGGTGGAATAGCATGACACTGCCTCTGGCAGCATTTTGAATTCATCCAGCTACTTCCTTAGATTGATTAGAAAGTTTTATCGTTGCTGGTCAAGGTAAAAAGAAAATTTTTGATATTTTTTGAAACATTTTATTTACTGCCATTTTGCTATTATAATATTGCTTCACACACACTTCATTTGTGCAACATATTATGCTTGAAATCGTAGAACTGGTAACAAAGACAGTAGAAGTTGGTATCATGACTCCTGATTATTCTTTATTGAATGCAGCTTACCAAACGTGAGGTGAGCCAAGTTGGTATCATGACTCCTGATTATTCTTTATTGAATGCAGCTTACCAAACGTGAGGTGGGCTCACCAGTGGATATGGCTAAATCATATATGCAGGCTCGTCCACCTTGGGCTTCTCCTTCTTTATGGCGTTCTGGATCAAGAACCCCATCACCAATGGCAATTGACCTTTTTAAAGAAGAAACACCATTTTCAGTTGATGGCAATTTGTTGTCCTCTGCTCAGGTGCTGTTCAGACTACTTACTTTAGAAAATAAATAAAATATAAATTGTGTGAACTAAATCCTTGTTTAATACTATGACGGCAACTTCAGGTCTGAAGGGTAAAAAATTTAACCAGGTTTATAAATGTTGGACCACCTTTTATATTAAAGACTGGTTGGTTGGTAATATGGTGGTAATGGAATGTCATTCCAGGCATAATCAACATTCCGCGTTTGGTGTAATGGTTTTTATTTGCATAAATGGAAGGAATGTTTTTATTTTTGGCAACAATGAAGGAATGAGAATTTGGGGACTAATTTTTCCTCGGTTAAACTTGTTTTATTGGGGTTCAAGTTTCTCTCAGCATCACATTTCCCTATTCTTGAACCCTAGTTATTTATTCAGCAAGATCTCCTATGCAAATTCAGGGGTTTCAACAATACTAATGGTAGGAGGATTCTTTGGAGATGCTTGTTTTACCATTTTGTGGGGAGTTTGTATCAAGAGGAAAGCTAGGATTCTTTGTGGTCAATATAGATTTGCTTTGGGATAGTCTTTCTTTGCTTCTCTTTGTACTCACACTTTGGAAGCTTTTTGAGGAATTTATTTGTCAGATCTTTATAGAGATTTGTTGGTTGTGCTGCATTAATACCCCGTTTTCCCACTTATTATCTTTGGTCTTCCTTTTTGGAGGACTTTTGTCCGCAACATACTTCGTAATTTCTTCTCTATTCATCAATAAAATCATCTTTTTTCTAAAAAAAAGATTAATCTCGCCACCATTTACAACTGTTTTAGAGTCGATCGATTGCTGCCGCGAGCGTCACCCAAGCAATCATGAACGGTTTCCTTATAGTTTTCATCGCTGGTGTGCGAGGAATAAAGAATTATAATGTTCACTCGTGCCACCTGTCATCACCACTTTTTCATCACCACTTGTCACCCTACATTGGAATTAACTAAAGCCAGTCTCGTCGTCATCACCATCTTTTACAATCCTCTATGTGCATGGATGTGAAAGAACATAAATCCGATCATCACTGTTTATAGAAAGAACAGAGGTTAAGCTGTTCTCTATTTTATTTTATTATACCAATAGCAACCGAGTCCCTCATATTTGGTTAGAATTCCACCCACAATTACATAGTTTGGTAACTTTTTACAAACCCAACCCTAAGCATTCACTCTTCAAACTTTTTCCCTGTCACAAATATTTATTTGATTGGCCATGTAATAAAAATAGAAGATTAGTTTGAAAAAAAAAGAGTTTTCTTCTTATTATTAGTAATCTTTAGTGATTGTGGAACGCTGCAAAAGTGAACATAAAGCTTTAGGCTTTTATTCACACACAAGAAGAAGACAACAAGAAAATCATCAATTCCCTCGAAGAACGTACTGCAAATATTCAAGCTCGTGTCGATCTTATCTTAAAAAGGAAAGTTATTGAGAATAGTAGCTCAAGTTTAGCGAAGAGTCCACCACAAGGTCCTGATCCTATATTAACTTTAGTTGACAAGGAAAAAGGCTGGATGTTGGAGATTACAACCACAGTTTGGAAAGCAGCTTTCATTGGTATGGTTTGATTGATGGCGATGAAGTAACCTCTTTTTTTTTTTGCGAAACACTCAAGACATGAAAGTTTCTACTACTCGTTAATTTGTGCCTCCGGATTATAAGGAGTGAGTGCATCTCTAGTTTTTTAAGTTAGTGAAACAAAGTAAGTTTGTGTAAAAGTATATTGTGTTGTTCTATGGTGTTGCCACATGATCCGAGTTCCCTATGAGTTGAAGAGGTCATGATCTCGATGTACTAAATCACAAGATTTCTAGGTGGGTTATATTCTAGGATATTCTTTATGACAGTTGAAGTTGTTTAGGTGGCTAATGAAAAAGAAAACATATTTTAATCTCAATGGAAGTCATCACTAGGAACGAGTCCACTTTTGTGGGGCCTATAAAAAGCAGACTGGTGGATAAATTGTCAACAAGCTCTAAAGTTGGTGGGATTATTCTCTCTCCATCTTCTTGAGAAAGTACCAATCCTACATCAAGTTGTTAACAGTTGTCCTGGCTTGGCCAGTTAGTGAAACAAAGTAAGTTTGTGTAAAAGTATATTTTGTTGTTCTATGGTGTTGCCACATGATCCGAGTTCCCTATGAGTTGAAGAGGTCATGATCTCGATGTACTAAATCACAAGATTTCTAGGTGGGTTATATTCTAGGATATTCTTTATGACAGTTGAAGTTGTTTAGGTGGCTAATGAAGAAGAAAACATATTTTAATCTCAATGGAAGTCATCACTAGGAACAAGTCCACTTTTATGGGGCCTATAAAAAGCAGACTGGTGGATAAATTGTCAACAAGCTCTAAAGTTGGTGGGATTATTCTCTCTCCATCTTCTTGAGAAAGTACCAATCCTACATCAAGTTGTTAACAGTTGTCCTGGCTTGGCCACATAGCTTTCAACTGTCCATCTCCCACACATGATTATTGTCCATTCTAAACAGGTGATTGTGCTAGAAAAGGAATTTGGGATGCTGGTTTGAATGTGGCACTTTGCGATCCTACAGTTGTGAATTATCATGTCGAATAATGCAATACCAATACTATTGATGCTGAAGCTGATACTGGCTTAGTGGGATGCTTGTTTGAATGAGGCACTTTGTAATCCCACATTTGTGAATTATCATGTCTTAGTAGTTCTTTTCCCCCTGCTTGCTGCCAAGTAACAGATGGATAATACACAACTACGGGGTGGTTGGGGGGGGGGGGTAAATTGCTTTGAACAAGGACGAAATGTGTGGGACTAGTGTGCTATCTTATGATTAATAGTCATAGCTGTATAGATTTTGAAATGTGTGGGACTATTGTGCTCTCTTATGATTAATAGTCATAACTGTATAGATTTTGTTTCAGAAGGAAGTTTGTCGATTTAGCTATTGCCAAATCGCGCGCAAGCATAAGCGTTCCACAAGTAATATATGAAAGTAGAGTGTCGAACCCACGAGGACAAAATCTTAAGAGAAAACAAATACTAAGGTAAAGTCGTTACTTATCTTATCTAAATAAGTGAACTAAGATGGTTGGTTACGCTATATGTTTAAAACTATAAGGATAAGAGAAGTGGTTGTGCTAGAAAGTCAAGATAGGATTACAATTCTCCTAATGCCTCGCCTAATCTCCTAACTCTCCAAATTACTAACGAATCAAGGAATGGTCAACCGAGAACAGTAAATATGCAAAAGCTTCTGTCGAATGTCAAATGCACATCCCTAGCCAGATAAATCACAATATGTCTATTGGTGAAAATAGCTAGGCCAAGGTCGTTAAGCTAAGTCTCAAGGTTGCACAAGGCCAATAAAGATATGTCTAACCTATTAGCAGTTTATGCACACATTCCATTGGCATGGTCATAACAGGTGTTGATGTATTTATAAGCTAGATAATAACATCCATTTGTCAATATCCATTATTATCACTACCAAAAACTCTGTCAAGCAATCAGTCATTAAGTACTAAATACAACAACCCATTCTATAATGATTCATTATATAAAATAGGAGAGAAAATTGATCAAGCTAAACAAAAGGTTACATTGCAATCCTAAAAATGAAGTTAGTTCATAACTATGGTACTAACACACATATTTAATACATTCACCATACTCAGTAATACACAAATAAATGGGAGATTTGGAATAAGAAAACTCCTGTTTGAAAATGTTCTGTCTCCAAATCTTCTCTTCACAGTGCAAAAGCTGAGCTGTGGTCGGATGCAATAACTTTTCCTCCGTGAAGTACAGCTTCTTTCTCTTCTATATATTTAATACTCTGTACTGTCTTCTAAGCTAAAACTCTCTCCGTATTATCTATCGCAGGCGGCCGCTTAAGTGTTTTTCATTCTCTCTTTAGGTCATTTAAAGCCCCTTTACTGTCTGGACATCGGAGCTCGCGCCCCTTTTGCTTAGCAAGTGGCGCTGCGGTGCCACGTGGACTTAAAAAGACCAGAAGTCGCGCTGCGGCGCGACCGTGTTAAGGGGCTTCGGTACTGCGGCGCCGTATATGGCGCTGGCGCGTGAGACTGGCGCTGGGCATGGCGCGGGGGCGCTATACATAGGTATAGAGAAGCGCCGAAGTCCAGTAGCTTTGTTTAGCAATGGCGCTAGGGCGCGAGGCTTAGGCGCTGGGGCGCCATATGTCGCACTAGGGCACGAACTCTAAGAGTAGCCTTGGCGCTGCGGCGCCAACATAGAGAAAATGACCTGAAATGCTAGGAACGACCTTCAAAGCACAACTTATACATAATAACAGAAAATATAGATAAAAGCTTAGTAAAACAGGCAATAACTTGAGCCACAAAAGAACTGATTCGTAAGTATGAATCCCACTCATCACCATGACATGGGCGTAGAAAACCAACACAAAGCTACGGGTTGGTAATTGATGTTTGGTCACTTTTTTTGTTGGTAGTTACTTTTTCTATTGGTAAGTTTATTGAAATTGTCATGTGTGATGTTGTGCCTCATCCTCTTAGCTTGGACATGGATTTGGGATTGTGATGCACAACATGTAGGGAGTGCAAGGACTCGCTCGTTTGTCAAAGGAGACACCAAATATACTTTTACTTGTGCTACTGTGCCAACTTTGAAGCTCAAGAAGAACTCTTGGGTGATTCAGCATGCCCCTTAATTCTATTGTATTGCCCTAAACTCGGCTACGTGTAGTTATTTTTTATGTTATTTTTGGTAATGTTCTAAAAGGCGGGAGGCGGGCGGGCGGGCGGGCGGGCGGGCGAGGGGGGCCTAACGCCTAGGGGGCTTGGGCGAGGCCTAGGCAGAATTTTTTATTCTAAGTCAATTTTAATATTTTATCTTATATTTATCCAAACAAAACAATAATATAAAGCAAAACAATCTATAATAAGATAATAAAGGCCTTTGCTTAAAGTTCAAACACATGTCCATATTGTTAATGTCAAAGTTTAAACACAAACATGCAATTGTTCAAAGTTCAAACATATTTTTAACGTATTAGTTTTATTCATAAACAAGATTGTTATTAAATAATAAAATTTAAAATTTCAAGAATTTAATGCAATATTAAAACTTAAGAAACTAAACATAAATTTAAGAATTATATTGAATTAAACTAAATATTACAAATGTATCATCATTTATATAATTTGAAGTTGGTACAAGTTCAAAAACTTACAACTATAATAAAATTATCCATTTTGACTTTATATTGTTCATTTTTTGTTGTGATTTGATATGCTACAACATGTATTATGAATATGGTAAATTATTAAAAAATATATATATATTAAGATCTGGTTTGGGTAGTTATTAAAATAAAAAAAACCTCACCGCCTAGGCTCCACTTATGCCCTAGTGCAATGGCGAGGCATCATGGGGGCCTAGGCTGTGATTTTTAGAACAGTGATTTTTGGTCGTGCCCCAAACTCGACGGGGTAGAGTTCTTTTTAGCGGAGTAGAACTGATGCATGACAAGCCACATAAAGGGGTTGGACCAATACAAAAGGCTTTGGAAGCCCATGCCAAAGAGGTCAAGGGGTCCAACAAGAGTTTCTACAAATTTTATTTGATAATCTTATCAATATTTGTCTAGAAAAGTATTATTTTGATTTGTTTCCTTATTTTAGGAGAAGATTTTCTTAATTATGATATTTGTAACCATAGTTGATTTAGGAAAAGTAGTAGATTTATTATAAAGGGATGTTATCTTCTCTATTGAAGGCAGAGAAGTGATACGAGTTTTATGATGCATATACTGATGTGTTCTTCATCCCTCTTCGTTCCCAATTACATTTTTCTTCCCTCTCCAATTCTAAACCTTAAATTTTTCCCCATCAGAAAGGATTGGTGGAAGTTTATAAGAGTAGTGTAATACATACAGTGAAGAAAAAAAAATTGAATAAAAGAAGAAGATTGAGAAACTTAACCTTGCAAGTATATCTATAAACACACAAAAGCACAAAACCCGCTACTAATAGTTTAAATTTATTTCACTTAAAAGAGTATTTTCTTGTTTGCATATTCTCTAATTATTGTCTTATATTCCTAAACTGAGCCAGTAAAAATCCGAGATTTATATCGATTACACTTTGTGTTATTTTCATGTTTTTACCCTATTCTTAAATCTTAATTCTAATGATCTAATGATCCTTTTATTTGCTTGAGATTTTATTATTTATTTTTGAAGCTGGACGCTACATTTATTGTCAAGAAAAGGCGATAAAATTATAAATATATGTTTATTCTTCGAGTCTCCTGCTGAATTATATGATTATTTCTATAATAGTTTGCTACTTTGCGTAATGTTACCTGAATGTGGCTTCTATTAACAATTTTTTTACCAACATGTGGCAGAAAAGGGATACTTTTTCTGCTGGTTCATGGAATATCCAGGAGGAAATACGAAGAGTGCGTTCCAATGCAACAGAAGATATGCTACACACCCTGCCATCCACAAGAATAGATCTCTCATCATTTTCTTTAGAGCCTAAAACTTTCCAACATTCCTTCCTGGCTGATAAAATAATAGGTGGTAATAGTGATAGAATGCATTCGTCAAATTCTTTAACACCAACAGAACTAGTAGATGCATCTGTTAACTTGGCTGCAGGATTGAGTACTTGTCATGATTTCCCAGGTAAATTTTATTTGTCATGGTTAAATATATTTTTTCCCCTGTGATTAATTTTCATCTGTGAGAAACTTAGAATCTGTTTCTTCAAATCCTTTCCTTGTCAATTTTATTTTTTATTATTATAAAACTGTGCTGTAGAAGATTTAAGACATACAACACTCTTTTCAGGTTCTTCAACTTTGGGTACGACAGAAGATAATTCACAAATTGAACTGTTGTCATCCATTCCACTTACTATTGTTTCTGAACCTAATCAGGTACCTGATGATTTCACATATTTATTCATCCCAGGAACTGATGTACTAGTGTTGTTGTCCTAATGATAACAACTATTTAGTGAATATAAAAACCTACTTTACAGTCTAAGTTCTGTCAGGACCGAGTATTAAATGTCTCTTAAGATTTATCTTTATATTGCAAAGGATCCAAAATTCAATCAGAATTTCGAGGAGGGAGTTACCACTGATTCTCATCACTCTATCAGTCGGGAGCTTTTGTCTAAGCAGCATGATGGTACTTTGCCTTCCTTTTCTTTAGGTTCTTACTCTGCAAGTATTTTATCTTCTGACAACTTAAATTGATTTCACCATCTTTTAGACATTTTACATGTGTTAAGAAAAATCATTATTAATAGAAATAATTCTTGGTTGAGGTAATTAGTGGAATTATATTGGGTGGGTAACATGAAAAGCGGAGCGAGCTTATCAGTGAAATAAGTATCAGAGCTAAGGTTTTTACTGTTCCCTTCATTGCTATCCCCCACATGAATGGTGCACATCTAAAATTTCAGATTTCGTTCAGTATGCATTTGCCGTCTCTGCATGGGGGACACATTGGTGGCGTATTGAGTTAAAGTCCCACATTGATTAAATTAGACCCGGAAACTAACCAACTATAATTGAGTCTCTCTCCACTTAGTAGCAATTGGTTTTCAGATGGATGCTTCAACACTTGCATAGCAACAATAAATTATATTCTTCAAATTATTTTTTTGTTGTCTTTTAAACTTTAACTAGACTGTACACCTCATGCGAACCATGGGTCTTATATTAGAGCTATGATATTGTTGAATTTTTTTTGTATAAATATTTTATTTGATAAGCTAATTATTTTTTATTTTTTGTTTAAGAATTGAATCATATGGTTGACCAATATATTATATTTGGACTTGTCTATCTTATTAAAGGATATTTTAATAATAGGAACAATTAATATTTGGTAAGATGATCTTTAAGAAAATAGTTTCCTTATAAAATTATCTAAATAATAATATCATAATTATACTTCAAATATAATTATACTTATATTTTAATAATAGTAACAAATCCAAATTAGATAAGATGATCATTGTGAAAATTTTGTTTTATTCTCAACCTATATTATCTTAGTAATAAAATTTTATTTAATAATGTTAACAAATTAATGATAGGTAAGATGATCATATAATTGTTTACTTGTAAAAGTATATTACTTATTCTTGTTTATGACTCGGTTGAACCGAACGAAGAGTGTTGTCAAATTATGATATTATTAATGTTTTTAATTTTATTGTTGCAAATTCTTATTGGATAGATTAATTATTTTTATTTTAATATTTAAGAATTGAATCATATGTTAAATTATATCTACTTTTTGTTTAATAATAGTAACAAGTTAATATGAGTTAAATTTGATACACTGACAAATGTATATACAAGTTGTGTTATCATGACACATCATTAAAATAAGGTAATGATGTCCAACATGCTTCATTAATGAGTTATCATAATCCAAACATCGCTTATGTATACACTGACAGTGTATGAAACTTTAATTCATTTAATTTTAAGCAAGATAATCCTCATAAAACTATTTCCTTATGTTATTATATATATACATAATAATAAAAATCCTACGCATATTCAAAATTATAATTATATTTATATTTTAAATAAAAATCTTTATGAGAAAATTGTTTTCTTCTCAAACCATATAATTTTAGTAGTAATAAATCTTACTTAAACTCACATTATATAATACTAGTCTCGGTATCATCGTAAAAGATATAATAAGAGTTTTATTAAATTTTGGAGAGAGAATAAAAAATTAAAAAAAGTAAGATAGATGAAATTGTAATATAACCAAAGTTGTATGGACAAAAAGCAAAGGAAATTTGTGACAGCCTCAGGAGAGTGGTTATTTTCTTTCCTCTCCCTTAATAATAATATACTTAGACCTGCGTTGCATGTGCAATTATTTAAGGATATAATAATAATTTTTCAAATTACATACAAAGGACAAAATTGTAACAAGTTAATATTAGGTAATATATATATATATATATATATATATATATTAATAATAGTAAGAAGTTAATATTATGTAGGATGATCTTTTGATTGTTTTTTACTTCTAAAACTATATAATCCTTATTTATGAATCAACCGAGTACAAACCAAATTGTCTTATTTTCTTGTAAAACTATATTATTAATTCAATAATCCTTGTTTTTTGACTCTGTTGAACTGAATGAACCAAATTGTACCTTTTAATTCTAGTTTCCTTCTAAAATTAATTATATAAGTAATAATTATAAGTTCTACTTATATTTTAAATATAATTATTCTAACATTTTAATAATAACAAATTAATATTAGGTAAGATGATCTTATGATTGTTTTATTGTAAACTATATTACGTAACTTTGTTCCTAATGGTCTTATTGTACAATTATGATACTGTTAAATTTTTATCCTTTTTTATACATTATTGAATAATGAATTTTTAATTATTAATTTAATAATTGAATCATATTATTGGTCAATATTATATTTATACCTATATATATTTTGATAATAGTATAGTTTAGTATTTGGTAAGGTGATTTTCACAAGAAAAAAGCTACCTTCTAAAATTATAGTATCTAAAGAATTATAAAATCTTACTATACTCAAAATTTTTAATTATATTTTGTTTTCTTCTCAAACTATATTATGTAGTAATTATATAATTTTACTTAAATTTGCATTATTATATATATATATAAGTAATAAATTAATATTAGGTAAGATGATCTTATTTTGTTTGTTTTTAATATAACTATATTACTAAAACTTTAATTCCTTGTAAAATTATGTTACTAATTCTAGTTTCTGATTTGGATATATAAATAATAGAAATTGATCTAACGTAGGAAAAGTAAAAGGTCGAACCAAAAAAAGGATTAAAAAAAAAAAGTGAACCAAAAATAGAAGGACGAACCAAATTGTCTATTTAATTATAGCAAGTATAGAACCAAATTGTCTGATTTAGTTATAGTAGAAGTATAGATTAGAGGAAAAAATCATTCAAAAAAATTCTATTTTTAGCATGTCATGAAAGTACTAAAATAAAAAATTTAGTTCATAGAGTTGCTTAAGAGTTAAGAGGGAGAGTGTATATATATTTTTAATCTTTTCTAATTAGATAACAAATGAGAATAGGTGTGAGGTGTTAGGGCTCCTATTTAATCTTCAATATTAATGTTATATATTATGAATTTTGACGATAAAAAAAATATTCTTTATTAAGAAAGATTATCATGCAGCACTTACTAAATGAGTAGAGCCTTATATTGATATCAACTTTAGTTATGAAATTATCAATTTTCTATAGAATATATTGACAAATATATATAATTATATATTTTCACTTTAATATAAACGCATAGAAGTATCAAATACTAGATATTTGCTATTTTTCTAGTATCTCAACAGACAGATGTTAAACGAATTCGGATATTCCTATATCCATGTTCGTATTTGTTTATCGAGGCATGTGATTAAACTGAATATGGATAATGGATAATATTTACTTTAACCAGATACGTGTATAATATTCATTTTAAAGGGATAAGGATGCGAATAAATATCGGATTTTCCTGTTACCATTTACAGCCCTAGTTGGGCTGAATAAATTACTAGCTCAATGCAGTCTCATAAACTATGCTGTGTCTGGTAAATACGACTCTCAGTTTGGTTATTACTTTATGTTCTCTCACTTGATATTCTTTCAAATGGGAACATCTTATTTACCTTAACCACCTTCCCTCCTCACCTTAGGTCCCTTGTGGTGTGCTACCTTGTTTCTCTCTCTCAAAGAATTTCTCCTAATTATCCTTGCTCATATATTAAATCATCTTTGTGCAGCAAATGATGCAAAATCAGAAGATAGAAGTATTTCTGTGAAAGAAGTTATTAAAATTAGTGGTGCACCAAATGCCAACGGTTCAGCATCTTCGAGATCTAGGTGAAAGATACTCTGATCACCTACCTTCTTATTATGTTTTCTTAATAGCAAGTAATCTTGGTAATTCTAGTTGCCTCTCAGTTTGTCTGCAGGTGTGGATATAGAGCAGAACCCCAAGCAATCCGATGAGAATAACTTGCATCCAGTTATTTCAATCAACAAGAAGTTGACCAGCAGCATTCCTGGAGAAGAGATCTGCGGTTTTCTAAGCGAAACTTCGGTTGAAATTCCACTCGAAAATGAAATCAACAGCATTACCACTGGCTCCCAGGACAGTTCCGGTGTTCGCCTTCAGGAGTCAACCCATGAACCGAGTCAAGTAGATTTAAAGCATGGTATAGCGGGCAAGACTGGTAGGGTGGATGAGAAGCAACACGAAAAGAAACCAAGCAGATACCAGAGAAAGGGCAGGGGCAGGGGGAAATGAGTGATAACTCTGTTCTTTTGTGTAGCTGTATAATTTATGTTGTACATTAGACTAGAAAGGATCCTTCTTGTAGATGTAGTTAGAGCGAATTCAGTTGTGGGGCGAAAATGCAAAGGTTCAATGTCTCCTCAGTAATTTGCTTGTCCTTCTTTCCGAGTATTAAGAGATTCAGGTATTGATACAGTTTCTGTAATTTAATCAAGAGTCACTGTAAGGATTGTTTAGTTTCGTTGTTCATCTAGCTGTGTTTTTACCTAGGAAAGCCTGTAAACAAGAACTTTAGGCTATTTATTTTCTTTACTCATCTCGGATTTTTTTGCTTTGTTTTGCGAGTCCTATTATGTATATGCATTTATGACACACTATGTAAATAAATGCATATACATGGATAAATAAGTCTAGTGTGAAGGTGACAACACAAACTAGATTAAGGAGTTTTTACCCTGGTGGCAAAGTTCTCATAATGGGGGATCTCTGTTGAAGAGAATGTTGTTTACTTGGGTATTCTTATGGTGTTGTGCCATTCTTACATCTAATGATTTAGCTGAAGCATTACATATTTTTTGGTGCTAAGTTGAATGTTCATAGCTCTCGCACATTGTCAACAGTTA
Source organism: Panax japonicus (assembly GCA_020205505.1). NCBI lineage: Eukaryota > Viridiplantae > Streptophyta > Magnoliopsida > Apiales > Araliaceae > Panax > Panax japonicus. Next base: position 77,949,616 of record CM035094.1, read on the forward strand.
GCTTATGATATTGTCTAAATTTAACTAACGTGGGGGGTGGGGTTGGGGGTGCGGGGGGTTATAAGGATTGCAATTTTTTGTTGCTCAGGGTTTATTCTGGATCTTTGAGATGTCTTCAGTTAAGATTATACTACACTTGAGACTTTATTCTCTTTGTTTCCAAAGCAACTCAACTACCAGCCATTAAAGAGCTGAAGCATTCCACGTGGCATAACCTCATTTGGGAATGTATGGTTTTCATGAGCTGTCACTCATATTTTCTCAATTGCCTCTGCAAATGCAGATTCAAATTTTTGAAGACATACAAACCAAGCAATACATTACCCCAGAAAAAGATTATGTAAACATTATTCTTTACAAACCAAAAACAGCAAAGAGTTTGTTTTAATAATTTGCGGTTTGCAACATCTAGTACAAATTTTCTTTTTCTTACAAGTAGAATTGCTACATCCATTTAAAAATAAAACCAGATGCTGAATCCATCGTATTCCCAAGACTGAGGTATCAGTTTAGTATCAAAACAACAATGTATACTTGAATATTAAGCCGACAAACAAAAGCTCGGAAAACTTAGGTACTTAATATGAAGATCTTAATACGGAACATTATTGGGAAGGTTACGGATGACATTACTCTTCATGCCAATTTTGGACCGCATGGCCTCCACACCTGATCTCCTCATCTCCTTCATCACCTTCATCCTTACCCTATGCTCTCTTGATTGTACAGTCGTCAACCCCATGCTCTTATACCTGAAAGAAAGAAACTTTTAGTCCTTAACTTGCTGTTTTTTATTCTTTTTAGTCATTCAGATTCTACTCACTTTAATTCTCAGAAGAAAATGATATATATTGTGAATGTTTGTGTCGATTTTTTAGTTGCTACTTCCGTGGATAACTAGTAGTGGTAATCTTTCTATGACATATGTCAAACGTGGGCCCTCATATAATTCTATCTAATCTCATTATGGGTATGTTTAGCAATTGTGATTTGGCACAAAATTGCCACATTACATGGCAGGACTCCTAATTCTCTTCATTTTTCATTTTTTTAAAGTTCAAGTTGAATGGACGGTGCAAGGAATATCATTAGAGTGGGCTGAGGGAGAAATCGAATGAATGCATTTCTATAACAGATGACCAATAAAGGAGATAAAAGGTGAACCTTGAGGCCAGTGCAACGGAGATGGCAATATCATTTGCATGTGATGGCCGAGGTTTCTGACGATAGTAACGGAGATATTCCCTGGATCCAAGTGCTTTCGTTGATATTTTATCATCAGTTCTTTGGGTTATGATGAGCTCAGATCCACCATTTCCAAGCTCAACATCATTGCTCATGTCATCTGATGCAACCAGCCGCTTCCCATCCACATCCACATAACTATAACAAAAGGAAAACAAAAACATATGTAACCAATATAGCAAACTATCTAGTATATCAGAAAAAAAAAAGGCAAAAACAAAACCTGCTGCTGTAATCATAAAACTCTTCCAGCTCTGCTTCTTCATCATCACCGCCATCACCATAATGTACTTTGCAATGAGATTTTGCGACCATATGTTTCCTGACTGCTTCCAAACTGCTGAAAGGATGACATCTATCATTGCAATACAAACACATGAAATCCCTTTTAACCTGAAATTCGCGACAGAAAAATGCACAGTAAACCCACTTTGTACAAGGAAACAAAACAAATGTAGTACGACATTATAGTTGACACAAATAAAATAGACGACGAAAATAATATTATAAGCAATGTGCACCTTTAGACCTAGATAAGTAAGAAGGCCTTTAGGATCGTTTAGATACTCAACGTCAGGGATGAAGAACCCATGATGCTTGTGCATGTGAACCATACAGCTTTCAATTGTATCATGCTCTAAATCGCACATAAAGCAACATGATGGATCCAACTCATTCACCAGATCATCATCAGAGGTTAAATCATTAACATTCAAATTAGTCAAAGATTCTACAGTTTCACCAGCCATATCTTCGTCTGGGTCAACCTCCTCCCACTCATCACTTCCTTCACTTTCATCATCTTGCTGTTTTACTTGGGGAGCCTTGTTAACACTACGTGGCAGGAGAGGCCTAATTATTGCAGTCCCCTCAGCTTGATCATTCATTCCCTGGGACGTGCGAATTATGTGACTCCGCGATTTTAGATGTTGCGCATGAGCCTTGGAACTCCTGTATCCTTTGCCACAAATGCCACAGCTATAAAGCATTGGGCTCCCCTTTAGCTTGTCTTTCTCTTCATCAAGAGCAGATTGTCTGGCTACAAATAGTGCTTCTGTTACCCCTGGAACCCCTGCAACCTGATAGTGAAGAAATTCAACGAAAAATAAAATCAATATGCTAAAAAATCCAAAGCATATTCAAAGAAGGATCTATAGCGATATTGACCACATCGGCATATATAAATCATACGGTGTATTCTCATATCTCAACGCTTAACTATCTTGCCTTGGAATGAACAACCAACTACCATACAATACTTGTAAAAAAAAGAGAGAATTACATAAACACTATCTTATAGGTCAAGAATAAATCATCGGCATAACAAAATTTTGGAAAGTAACTTGCCCTGCCACAAAATGGGGACCATGGATCTAAAGGCCTCTACAAGGTTAGCTAATCCTATTTACTCAGACTTGTTGACAAAGAGCCAAAATTGCAACTCTCCCTTCTTCAGTCTATCAAGTTTGACTAGAGATATCATCATATCAAACAGCCAATAAAGGCTCGACCAACACCTGATGATGTTCTTTACATTTCCTTCTAATGATGTCCAAGAATTCTCAGGGATGGTGGTTTCATGTTTTACTCCAAAAATCAGAAACTCTATCATACCTTTGTACTTCATATGAAGTCTGCAACTATTACAAAAGTTACAGATAACGAAAAAGTGGACAACATATACCTTCGGCACATCATGCTTGAAAATTTGCATAATACTATTTTTTTAGTGGATTGGATCAATATCACATCCTTAACACAGTAAGGAATGAAAACAAGGAAACAAACCTAAAAATACCGACCAGGAGGAATTTACAAACCTGACTAAGGTTCTAATATAAAGTGTGGATTACTTCATACCGAAGTGTAAAACGAAAGCATTTTAGAGCCCATAGATTCTATTTCAAGGAATAAGAAATGAAAAGAAAGTTATAAAAGTATGAAGATAGTTGTATGGTAAAGAACACTAATGCAATTGAAAACTTTACTCAAGAAGGGCCTTATAATAAATTGAAGCAAAACCAAGTCTACAATGTACAGTAACCACTTGAACTTAGCAGTAGAAGTTAATCCATATTGAACCCACTGTAATGGTTTAGACTATAAACATCAACAGAGATAATATCATGTGTACAAGAACACAAAAATGTTTCAATTAAAACTGTTAGAAAGGGAAAAAGAAAATTAAAATCGTCATATGGATTTAAGCTCAAGTTATAATGGAAAATCCTCAAAAAATTGTCATAATGATTTAAGCTTATGTTCTGATGGAGCAAAACAATAAAATGCATAAAAACAAGGTTAGTGTACCTGCATAATTTATTAGTTTCCCTTAAAAGATTAGAGCATCTTTGTTTTGTTTAAACTTCTGCTATTTCTCAAAAACAATACGTTTATTTCTAATTAATTTCATAGAGGGCTTTTACTCTTGATGTGAGAAATAGCATTTCAAATAATTAAGGAGCCAAATTACTGCAAATAAAGTAAAAAAGTCACTACGGAAGGAGTGGGGGTTGAAAATTTTACAGTAGAAAATTGTTAGGAAATAAACAGGAGTATTATAAACTAATGCCAAAATCTATGTAGTAACGCTAAAGTAAACTTTTGAAATGATAATATTAAGTTCTAAACAATTACTTCACAAGGAATTTCACTATTAGATGAAGTATTTTTCACACTTCACCCCCATTCCCACAGTCCACCTCATAAGATAATTAGCAGGGACAATATTAATTTAAAAATATTGCATTATTCTTCTCTACTATTTCTTTATTTTCTAATTTCCCGCATAGAAAAAAATCCATATACATTTAAAAGCAATAGAATACAAAAATATTGTAAGCACATCTAAAAATGAAAATGTGAGTTCAAACTCTTAGCTATAAGCGTGTCACCAAATTGACAAATTGATACAAAAACAAAGTTACTTATCCTAATGAAATTACTGCCCACACCAGTTGACTGTAGCGGTCACCTTCAAAATGCTGATATATGAGAAAAGTTGAACCAAAAGCCACTATCATGCTAATTTCAGTAACAACACAACAAAAACTTTTGTGTACACATATTCAACAACCAAATGTAAAAGCACCTGTCAGGCAGCAAACATTCCATATAATTATCCCAAATTAAGACTTAGAACATTGCAGATTTTATTTTAATAAATTATCTTATTCATATGAACAATTCTATAACTTTGTCCATTCTTTCAAAGATTTAAACATTTTACCCCCTTAACAAAAAATTATTAATTCCATATTATTCAATAAATTAACAAAAACCCAAATCTCCATTCACAAAACCAAATCAGAATCAATAAACAATTATAAAATCAACATCATAACAAACCCCTAAAGGAGAAACCCTAAATCGAACAAGATATATAGAGGGGACATGACAAAACGTAAGATTTCGAACTTTTTTACCTTCCGTTTGAGGTTGTAACGGTGCCACTCGGACTTGTAATGAAGCTTTTGCTCAGAATCATCTTCAAATTCTTTGTTGCAGGCGTTACAGGTTAATCCAGGCATTTTTCTTCTTTTCTTTAGCTTTTCCAATTCTTTGAGAGAGAGAGGAAGAAGAAGCAGTGGGGGATTTTTATAGACGCGAAATGGAGAATGGGGAAAAATGATCAAAGCAGGCGGTGCAGAAGAACACGATTTGAGGTGACTAGCGGGCTTGCGCAAGTGTCGACGTCCAACATCTAGATAGGGTAATTCGGTAGCTATGGTAACGGGTCGAATCGGGTTATGAATTACCCGTTTCCAATACACATTCAAAATGTACATAAACTAGATGTGTACCGTGCCTCCGGCACTACATGGACGGTGGGATTTATCCTAAATTTTAGACAACTTAGATGATTTATTAGGGTGAGCGAAAAATTCAAAATTAGTTGTATTTTGTTAGATAGATATTCACGGGTGATCCGTTTATTTATTTTAGATACCTAATTATACATATAAAATAACTATACAATTTTTTTAAAAAAATTATAAACATATACAAGTGTATAAACTATATAAATTATTGGCTTAAATATAAATTATTATCCTAAACTATAGGTCATATTTCACTTCGGTGATCCACCTTTTAATTTTGTCAATTAGATGATTGAACTATTAATTTTTTTCCCTTTCATTCAATTGGGTCTGTCACGTCAGAAATTACTGACGTGGTTATCTAGGTGGACAAAAATTGAGTTGATGAGTAACAAAAAAGTGTATTTTAATTAAACATTTATTATACATTAAAGGGCTAAATCGTCAAATCTACTACTCTCTCCCTCCCACCAGCAGGGGTCTCATTAGAAAACAGTATACCCAGATCCGAATCAGCCTCCAAGAGCCAAACTCGGGTGCAAATTAGTCTTAAAATGACTATTTTTGGGGTTGGTGTGCATTCGGAGGCAATCGGGGGGCGTTAGGCATGCACATATGCAACGTGTAATATTTTCGATGATAAAGGATGTTGTTCTAAGTTGTAAAACATGAATATTATGAAATATAATGATATTTAACATTAATCAGTGATGAATTAGATAAGTATATGAGCATGTGAAGCATTCACAAAAGAGGCGAATCAGGCGTGTGATGAATGAAAGTCGAAACGTCGTGCCAAGTGTTAATTAACTTAAAAAGTCTTTCAATTAAAATGAAATGATCATTATAAGACATGAAATGAGGTTAATATAAACCAATAAGAATGGATGATTGTGAGGGTCGTAACGTTTCCGAACAACGCGACGCCGAGAGATGTTTTGAAGTTAATTGCGTTAATTAAACTATAATACGCGAACGATATGAATTAAATAATAATTAATATAAACAAATTTGAGTGTCATTAAGTGACTAATTGGTATATTCTACATTAATGATATATATAGGTTGTTCGATGTGCTATGTAGCGTAAGCCGTAAAAGAGCATATAACGCAAGTTTCCTAACTTACTCAATCTTATAATTGAGCAAGTTCTCCAACTTCATATGATGATGTTCTTATGAAGGTTATGTGATGTATTGATGTTCAAATTTACGTATTTCTTAGATATATTGTGTGAATTCTAATTGTATGCAAAACTTTTCATATGTTTTGATGTTTGAATTTCATTAGTTCATGAAATTTATTAGTTGGGATGAGATGAATTATTCTATATGGAATTCTTATTGATGAAGATATGAATTATAATAATTCTTGAATTGTGATATATTGATGATGCCAAATCAAATTATTTAGGAAATTGATAGTATAGGTTGCACTCCGTGCAATAATGTGTTGATGTAAATAGATGTGGTAATAATTGCACCCCGTGCAACGATGTAATAGCGATTATAAGCAATAACATGCTAGACCAATATCCGCACTTAGGTGTGATCCAAAGAGATGTTCCAAAAATTGAACTGTTTAAGATGTTAAGTTACGATAATCAAGAACCATGATGAGAAATAGGTGAATGTAAGATGTTATCGAATATGGTGATGGTTAGAATGATGATAGCGATGTTAGATGATAAGGAATCCAAATTATTCTTGTTTACTCGTATGACTTCACAATTATTGTTTCAATTGTTGAAGATTTTGATAAGATGTTATTCTAATCCTATATTGTTGTTTATTCATTTGTTTATACTTGTTGGGCAATTGAATGCTCACCCTTGCTCTATAACAATGTTTTTTCCGCTAAGCCAGGGCAGATCGGAGGATTCGGTAAAGATAGAGGATGAAGATTTTATAATAAAAACAAATTTATATTAATTTTAATAATTTTAAATGATGTATTATTCATTTGTATTAGATGTGATGTATAAGTAAATGTCTTAGAACATGGGTTTAGATGTGATGTATTGTAATAAAAATAGAGAATATATTCATGATGTTAAGGATATAATGGATGATTAGTATCATGGAGCACCAAACTAGGGCTTGAAGATAAGACTCAAATTTGTGGGCATCACAAAGTCAACCTCGGAGACAACCCTGAGGAAAGACGGTATTAACAACAATCAAATCATAGAGACAACCCCAAGGGACAACCAAAAGTCACCTCAACTATGGAGATAATACCAAGAGGGCAAAGAGGGAAAGTTGACAACACAACATAAATAACAATTATACAGTTGTAGATAAGGTCACAAAGAGCCATCGCAACAATCCCAAGTGCAAACTGTGCAAAATAGCTCAACGGACTGCCTATAAAAACCTGAATATGTTATTCTGGTCATGGACCAATCTTCATGGATTTAGAAAAGAGAAACCCATATGTTATGGCGTAGCTCTTGGAAAGAGTTTTCTGAAATGGTATGGCACATCTCCATAGGATTCCCGAATTGCAAGTTATGAAGGTTTTAAGTGGTCTGCACATTGATCGATATGAACGTACTTCAAGGCAGTAAGACCCACTAGGTGTGACAACCCCAAAATAGGTCCATTCCATCCAACCTATTCTAAGTCGCGAAATACATGGTACAGAAAATAACTATAACTTTATTACAACAATTGTCGTGCAAAATACAATAACACATATGTTGTGAGTTTTGATACAAATATATATATCAACTGTGACTCTTAACACCAACTTAGGTAGCACGTCACCATGACACCTTACATAAAGGCATAGTCAAAAACTGTTTTAGAAATTAAATCTTTGGGAAGTGCTCAAGGAAACCTTCGTACATGGGAGGCCATGCGTTTAGGTTATGATAGATATCATATGTCCACAGAATTATCCTTGGTTGACCCAATAGACCCCAAAGAAAAACGAGAAGATTACTATCATGTTCTTTCCAATGGTGAATCTTCTCTTGATATATAACTATCTCCACTGTCTCCAGTTGAAAATTATATTTCAAATAAACTCCAAGATCATATAGGTAGTGCTCGTAGATATACTCAACAAGTGGATGTGCACAACCCTGTCTTATGATAACACGAGGTTGTATGTCATTAGACATCTTGTATGATAGTGGCAAAACACCCTTCCAAAGTTGGGTTCGCCTCACCCTATTTGATTCACCAAATATAACTACTAAATGATGTATAAAATACAACACATTTTTCTATACTGTTTAGGGAGAATCTCCGCAGCTAGAGACCACCGTTCTATTCCCTTGTTATCCCCCGCTCGACCTAGCTACACTTTTATTACCTGAAAGGAATTGTGAAGCAAAAGGGTGAGCACAACTAGCCCAGTAAAAATATAATGACTAAAGATAAATAAATTATTAATAGTCTTTGTCAGTAATAAATCAGAGATTTAGAACATATGGTAGATGATAAAACTTTTCAACCATAGTTGCAGCGGAACGACCAATCCATTAGAAAAGTCAAATAGGCCATAAAATCTATTATCTTTTCAATGTTAAAAGTCCACCAACAATGTTTTATCCCTGTAACATCAATCAACAGTTCCTGTCCACAATCATGTGAATAACTCATAATCATAATTATGGTTCTAAATTCCTCTTCTCATCTAGGACGAAGATAATTTTCATCACCTGTCTTTACCTGAAACATAAGAGATTATGGTTATACCAAATCACAGTTCATATTCATAATCATACTAATAAATTCATCTTTGCACTATTTGTACTACGGGCCAAAGATATTCGTTAGGTAATCAATCATCTTTGCATTACTGGCCAAAGATATTCAACAACAGGTCATCTTTGCACTACAGGCCAAAGATATTCAACAACAGATCATCTTTGCACTACAGACCAAAGATATTCAACAACATGTCATCTTTGCACTACGGCCAAAGATATTAATATCTCAAAGAAATATATAATCATTTCAGAATTTATATAAACAATAATTATAACCATGTTGATCAATTCACCTTTGCACTTAAGCTAAAGATATTCAATTATAAATTCAATGGTCATGATCATACCAGTCAACAATTCAACTTTGCATTACTGGCCAAAGAGAATCCATAGTCACGATCATACCAATAATCTACCCATCTTTACACTCAAGTCAAATAGAAATTTCATCACCATGATTATAAAAATGTTATATACCATAATAAAAATAATATGATCAACAACTGCATTTAATTTCAAGAGTAAAATTCATAAATTAACGATAATTTGGTCAGAAAAAGAAACTAATTTGGTCGTAAATAGTACTCGTGAATAGTAACTCATGAATAATAACTCGTGAATAGTAATTCTGACACAAAAAGATAGAAATTTCACAATAAAATCTATACCAATATTTCGGTATAATGATATTGAAATAATAACATTTCTTAAACTTATAAATAATTTATTTGAATTGTTTACACTTTACTAAATAATGCATTTAATCATCCTAAAATGTCAAACTCATAAGATTTTCTCACCAACAACCAAAACTCTCATCAAAAATCTGCATATACCTTATATATGATTCTCAAGCCATAAAATTTTATTTTTTAATTTTCTTACTTCACATAACATATTTAATTCATTTACTCATAACTAGTCCATTTTTATGAAAAATACTAAATCAATACAAACAAATTTTCTTTTCTGGGATTTAGCAGAATATAGTTCCATATTGAACATATATTTTTCTCAGAATTTTTAAAATTCATTTACTATTTTTCATATGGCCAAAACAGCTGAATGTTTAGACATTTATCATAAACTGTACTTTTATCCAAAAATTCTGAAATTTACAGAGTATACTTCTGTTATATACATGTACTCCCAATAAAAATTTAACCAATTTTGGAGTTAACCACAAGGATTTATAAGGGTTTACTTTTAAAATAATATTTTCTCATAAAATTCATAACTCCTAATCTATACATCCAAAAATCGCCATTTTTGGACACAATATAGAAACTCGTCAAATTATCATTTCAAATTTTTTCAGAATTTTTGAAGGTCGAAAAAATTACGAAACATGAATAACATAATAACCCTTAAAACCCCTTACCTCAAAAGAGTCGTACTTCTGACTAGAATATCGGATGAAAAACCGAAGGAACCTTGCACTAATAAATAAAAACTCACAAAGTATCTAAATACTCACAAAATACGCTCGATAATATAGAGAGAAAAGGAGAGAAAACTTATATTTCTGGTGTGATTTCTAATTCTAACTTAGCCCTCTATTTATAGGAAAATGTTAGCACGCCGAAGCAGACTTGACCAGCTACCTGATGGCTTTACCTGCTACTATTGCCACCCACCACATTTGAAATAAAATTCAGCACATTTCTTCACCAACCACAAGTGGGGTCCACCAATTTTAGAATTTTCCACCAAAATTATTTATAAACCTAATTTCCGAATCAATCACCTCTTAAAATTCATAACAAATTATACGTTCAATTTTTAACGGTTCAAAATTTGTGGACATATACTCAACTTATATATGTATAATATATCCAAAAATCACAACGATCCACCGGTCAGATTAAAAATTATAACTCACGCAATATATCTCAAGTACAGTGATTTAATTTTTAATACCTTCATTCCGACAAAAACACCTCAACATTAATTCCTTCAATTATATTCACATAAAATAAATATATCCATCAATTATATCCACATAAAATAAATATCTTCTTATCATATAAATCAATAATTAATTATTTACAAATAATATTACAGAATCACAATTATGACAACCAGGCCATTCCCAGAAAAAATGGGGCTTTTCAATAAGGATTTCTCCTTACTGGCGCGCAATTAGGTGACCAAACCTCTCCTTGACAGAACTTTCTAGACATTGCCAATAATGTTATCTAATAATATTATTCAAATAATATGAATTATTGATTTGATAATGAAAAATGTTGTACAATGACAATTATTGAACAACAATAATATAAACTATCAACGCAGCAATTATTGAATCAATAAAATAAAATATTGAACAGTAATTACTGTAATAATTATTGAGTAGTGCCTTCTTACGTAATAATCAATAATTCAAAAATATTGTGCAATACCGTGTGCTACTGTGCAACAACGCGTATTACTTTACTTTACCCTTCGAGTATTCCAACAGTGTTAACGATAACGATTACGCCGTTATTTACAAAAACTCAAATTTGTCGTTTTCTTCATCTGATAGTTATTCTGTTATGGGGCCCATAAATGGATGTGCCGTCGTACAAATATTTTCTGACAACAAGAATATTCCACGACCAAACGAATATTCCCCGACAAAAATGAATATTTTATAACCACTTGTTTATTTTGATAAATTTACACATAATACCCTTAACTTTAACTTTTTTATCAATTTAACCATTTACTAAATAGGAAAATTTAATACTTTTATTCCATAAAATTCGGGGTCTTACACTAGGCACAGCCGCAGTGAGTGGAGTAAGGAATATTTATACATGTATTAGGATATAACCCAAAAGGATTGGGTGAGTCAAAGTGAGTTCAATAGTTATTTTGAATAAGTTGAACAAACTAAGCTTGGTTGAAAAATGAGGTGACAGAGTACTTTTAAACCAATTTTCGAACAAGTTAATGAATCTTAAAAATTATGAATTCATGGGGGTTTTGTAGAGTGTAAAGACCCCAAAATAGGTCCATTCAATCCAATCCATTCTGAGTCACCAAATACATGGTACAGAAAACAACTATAATTTTAGTACAACAATTGTCGTGCAAAATACAACAACACATATACTGTGAGTTTGGATATAAATATATACCAAATGTGACCCTCATGGTGCTTCAACCATAGCACCTCACAGTGACACCTTACATAAATGTATAGTCAAAAACTGTTTTAGAAACAAAAATCTTTGGAAAGTGCTCAAGGAAACCTTCGTACATGGGAGGCTATGCGTCTAGGTTATGATAGATATCATATGTCCAGAGAATTATCCTTGGTTGACCTAATAGACCCCAAAGAAAAATGAGAAGATTACTATCATATTCTTCCCAATGGTGAGTCTTTTCTTGACATATCATTATCTCCACTGTCTCTAATCGTAAATTATACTCCAAACAAACACCAAGATTATATAGGAAGTGCTCGTAAATATACTCAGCAAGTGGATGAGCACATCCCTGTCTTATGATGACTCGAGATTGTATGTCATTAGACATTTTGTATGACAAAACACCCTTCCAAAGTTGAATTCACCTCACCCTCAACATCTATAGACCACCGTTTTATTCCCCTGTTATTCCCCGCTCGACCCAGCTACACTTTTATTACCTGAAAGGAATTGTAAAGCAAAAGGGTGAGCACAACTAGCTCAGTAAAGAACATTATGACTAAAGATAATTAAATTATCAATAGCCTTCATCAATAATAAATCAGAGATTTAGAACATATGATAGTTGATAAAAATTTCAACCATAGTTGCAGCGGAACGAGCAATCCATTAAAAGAGTCAAATAGACTATAAAGTCTATTATCTTCTCCACATTAAAAGTCCACCAACAATGTTTTATCCCTGTAACATCAATCAACAGTTCCTTTCCACAATCATATGAATAACTCATAACCATAAGTGTGCTTACAAATTCCTCTTCTCATCTAGGACGAAGATAATTTACATCACCTGTCTTTACCTGAAACATCAAAGATCATGGTTACACCAAATCACATTTCCTGTTCATAATCATACTAATAATTTCATCTTTGCACTACGACCAAAGATATTCATTTATATCACCAGTTAGTCATGTTCATCTCAACACATGTTCATCTTTGCACTACTGGACAAAGATATTCAACAACATGTCATCTTTGCACTACAGGCCAAAGATATTCATCAACAAGTCATCTTTGCACTACAGGCCAAAGATATTCATCAACAAGTCATCTTTGCACTATAGGCCAAAGATATTCATCAGTTGGTCATGTTCATCTAAACACCTGTTCATCTTCGCACTACGGGTCAAGGCTATCAAATAACAGATCAATAATACTTCATAACAACTGATTTTGAAGCAGAACTCAAAAATAACGATCAAAACATGGATACAATCAAAGATAATAGCCAAAATAGATATTTTGGACAAAAAGAAGAAATTTCATTTTTCGATGAATAGTGCCGTATTCGTGAATAGTGCCGTATACGTGAATAGTGTCGTATACGTGAATAGTAACTCCCACACCAAAAGATAGAAATTTCACAAAAACATCATCACGCTTCGTGAATAGTACTCGTGAATAGTAACTCGTGAATAGTAACTCATGAATAGTAACTCGTGAATAGTAACTCATGAATAGTAACCCCGACATGAAAAAGTTCCAAATTTGATAAAAAGTTCAGAACAATATTTCGGCATAATGATATTGTAGAAGATAATATCATTTAAGAAAAAATAACATCCCTTACTATCCCTTACCTCAAAAGAGCAGTACTTCTGACCGGAATATCGAATGAAAAGCCGAAAAAACCTTTCACCGTATAGCAACACTCAAAGTATACTCACAATACCACACTTGATATATAGATAGAGAAGTAGAGAGAAAGCTTATGTTTTTGGTGTGATTTTCAATTCTGACTTAGCCATCTATTTATAGGAAAATGATAGAACGCCAAAGGAGACTAAAATAATAAAATATTATTTTTCTTTTCTACACACCAACCATCCAAGACCAGCCATCCAAGCATGACAATTCTGAAAAAATATAGCAGCCCACATGTTATTAACACCAACCAAAGTGGGTCCCACCATATAATTTAATAAAAATTATTTTATTTTCTGAAACTCCAATAATTCATAGAAAATAGCTCGTTTATCAGAAAAATTCGAAACTCGCGACATTTCATGGGAAATTCCATTCTCTACAACTTTGCAGAAGAAAATTTTTCCAAATTCCAAACAGAAATTGACCGAAATCAACAAACGAGCGATTTTACAGTCTATAATCAATTTTCGGTCAAGAATTGTGTCCACCGACACCCAAAACATATGTTAAATATTTAATGCCACAAAAATACTCTTCTTCCTCATATACTCATATATCCCACATTCATTGTAAAAATATTACCGTTAATATATTATTAAAATAATATATTTAAATGAATTATTTTATCAGAAAAAGATAAAATATTGATTTTCAATAGTTGTCACATTAAAAATTTTCTCCATCTATATCCACAATAAATATTTTCTTTATCATAATAATCAATAATTAATTATTCAAAAAATAATATTACAGAATCACAGTACTGACAACCAGGCCGTTCCCAGGATAGAAGGGGCTTTCCAATAAGAATTTCTCTACAATTAGGTGACCAAACCTCTCCTTGACAGAACTTTCTAGACATTGCCAATAATGCTATCTAATAATATTATTCAAATAATATGAATTATTGATCTGATAATGGAAAATACTGTGTAATGACAATTATTGAAACAATAATAATATAAATAATAACGCATCAATTATTGAATCAATAAAGTAATGAACAGTAACTCCTGTAGCAATTATTGAGTAGTGCCTATTACGTAAGAATCAATAATTCAAAATACTGTGCAATACTGTGTGCTACTGTGCAACAACGCGTATTACTGTATTTTAACCACCGGGTATTCCAACAGTGTAAACGGTAACAACTACGCCGTTATTTTTAAACAACTTATATTTGTCGTTTTCTTCCTCCAATCACTTTACGTTATGGGGCCCACACATGGCTGCGCCGTCGTACGAATATTCCCCGACAGTACGAATATTCCACGACCAAACGAATATTCCCCGACAACAATGAATATTTTGCTTATTTTGAAAAAAAAATTCATATACCACCCTTAACTTTAACTTTTTATCAATTTAACCATTTACTGAATAGTAATTATAAGAAAAATTGAATACTTTTATTTCATAAAATTCGGGGTCTTACATAGAGGGTGTTGCAAGCTTTCCAACGCCTTAAAACAGACTAATTCCGATAAAGGATGAAAAAGTTATGAAGATTTGAAGTATGTGCATCAAGAATTGCAAAACTAGGTCAAGTGTCAAAGGTTGGACGCCTAGGCGTTGGTCAAGTGTTAGGCCAAAATCTGTTCAAACTTCCTTTAGTAACTTTGGCATAACATTTTCATACGAACTCCGATTGAGGTGATTAAGGATGATTCGGAAAGATAACGAGTAGAGCTACAACTTTTATTATTTAAATTTTGATATTGAGGTCGGGGTCAAGGCTTAAAATGGCCATTTGTGGGGTTGGTATGTGTTGGGAGAATGCATATATTAATTTGATGTTTAAATATAAATGCTCATGATTATTTGTAAAGTCCTTCAAGGATTATATGTACAAGGACTTAGTGATAGATAATTCTGGAAATGAATGTATAGATAGAAAGATCAAAGCTGTTAGGTTGATCTTGAGATGTAATAGATAGGCTTCGAAGAATTCGTAGTGTATCAATCTGATCAACATTACAGAAGTCAAGGCAGAAACGTAGAGCTTCAGAGATCGTAGTGTGCCTACCTTGAAGGGTCGCTTCGAAAATTGTAGAGTGGTCCCAACGTTTGCCGAGCCAACTCAGAGATCGTAATGTGCTCTCAAAAACGTAGAGTTTACAACTCAAGCAAGCGAAGATCGTAGTGTGCAAACAGTTAAGAGAAATCGCAGTGCTCTCGGTTGATAGCATCAAACGAAGAACCAAGGCGACAAGTCACCACGATCTGAATCATAGAGTATCATGATCTGAATCGTAGAGTATTATCTGTCTTGTGTCAGAAGTATCAAGCCTCACGATTTATGTGGAGACAGACTCCAACATATGAGGAATGGATTCTAAACGTTGCAGTACTCACCAGTCCAAAAGTCCTAAGAAATATCCTTAGTATGCAACAAAGAAGCATATTGAAGAAGCTAAGGAAAGTACCATTGGTAAGGGGGGAAACACCTTTTCAGGTGTTAGGTGAGAAAGCAGTCTGCTGTGTCAGTGGGCCAGAATGCAATTCAGAAGATGTGCAGAAAAGTCTCCATCAAATAACAGAAAGGTCAAACGCATTTAATGCTTCAACGGATGGATCCAACGAATAGTTTTCAAGATCACATATATGCAAATCAAGCAGATGAGAGAAGGAAGCAAACATTGAACAAAAACGTAAAGAACTCTCAAAGCCCAACTCTACGATCTGAGAAAAAGGAAAGCTTGCTCAGCTACTCAGTTCTTTCGAACAAGTGCTTAAACAACAATTGAGTAGCAACCATCAAGAACTAAACATCTACCAATCAACTAAAGAAAGAGTATCAAGTCTGCTGGACTTGAAGAGTTCTAAGTGAACTATAAGAGAGTCAAGTCTGCTGGACTTGAAGAGTTTAAGAGTGAACTAAGAAGTTCCTAGACTGCTGGTCTAGAAGGTTCAGAAGTTGTAAAAGACATCCTTAGTGGATTTCCTACTCGATGAGTAGAAGAGTGGACTAGGAGCTTTAAGTGCTCTGAACCACTTAAAACGACTGTGTCGGTTACCTTCTTACTATAACTGCTATATCTGTCATAACTGCTATAACCGTCTCACTCTCATAACTCCACTACTTCGTGAAGGAGATTAAAAAAAATATTAATTCCGCTAAGTTTTAATCATCATCAACTAACAAGTTAAAACGAAAATATTTTTAAATATTTATTCAACCTCCCCCCCTCCTTCTAGATAACTATTGTGTCTACTGGGAACTAACATTATGCATTCAGAGGCAATCAGAGAGCGTCAGGCATGCGCGTTTGCAACGTGTAATGTTTTCGATGATAAAAGATGTTGTTCTAAGTTGTAAAACATGAATATTATGAAATATAATGATATTTAACATTAATCAATGATGAATTAGATAAGTATATGAGCATGTGAAGCATTCGCAAAAGAGGCGAATCGGGTTTGTGTTGAATGAAAGTTGAAACGTCGTGTCAAGTGTTAATGAACTTAAAAAGTGTTTCAATTCTAATGAAATGACCATTATAAGATATGGAATGAGGTTAATATAAACCAATAAAAATGGAAGATTAGGTCATAACGTTTCCGAACGCCGAGACGCCGAGAGATGTTTTGAAGTTAATTGCGTTAATTAAACTATAATACGCGAACGATATGAAATAAGAATTAATATAAACCAATTTGAGTGTCATTAAGTGACTAATTGATATATTCTACATTAATGATATATGTATGTTATTCGATAAGCTATGTAGCGTAAGCGGTAAAGGAGCATATAACGCAAGTTTCCTAACTTACTCAATCTTATAATTGAGCAAGTTCTCCAACTTCATATGATGATGTTCTTATGAAGGTTATATGATGTATTGATGTTCAAATTTACACAACTCTTAGATATATTGTGTGAATTCTAATCGTATGCAAATCTTGTCATATGTTTTGATGTTTGAATTTCATTAGTTGGAATGAGATGAATTATTCTATATAGAATTCTTATTGATGTAGATATGAATTATAATAATTCTTGAATTGTGATATACTGATGATGCCAAATCAAATTATTTAGGCAATTGATAGTATAGGTTCCACTCCGTGCAACAATGTGTTGATGTAAATAGATGTGGCAATGATTGCACCCCGTGCAACGATGTCATAGCGATTATAAGCAATAACGTGCTAGACCAATATCCACACTTAGGTGTTATCCAAAGAGATGTTCCAAATATTGAACTGTTTAATATGCTAAGTTATGATAATCAAGAACCATGATGAGAAATAGGTGAATGTAAAATGTTATCGAATATGGTGATGGTTAGACTGATGATAGTGATGTTAGATGATAAGGAATCCAAATTATTCATGTTTACTCGTATGACTTCACAATTATTGTTTCAATTGTTGAAGATTTTGATCAGATATTATATGTAATCCTATATTGTTGTTTATCCATTTGTTTATACTTGTTGGGCAATTGAATGCTCACCATTGCTCTATAAAAATGTTTTTTCAGCTAAGCCAGGGCGGATCGGAGGATTCGGTAAGGACAAAAGATGAAGATTTTATAATAAAAGTATATTTGTATTAATTTTAATATTTTTAAATGATGTATTATTCATTTGTATTAGATGATGTATAAGTAAAGGTCTTAGAACATGGGTTTAGATGTGATGTATTGTAATAAAAATAGATAATATATTCATGATGTTAATGATATGATGGATGATTAGTACCATGGAGCACCAAACTAGGGCTTGAAGATAAGACTCGAATTTGTGGGCATCACAAAGTCAACCTCGGAGACAACCCTGAGGAAAGACGGTATTAACAACAATCAAACCCTAAAGACAACCCCAAGGGACAACCAAAAGCCACCTCAACCGTGGAGACAATCTCGGGAGGGCAAAGAGGGAAAGTTGACAGCACACCATAAATAACAGTCATACAGCTGCAGATAAGGTCAGAAAGAGCCATTGCAGCAATCCCGAGTGCAAACTACGCAAAACAGGTCAATGGACTACCTATGAAAACCTGAATATGTTATTCTGGTCATGGACCAATCTTCGTGGATTCGGAAAAGAGAAACCCCTATGTTATGGCGTAGCTCTCGGAAAGAGCTTTCCGGAATAGTATGACACATGTCCATAGAATTCCCGGATTCGAAAAAAGAAACCCCTATTCTGCACATCGATCGATGTGCACGTACTTTGAGGCAGTAAGGCCTACTGCAGGTGGACCTGCAGCTGGCCAGGTCTATAAATATTAGAGCCCCCAACTCATTTTAGAAACTTTTAGAAGAGACAAAAAATCTGAGATTTAGAGAGAGAAATAACTCAAATCTTACTTCAATCCTTGTAAATCTCTTCTGTAAAAACTTCTATACATATATACTTCATCATATCAATTTTTAACCGGTGGAAACCGAGTTTAAAGGCGTTAAAAGCCGTTCGATAGCAGTTCTCGTGCCAGACTGTAAGATCTCTTCAGATCTGCTTTCATTTCTTACTTTACTATATATATAAGTGTTGTATATACATATATATTGCTTGGTTGTTACTGGATAGCGGTTTTAACCGTTCATTTTCTGTAAATATTCGATATTTATCAATGTATTGACTAAATCTAGCCAGATCTAGCTTTTAACCGGATCAAAAGTTATAAAACCTGAACCGCTGAGCTAGAAAGGCTAAGATCTAGATAGATCTAATTTTCTTTCTAATTTTTGTAAATATTAAGCAACCACGTAACCCTAGATCTGTATCTAGAGGAAACGAGAAGCTTGTTGACTCGTTTAAAGGATTTGATCAATAAATCACTTGTTTGACGCGGGTTAATGTAAATATCTAATTCGACCCAAATCATTAAAATCAATCTTTTCAAACCGTCGACATATATGTCAGTCTTTTCTCAAAATCTCACTCTTTAAGAGAGATGAATAAAATCAACATAAAATAAAGGGTAAAAAAACACCTAGAAAAGGAAAACATTAATAAATAAAAACCAGCGTCAACAACGATTACTACTTTGATTTTTTTTAGAAGTCTAATTTTAATTATATTTACAATAATACATACATAAAAATGAATTATATGTTAATTACATGATAAAATTAATAAAATAAAATAACAATAAAAATATTGAATCATACTATCATTCAAAGAATGACTAAATGTATAAATATATGTCCCTAAAAAGATTAGATAAAATACTTAAAATAAAGAGTAACTTGGTCATTTAATGAAATTCATTAGTATAAAAAAATAAAAGTATTCTTCACTTTATATAATTTTGTGGTGTCACTAAAGATTAATTTAAAAATATTTTATTCTTCTTATCTCTATTTTCGCTTGTGTGCGTCTCTCTCTCTCTCTCTCTCTCTCTCTCTATCTCTCTCTCTATATATATATATATATGAGAAGCTTCAAGAGCATAATTCTTAAATAGCATAATGCCTTAAATAGCATAATTTTATCAAAACGACGTAGTTTTTGAGGGATGCGGTGGCATTTTTGTAAATACCATGCCACCGCGTATTTACAAAAATACCACCGCGTCCCTCCAAAACTACGTCGTTTTGATAAAATTATGCTATTTAAGAATTATGCTCTTGAAACTTTCCGTATATATATATATTATAAATATATAAAAATAAAAATATTAATTTTATATAAAAATACAAGATGGGGATTGGGGCTATCTGTCGACTGTCCCCGGACCTATACTCGATCAATCACCACTCCATTCAAGATGAAGCGCAAGGATCATCACACGTCAACGCCTCTTAACCAACCATGATACCAATAGTTTATGGAAAACTCTAGGCAGACAGGAAATTGGGACCGGAATATTGGACAGGTCCAATTTTTTTTTTTTTTTTTGGTGACTCTCAAAAAATGTATAGTATTTATTCCAATAGGAATTTTTATAAAATATAGTGTTTTGGGTGTAATTTGGATACATATACAAATACAGGGTTATTCTGTATAACCATGTATTTGTATATGTATCCAAATTACACCCAAAACACTATATTTTATAAAAATTCCTATTGGAATAAATACTATACATTTTTTGAGAGTCACCAAAAAAAAAAAAAAAAAAATTGGACCTGTCCAATATTCCGGTCCCAATTTCCTGTCCCCATAGAAGGACTCATAGTTTATACGAACTAATATCAAACAATAAGCATGATACCAGTAGTTTATATGAAATGCAGCTCAACTGAAAAGGTGGTTAATAAATTACAACTTGAAGGACTTCAGATCTATAAACCTCTTTCTAAACACTTTATTGAACTATATCCTGAAAATAAACAAAAACAGCCAACTTAATGTGACAAAATATAAATATAAGAAAAGCAGCCTCAACATAATCACATGAACTTCAAAATCATGTCTAGTGGGCATATCTGATAACACATTTTCTTCGGCAAGCTTCTGCAAGTTTGAAATTGCTTTTTCAATGCATTCAACTAAGAATGGATCAACATCTGCAGCAATAATCCACTTTGTTTCGGGCATGCTAGCAAAATTGAGAACGCCATCAGTCAAGTGACCAGAAACTTAAACTATCAATTGAATCATTAAAATGAAGCTCAAATGCAAAGTAAGGGACATCAAATAGGCAAACAAAGCTACACGAAAGGAATGCAGGATAGGCAGTCATACCTAATTGTCATAGAAGCGAGAGCGACGTCTTCGAGAACTGCTACATGCAAAGATAAAGACATGACATTAAAACAAACAAGCTTTCTAATTTACCCAGCTAAACAGAGACGAAACGTACTTCATTTGCACATTAACTATATTTTAATTTGTGGAAAAAGACCATCATAAGGCATCAGTGCCCCCTTTCAAGTATTAATGCCTAAAGAGACTGATTATCTTAGAAGACTTTGTTTGATAGGAAGTAAAAGAGGAGGATTAGAGGGGTGGAAGTAAAAGATGAAGTAATTGGGATATGTAACGTGATTGGTAGGGAGGAAAAGGGTAAGGGAAGTAAAAGATGTTTCCCTACCCCTCCTCGTCCGCAAAACTATTCCACCCAAACAATGTTTGTGAGTTTTTAAAAAGAGAGAAAAGAAAGGAGAGAAATTTAGGGAGAGATCAAAAGTCCTTGTTTGTGAGTTTTTCTAGGAGATAAAAAAAGATTTTTTTAAAAAAAAATCCTCCCAAACTTGGGAAGATTTGGAAGGAAATGAAGACTTAGATGACATATTAAAATACCAAAACTATTCTTATATTAGTTTTCAAATGCAATTTTACACGGGTAAATAGTAATATACTATTTTAAGTAAAAAAATCCTTCCAAAACTCACAAACACAAGTAAAGAAAGTGAACCGCGTTTCTCTACCTCTTTTCTCTCATAAATTTTACATACTTCCACATAAAAGTGGAAGGAAAGAGTAGGGAGTTACGAAGTTGCTAGTCAAACAAAGCTACACTTTATTAGTTTTACACACTGTGTGACATTATGGTATTCTAGTTAAATTACAAAATATTGGTTCCACTCCCAGTGTTCTAAAAATCTCCGCCTAGGTCCGCCTACGCGCTAGGCCTCCACTTGGAGCCTCGCCTAGGCGTTAGGCCCCCAATGCGACAAAAAAATCCCTCCAAGAAATAATTTTATTTTAATAACTACCCAAATCAAATCTTGATATATTTATTTTTCTAATGATTTACAATATTCATAATACAGGTTGTAGCATATCAAATCACAACAAGAAGTGAACACTATCAAGTCAAAATAGATAATTTATTGTAGTTGTAATTTTTTGAACTTGTACCAACTTCAAATTATATAAATGATGATATATTTGTAATATTTAGTTTAATTCAATATAATTCTTAAATTTATGTTTAGTTTCTTAAGTATTAATATTGAATTAAATTCTTGAAATTTTAAATTTTATTATTTAATAACAATTTTGTTTATGAATAAACTAATATGTTAAAAATACGTTTGAACTTTGAACAATTGCATGTTTGTGTTTGAACTTTGACATTAACAATATGGATATGTGTTTGATCTTTAAGCAAAGGCCTTTATTATCTTTATTATAAATTGTTCTGCTTTATATTATTGTTTTGTTTGGATAAATGTAAGATAAAATATTAAAAATAAATTGAAATAAAAAATTTCGCCTAGGCCCCGCCCCGTCACGCCCCGCCCATGCCCCCTAGGCGCTAGGTCTCCCCTAGTCGCCCGCCTCTCGCCTGGCACCTTTTAGAACATTGACCACTCCCCTTTCCTCATCCTCCCCTTCAATCGTCACACGTAATGAGAATTACTTCCAACCTTTCCCCTAGCAAATGCTCCCTCTATACATACCCTTCCACGCACCAAAAGAAGCATGGTGGTAATGTGCCAAGACTAGGGTAAATTGGGAAAGTCAGTAAGTAATACTCTATTTGTTCCGCAAAAACTAGCTTAATTTGACTTTTTTGGTCAAATTGACAAATTTTAGATTGATAATTAAACAAATATATTTATATTTATAAACTTCCAAAAATTGGATGTTGTAGCAAATTAAACGTAATTTCTTATAGTTCAATCTCTTTACTTGTATTCAAAAGAAAATTGGATAAATTTTGATTTTAAAATTGGTCAATCTGACTTCAAAATTCAAACTAAGTCGGTCTTTGTGGGACGGATAGTGTACCAAGTACTATAATTCTAAATCGTGGTACAAGAACTTAGATAACTTATGCATTCTATCAATTGGTGGTGTTCCTTGTCCCCAATTTCGTTATGCGTACACATTTAATCAGTGTTCCTGGTAGCCATGTCTCAGTAGAGAGCAATGAGGTACAATGAATAATTGTTACAAGAAATTGAATAACATTTTGATGAACCTAAGGGCATTCCCCCACCAAGAAATCTAGATCACAGCATCCCACTTGAACTAATTTCCACTCGTTTTTCAGTCAGACCCTGCTAGTGTTCCTATCACCAGAATAATGAAATTGAAAGATTGGTAGTAGAAATGCTCAAATCAGGTATTATCGGACCAAGCCAAGCCCCCCTATGCCTCACCAATACTCCTAGTGAAGATAAAAGATGGAAGCTAGAGGTTTGGTGTGGATTACAAGCATTTAAATTCTATAACCATCAAAAACAAGTATCTGTTCCACTGATTGATGAGCTTATGGATAAACTAGGAGGAGCTAAGTATTCAAAAAACTTGATGTAGGAGCTGACCGTCATCAAGAGTTGAGAAAAACAGTTTTTAGGACACCAATGTCATTTTGAGTTATGTCCTTTGGATTAATTAATGCTCCAGCTACATTTCAAAACCTCATGAAATGTATTCCAATCGCTCCTAAGAAAGTACGTCCTACTATTTTTTATAATATTTTGGTTTACTCCAAGAACATAGAGGAACATTCATCTCAAGGAAGTCTCTAAAACCACGAGGAAGTATGAACTATATAACAAACGCAGTAAGAAGAACCAACTGAATACCAAGGACACATAATCTTAGAATGGTATGTGGCAGTAAATCCTTCAAAATGTTGAATACAATATGGATTGACCTGTACCTAGCACTATTAAAGGATTGAGGTGGTTCCTAGAACTTACAAAGCTTCTGCAAAACATCGGAATACCTTGCTGCAAAAGGGAACTTTGGGTGGAATACTGAAACACAGACGCACTTTCAAAGCTCGAAGAGGCTCTCTACGTATTCACTTTTGGCTCTGCCTAATCTTGAAGAACAATTTTGAGATAGAAATTAGAAACTGATGCAACAGACAGTGGAATAAGGGCAGTTCTTGCGCATGAAGGGAGACCACTAGAATATTTCATTAAAGCTTTAGGACCAAAAGGGAAGTCCTATTCAACTTATGAAACAGAACTAATAGCAGTGGTGGAAGCTATCAAAACTCAAAAGATGGTTATCCTATATTGGTCAAAGACGATTCATAATCAGAACAAATTATCGTCCTAATGTATTTCCTGAAGTAAAAAGGTGGTGCGTTGTCTACAGCAAGTTATCAGAAAATTACTATGTAATCAGCTGCAAGAAGGGAAAAGAACATTCTGCTGAAATGGATTGTCTAGAAAGTTTGAAGAGAATGCTACCAACCTGAAATCCATGAGGAAATGGATACTTTAAAGTGGACTGTCCAGCCTAAGGTAAATTGGAAAAGTCTGTCGGTTAATAATATTGAGAATAAGCCAGGACCATGTGATAATTGTTTCTAGATTATAGTGACAAGACTGCTAACTTGAGCATTTGCTCAATCCTAGTAGAGATCTAGAATAAATATAGCCATGAGATGATTCTATTTGCACTTGAATATGGAAAGAGAATCTGAATTTTAGGGCTTATGGTTGTGGCTTTTTTTCTCTGTCCTCTCCTACCTTCATCCCCATTTCTCTCCTTATCCCTCAAACTCTATTTCTTATCTATCGATTCTGTTGTGTTACTGTTTTGAGGTTAAGCTCACCTTAGGGTCTTACCATAAAGCCTGAAGTAGCTATTATGAAAAGGTAGGAACTTGTAAACTGAATAAACAGTAATCAAATTTGACCCCAACATTTCCTCCCTTCATAGCATACATGTAGGTCTGAATCAACCCATCAGTGTTATCATATATAGTAACTAATATCACTTTATTCAATTTGCTGTTATCTGGCTCTATTCAGATAAACCAAAAAACAATCCTCTTCAGCCCAACAAAGCAGTATATGACTATGAATTAATTGCCTGATAAATAAAGGGCTAAATATATCAACACATTGAAAGACATTTTTTTTTAAATCCAAATAATTTAAAGGTGAAATACATGACATACAATTACTAGATTAGGGTGATACAACAAAAAAAGTATCCAACTATGAAGCTACAACTATGAAATAATTGCATGCAAGTTAATTTAAGGGCTAAATATATCAACACTAAGAAATCTTTTTTTTATATGATCCATATCAACTAAAGGTGAAATGCAAAACATTTACTAGATTAGGGTGACGAGGGCTTTACTAGATTTAGGGGGCGTTTGATAAAAACTGAATGAATCTGAATGAAAAAAGTTGTTTAATAATTAACATGTCTGAAAGATCTAAATGACAGAATTTTATTATTTTACCCCTCTGAAAAAATTCAAAGTTGTTGCAAATTTATTTAATATTACTTAATATAATAGTTAATACTTTTTTAAAAAATTTACTTTATTCAGCTGCTCATTCAGCCAAAAAAATCTGACTTAGTCATTCAGCTCAATCATCTTACTGATTTAGCCATTCAGACAATTTTTTTTCCAAAATAAACGCACTTAATAGTTGACCGATTCAACCATTCAGATGTATTCAGTCCTAAACAAACGGCCCTTAGGGTGATGGTGATCACAAATCTAAAGTCAAGAAAAAATCCTTATACTAATTATTTAGTTATATTATTATAATTAATTGGGTGAAATTGATGTAATCGGATATTTTATTTATTAGTGGGGGTCTAAGACATTTTATACTGATTAGGAACTTTTATTATTTAGTTAGGGTATTTTATTTCTTTAATACTTTTCCTATTCCCAAGTAAGATGAGGGTTTTGCTTTTGAAGCGATATAATCTGCCCAAGCTCTTTACATTACACATTATTATTATTCCCATTGATTATTGAGAGTTATTCCAGTTGATTGCTATCAGTATTTACTCTTCAGCAGTTGAGGATCCTTGGGGTAGTGGAATCCTGAAATTAACATGGTTGCAATTTTTCCAATCATTCCCTACCAATTATGCATTTCTAAAATTATGTCCTCCATCACAGCTGAACTTGGGAATCATTAAAAAAACAAAAATAATTGTTCACTCACCAGAAAGTTCGTCGAAAAGCTACCTCAACTTGGCAACACCTTCGGCAAAGTTATTGTTCAATACCCTCAATCATATACACTAGATCCACCGCTGCAACACCATATTACCACCATCATCACACAATCCATCAAGCTCGCCGAAATCATCAACATTTGAGAATCAACAACAAGCTGATCAACACCCAGAAACCCCAGAGCCTTCACCAACCACCCAAATTTAACCCCTTCACATACTGCTCAGCGTTACCATCCTAGTCAACATTATCACTGAACCCCAGGGCTGTCACCACTACCTCGATCAACAAAACAAAAACACAGCAAACCATGACCAGTCATGTTGCAACTTGTGATCAATTTTAGTTCCACAAATTTCAGTGAAGCCCAATCACCAACCAATGACCACTCCAGTCGATGACCACCTAGCGCCAATGACCACTCCGGCCAATAACTGCCTAGCGCTGTCAATCCACTCCTCCATAGACTTTGTCATCTCTGAGCTTTTGCAAGAAACATACCGATATATCTTCTGGGTTATTTTCAATCACTTCTGCAAAATGACCAGCCAATCCCTCAAGGCATCCTTGCTTCTTGGATCTTGTCTTATAGTTTGTTATGTTTGAGAATTCCTTTTAGTTACAAGATCTCCTTCCAGTTTTGATACATATGCTCAGTGTAAATCATGACTGATTAAATTGCTATTAATATCAAGTGTGAAATTGATTTAGTTTCTACCCTACTTTTGAAATGCTCAAACCTACAAGGCTACAACCTCAACTAGTTCCACCATTGGGTAAACACTTCCATTACAATTACAGTTGATATGAGCACAACACGTTAAATGTATTGTTTTTGTTCTGCCCATGAATGCTGTCCATGTACTACTTAGTAAGTCTTCATGCATCAGTTTAAGGTAAGAGTAATGTGAGGTTGACAATAATTACAGATATGGTTTTCGACAAGGAAAAATATGCATGTCAACTACCAAACCTTACAGGAAACTTATAAAAGAAATCTTCCAGCGACTAACAATGAGCAGGTTGAAGGCTTAAGCATCCAACAAACCCAATTATCAATGAATAAGAGCATATTGATGTCTAAAACAAATCAGTGGTTTAGATATTTATTGATTGAATATTCTTCAAATATTTGTTGTAGTCTATAAAGTCTAATTTGTTCTTTATTGTTCAAACTATTTAAATGTTTGTTCTTTATTGTTTACATCTTTTATAATCTTTGTACTTTAGGTATGGAACAAGCCAGCGAAACTCAAAAACAAAAACGGAGCTTTAGAACAAATAACCATGAAAATGACTTAATCCTTCATAAGCGAATCTCCCTACTACTGGATGCTCTTATTGGGAAAACTATCAAATTGACAACCTTGGATGGAAGGGATATCAAGATCCCGATCTTGTGAATCCGGGTCATGAGGAGGTTACCTCCAATGAAGGAATGCCCATCTCAAAAAAACCTGGGAAAAGAGGGAACTTAAAGATCAAGTTTGGTATCAAATTTCCATCGAGGCTCTCAACAGATCACATTATCTGATCTTAGGAGAGTTATGGGAGGCAGTTGATGCAATGTTGTATATAACACGTTCACCATTAGAATAACTTTGTGCATATTAGGAAGATAGTTTGAAGGAGTGTTGGAGCTATTTAGTGGTATCGAACCCTATGGATACAGAGCTGATTCTAGCTTTTTGCTTTGTCTGCCAGTTAGTAGCTTCTACCTTTGATTTGAATCTTCAATAGGATGATCTAAACGTGAAGGCTTTTAACTGTGATTAGTGCAGAATATTTTACTGGATTATGTATGAGACAAATATCTCTAATGTTTATTTGTTTTTTATGATCATGTGGATTACTACATCTTAGGATTTCTTTAGCTTTTCAAATTTGTGTTACTTGAATTCCTAATTTTACACCTAATTGCTGATTAAGATTTGCTTGTAACTTGTTGAGATTTTGGATAGGTGAATCTGCTCAACATTCTTTAATGATCTACTTGAGCTAGTCACAATTTGTCAAATTATTGTGTATCTGCATATTGAAATCATTCGAGTGGCTTTAGTTAGATAATAATTACCTGAACTTTTTTGCACAATAGAGAGAATGTGTTGCAAGGATGAAAATTATGCCATGATTATTTGTTATATACATTTTGTTTCATCATATTGTGGTTAAAATATTATAAACATGTATTTAAAATACTATTCAAACCTTTCTAATTATCAAACAGGTTTCGCTTAAACTGTTCATAGGGTTAAAAAGGTAAAATACTACTATTCAGACATTTTGAAAAAATTAATTATCAAACAACATTTTTTCATTCAAACACAATTCTGGACAGATGCTCTATATTATTCAGATGTCTAAACTGTTCAGATCTTGACACTCAATTTTATCAAGCACCACCTAACTGGTCATTTAGTACATCAACACATGTCCCACTATGGTGATGAGTGGAAAGATAAAAATAATGTTATTTATTCATCTACATGTGCATATCTGAACTTGCTTTGGTACTGTACTATTAGTTACATGAGCAGTTAATATTAAATATTTTTAATACTATAATATTTATTTGTTAATTATACTATAATATATTATATTTAATATTCATAAAAATTAAATATTATTTAATATAGTCAATAATAATTTAACTTTTAATTTTGATATTTCTATTAAATTATTATATTTATTTTTCATAAAAAATAAATATTATTTTAAGATTATGAGAAAAAAATAAATATTATTGTTACTAAATATGTTGAGTTTTAATGTATATAAAATTTCATTGTTCAATGTACTTTTAAAGAAAAATAAATAATGTATAATATATTGTATGACGCCCTCAATAGAATTGCCTAAGGTACGACTTTTTTTGTCCACATAAAATAATGGACAAGTATGTCATTTAGTGGAGTCCACTAGTATAAAGAAAATAACTCATCACTTTATGTAATCTTGTGGGGCCATTAAGCATAATTTGAAACTTTTTATACTTTTTTTCCTCTATTTTATTTTTCTTAATTTGTGTAAAAAATGTACTTAGGACATCCTTTTGAGGACGGAGGGAGTAGTCCTCAAATGTTGCCACCTCATTAAATAAGTTGACATTACATTAAAAAAAAGTATGCTGAAATATATATATTTTTTTAATCCCAAATGTGTGAAACTAAGGACAATAATGTCTTTTACCATATCATTCTTCTCAAATGGCTATTAAATACCAATCTCCTTGAAAATCATGTTTCTCAATTTAATCAATAAAGATGATCATAGTTATTGCAAAATTTAAAATCTGGCATAAATTAATTTTAATTTTTACAACATTATTGTAATTAGTAATAATTCTCAAGTAATTTTCAATATAGATTATTGCACTAATTAAAATAAGACAAAATTAATGTCAATTTTGGGAAGTTGAAAATTTTGTAAATTAACTAGGAAAAAAGTGAATTAGAGTTATTATTTTTTATAATGAGGATGTGATAAAAGAAATTTGTGTCCTTAATCTCACATGCTTGGGATTAAAAGAATTACATCTCAACATTTTCTTCTTATTTTAGTGTCATGTAAGATTATTTTAATGAGGTGTCAGTGTTCGAGGATTATATTAATACTCTAAAAAATAACTGGGAGATTTTTGAAAAAGAATAACGTACAGAGACTAAAATAAAACCAAACCATGAGTATAAGGACCAAATAATTGGTTTTGCCCCAGTAATTCCTTACATTACATACAATTATTGTTTATTATCATTGATTATTAAGAATAATTTCAATTGACTCGATTAAATTTTACTCTTGTGCAGTCGAGTATCCTAGGGTAGTGGGGTGCGGAGCTTCACCATAATTTTTCGGCTTTCATTACTTTCAACCAATTATTCATCTCCAAAATCATGTCCTGCTTCATTACATCTTAGTTTAGTTGATTAAAATGTAGGGAATTAATATCCATATCTACAAATATGTGATGAAATTGGGTTGTGACCAACATAGAAATTTATCGCAATGCGATAAGATAGAATAAATTAATGTGTGACCATTTTTAATTTACGTCGCAATTATAATTTGGCTGAAAACTTTCGCAAGGCATAGCAGGACTCTAAAATGTATTAATAAAACCAAGTCCCAAACTGAACCAAACTCCATGTAGTAGTTAGTAGGTACTTGTATTTGCTAGAAATATTAGCATGTCAAACAAAATGCTAACCTCATGAAGACATATAACACCACAAATATGCTAACCTCATGGAGACCATAATTGCTTCTGATTCTATGGAGACATTTATTTTGGTGGGGAACAAGACTGGCAGGCCATATGTTCAGCCATATGTTCATCAATTTTTAAATGCCACTTAATAAGAGTGCAGTAATCATAAGAAATTCGAGTAATCAAAACAAATAAGACCTAGGTAGCATAAAAAATGCAGACACAATTGAAGCATGTTACCCAAATAGAGCCATAAAGTCAGAGGGCACATACTAAGACACAAACACAACTGTTAGTATCAGCGAGCCAAACATGATAATTCACTAGAGCTTTTTCTAGGACTTGGAAAGAGAAAGAAAAGGACAGCGAAGCAAAAGTAAAAGATAATGACATCTAAAAAATTTGTTATCAATTTGTTACACTTAAGTTAGCATTTTTACTTACTCATAGATCTTGTAATGGTATATATAATTACTCATATAGTATTGTTCTTTCAAGACGGGGTTTTCTTTCTTATTGTTTCCATTTGTTTTTCCTTTCTCTCGTTGTTTCTGGGTTACAAATATAGTTTTAAGCATAGTTGTCACGGCGTCACCTAAGCGTCCTAGCGCAACAACAATTAGCATGGCGATGCTGGCCTTTGGGGAGGCTGCCAAGGCGCTTGCCTTGGAAGCTAGATGTCCACAAGTTGTCGTCAAGGTGATGTCGTGGACCAAGAACTTCATGCATGACCATAGTTGTTAAGTCATCACTTAATCGACGACGTCCAATCGTTGCAGAAGCTACAAGTTGAGGGCTCGACTTGGGTGTTGCATCATCTTCCTTCGGCAACTTGTTTTCTTGATCGGTGTGGAGTTGGGTTTCTTGGTTGACGAGCTAATCGGCAATTGGGTCGGCGTGGGTAACCGACTCAGTTGTTGGGTCGGCGAAGTAGGGTCGGCCATTGATTACGGCAAAGAACGACCGCAACCCTTTCTTCTATCTTAATTCTTACATAAATTATTTTATGTATGTAATATCTAGTGATCTGATTAGATGGAGTATATAATATGTATACTATTATTTTATTAGTGGCATGTGAGCGTCAGACTTGGGATAATGGGTTGGATATACTAAGGTAGTGTTTGATTAGGTCTTAATACCTCTTAATAGGTTTGCCTTTGATTCGGTCAGAGGCAAAACTTGTTTGGTAAAAAATTTATTTCCTCTTAATCGGTAAGATTCAAAAACAATTTTAAACCATTCAGAGCCTCCTCTTACCGAGTTTAAGTTTTTTTGGGGAAAAAATAACCTCAGCTATATTACAAAATCCCACTTTTGTCCACATTACAATCTAAACCCTATTCATCTCTCCCGTTTCCTACACTTCGATCTGCCGCTCCTGTCTGATGCTCTTCTCCTTCGCTTCTTCCGCTGGTCAATTAAATCCTGGATCTTTGTTCTTGTTGAAGCTACAAGTGCGATTTTTTTGAATCTAAAATTTCATGTTTCGTGATTTCTTTGACGCTGCCAAATCCTGTTTTCCCTCTAGCATCTCCCTTTCCCCGCACTTCTCAGTTCTCCCTCTCTCTCTCTCTCTGACCTCTAAAGTGTAACTTTGTTCAATGCTCAATTCTCACTCTTCAAGCTTAGTAGGGACCCTCATGGGTCTTTTGTTTGCTTAATTGGTGTAATCTGTGGATTATTCAAGTAGCCTGCTTCATCTCAACCAATTACCTCTATTTCTGATCATAGCAAATTAATGGTTTTAATTTTAATTTTTTCCCTTTTTCTAGAGATCTTTTGTGTGAAATTTGATGTGGGTTTTTGGAATTTTTTTATTGGGGGTTTTGTTATGGATTATTAAACACACTCTGTTAATTTATCTGGGTTGTTTTTCTTTACGATATCCTGCAATTATTTTCTAATTAAGGACATAAATAGTACTGGTTGGTGTGAAATTGTTAATGATTAATTACCTAATTATTCTGTTTAGTAACTTGATTGAAGTAAATTGAGTTACAGCTGGTTTTAGGCTTCAGGTTACAAACTTTTTTATAATGATCACTGTAAATTTGTTTTTCTTCTGGCTTGATTTTATGGAACTTAGAAAACCTCAACAGAGTTTCAACACAACAATGATGTCTAAAACAAATTAGTGGTTTAGATATTTATTGATTGAATATTCTTCAAATATTTGTTGTAGTCTATAAAGTCTAATTTGTTCTTTATTGTTCAAACTATTTAAATGTTTGTTCTTTATTGTTTACATCTTTTATAATCGTTGTACTTTAGGTATGGAACAAGCCAGTGAAACTCAAAAACAAAAAAGGAGCTTTAGAACAAATAACCATGAAAATGACTTAATCCTTCATAAGCGAATATCCCTACTAGATGCTCTTATTGGGAAAACTATCAAATTGACAACCTTGGATGGAAGGGATATCAAGATCTCGATCTTGTGAATCCGGGTCATGAGGAGGCTATCTCCAATGAAGGAATGCACATCTCAAAAAAACCTGGGAAAAGAGGGAACTTAAGGATCAAGTTTGGTATCAAATTTCCATCGAGGCTCTCAACAGATCAGATTATCTGATCTTAGGAGAGTTATGGGAGGAAGTTGATGCAATGCTGTATATAACACGTTCACCATTAGAATAACTTTGTGCATATTAGGAAGATAGTTTGAAGGAGTGTTGGAGCTATTTAGTGGTATCGAACCCTATGGATACAGAGCTGATTCTAGCTTTTTGCTTTGTCTGCCAGTTAGTAGCTTCTACCTTTGATTTGAATCTTCAATAGGATGATCTAAACGTGAAGGCTTTTAACTGTGATTAGTGCAGAATATTTTACTGGATTATGTATGAGACAAATATCTCTAATGTTTATTTGTTTTTGATGATCATATGGATTACTATATCTTAGGATTTCTTTAGCTTTTCAAATTTGTGTTACTTGAATTCCTAATTTTACACCTAATTGCTGATTAAGATTTGCTTGTAACTTGTTGAGATTTTGGATAGGTGAATCTGCTCAACATTCTTTAATGGTCTACTTGAGCTAGTCACAATTTGTCAAATTATTGTGTATCTGCATATTGAAATCATTCGAGTGGCTTTAGTTAGATAATAATTACCTGAACTTTTTTGCACAACAGAGAGAATGTGTTGCAAGGATGAAAATTATGCCATGGTTATTTGTTCTATACATTTTGTTTCATCATATTGTGGTTAAAATATTATAAACATGTATTTAAAATACTATTCAAACCTTTCTAATTATTAAACAGGTTTCACTTAAACTGTTCAGAGGGTTAAAATGGTAAAATACTACTATTTAGACATTTTGAAAAAATTAATTATCAAACAACATTTTTTCATTCAAACACAATTCTGGACAGATGCTCTATATTATTCAGATGTCTAAACTGTTCAGATCTTGACACTCAGTTTTATCAAACACCACCTAACTGGTCATTTAGTACATCAACACATGTCCCACTATGGTTATGAGTGGAAAGATAAAAATAATGTTATTTATTCATCTACATGTGCATATCTGAACTTGCTTTGGTACTGTACTATTAGTTACATGGCATGCAGTTAATATTAAATACTTTTAATACTATAATATTTATTTGTTAATTATACTATAATATATTATATTTAATTTAATATTCATAAAAATTAAATATTATTTAATATGGTCAATAATAATTTAAAATTTTGATATTTCTATTAAATTATTATATTTATTTTTCATAAAAAATAAATATTATTTTAAGATTATCAGTAAAAAAATAAATATTATTAGTAAATATGTTGAGTTTTAATGTACATAAAATTTCATTGTTCAATGTACTTTTAAAGAAAAATAAATAATGTATAAATTGTACACCGTGAACGACTTGTCACCATACGGACGTCATAGTGGGCGCCTTATTGCCTAGGTGTCGGTTAGCTACCGACGTGCCTCGCCGAGGCGTCGTGACAACTATAATTTTAAGTGTGTCTTAAATGAAAACAATCAACATAAGCAAGCAAGAAAAAATGTGTTTCATCTGCAACCAACGAGACTTAGAAGCGATTGTTGTTGTTCTTAACCACAAAAGGAAGAAAAACTTAAATCGCATAAAGAAACAAATTGGCAAGACATTTTGAGTTAATGGGTCAAATGAAATACAGGATCATATTCTTTCCTCAGCGACAGATTCCTCTTTTGTCTTTAAGACACCTATACAAGTTCCCAAGCACAAATCTCAAACAAGACAATAGAGAAAGAGAAGAGGGTGGGGATATGGGGTTGGCTGTTGGTGTCACACCAACAATGATTAATACCAAATATGAAGCCTTTCTTTTCTTTGATACGTAACTTTGGCCCCAAATATGGGATGGCCAAAGATGAAGCATATATCAAAAAGAAAAATAAGCTTTCAATAGGTAAGACTTACCAAAATCAGCAGTGAGGGTCCATCAAAGTAGAAAAAAACTAAAATATAAACAAACAGAATTCCTACTGCTACGACATTATGCAAACAAGAAATAGCAAAAACTGACCTGTGATGATCAGCTCTACTCCTCGACAGACCAATTGTACTCACAAACTCATCTTCAGTCGATGTTACAGAACCTTCATCAGAATTTGAAGTATCATAATTCAAACGGTGGCTTCCTCTTCTTGACTCACTGGCTCTTGATCTTCTTCTGTTTCTAGAAGTTCTAAAGTTATCAAATACCTGATACAAGATACAAGATGTCCACCAGTTGCCTTCATCCCCAGGGAAGTCTTCGAAATCATCCCCGGAGTCATCATCTCCATACTCAATCACATAGTCCCCCAGTACCACCCCACGTGGAACTTCTGAATGTATAGTGTTTAAAACATCAATGATCTCTGAAGATTGCTGGAAATTTTCCCAATCAAGCTGTCGTGCAGGATCAATTTTTGAAGGTCGTGCATGAGGGTGCTCTAGCTGAGCATGTTCCCTGAGTTCATCATAGGTGCCCATAAATGCACACTGTTCCTCTTCACAACAACGCTTTTTCTCGTCTAAATGTTCACGGGCCATTTTCACAACAACCCATCCTGTAACTTCTCCTCTACACAAAGGACATATAGGCTTGCCAGTGGCTTCTAAGTTATTCGTGTTAGTGCTCTCAATCGGAATGGACGTTGCATTAGATGTTGAAGGCAATGGTGATGCAGATAACATCCCATGCGCACTTTTAAAACGGTCCAAACAATTTGAATGCAAATGATCAGTGTCACATACAAAAGGCCGGCATCCTTTCTCATAAGATGAGCATTGGAGGAGAACACTATTATGAGGGAAATCCAAGCATATAGGACAACTCACATCTTCCCAATCAGTATTCAGCTGAACCACTTCCATATTGGAAGTGCTGGGTTAGCTAGATTTCCTACAGAAGTCACAGGCAAATCCAATGATACAGAGCAGGCCTTTCACTTCTTGAGTTAAAAGGAATACTTATCAAGTTGGTCAACAGGTTTTCAATGTATGCAGTACTAAAAACAACTGCACAAGATAAAGATTCACCACATTTGGTCAAGTTGAGAGAATTTGTATTGTTGAAAATGTAACTACCTCTTACACTTCGTGAACTTTTTAGTGCAAAAATGATTAAACAAGCTACTCATGAATGAGTACTAAAAGAAATATGCAAGCTTAACAAGGATGCAAGTAAAAATGAAAGACACTGAATCAAAAAAGTACATATATCGAAATTATTTAATGTTCAACTAGATCAGATCAGTTGAATTTCACATCCTCAGTCATAGAATGAAGCAAACACAGTTTTTGCACAAGTAACTGTTATTGAATCTTAGGTTTCAAATACGGTAACCATAATGATTACAATATATGTAATGCTTTCACCATGAGTAAGTATATTGATCCTATTAACTGATTCTAACTTTGGGTGTTAAGATATGTTATTGGAAAATGACAAGAAACATTACATAACATTTATTGTAATCAAGTACAAAGATATGCAATGAATTGTTTTTACAAGAAATGTAAAAATAAGAAAGAAAACATAAAGGAATTTCTTTATAACTTTCCAGAGCCAAATTTTTTATTAATTTAACATAGTCATGTGACCTATGTTGCACCTCGGAGGGGTGAAGCCACCATTCCCATAATAGAAATCTCAAGCTTCCAGGGATTTTTATCAACTCAATTATAAATTCTGGTGTAATTGTGCAAAACTGAAATGGGCAGTAAGAGAATAAGACTTCAAGGGACTGCTTTGGTGGGATTTCGGGGCCTACAGAAAAATATTTTGAGATCTGATTGCAAAGTTAAATGTAAAAAATAACGAGAAAAGAATTCAAGTAGAAGAAACTAGAAGATGAAAGTGGAGGATAGTCTATCCATCAGACCTAGGTTCTTAATCTTAAGCATCACAACCAAGAGAAAAACACATCACACATCTTGTATAATCTGAAATGATTCAATTTCTCTCAACTTTATCCCTTCATTCCCTGACCACATTAAAAATACTTATAAGACCCAGTTGAACCTTCTAGCCAATAGCCACTAACATCATTTTGTATTGGACTAGTTACATTCAATCCATATGGGGACAAAGGACAAAATACAATGAAAAAAAAAGAGACCATGGACTGCATTTAGTGAGTCACTTGGAATACTAAAAGACTCTTTGACCATTCTATAATAAACTCAAATGACTTAAACTTAAAATACTAAGATACTAACACGACTATTTTAGAGACTGTAAAATAGACTCTAAGGCTATGTTTGTCTGCAATGATTATACTTAGGATATGACTATTAATCCCAAGTGTCTTGTTTGTTTTCAAATTTGAACTTGAGACTATTAGTCCAAGGATTATAAACCGACTTAATATGGAGGACTATTTAATATCATATTCAACTAGGTATTATAATTCCTACCATTTGGGAATAAAAATTTCTAGACAAAATTAACCTCAACCTTTTTCTAAAATAACCATAATATCCTATTCAATTCATTTATCGACCTGGATATAAAATCTCCTCTTTTTGTCCTCTCCTCGTCTTGCCCAACTCTTCTCGCTCGGCGGTAATAACCTTCATAGGATGATTTAGTTTTCTTTCTTTTGTTCAAATTGATTTTTCTAGTGAGAAGCCTTCATCTCTCTTTCTTCTAATATGCATTGTTTAGCTAGGTTTGTGTAATTTTACTTTGTATTCGTTTGATTTAAGATCTGAAATTAAATTGTGTGAAATTAAAATCTGATATAGTTGTCACTCTTTCTCTCTCCCTCCTGAATACACTGATTTGAACTTTTTATTCTGAAATCATCTCTTAAAATTTTCAGATTTGATAATAATATTATGTTTGTTTTGCTGAGAGAAACAAACATAATAATTCTAAGTTTAGGGTTTTAATAACCAATTAAGGTTTCTAATTCAACTTCAATTTTAACGTTCAAGCTTTGGTTCTGTTTCAGATTTATTTGAACTTATGTTGAATTGGACTTTTGGGTATTGCTCATTATACGAAGTTGGGTCAGAAATTTCATTTTTTTCCTAGATTAAGGAGGTCGACTAAGTGTTCTGCTGCTGGGTTTCTATGTTCTATTTAAATTTCAATTTATTGTTTTTGGATAATTTTTTTAAATGTGTGTGCACTTATATTATTCGGTGATACTCTGTTTTGGTTTTAGGGTAGAATATTGATATTATTTAGTCTCCTTTTGTTATACCTTTGCAATGCCTAGTGCTTGCTAGTCTTTTTTAGCTCATATATAAAGCGAGTAGTATTTTCCTAATATAGTCCTGTTTAATATTTTGTTGAATTTGCTAGTCAAATTTTGTACACTCTGTTTTCATGTTAAAATTGCTTGATGCTTTTAAAAGGCAAATCCTTTTAAAAACCATTCCTGAGAGAAGTTTGACTATTTACCATTCATACTCTCTCTTTTCATGTATGATAATATAGACGGGCGTATTTGCATCCCTACCATTCACAAGGGAAAAGCAAATGCAGACTTATCTGCAACTGCCTGCTTCTCCAAAGATATTTATTACAAAATCTTTTGTTGTTCTCATGTTTCATGAATTTCCAAAGAAGAGGATTTTGATAAGTTTAGTATTCCCTGTAATACTAAATGTAGGGCTGAGCAAGTAACCAAATTGGAACCGAAACCGCACCAAAAATCGCACGAACCGCACCAACGGTTCCGGCGTATGTGGCGGTTTTAGGTGGGTTGAATAACCAAATTTACGGTTCCGGTTTGGTTACTAGCCAAAACCGCACACATAAAACCGAAACCGCACCATGTATGTGTATGTATGTATTGTCTCTAGTAAATTCTAAAGTTATTTTCACTTGAACACACTCAGAGAAAACTCCAGTCTTGCATTGTCATTTTTTCACCAATTGAAAGAAGATGTTAGAGGTTATAGAGTCAAAAATTAAGCAATTGGGTTTTGGAATTTTGAATTTGTTTGATGCGTTATTGGAGGGGCTTATAGCTAAGGGGCTCGAGCACTTGATGCATTGGTTAATGTAAATGCTATAATATTAATAGTCTAATATATTATTTTTCAAATTAGGTATAGTTAGGATTATATTCTATAAGTCTTCCCTGCAATATATGAGATAGAATTTCATTCTATCTCCAATATATACTTTTAATTTTTGGAGAACTAGATAAACATTCTTGCTTTTTATCGAATATATGGTCTCCGTTGTTTTATATAGCGTATGTTTTAGTTTTAAAGCATGCTTGATATAATTCTCATTGCCGACTCTGTCACTAAGTTAATTGCTCGATGTAAGTTTTATGTTAAATTTTATTGAAGGCTTAAGACTTTTTTTTTGTTTCAATTGGTTTTGGAACCGAAACCGCACCAATTAAAACCGCACCGCACACTTTAAAACCGCACCGCACCAATCACAAGCGGTTTCGGGTGCGGTTTTGAATTTTTCAAACCGCACCTGAGCGGTTTCGGGTGCGGTTTGGACTTCAAACCGCACCATGCTGACCCCTAACTAAATGTTAATTGTTGAATATGCACCCTTTTTCTGTTCATTTTTTCAACGGAAAAGCAAATGCAGACTTATCTGCAACTGCCTGCTTCCCCAAAGATATTTATTACAAAATCTTTTGTTGTTCTCATGTTTCATGAACTGCCACAGAAGAGGAATTTGATAAGTTTAGTATTCCCTGTAATACTAAATGTTAATTGTTGAATACGCACCCTTTTTTGTTCTTTTTTTCTTTTTTTTAATCTTCGTATTAGCTGGGAAGCTTGATGTTCTATTTTTATTTTAATTTGTTATGATTTATTGAGTATCTGATATGTAAGAGGCAATGTGATCCTTCTCTTCAATCATAGAACCGTCTCTAATTTATTGTATATGCATGCGCATGTAACTCTTGTTTCCTATTTGTTTTCTAATTTATTTTTATCTTCATCTTAATTTGCCGAATGGTAGCAATCTTGGCACAAATTATGAATGCTTCTATGAGTAACTTGGAAGATTTCTTAGTACTGCAACAATTGTTGCTCCATTTGTGTACAATCTTGTCATTGTACTTGCATGTGATGCATCTACTAATTAATCTACATAAAGTTAACTTCTTCACAAATTAGTAGAGAGAGAAGATTGATTCGAAGGGGGAGAGGAAATGATTATTTGAATGATACCATAAATGTTGGGGACATGACACTCAGAGAGCAACTCCAAATGAATAGAGATATATATGGCGTGTTATGTCAGTTACTTCGTACACACGGTGTTCATGATTCAAAACATGTGATTGTTGAGGAACAATTGTCCTTTTTGCATATACCATAAGAACAAATTGATCAAACATACCTATCGAAGGTCAGGTGAGACTGCAAGTATTTTAATAATGTTTTAAAAGGGGTTTTACGTTTGCAAGAAGTGCTTCTTAAAAAAGTTGAACCAATTACTGAAACATGCATTGATTATAGGTGGAAATGCTTTCAGGTAAATTTCAACTTAGATAATCAAAATAATTTCATTTGCATGCAATTGTGTTCTAATTAGTTTTGAATTTAATTTTTCTTTGTTTAGAATTGTCTTGGTGCTCTTGATGGAACCTAGATTAGGGTCAGGGTCCCCCCGAAAGAGCATCCAAAGTAGTAGAAAGGGTGATTGCGACCAACATATTGGAAGTATGTACGCCAGACATGATGTTCACTTTTATCTTGTCGGGTTGGGAAGGCTTTGTTGCAATGGTAGAGTGCTTAGAGATGCCATAACTAGGAAGAATGGACTAAAAGTGCCTAGTGGTAAGATATAGTTTTATACCGAGTTAAAGTCAAAAAATCATTGACGTTCTAATATAAAAGAAACTAAGGGCATGTATTGAATTCAGGATATTATTATCTTTGTGATGTTGGATATACATATGGTGAAGGGTTCTTAGCTCCACATAGGGGACAACGATATCACTTGGCTACTTGGCAAAATGGGAGGCAACCTACCTGTCCAGAAGAGTACTTCCATCCTAAGGAGTCCTTCATTTTATCCTTATAACACCAAATGCCGTATTATCACTGCGTGCGTTCTTCTGCACAATTTGATTCAAAAAGAGATGGGGATGATCCGCTAGACGCGGTGCAGGATGATATGGATGCTGCAAACAATCCTTCTGCAATAGACTTGGATGCTAATTTGATTGACACTTGTGAAACATCCAATCAATGGACTGAGAAAAGACGTCAAATGGGCATAACAATGTATAATGAGTGGAGGGCAGTTAGAGGTCTTCCCCCATGACAAGGGTGAAGCTAGAAGAAATTCAGAATTGTTTCTTTGTTTATTAAAATTAAACTAAAACTTGGAATATCCTAGTGTTGTGTGACTTGTTAGTATGATCATTTTGTGATTATGTTTTATTAAACTAAAACTCAGAATATCCTAGTACTTATGTTGATAATGCACTGTGGTACATCTATTCTCTCTGTGTTGTCTGTACGTTCAACTTAATGCATATAGTATCTATTATATTCAGGTTACTTTTTGGTTATGTAAAGCTTTGTTAATAAAATTGTGAATGTAACTATTATCTTCTATAATTATTCAGCCATAGAGTCATCGTCTTCAAGTCAAAAACACTTGAGAGACGTAAGGAATAGAAGGCGTAGGACATTTATTGAAGAGAAAGCACTTGTAGATTCTTTCCACCACATCATTGCAGAGGGCTTCAAGTAAGACAACAGCCAATTTAGAAATGGCCATGTGGCAGAACTGGAGAAAAATATGCTGAAAATTTTGCGCACTTGTAGATTCTTTCTACCACATCATTGGAGAGGGCTTCAAGTAAGACAATGGCCAATTTAGAAATGGCTATGTGGCAGAACTGGAGAAAAATATGCTGAAAATTTTGCCCAACACCAATTTGCATGAAAGGCCACACATCGAATCCAAGAAAAAAACAAAACTATGGTATTTATGGTGCTTTGAGACTTGAGTACTAGTGGCATTGCATGGAGTGTGAGCAAAAAAATGCTTAATATAGAGGATGAGGATGTGTGGACATCTTACTGCAAGGTAATAATTTTTCACTCTTAACCACAATTATAACCAACATACATTTCCACCTTGAAATAATTTTTCATGATCAATGAGTATTGTATTCATGTGCATCTTATAACTAGTAGTTTTTTTAAGTAGTTTATGTTATAAAAGTCAAAATTTATCTTACTGTTAGTGGAGTTGGTATAATTTGTTGTTTCTGATTAATACTTAAAACTATCTGTTTGATTTTGCTTCTAATATTTGCTTCTAATGTTTGAATTTTTTTTAAACTTATTTGTTGGAATCTAATCTATTTTGGTTTTGGTTTAAGTTATTATCGATTTGAACTTTTGGTAAAGTAGTCGGTGAGAATCTGATTGAAATGCATTTCGATAAGGATTTTATTTGTTTTGATTAGAAAGAGTAGAGGCATATTATATAGCTATAGATGTGGTGCTTGTTTTCTGAGTTGTGGTTGTGAAATGTATCTATATTCCATTAAGGTGAAATTTCTAAAATCTGAACTTTGGTTAAAGCAGATTTCAAGTTTCATGGTAGAAATACTTGGATTTTAACTTTTAGACTATTTTGATTTGGGTTTCTTTGTTGGTTTTATATCTACTTAGAATCTTAAACTTCAATTTGACCTCCTCTCCCTGTTACATTTGATATTCAGCGTATTAGGGAGAGAGGGAGAGAGAGAGAGTAAGTCAGCTTCTATAACACAGTAAGCTTGTATCAGCTTTGACTATTGCTGATACACCTTTTATACAACAAGGACGAATATGAACTTTAAGATTGGCATGATTCTTATAACTAGTAGTTTTTTTTAGTTTATGTTATTCATATTTGTATCGACATAAATTACATGTTCATGTAAATTTTGAGATTGAAACTATTTGAAATTGACTTTATTTTGAGTTTAATTGTGTAGAAAGATCCTGATATAATTAAGTTGCAGAACAAGTCATTGACATGGTATGAGGATTGGCAACAAATTTTTGGTAAGGATAGAGCTACAGGAGAACATGTTGAGGCTCCTAGTGATGTAGTGGTGGAGTTAGATAAAGAGGAAGCTGAAGGTGCTCAATTTTCATGCTCTACGGGTGATTCTAATGCAACTAAGGAAAAAAAAGCTTAAGCATCAAGATGTGCTCCTTGAAACTGTGGAAAAAAATGAACGATAGTCTTAATAGTTTGATCAACGCCACTGCCCAGTACTTGGACTTATGACTCAAAGGATTGGCTATGACTAGGGCTTGGCCAAATCGAGCAGAGATGTGTATGGTATCATTGACAACATTGGCACTTTCACTGACGAAGAGAAGATAATGGCTGCAGCAACCCGGCTGATGTCGACATTTTCCTAAGTTTGCCAATTGAGATGAAGCAATATGTGACAATGAAGTTGGCCAGCCAGATTTAAGTCATTTTGGCACAACATTTAACTGAAGTTCTAAATTTTATTTCAAAACAATGCTTAGATTTAGTTACTGTCAAAAACATTTTTTTTTCTTTTCAGTTAATGATTGAACATATTTATTTTATACTTTGGAGTTTAAATGAAGATATAGTTATAGACTTTAAATTTTGGTGGCCAAGTAAAATAGCTAATCATAATCTTTCTTCTAATTTTAGTTTTGGTGATTTCTAATGAAATTTTATTATTTCACATATCTTGTATTTTGCACTATTTATTTGTTAATTTATGTGCTAATTTATGATAATTTGATTCTCAAATATTCCACATAGGAAGAGCATGATGAAGCACTGTGAACTCACCAACTTATTTAAGTAGTATATAAAAGTTTATAATTAATTGTACATCATTTTTTTGATGTATTAATAAGTTTAAATTATAGTTTAAAATATGTTATTATTGATAAATTTATAATAGTCCAAACAATATTTTTTTATCCAATTCTTTAATTAATTCTGGAAAAAAAACATA
Organism: Panax japonicus; assembly: GCA_020205505.1. NCBI lineage: Eukaryota > Viridiplantae > Streptophyta > Magnoliopsida > Apiales > Araliaceae > Panax > Panax japonicus. The sequence continues at coordinate 77,993,718 of CM035094.1, forward strand.
ACATGTGATTATTTTAAATTATCACATGAATAATCCATAAAAAAACATGTAACTAGGAATAGTCTTGACTCTTGGGTTATAAACCCCGGATTATAATCTTTGCAAACAAACATAACTTAAGAAAATTAAACCTCATAATATATATCCTATCAAAGTTGATTTTAGTCTTACTTGAATAATTCACAATCTCCATAGTAAAATCATCAAGATTTTGTAATGAAAAAAAAGAGAGAAACATGTGAAAAGTGAAAATAAATTTTCAAAAGCAGATGAAGAGACTCAACATAAAAGTATCTTTATATGTTCATGTCTCATTAATTCATATGTATGAGTCATTTTTTTCTCTTGCTAACAGCATTCCAGGTGATACAAGAAAATGCAAGTTTAAGCAATCAGATTGAAAAGGAAAATCAGAATATGGACATAATTCTCAACAAAGTACTTAATCAACAAAAGGTTTTAATAGTCAACACGAGCCTCTAGTGATATAATTAGAATTAAAATGTCAAAAAATTAACATTTCTTCTGTCATTTCTCAGAGTGAAACACATCACCAACGCCATCAATCTATCACTAGATAGATGTTTTCTAGAGAACTGATGCAGCCTAGAGCATGAAAGGACACGATTATTATTTGACCCATTATCCAATGTCCAAATTTCTTGTTGAAAAACAAAGCCAAGTCACCAAAAGGGTGGTAAACAAGCAAACCGCACTGTTGTTCTCAAATGGACATAAAAGCCTAAAAAGTACTTCAACCATTCCACAAAAAAAGTGCCATATTGACTTTTTGAAAACAATTTGGAAAATTCAAAAATTCAAAATACAACTAATTCAAAATTGTATAAGTATACAAATAAAATTCTTACGAAAATAAATCACAAACTTTCAAAACTTACATTGAATCACATCAATTCTTAAATGAAAAATTTGCAAATTGACTTCAAAAAGTCAAAGTGATGCTCTTTTATGGATCAAAGGGATTATAAATTAATTCAATGATCAATGTAATGCCCACTAAAATGCTGCTATGTAATTTATTTAGGTTGTTTCAGTGTGACCCAATTCGTCACTGCTCCTACAAATCCCGAACTGGGTCGCACAGCCCAGGACTTCAATTCGCCATATTTGACAATCCATTACAGATTCCGAGCAAAAAAACCACTAGAAATGAAGATAAATGTTTAAGCAAACAGTGTAATCAAACATGAAATTAACAAAACCTGGTATTTTACGGTTGAAGTGATCGAGGTTGAATCGAGTCGCTTTTTAACTGTGAGAAAGGAAGAGATTGCCGTTGAATTGAATCGCCATTAGCTGAGGGAATGAGAAGTCTTCTCGAGGCGCCAGCCGTTAACTGATATATAAAGGATAGAGAAGGTTAAGAATAAGGGGCTCTTGAGGGGATTCTCTCGGTTGCGTATCGAATTAGGTTGATTTCCCATTATTATTATTTTGTCATAAAGTCATAAATTTAATTTCTCTTATACGAAAACATTTCGTTAATATATATTACTATCACATAAAAGTATCGCATACAACTCACATATTGCATGGATAACATCCATGAATTTGTTATTGATATTTATTGTTCAGTTAAGTGTAAGGCTGTAAACGAGCTAACACAGTTCAGACTCGACTCGAAAAAATACGAGCGAGACTCGAATTCGTTAATAATATGATCCAAATCTGAGCATTAAAAATAGTTCGAATAAAAATATGAGTAGAATATGAGCAAGGTTATACTCGACTCGTTTAAGATTCAAACTACTCGAATTTTTGATTGTGATTCGATACATACTCGGTTAATCATATTCGATTAGATGTTCGATACATTCTCTTATAATATATATAAATTTAAATTAAAGTAGGATAATTAGTTATTATTTTGTTTTATTTTTAATTTTAATTGTTATTTTATATTTGTAAATTACAATAATAAATATATTTTCTCATTTTTAAGTAAAATAACAAATTTAATTTATAATTATATTTATTATAAAACTAGTTATTATGTGGTGACTCGAATTCGAGCTTGAATTTGAAGCTCGTGAGTAGTTTGAATAAATATTCGAGTCGGTCGGATTGAATTCGAGTAATAAATATTCGAGGCGAGTCGAATCTTAGTAGGATTTTTCAAATATAATTCGAATTCGAGTACGAATTTATCATTTTGAGTCGAATTTGAGTAGTTCTCTGTTCGCTCCGGTTCGACTCGTTTACACCCATAGTTAAGTGGTTCATGTCAACAACAAATTCATGAGTGTCACCCCATGCAATATGTGAGCATTATCTGATAGTAATCTATCTAACAAAATATAATTGATTTTGAATTCCTCGCTCATCCAAATAAATTATCTGGGCCGTTCAAAATTTGGGATAAATCCCACCGTGTGACGCCCCCAAAATAGGTTTACAACACCCATTCTGAGTCGTCAAATACATAGTACAGAAACAACTATAACTTTATTAATACAACTGTCGTGCAAAATACGATAACACTTAAACTGTGTGTTTAAATACAAATATTGTCATCTAGACAATATCCACACTTAAATAAGTCCTCGTTACAATTATCGATACATTATTTTATAAAATAGTGAGGACTACTAAAACAACTTCTAAAACCATCATTTCACACCCCGACTAATACTCGCTACATTCTCGCCTCCTGAGAAGAAAAATGGAACAAAAAAGAAAAGGGTGAGCTCAACTAGCCCAGTAAAGAACATTATGACTAAGATAATATAGAACAAATTATCGTTAGTCCTCAACAGAAAAAAATCTAATAAAATACAATAGACAATAAGTTTTAAATCAATATTCGCAGCGGAAATAATAATTCATTAGAAGAGTTAAGTAGACAATAAAATATACTATCTTCTATATATTAATTTAAAAGTCCATCGTCAATATTTTATCCATGTAACATCAGTCAACATATATCTGGAATCAAATATTCATTTTTGTACTACAGGCCAAAGATATTCATCAGTTGGTCATGTTCATCTAAACACATGTTCATCTTTGCACTACGGGCCAAAGATATTCATCAGAAATCATTCATCTTTGCACTACAGGCCAAAGATATTCAGTAATATCATCATTTAGGACTGAGGATGATGAAAAATATTTTAAAGAAAACGAATCCAGTGAAACAAAAGAACAAATATTTGAAATTCTTACTACAGTTTTATCCAAGTTCAATAATACTCTATAATAACCAATTTTGAAACAGAATTCAAAAATAAAGATCAAAACACAGATACAATCAAAGATAATAATCATATTAGACATCTTGCACAAAAAGAAGAAAATTTTATTTTTCGGTGAATAGTACTGTATTCGTGAATAGTGCCGTATACGTGAATAGTAACCCCGACACCAAAAAATTCTAAATTTGATATAAAAAATTAGACCAGTATTTCGGCATAATGATATTGAAGAAAATAATATTATTTAAGAAGAAAACAACATCCCTTACCTCGCAAAGATAGTACTTCTGACTGAATATCGGATATAATGCTGAAAGAAACTTGCACCATATAGCAACACTCAAAGTATCAAAATACTCATAAAAATATGCTCGATATTATAGAGAAAGAAAACTTCAGATTCTGGTGTGATTTTCAATTCTAACCTAAGCACCCTATTTATAGGAAAATGCTTAGAACACCAAAGTAGAAAATTTAATAAAATATTATTATATATAAAATTTTGTCACGCCCACCTCTTGAATCTGAATTCAACACATTTCTAACACATGCAAGACCCACTCAACTCACCAAAAACGTTTTTCTTAAAAATAATAATTAAAACTTCAAAAATCAATTATTACGGGCTATAATCAAATTCCAGTCAAAAATTGGGGTCCACAAACATGAAAAATAAGTTTTTAGTATTTTATGTAACAAAAATACTCTTCCTCATTATTTACTCGTATATTCCACATTCATTATAAAAATATCACCATTATTATATTATTATAATATAATAATAAATTATTTTATCAGAAAATATAAAATATCAATTTTCAACAATTGTCACATTAAAAATTTTCTCCATCCATATCCCCATAAAATGAATATTTTCCTTATCATATAAATCAATAATTAATTATTTATAAATAATACTACAGAATCACAATAATGACAACCAGGCCGTTCCCAGGAAAGAGGGGGCTTTCTAATAAAAATTTCTCCTTACTAGCGCACAATTAGGTGACCAAACCTCTCCTTAGCTCGAATTTGACTTGTTCGTATACGCCTTTGGTGCCACCGTTTCAGCTGGACTTGACTTCACTATACGACAAAATCGAGCTAAATGACCTTCTCTTCTTGAAATTTCCACTTCTATTATCTTGGTCATGATTACCACAAAAGTGGTTACCATTCTTGGCATGATAATTTCTCTCGCGATGGTTATCATTGTTCCGATGGTCGTTGCCATCGGTATGATTATTATCGTGTTGTTGGTCGTTACCTTTTGGTTGAGCTAACTCATTATCGTGCTCCAATAACTGAGCCATATTCACAATATCTGAATATAAACAAAGTTTATGAGAAATGAGGTATTGACGTATTTCGGGTTTCAAGACTCGCAAAAAAATTCGTGTCATTCTCTCCTCATTATCGACCAAAGGGGATGCAAACCGAGATAATTCCGCAAACTTAGCCTCGTAATGCAACACGTTCATATTGTTTTACTCCACTGCACATCTCAAAATTTTTAGATGTCATTCTCAAATACAGTCACAAAACAAGGGTTAATTAAACAAATTAACATATCATATATTATCCCTATATTCTGACCGACCAATTAAATACCAATTAAACTTAGGTAGGTCATACTAGCGAAGGAATTCCCCATCTCTCCCCTCCTAGTTCTTGTCTCACATCTCAGCCAAAGATCATATCCCTAAGCTTTGATACCAACTGTGACGCCCCCAAAACAGGTATACATCACCCATCTTGAGTCGCTAGATACATAGTACAGAATTCAAATACAACTGTCGTGTACAATACGACAAAACATAAACTGTGAGTTTGAATACAAATATTGTCTATTAGAGAGTATACAAACTCAAAAGGAGTCCTCATTACAATTATTATCACATTATTTCACAGAATATTGAGGACTACTAATGCACCATCTAGGACCATCACTATGTTCCCCGACTAGTCCCAGCTACGTTCTCATTTCCTGAAGAGAACAGTGAAAGAAAGGGTGAGCTCATCTAGTCCAGTAAGAAATATTATGACTAAGATAATGCAGAATAATTTATCGTTAGCCTTCAACAATGTTAAACTGATAAAATATAATAACTATCAAGTTTAACTGCAGTGGAACAAGGAATCCATTAGTAGAGTCAAGTAGGGAATAAAATATACTATCTTCTATAATTTAAAAAGTTTTTCATCATTTTTATCGCTGCGACTCAGCTTAATAAATAATTCACATCATTGAATCACCCCTGCACTACGGCCAAGGATATTCTTTAGTATCACGACCACGAATTATCCATGCACTACGACTAAAGATAATCATGTTTTCATCAACGGTCCTGATCATGCCATAAAATAATTCATCTTTGTACTACGGCCAAAGAGAATCCATAGCCATAATCATACCAAAAATTGTTCATCAATGCACTACGGGCCAATGAGGACTTTTACCATATCATTTGTAATATTACGGTCATGATTACACCGAATAATCCATGGTCATAATCATACCAAGTCCATCTATGCACTACAGGCCACAGATGACTTTCAACAAAATATAAACATGTGGATGATGACAATAATATAAGAATTCAATAAAAACAAGTTCAATAATTAATTTATCTAGGAACTGATAACGTCCAAATTGCCAACATGATACTGCTTTGTAGAGTAAAATTCAAGAATGCTCAGAAGAATATTTCCATGAAAAAATACTGGATGAAGCGCAAATATCAAGGATATTTCACTAATTTATGGAGTATAGAAGTCAAAGTTTTAAGCAACTGAGTATAATAAAGAATGAAATAATAAAAGAAATCACCATGCATGCGATAGACCGCACAGGCAAGTTATTCCAACAGAATAATAAATAACGGAACCAAGTCCAGCGTAAAATGCACAGACATGATATTCCAACAGAATAATAAAGAATGGAACCAGGTCCGGCGTAAAACGCACCGACAAGATATTCCAACAGAAAAATAAATAACGGAACGAGGTCCGGCGTAAAACGTACAGACAGGATATTCCAACAGAATAATAAATAACGGAACCAGGTCTGGCGTAAAACGCACAAACGTGATCTTCCAACAGAATAATAAAGAATGAAATATTAGAAGAATTTCACCATGTATACAGTACTTTGCATAGACAGGTTATTCCAACATAATAATAAAGAATGGAATAACAGAAGAATTTCACCAAGTATAGGGTAGCCCGCGTATACAAGTTATTCCAATAGAATAATAAAGAATGAAATAACAGAAGTTCTCTTCATAAATAAGAAAGAAATAGTACCTCTTATGAGTACAACAAACAATATTCCCTACCATAAAAAAAACTAGATACTGGAATAGTGAGGTAGCAGACTTCTTTTCTTCTTTCTCTTTATAATAATTGCTCTAAAGCTTTTGTGAATTGGTGAGAAATGAAGGAAGAATGAGCTTCTATTTATAGAAAAATATAGTTTCGATAATTGCACGTTTTGGGGCTCGAAATATTACAGCACAATACCTTCATCTTTTCCTTCATTTTTAATTTAGTCCTGCAAGTATTATCAAACTTGCACCACCTCCCATAATAGTAAATCATGTGAATGAATAGTAAATTATGTGACTCAATAGTTCTAATCATGTGATAAAAATAATTACAATATAGTACCTTCATCTATACCTCTATTTTTAACTTAGTCATGCAAGTATTATCAATTTTGCACCAACTCCCCTAATAGTACAAGAATGTGATTCAATAGTATACACATGTGAATAAATAGTTATATAAGCATGTGAATTAGTAGCAATTAATTGCTCATTTATCCGATAAATTACCCGATTTATCAATATAACCCCCAGACATCAATTATCATCGGAATAGATGTCGATTTTCACTAATACAAACAATTCCAACATAATGTAACTATTTTTATCAACAATGTAAATTTTGAAGTTTGACTTTTCCCAAAAAAAAGTCGACTGTTGACTTTTTGACCAAATAGTGAATTTCAAAAAATTTTGTGTTTATAGACTATATTTACTAATTTCATCGTTCTAGACTCAAATATCACGTCCGCGTCTCAAAATTCAACTCCGAACACAACTTCAATTTTAATAACATTCATCATTAATATTATAACTCACAATATTTAACAACCAGGTCGTTCCTAGGAAAGAGGGGGCTTTCCGATAAGGATTTCTCTTTATTAGGGTACAATTAGGTGACCAAATCTCTCCTTGACAGAACTTCTAGACATTGTCAATATTGCAAATAATAATATGAATAACTTTGCCGTCTCAATTATTGATTTAATAATATATCATATTATGCAGATGATACTGTAACAATAATTGAATCAATAATATGAAAGATATGATGCAACAATTACTGTAGCAATAATTGAGTATAACTGAGTGACTTCTCACGTAAGCATCAATAGTCAATACCGTGTGCTACCATGCAACCACGCGTATTACTGTACTTTTAACACCGGGTGTTTCAACAGTTAACGGTAAAACTTCCGCCGTTTATTTTCATAAAGTATTTTTGTCGTTTTCTCAATCTGACAATAATTCTGTTGCGGGGTTCACAAATGATTGTACCGTCGTACGGATATTCCCCGATAAAAAGAATATTCTCCGACCAATCGAATATTATATAACAACTTGTGTACTTTACAAAATTTATAAATACTACCCACAACTATAACATTATCTCAAATCCACACTATAATATTAAAAAAATTATTTCGAGCAAATTAAATATTTATTCATAAAATCTGGTGTCTCACAAATACCGTGTGCTACTGTGCAACAACGCTTATTATTTTGTTTTAACCACCGGGTATTCCAACAATATTAACGGTAACAATTACGCCGTTATTTATAAACAACTTATATTTGTCATTTTCTTCATCCAATCGCTTTTCGTAATGGGGACTACAAAAGACTACGTCGTCGTACGAATATTTCCCGACAGAAAGAATATTCCACGACCAAACGAATATTTTCCGACAACAATGAATATTTTATAACCACTTGCTTATTTGAAATATTTACGCATTTTACTCATAACTAACCACATTAATCAAATCAACACGTATTATTTCAAGATAATAAATAGAAAAAAATTAAATTTTATTTATTAATAAGTTGGGGTCTTACACACCGTCTATGACTCTATGTAGTGCCGGAGGCACGAGACACAACTAGTTATTTATATTATAATTGATTCTTACTAAGGAACTATTTGATAACCTCTAAATAACCCAAAATAGTCAAATATTCTTAAGCTACTTCGGTCAGTTGACTATTTGAATGAATTCTTACATATATATTCTTTACATTAAAACAACTTACCAATTAGCAATATCTTGATTTCTACACCATTAAATCTATAGATACATCCCTTTTAGGGGTGTTTGTTTAAAGCTAAATAGAGCTAAATGGTTGAATCAGTCAGTCATTCAGTGCGTTTGTTTTGAATAAAAATCGTATAAATTGCTGAATCGATCAGATTTTTGAGCTGAATAGCCAAGTGTAATTTTTTTGGCTGAATGAGTTAGATGACTATTGAATGAAGTATTTTAAATTTATTTTTTTTACAATATTAACTATTATATTAAATAAATTTATAACAATTTTGAATTTTTTTCAGATGAATAAATAATAAAAATCTGTTATTCAAATGTTTCAGACATGTCAATTAACAAATAACTTTTTTCATTCAGAATTCTGCTTCATTTAACTTAATCAAATTATTTAAACATTTATAGCTATTTCATTTAATTTTATCAAACACCCCCTTAGTCCCTTCTTCCCGAACGGAAGCCCTCCTTTTTTTTTTATCTTTATCTTTCTCACTCTATCAATACCTCTTTAAAAAGCAGAATTGAGGTGGGTTCTTCTTTTCCTCTCACATAAACTCAATTTTCACACACTTCTCTTAGAAAAAAAATACGTCTAATTCTAAAAAATATAAGTTAGATTGTAATTTCAAGGAATTATTTAAAAACTTTGTAGTCTTTGTTGAATTAAATTTTACTACTCCATCCGTTCAAGTTTATTTGTCATTGTTTAAACTTACACGCCTATAAAAAAATTATCTCTAAATTACTCATATTAACTACTCTATTAATTTTATTTAATTTTCTAACTTTTTTCTTGTAACAATAAAATAAAGAAGAGAGAAAGGGAAAAACAAGTAGTATGAATGTGCTTTTAATATGAAAGTTAATATTGTTACGTTTTTCAATGTATGTCATGTTATTTTCAATTACTCCCTCCATCCCATAGTTATAGGCTGATTTTTTTTTGAGATGTCCCAATATATAGGATACTTACTATTTATAAAATTTAGTTGGTTCATTGTTTTACTTTTATGCCCTTACAATAAATATTCAACTATTACCCTTTTTTTGAAGAAACAATATTCAATGTCATTATTTTTATCATCACATTTAATGTTGTTGTATTCTCTTTGGTTAACGTTTTATGGTTATGAACTTTAATGGTCAGTACACATCAATCAATGAAGTTGAGAGTTCCAGTGTGATAGGTAAGGAGTAATTAACTTATTCATTAATTTCATATTAAGGGGTATATGTGGAAAATTTATGTTAAAAATTGCCACTTAAACTGATTTTCTTAAACTATATGCCAAAAAAAAATCAGCCTATAACTATGGGACGGAGGGAGTAATTTTTTTAAGTTAAATAAGGGCAATTTTGAAAAAGTAATGTTAAAAATAGTATTAAATTGAAAAGAGGACAAATAGATTAGGACAATCTAAAAAAGAATTTTGGACAAGGACAAATAAACTTGGATGAATGGAATAGTAAAATTTAATTCAACAAAGAATAAAGAAAATTAAACAATTCCCTAAAATTACAATCTATCTTATATTTTTGGAAATGGAAATATTTTTTCCCAGAGATAAGTGTGTGGAAAGTGAGTTTATGTGAGAGGTAAAGAGGAACTCACCTCAGTTTCACTTTTCTAAAGAGATATTGATAGAGTGAGAAAGAGAGATGGAAAGAAAGAAAATTGATATTTTTACAAGTAAATTTGATAGTGTCACAAGTTTTTGTCTCATATGAGGTGGAACCCACTTACAATTCATGTAATGAGAAACTTGTGAAACTATCAAATTTAATTGTGAAAATATCAAATTCTCATTATTAATTTATTGTTTGTTTAATTGAAGCCAACACAACTAGTATTTTTATTTTTTTAATCTAAGAATTGGATAAACATGAAACCTTTAGCATGAAGTCAATTTGTTTTATCTATAAAAGTAATAGTAATACTGATGAAGAATATGGGCCAATTTGTTTTTTCTTTTATCATGATATATATATATATATATATATATATATGGAGAATGATCCATATCATCTATTTATTATAGATTAAAAAATGGCATATAGCATCTGTAAGACCATAACTTTTTATGAATAAAGATTTAATTTCTCTAAATATTATTTTTGAATAATAAGGTGTTGGTTTGATATAATGTTGTAGTTATGTGTGAAATGTGTAAATTTTACAAGGTAAACAAGTGATCATAAAATATTCGTTTTATCGGGAAATATTTTAGTCGGGAGATATTCTTTTTGTCGGGAATATCCGTACGACGACGCAATCATTGGTGGGTCACATAACGGAATAATAGTCGGATATAGAAAGTGACAGAAATAACCTTTTTATAAAAATAACGACAAAACTTTTACCGTTAAAACTGTTGAAATACCCGATGATAAAAGTGCAGTAATATGTATGGTTGTACAGTGGCACACGGTATTGCACAATATCTCTGATTATTGATTCTTACGTAAGAAGTCACTCAATAGTTGATACAGTAAAATTGCACAGTTTTTCATATTATTGGTGCACTAATTGTTATAGTGATAATTGAATAGTATTTTACATTATTGATTCAATAATTGTCATGATACAGTAACTCATATTATTGAGATCATATTATTAGATGACATTATTGTTAATGTCTAGAAAGTTCTATCGAGTAAAGGGGTTAGGTCATATAATTATGCGCCAATAAGGATAAATCTTTATCGGAAAGCCCCCCTTTCCTGGGAACGATCTGATTATCAGTATTTTGAATCTATAATATTAATTAGTAATAATTATTGAAGAATTGTAAATAATTAATGAATATGATAAGTAAGGATTTCTTTAAATTTTGACATAAATGGAGGAATTTTAGAATGCGACAATTGTTGAAAGTTGTTATTTTTTTATAAAATCATAATTATCTTATTCGATAATATATTTATATATTATTATAATATTACATTATAATAGTATAATGTGATAATATAATAGTGTAATTTTTGTAATTTAAATGATAATATTATTATATTTTTGGCATGTGAAATAAATGGAGTGAAGATGTTCAAATTGAATTAGTTTTCAAATTGAATTTGAATTCTTTTATTTTCAAAAATATGTGATAAATGGGGTGGTGAGCAAGTCGGTCTTGGTTGGCTTATTCAAGTTAGGTGTGCTGCAAGAAAAGTGTGGGTATGTGAAATTTTGTTAGAAGTGGTGTGCTACCACTTCCCTATAAATAGGTTGCTTAGCTAAACAATGAAACTCACATCAGAATCAAAAAGTTTTCTCTCTATAATTTTGAGTGTATTTCTTGTGAGTATATGTAATAACCGAGAAATTCATGAATAAATAATTATTTTAATATAATAAAGGAATGAATATTTATTTGAATATAAATATTAATGTGTTGTGAGATGAGTAATTAAATTAATTCGAATTGGATTTATACGAATTGAGAAGTGTGAAATTGTGATGAGAATTGTGAAATGCCTTGTGTGGCATAATGATGAATGAGGAAATTCACTAAGTGAATTAAAAGAGAAATAGTTGATTAAGAGGAAGACTAATTATGTGTAATTATATGATTCCATACAAAGAATGAATAAACTATTTGACTAGTAATATTACCAATATGAAAGTTAATTCATGTCATGTAAAACTAGTATGGTGATAGAGGTCGGAACTGGCTTAGAGCTAAACTAGTTTGGCACTGCCAAGGACCGGTGCAGCTGCGTTTTTCCAGTAGTACAAACTGGCGTAGCTGCACTAGTGGCCAGTATGTGATAAGTTGGTTTTTACTATAGAAATTAAATGGGACATTATTGTAATGTGTGTGACATTAATAAAAATTATATGATAAGAGTACATTTTAATGATATAAGATACCAAGTAGTACAATGAAATCATATGTGATATTTTAATACAGAAAAGATTAAATATATGCGTATTCCAGAAGCTGGGAAGGAATTACATGTGTAAAATGAAGAATTAATATTAAATAATGTTATAATGTGGTTAGGTGAGTAGTAAAAATAATTATGGGAGATGCCCGAACAATAATACCTTACTGCATTATTTTATTACGTGTACTTAATATACATGAATTATACGACGTGAGTACATAAATAATCCCTAATTTTCCTAATATAGTAACAATTGTACATAAAAATTACATTTTTGGGAAGTAAAGTAACTGAACTGAACAATTTAATCACGTTACTTGAAATTTAGCTCATCAGTTGGTCCAACAGTGCATGAACAGTAACCTATAGCCTAAATACGTAACTTTCAAGCAAGTAATAATTGGCTAGAAAGATGGATAAGGGTGGGTGGTTGAGCAACCCATTGTGAACCAGTGTGTTTTTCTTCTATATTCTGGTCTCAAACTTTCATGCAAAGCCAATGCCCAGTCCAAATTTCTTCTATAAATAGCAGTCCAATTCTTAGTGTTTACATTTCTTTTGTTTGTCTGTGAAAACTCTGATAATTTGAGATTGAGTGTTTGTTGTTCAAAGAAGAGGCTAACAATCTCAGAAGGGAGAAACTAAGTATACTAAGCTTCAAGAGGTATAAAAATTCTTACTTTGGTACTTAGTTGGGTTTTGCCAAATTCTTAGAATTACTTGAAATTCTACGTTAATCAATTGAATTAGCATGCTATCATGTGTTTAGGAAGTATGTTTTAGTTCTTAGTAGGCACAATAGATCTAGAAGGGGGGGATGAATAGATCCTTTTTTAATTTCAAATATTTCTCTTTTATTTTGTATAGCTAATGTTTTAGCATATGACAAACATAAGAATATTTTCAAGCACTGCGGAATACGTAAAAGATCCCCTTCATTGATATATTCATAATCATACATACATTCTTCGTAGAGTTAGTTTAGTTGTAAGCAGTTAAAACATACATGACAGTTATAACAATTAATATACATAATGTAAATGACATAAGGTAAAAGACACAAGGGGTTTTAATTGGTTCAAGGAATCAAGCTCCTAATCCACTCTCCTGCTTTCAACTAGCAGGATTTCCACTGAGGAAGGGCAGCACCCTGAATCACTAAGATTCCTTTAAGGCCAGCAACCTTGGGACTTCAATTCACTAAGAACTCTTCAAGGCCAGTAACCTTGGAACTTCTCTAGTTCCCTAGGAACTCTTCAAGCCCAGCAGGCTTGGAACTTCATTTAGTCCCTCCAGACAAGGACCCCTTAGGCCCTGACTTCTTGTTGTTGTTGTTGTAGTTGTTGGTGGTGGTGGTGCTGAGCTGCTAAGATGTCATTAAGCTTGATCATCTTTTGTTCTTAGCAGCTTGGTGTGGTCCTCTTTGTATTCTGCTTCGAGACTGAACCACGTCATATTTGGTGCAGCTGATCTTCTTCTGTTCTGCTCATCTTCATGTAGTGTCAGCTGTGCACCATCACCATTTCCTGAACCCTTCTTAACATATTGGAAGACATGGTTCTGCTCGTGCTCTATTTCAGCTTTGGGTTCATGGTGAATCGTACAGTGGCTCTTAGGATCTGCCTTGTGCTTTGCCACTCTTCTGAATGCTATCTTCTTGTCCTTCTCGGCTCTTAGCTTAGATGCCAATTCAAGTGGCATTCTCATCTTTGTTGAGTGAAGCTTTGATCTGTTTAAGTCCATCTTCAAAATTGTTTCACTTCCACCTTTGTAGTCTCACTGTCACTAAGACTTGTTCTATTTAAGCTCAGGTGGAACTCGTAGAGTCAACGTTAGCATTCTACCAACTCAACGATTCTGCAACGTAGCAATCATCATCACTCTTGATCTTTGAAGCTCTGTTGATTTATACTTCTTCCCAATCTTCCCGTTGGAAAGTATCTGTTGAAAGCTTTTAGATTTGCTTCGCAGATCTCGAGTTATTTGGTGTAGACTGAAGATGTGACATGACATCTCCTTTTCTGACTTTCTGACGCTGCAGTCTACTGTTTCACCTACCCTGTCAGATATGTCACTTTTATGTCTTGAGCAGGTCGACGAATTTATTTCCTCCTTCTGATTTCTTGATCAGAGGTTGTCCTTTTGCATCGATGCTCTCAATAAGCTCTTGTCCAAATATCAACCTTCAGATTGAACCGTTGACAATGCTTCAATCTCCATCTATTCAAACTCTACGATTCTGGTGCATGTGTTCTTGGACCTGGTCGTAGTGTTTTATTGACTGGTAGAGACAACACTACGATCTTGAATAGTGTTGATTGGATCTTCAATGTAGAACATCTCTTCATTCTCTTGTGTAGTGCTTCAACACTTCTGTTTGCCTTAACAGCTCTTAGATACTAATGGATTGACTTCTTTGTTATGGCCCCTTCTGAATAGTAAGACACTTCAGATTTGTGGCGTGTCCAGCTCGTTTTCTCCTTGTGATCTCCCGTTCACTTATCATCAATGGACTGACCCAATGCTTAATCACTTTAGCGTTGTTCTTCAAAAGCTGTCCAGTATCTCTGTATGCACTTCATCAGTTCTTTCTTTGTTTGGCAAACACTACGATCCTGGTTGCTTCCAAGATTGTCGTCTTTTGTCTACTTAACAGCTACTGCACTTGCTGAATTTTCTTAGTTAGTTACTGAAGTCTTCTTCTGATCTCCTTGTGGAAGAATTCATCCTGAATGGCTTCATAACTCAATCTGAATGTTGATTGGGTTGATGCTTAGATCTTCTATTAGCTTATATGCCATTCGTTGAGTGCTCTCTGGTTTCCTTCAAGTGGGATGTATCTTTTCAGCTTAGACGAGAGGCTTCATTCCTTTGGATATTCTGGGAGTGCTAATTCATTGAGAATCGTATTTGCTCTAAGATTATGCCTTGGCATTGTGAGCATATCTGTTGAGGTCTTAGTTCTTCACTCTATGATTCAGCTTTGGTTGTGCATACACTACGACTCTGAGATCAGATCTTGACACTCTACGAATTTCGTCGTTGTGCTTGTTGTCTTCATCTGATCTTGTTCGACTACGATCTCTACCTCTAATACGATCAGTAGACTCTACGACTCTGAGTGTAGTCTACTATTCTTGACTTGGTTTCGGTAGATACTCGGTCGGCTAGTAGGCATGCTATCTCTACGATTCTAAACATGACTTCCTCAGCAGACTACGACCCTGAGGAAGTTCTCCTTGACACACAACGATCATTTCCTCGTCTCTCCTGGCAGTCTACGAACTCCGAGATCTACTATCTTGCAGACTAAGATTCTGCCTCGATAGCTTTCGAGTTTTCCTTGACTCTCCTGGTAGACTACAATTTTCTATGCAGTGCTTGACGATCAGACAAGCCTATCTATTACATCATAAAATCAATATAACATGCTTGATCTTTCTATATTTATAGTCCCTGTACATCATTTCATTTTAAGGACTTTACAAAAGTTGTTTTGCTTATGTAGGATCAACCTAACACATTTGATCAATTCATTCTAAGTCCTTGTACATATGTTTCTATTTTCTATCAAAGGACTTTACACCTTTACTTAATGCAAACATACTTGCATATTCATTCATATATATATATATATATATCATAATCAATTATATGTAAATAGGAATATTATTCACATACTTATTCCTGACAATCTCCTCCTATTTGATTATGACAAAAACAATAAGTGCATATGTATGTTATGAATGAATCTTATATACAGTGAACAACTGTATTTCTAAAACAGATAATCATTAATGTCATTTATAAGAATATAGAATTTAATACACAATGACATTTTACATCTTAGATCCAGAACATACCTAACTGGTTAGAGATGTACCTCTTTGGTTTCATGTGTGCTTCCAGGATGTCGGTTGATTGGCTATTCATCTATTTGATTTCTTTGCTCCTGCCCCCCCTGGGGTGTGGACTTCATTTCTTCTGGCTTCCCCTCATCTTTTGTAAATACAGGCACATCATCCTTTGGCTCCCCTTTAGATGATGACCCAACTTCTTCTATCTTCTTCTTTGTCTTTTTCTCTTGTTTCCTTTTGCTTTCCTTGCCCTTTCTTGAGCGCCTCTTACTCTGCCTCTTTTTATACCTCTTTTTCTCCCCCTTTTTGTCATTAATCATTTGGGAGAGCTGCTCCATGTTGGACATAAACTGCTCCATCAGGTAGGAGGAGTTTGCAACTTCAAACTTGAGTTCTTGTTGGCCTAGCTCAAGTTGCACTGAGAAAGACTGATTCATGTTGTCAATCTTGTCAGAGAGAACTTGGAGTTGTTCTTTATTTTCCTTCTGTGCTCGTAGAGCTTCTGCCTTCTGATCATTCATGGTCTTTAGATAGATGTGATCTCTCTATTTGATTTTGAGATATACATTAACCATCGTTGCTTGGAGTCTCTCTTGAACTGAGTTATCTTCTGTTGTTGTTAACCTTTTTGACTCTTCAGTGACTAGAGATATCTTCTTTATCAGCTCATCAGAATTTCTCATCAGCTCCTTCTCCATAGGTAGTTGATCGTCTGTATGGGCAGCCTCTTGTTGAGCACCAGATTGAACTTTACGATTTGCATCCTTAGACATATTTTCAAAGGTGTTGAGAGTCTAAAAAATCATTGAGTACCAATCGCTATTTGAGGATGAAGGAATGTCGGTCAGCAGTGCTTGAACAGATGAAAGCTTCTCATTTTGGACTTGGATACCATCAGTAGTAGAGTGAACAGACTCTACGATTATTTTCTGAGTCATGATCCTTCTTCCTTTAGAGTCCACTCTGCGATCATAAGTAATATAGTGGTTGTCAGTATGTCTGTAGACTTTGTAGTGAGGCTGGTCTTTGATCATCATTGTAGCAAAACTCTTCACCCTTGAGAAATTTTGTGCCACCAGCTCCATGCTTGGAAAATGAGAGTAACACTAGCTGAAGTAACTTCCATCTCTTTCAGTATGTGCCTTTAGCCACGACATCCATTGGAAGAGCCATCTCATCAGCAGATCATCAGGTTGTAGAGGATAGTCGTGCAGTATAGCTCCATGTTGTTCCAGTTTTTGAACACATCATGTGCAGTCATCCTTACAACCTTGAGCTGTTCATTTCCATATTTTACCCATCTTTCTGCTGGGAGTTCTTCTGGTTCATCTAAAACTTCTACCACTATTCTTCTACTGATTCTTGCAGGAGAGAGGACTGGATAGTCTGTTGGTTCCTCTGATTCCTGATTTGTGGAATTGGAATCTTTCTCCATTTTTTCTCTTTCGGAGCCTGAAGCATTTTGATCCTTTCCATCAATGAATCCTTCTTACTACATTTCATTCCCAGAACCTTCTTCAGCAAGATCTTCCACTGATTCAACTTCTTCATCACTGGTTCCATATTCAGCATTTACTTCCTGTGATACAGACTCATCATCACTTAATTCAATAACAGCATTGGAGTGATCACTTCTCTTTTTGGAGGCAAATTTAGCTTGTAGTCTGTAACTCTTCCTTTTCCTTGGAGGTTCAGCTATGGGAGAGTCAGTCTCTTCTTCTTCTTCAGACTCTAAATCCTTTAGATCATCAGACAAACTTCCTTGAGGTTCAGCACTGGCAGGGGCAGGTCCTTTTTCTTCAGAATCAACATCATTTGACCCATCATCTGGGCTGGTTGGAGCATTTGCATTTGGAGATGCAGTTGGGTCAACTTGTATCTTTTCTTTATCATCAGAGTGAATGCTCTGAGAGTTAGTCACAGGGCTTGTGCATTTTTCTTCATCAACAAATGCTGCATTTTCTTCCATTGATCCAGCTTTACCTTCATTGCTTGATTTGGTCTGTGGGGACTCAGCCTTGAGACTATCAGTTGCCTTCTCTTCTTCTGACTCTACGTCCTTTTCTTCGTCAGACGTACTTTCTTGGTAAATTAAGACTGGTCTGTTTACCACCTTAGCTTTCTTGTTGGATGGCCTTTGAAGTAATCTGTTACTTCTCCTCTTTGTGGTCTCTGCAGTTGAGATCTTTTCATCTTCAACCTTGTCTTCTGTGGAGAGACTTCTTGGCAAGGACTCAGCTTTCTTCACGCCTTTGGATATCTTCCTTGCTGGTGTGGTTACTACTGGTGCAAAGTGACCAGACTCAGAGCTTTCTACCTCTTTTGCATTCTTCTTCTTTGAAAAGGCATTGTTGCTGCTCCTAGTTATCCGCCTCCTATTTTTCTTAGGATTCTTCTTCCAGTTCACAAACAGTCGTGGAGATATTACTTTATGAACATTTAAGGGCTCTCCTTCATCATTCTTGATTTTGCTTCCCAGCTTCTTCTTTAGCACTATAATCAATAGTCTTCAATGAAACACCTTTGTTAGGGGGTTTTTTGTAGACTTCTTTAGCTCAACCTTTTCTACCCATTTAGAGATCTGATCAAACAGGATACCTCCAAAGTTGATTCGTTTCTTCAGTACTATAACAGACATGATTTTCAACAGTTGATCAAGCACCGTGTCGTGTGAAGTGTCCTTGCATAGTATACACTTGCCCACTATCTCAGCAAGGAACTCGAATTCTTCCGGAAACTCCTTTTTCTTTATGTCCTTTAGATTAGGGTTTCTTTGGTACCGCATTAGCCTCTTGCCTTCTTCAATGTCTACTACATCCAGCATTATTAGACCTTGGTTGGGAAACCCTAGGCATTGATTGATGTTTGATGCTTTTATCTTCAGACTTGATTCTTTCACCTTCGTGGTCAGAAGCGCAGAATTTATCGAAGCATTTGAGTAGAACTACTTCACTAGCTCTGTGTAGACTAGAGTGTCGGCCTTCAAGCACTCAGAGAAACCAGCCTTCTTTACGAGCTCAAGTATATCCTTGAACTTTGTTGCTGATTCTTCAAACTTTTTGAAGCCGAGTTGGATTCTTATTATAACTCGTCATTCTGCCATTTGAAGAGTTCAAAGTATATGGGTAATTGATTCAATGAGATTATTGAGAGATGGTTGATTTTGATTTGGGCAAGCCTCTGGAGGGTTTACTCGATTTAATCTTCGAAGAGGATTCTAGGGTTTGAAAATGGGAGGGAAAGAGGTTCGATAGTTTCTGATAATTATTTGCAGCTTTTGAATTTGTCTTTATGGCAGTTTCTTCTAACTCTGCATAAACAGTGATGTGCCAACCAACCATTGGTTGAACGATGCTCAGTAATGAGCTGTAACTCCCTCATTAACCTTTTAGTTTATTGTCCCTTTTCAAAACGAATAGGCCTCAATGACATGGATTGACCGTTGACTATTTTGGCTCGTAGAGTAGCATGATAAGGAAGGTATGGACTCTATGTTTTCCTTGATTGACTTCAATAATCATCTTTTAAGAGACGCTGCAGTAGGTGGTTTTGACATTAATCCTAATCTTGATGCTGCATAGCTTGATCACTGATGTACTCCAAGCCAGTTTGGGCACTTGAGTTCTTAGAAGCATAACTCTATCGCCCCATAAGGATAAACCTTGGCAATTGTAAATGGGCCCGACCATCGGGACTTAAGATTTCCTGGAAATAACTTTAGTCGGGAATTGTAAAGAAAAACCTTCTGCCCCGGTTCGAAGTGTCTCTCGAGAATTTTCTTGTCGTGCCACCTCTTGGTCTTCTCCTTGTACAACTTAGCGTTTTCATACGCTTGCAGACGAAAACGTCTGATTCATTTAGTTGATAGAGTCTCTTCTCCCCAGTTGCCTCAAGATCAAAGTTGAGCTTCTGAATAGCCCAATAAGCGTTATGCTCCAATTCTTCTGGAAGATGACATGCCTTACCATAAACAAACCTATACGGAGACATTCCAATAGGTGTTTTATAAGCTGTGCGGTAGGCCCACAATGTATCATCGAGCTTCTTAGACCAATCCTTACGATTAGGGTTTATAATCTTTTCCAAGATTCGTTTCACTTCTCAATTTGATATTTTAGCTTGACCGTTGGTCTGTAGGTGGTAGGCAGTGTGATCTTATGAGTCACCCCATACTTGGCTAGAAGGGCTTCAAAGTATTTGTTACAAAAGTGCGACCCTTCATCGCTAATAATAGCCCGAGGTGTGCCAAAACGGGTGAAAATATTCTTCTTAAGGAAATGGAGCACCACCTTAGCTTCATTTGTCGGCAAAGCAACTGTTTCCACCCACTTAGAGACATAATCCACTGCCACAAGGATGTAGAGATTTTTGAAAAAGGACGGGAATGGACCCATGAAGTAAATGCCCCATACATCAAATAATTCCACCTCCAGGATATTCTGCAGTGGTAGCTCATGCTGTCTTGATATGGTGCCCACCTTTTGGCATCTGTCGCAGTGCAACACATATGTGTGTGCATCCTTGATTAGGGTGGGCCAGTAAAATCCTGACTAAAGCACTTTAGCTGCAGTTCGTTGGCCTCAAAAATGACCTCCATAGTTTGAAGAATGGCAGTATTGTAGCACACCCTCAATTTCTTCTTCCGGTAAATATCTACGCAAAATCTGATCAGAACATTGCTTGAACAGGAAGGGTTCATCCCACATATTTTGCTTAGCATCTGTTAGGAATTTCTTCTTTTGTTGATAGCTCAGATTTTGGGGAAGCACTTGGCAAGCGATGTAGTTGGTGAAGTCCTCATACCACGGAAATTTTCCATTGAAAACAAAAGTTTCTCGTCTGGGAAGAAGTCATTTATAGTTTTGTCGGCATCTCCCAAGGGCGTGGTGTTTTCCAATCTTGATAAGTGATCGGCAACCTGATTTTCTGTCCCCTTTTTATCTCGGATTTCCAAGTCAAACTCCCGGAGAAGCAGAACCCACCGTATCAATCTCGGCTTAGAATCCTTCTTTTCTATCAAATACTTGATTGTCGAGTGATCGGTGTATACAATCACCTTCATTCCAATGAGGTAGGACCGGAACTTGTCAAAAGCATAGACTACTGTCATCAGCTCCTTCTCAGTGGTGGTATAATTTAACTGAGCATCAGTTAATGTCTTGTTGGCATAGTAAATGGTATGGAAAACCTTCTCTCTTCTCTGACCCAACACTGCCCCGATAGCAAAGTCTTTGGCATCACACATTAGCTCAAAATGGTAGGTCCAGTCTGGAGCTATCACAATAGGTGTCGTGACAAGTCTTTTCTTTAATAATTCAAAGGCGCTCAAGCAGACCTCATCAAACTGGAAAGGCATGTTCTTTTCCAATAGAGTGCACAATGGTTTGGTAATCCTTGAGAAGTCCTGGATAAACCTTCTGTAGAACCCGGCATGCCCGAGAAAACTTCTCACCCTTTTCACTGAGTTGGGCGGAGGAAGGTTATTGATCATATCTATCTTTGCCTTATCAACCTCAATTCCGTCTACAGAAACCTGATGGCCCAAAATAATGCCCTCTTCAACCATGAAGTGACATTTCTCCCAATTCAGCATCAGGTTGGTTTTGACATCAAATTTGTCAAGCAGTTTTCAAAAGAGCTCACAAACACTGAGAAGTTGTCCATGAAGACCTCTAAGTCTTTTCAACCATATCAGAGAAGATCGACATCAAACACCGCTGAAATGTTGCGAGAGCATTACATAACCCGAAAGACATTTTTCGGAAGGCAAAGGTCCCATACGGACATGTGAAGGTCGTCTTCTCCTGATCTTCAGGAGCAATAGAAATCTGGTTGTACCCCGAGTACCCATCTAGCAGAAAATAATACTCACGCCTAGCTAACCGGTCAAGCATCTAATCAATGAATGGAAGAGGAAAATGATCATTATAGGTTGATTTGTTTAGTTTCTTGTAATCCATGCACACTCTCCACCCGATCACCGTCTTGGTGGGAATCAGTTCGTTGTTCTCGTTGGATACAATTGTCATCCCTCCCTTCTTTGGCACGCACTGAATAGGACTAACCCAAGGGCTATCAGAGATGGGGTAGATAATGCCCGCAGCTAACAATTTTATTATCTCCTTCCAGACGACCTCTTTCATAATGGGATTTAGCCGCCTTTGATGCTCTATAGACGGCTTTAAGTCTTCCTCTAATAATATTTTGTGCATGCATAGAGTCGGACTGATTCCTTTTATATCAGCAATAGACCATCTCAGGGCAGTTTTGTATTTCTTGAGCACAAACAACAACTTTTCTTCCTGATACTTAGTTAGAGAAGCAGAAATTATCACATGTAAAGAAGATGAATTCCCTAAGTAAGCATACCTTAGGTGATTAGGCAAAGGTTTTAGCTCAAGGACAGGAGGTTCGACGATTGACGACTGAGCCTTGGAAGTTGATGCCTCATTATCATTCAAAGACTCAAACTGTCGGTGGAATTGCTTTGATCTCTGGCTCTCATCAAGCCACTTGGCACATTCCACATGTGTGGGCTCTTCCGTAGTGCTGGCCCCAGTTAAAGTGGCTTCCAAAGGGTCTTTAATGCAAGTTTCTGAGAAAACTTCCTTTACAGAATTATCAATAGTAGTAATTTGGAAACAATCCTCAGGGGTATTAGGATACTTCATTGATCTAAAGACATTGAACGTCACTTCTTGATCTTGTACCCTCATTGTTAAATTCCCTTTCTGAACATCGATCAGGGTCCTGCCAGTCGCCAAGAATAGCATGCCCAATATTATCGGGACCTCCATGTCCTCTTCAAAATTTAGGACTATAAAATCCGCTGAGAATATGAACTTTTCAACCTTAACAAACACATCCTCTACAATCTGCTTCGGGTACGTGAGAGACCTGTCAGCCAATTGTAAAGTGACACTGGTAGGCTTGGCTTCCTTGAGGCCCAACTTCTTATAAATAGAGAGGGGAATCAAGTTGATGTTGCCCCTAAATCACAAAGAGCCTTGCCAATAAACTGGTCCCCAATAGTGCACGGAATAGTAAAGCTTCCCGGATATTTTAGCTTCGGTGGAATTTTATTTTGAAGGATGGCACTACACTCCTTTGTCAGTGCCACAGTTTCGTAGTCTCCCATTTTTCGCTTCTTGGACAGAATGTCCTTCACGAACTTTACATAACTAGGCATTCCCTCCAATGCCTCCGCAAATGGGATATTTATGTGCAGTCTTTTGAACACTTCCATGAATTTGGAAAACTGCTTATCCAGCTTCTGTTTCTGCAACCGCTGGTGGAAAGGCAACTGAGGGAGAGGCTGATTTACGATGCTCGTTGGAGGAGATGGTGTTGAAGGGATCTTTTGTCTACTTCCTTCACCTGCCAATGTCTCAGTATTTTCTCCCACTGAAGGTTCTTTTTCAGTCATTACTTCTTCCGCAGGAGCACTCTCTCCAATTTGTTCCTTAGTGGTTCTCCCACTTCTAAGGGTCACTTCTTTACACTGTTCCTTGCCTTCCCGTTTCTAGTTGACATCAGTGTCACTAGGCAACGTGCCTTGTGGACAACTGTTTAAAGCAGTAGCCAATTGTCCCATCTGTACTTCCAGATTTCTAATGGAAGCATCTTTATTGTTGCTTCGAGTTTCATTCTGGGCTATGTACCTTGACAGGAGATCTTCTAAACTTGGCTTCTTCTCCTGTTGAGGAGGTGGTTGGTGGAATTGGTTATGAGTGTTCTGATGCTGTGGGGGGAACTGATTCTGAGAAGGGAACCCAGGAGGGTTAGCATAATTCGGCCTGGTAGATGAAGGTTGTAGTTGATTGGGGTTGTTACTGTTGTTGTTGTTGCCCCAGGAAAAGTTTGGATGATTTCTTAACCCCGGGTGGTAATGAGTAGGAAGATTAGTGTTTTGTTGCCGCCCATAGTTAGAAACAAATTGAACTGACTCAGGGCTTATCTCACACTGATCAGTAGGGTGGCCCCCTTGGCATAATTCACATTGAACTACGACACTCTGCACATTCTGAACCGCTGAAGATCCCATAGTGTCTAGCCTTTTTGTTAGTGCTGCTACCTGAGCCGCTAACGATGTGAAAGAGTCAACTTCATAAACCCCCGCTGCTCTTCTAGGGGCTTGCCTATCATTTGGCCATTGGTAATTATTGGCCGCCATTGTCTCCACCAAACTCATATCCCGCTGTGTGATGTTCAGTATTTTGTCGGAATGGAGGTGTTAAAAATCATCCGAATGTGAATTTCGGTCATTTTCCGTTTAGAGTTTGGAAAAACTTTCTTCTACAAAGTTGTAGAGAATTAAATTTACTATGAAATGGACATAAGATTTGAATTTTTCTGATAAAATGACTATTTATTATGAATTATTAAAGTTCAAGAATAATTAATTTTTGGGGTTATAAATATATTTTTTTACAAAAAACATTTTTAATATGGGTGGGACCCACTTATGTGTACTGATGAGAGTGATGTGGTGTACGTAGGAAATATTTTTAAAAATATTAATACTTTATTAAATTTTTTATTTTGGTGTTCTAAGCATTTTTTATAAATAGGGTGCTTAGGTTAGAATTGAAAATTACACCAGAATCAGAAGTTCTCTCTATATAATATCGAGCGTATTTTTGTGAGTATTTAGATACTTTGAGAGTTGATAAGCAGTGCAAGTTTTCTTCAGCATTATATCCGATATTTCAGTCAGAAGTACTTGTCTTTTGAGGTAAGGGATGTTTTTTTTTTATAAATGAGATTATTTTTTTTAATATCATTATACCGAAATATTGATATGAATTTTATTGTGAAATTTTAACCTTTTCGTGTCGGGATTACTATTTATGTATACGACAACCCATTGTAAAAGGTCTGGATGGATAACCATTCTGGCAAACCATGGTGCAGGTATTTCCTCGGAAGATCCTTAAACCGCTCCCACGAGTCGTATAAGGATTCGGATTCGAACTGAACAAAGGATGTGATATCATGCCTGAGCCTGGCCATTTTGGCGGGCGGAAAAAACTTCACCACAAATTTATGTGCCATGTCATCCCATGTAGTAATGGAGCCGACGGTAATGAATGAAGCCAGCTCTTGGCCTTGTCCCTTAATGTAAATGGAAACAACCGGAGTCTGATGGCATCGTCAGACACTCCGTTGCATTTAAATGTGTCACACAGATCTCCACAAAATCAATCAAGTGATCATTGGGATCATCATTCAGTAGTCCCCCAAACTGAATGTTGGTGCACATTTGAATGGTGCCCGACTTGATCTCGAAATTATTAGCTTGGATGGCGGGCCTTAGAATGCTCGCCTGGAGATCATCAATGTGAGGCATAACTTACTCCCTCAGAGATTTCTGAAGTTCCTCAGCCATTATGATAGGAGCAGGAATTTCCTTAGATTCTTCTCTTCTTAGTCGTCTATATGTCCTTAGATTCTTATCAACCTCGGGGTCGAGAGGCGTTATGTTCTGACCCTTCTGAGGTGGCATAAACAGTGAAGACTACCTGAAAAGAAAGTTAAACAAAAGAATCATTTTAAAGTAAGATCGTAATGACTTAGTTTTAATATTGTGAAACAATTAATTCTAAGTCCTCGACAACGGCGCCAAAAACTTGTTGTTCGATTTAGCCATTTCCAAATCGTGCGCAAGCATACGCGGTCCACAAGTAATATAAGTAAGTAGAATGTCGAACCCACGAGGACAAAGTCTTAAAAGAAAACAAGTACTAAGGTAAAGTCGTTATTAATCTTATCTAAACAAGTAAACTAAGATGAGTGGTTAAGCTATATGTTTAAAGTTAAAGAATAAGAGAAGTGGTTATGCTAGGAAGTCAAGATAGGATTACAATTCCCCTAATGCATCACCTAATCTCCTAACTCTCCAAATTATCAATGAATCAAAGAATGGTCAACCGAGAACAAAAATTATGCATAAGCTTCTGTCGAAGGTTAAATGCACCTCCCTAGCCCGATAAATCACAATATGTCTATTGCTGAAAATAGCTAGGCCAAGGTCATTAAGCTAAGTCTCAATGTCGCACAAGGCCAATAAAGATATGTCTATCCTATTAGCAATTTATGCACACTTTCCATTGGCATGGTCATAACAGGTGTTGCTGTATTTAAAAGCTAGATAATAACATCCATTTGTCAATATCTATTATTATCATTACCAAAAACTCTGTCAAGCAATCAGTCATTAGAAACTAAATACAACAACCCATTCTATAATGATTCATTAAATAAAATAGGAGAGAAAGTTGATTAAGCTAAACAAAGGTTACATTGCAATCCTAAAAATAGAGTTAGTTCATAACTATGGTACTAACACACATATTTAATACATTCACCATACTCAGTAATACACAAATAAATGGAAGATTTGGAATAAGAAAACTCCTATTTAGAAATGTTCTGTCTCCAAATCTTTTCTTCACAGTGCAAAAGTTGAGTCGTGGCCAGACGCAATAATTTTTCCTCCTTGAAGCACAACTTCTTTCTCTTCTAGAAATTAAATGGCAGAAATAAAATCCTAGTCTAAGCTGCAATAAGTTCTCTGTCGAAGTTTCTGATCTTCGATCCTCAAAGCAGGCTGCTTCGCTTTCTATTTATACCTGGCCCCTCTTTCCTCTAGGTCATTAAAGACTCTTACTGTTTGGGCACCAGAGGTCGCACTGCGGCGCGAACCTTACCATAGCAAGCGGCGTTGAGGCGCCACGTGGCTTCAAAAAAACCAGAGGTCGCGTTGCGGCGCGACTTTGTATAGGGACATCGGCGCTAGGACGCGAGCTGGGGCGCCGTGGATGGCGTTGGGGCGCGAGTATGGGGTTGGGCATGGCGTTGGGGCACCAATTGCAGATGTAGCGAGGCGCGACACAACAGTAACTTTGTCTAGCATTGGCGCTACGGCGTAAAGCTGAGGCGCTGGGGCACCGTAGGTGGCGCTAGGGCGCGAACTATGAGAGCAACTTTGGCGCAGCGGCACTAACACAGTGAAAATGACCCGAAATGGAAGAAAGGACCTGCAAAGCACAACTAAGACATAATAATAATAAAAATAATGAAAATATAAACAATAGCTAACTAATGGACTGAAAATAGGCAATAACTTGAGCCATAAAAGAATTGATTCGTAGGAATGAATCCCACTCATCACTTTGACTGAAGTCTCTTGCTTCATCTCCCTTAGTGTGGTCATATAGACCAAGTACCTATAGGTTAGATATATTTTTATTTTGGTACCCATAGTTAAATGGGTCCTTCCAGGTTAGTTTCAAAAACCTTATTCCTCATATATTAGAATTAACATCATATTGATCACCAACAATCGAATTCATGCATGCAGCTAATTTGGATATTACATTTTGAGATGCATGATGATAAGTGTGTGTAAGATTTGCCATTTTAACAAAGCACTCTTTTGTTGTTGTTGATGGTTTCATCATTTGCTTGGTTATGTTCACAAAGTTTAAGTGTTCACAGAGTGAGAATCAACTCTACGTTTTATGAGTTTCTGGTTGATTCATGGAGGTGATCAGTTTCTATAAATCATCAAGATACTCTGGTAGAACTGATCATACTCTATGGGTTATCAAACACTTAGAACATAGGTTCATACATACTAACCTATCAGCAAAGATTATTTCACATAAGATTAATTTAACATGTGATGTTCTTATGACCTATTTTAGATTTCTTTCAAGATCCCATCTTCAACCTAAAATTTGGATGGAGAGAAAGTTTGTAAGCATTTGGATTTCCAACCTCAGTGTACTTTCTCTCTTCACCTTTTTAGGTAGATTACAATTTCTTGACAGGATACTGTTATAGTGCATTATGAGGTATAACATGATGTATACAATTATATTAGTGAGGAATCGACTTTTCTACTGTTAGTTTCTTAACAATCATTTATCTTAGACATACTGAGGTTAAGCATTGATGTGCATAGTTTCTCATTTGCTCATGATAACTTGTTGCTCCAATTGACCTTCAATCAATCAGTCGTGGTCTTAAAGATGCAAGCTAAAAAAATCCCTGCATCTTTAGTTCTTTGACATCCTTGAGTTTGCAAGGTTTACATCCAGCTGCTGGTTGGCCAGACATACGTTTGAGAAGTTCTTCTTGCTTCTCTGGATAAGCATTTCTTAGCATGTATGGCGTTTTCATCCTTTCAATCTGGTGGATATTTGAGTCTTTTTTGTTGATGTCTTTTGAGCTTTCTAGCCTGGTCTTCAGACTACATGATTGACTATGGGCAGGGATTGGTCTTGTTGATATGGCAACCAATAACATGGACCAATCTGAGCAGCTTCAGGTATATATACACATTTACCTATTCATAATATTTCCAGTGTGTGAGCTCATCTGCATATAACAAGTGACTTACAACTAAACTAAGTTTAGAACAATGTTTATGCCTAGGATCAGACTCAAAGCGATTAGCTTTTGAATATAGCATGAGAACCTGCTCTGATGCCAATTGTTAGTTCCCAGTAGACACAATATATCTAGAGGGGGGGTTGAATAGATCCTTTTTTAATTTCAAATATTTCTCTTTTATTTTGTATAGCTAATTTTTTAGCATATGACAAACATAAGAATTTTTTCAAACATAGCAAAATACGTAAAAGATCCCATTCATTATTATATTCATATTCATAATCATACATACATTGCTCATAGAGTTAGTTCAGTTGTAAGCAGTTAGAACATACATGGTAGTTATAGTACTTAATATACATAATGTAAATGACATAAGGTAAAAGACACAAGGGGTTTTAAGTGGTTCAGAGACTCAAGCTCCTAATCCACTCTTCTGCTTTCAACTAGCAGGATTTCCACTAAGGAATGGCAGCACCCTGAATCACTAAGATTCCTTCAAGGCCATTAGGCTTGGGACTTCAATTCACTAAGATCTATTCAAGGCCAGCAACCTTGGAACTTCTCTAGTTCCCTAGGAACTCTTCAAGCCCAGCAGGCTTGGAACTTCATTTAGTCCCTCCGGACAAGGACCCCTCAGGCCCTGGCTTGTTGTTGTTGTTGTTGTAGTTGTTGTTGTTGGTGTTGAACTGTTAAGATGTCATTAAGCTTGATCACCTTTTATTCTTAGCAGCTTGGTGTGGTCCTCTTTGCATTCTGCTTCGAGACTGGACCAAATCATCTTTGTTGATCTTCTTCTGTTCTGTTCATCTTCATGTAGTGTCAACTATGCACCATCGCCATTTCCTGAACCCTTCTTAACGTGTTGGCAGACATGGTTCTGCACTTGCTCTACTTCAGCTTTGAGTTCATGGTGAATCGTAGAGTGGCTCTTAGGATCTGCCTTGTGCTTTGCCACTCTTCTGAATGCTATCTTCTTGTCCTTCTCAACTCTTAGCTTAGATGCCAATTCAAGTGGCATTCTTATCTTTGTTGAGTGAAGCTTTGATCTATTTGAGTCCATCTTCAAAGTTGCTTCACTTCCACATTCGTAGTCTCACTGTCTCTGAGACTTGTTCTATTTAAGCTCAGGTGGAACTCGTAGACTCAACGTTAGCATTCTACCAACTCAACGATTCTTCAATGTAGCAATCATCAGCACTCTTGATCTTTGAAGCTCTGTTGATTTATACTTCTTCCCAATCTTCCCGTTGGAAAGTAGTCGTTGAAAGCTTTTAGATTTGCTTCGCAGATCTCGAGTTATTTGGTGTAGACTAGAGATGTGACATGACATCTCCTTTACTGACTTTCTGACACTGCAGTCTACTGCTTCACTAGGGGTGTAAGTCGAGCCAAGTAGTTCGGTACTCGACTCGAGATCGGCTCGAAAATATGATCCAAAACTTGAATTCGAAGTTGATCCGAGTCGAATATGATCCATACTCGTTTTCTGTTTAATGATACACGAGTCGAACCATACTCGATACCTTCTCGATGGATCATATTCGAATATTGGTCTGATCCATGTTAGTAAGCTAAATATGTGATATTTGTATCAATCTTTGTAATTTATAAAGTGTAATATGAAATTGTATAAACTTGTACTTGAATAAATCAATGAATTGAATGCCAATTTTTATTACATTCTTTATAATTCCATTACATAAATAAAAGTGAAAAAGTTTTATATATAAATATTAGTTAAGTAACCAATTTAGTATGCAGTGGTTCAGTTTTAAGTGAAATGGTTCATATTCGAAACTCGATTTGAAGGCTCATGAGTAACTCACTTTGTAAACGAGTCGAGTAGGTCCGAGTAATGATCTGAGTCGAATCTGGCGCAAAAATATAAATCTCTTATCGAATCCAAGTCGAATTCGAGCTCAATTTTTTTGAGTCGAGCTGAATCTGAGCATGAAGATGTTCGCTGAGATTCGACTCGTTTACACCCCTATGCTACACCTACTTTGTCAAATATGTCACTTTTATATCTTGGGCAAGTCGACAAATTTATTTCCTCCTTCTGATTTCTTGATCAGAGGTTGTCCTTTTGCATCGATGCTCTCAATAAGCTCTTGTCCAACTATCAACCTTCAGATTGAACCGTTGCTAATGCTTCAATCTTCAGCTTTTCTAACTCTGCGATTCTGATGCATGTCTTCTTGGACCTGATCGTAGTGTCTTGTTGACTGGTAGAGACAACACTACGATCTTGAAGAGTGTTGATTGGATCTTCAATGTAGAACATCTCTTCCTTCTCTTGTGCAGTGCTTCAAAACTTCTGTTTGCCTTAACAGCTCTCAGATACTGATGGATTGACTTCTTTGTTCTGTCCCCTTCTGAATAGTAAGACACTTCAGATTTGTGGCGTGTCCAGCTCGCTTTCTCCTTGTGATCTCTCGTTCACTTATCATCAATGGACTGACCCAATGCTTAATCACTTTAGCCTTGTTCTTCAGAAGCTGTCCAGTATCTCTGTATGCACTTCATCAGTTCTTTCTTTGTTTGGCAAATACTATGATCCTGGTTACTTCCAAGATCGTCGTCTTCTGTCTACTTGACAGTTACTGCACTTGCTGACTTTCTTTAGTCGGTTACTGAAGTCTTCTTCTGATCTCCTTGTGGAAGACTTCATCCTGAATGGCTTCACAACTCAATCTAAATGTTGATTGGGTTGATGTTTAGATCTTCTGTTAGCTTGTATGCCATTCGTTGAGTGCTCTCTGGTTTTCTTCAGGTGGGATATGTCTTTTCAGCTTAGACGAGAGGCTTCATTCCTTTGGATATTCTGGGAGTGCTCATTCGTTGAGAATCGTATTTGCTCTACGATTCTACCTTGGCATTGTGAGCACATCTGTTGAGGTCTTAGTTCTGCACTCTACGATTCAGCTTTGGCTGTGCAGACACTACGACTCCGAGATTAGATCTTGACACTCTACGATTTTCGTCGTTATGCTTGTTGTCTTCATCTGATATTGCTCGACTACGATCAGTAGACTCTACGACTCTGGGTGTAATCTACGATTCTTGTCTCTACGATTCTAAACATGACTTCCTCAGCAGACTACAGCCCTGAGGAAGTTCTCTTCGACACACAACGATCCTTTCCTCGTCTCTCATGGCAGTCTACGAACTCCGAGATCTACTATCTTGCAGACTACGATTCTGCCTCGATAGCTCTCGAGTTTTCCTTAACTCTCCTGGCAGACTACGATTTCTGGTGCAGTGCTCAACGATCAGACAAGCCTATCTATTACATCATAAGATCAACCTAACATACTTGATCTTTCAATATTTGTAGTCTTTGTACATCATTTCTTTTTAAGGACTTTACAAAAGCTATTTTACTTATGTGGGATCAACCTAACACATTTGATCAATTCATTCTAAGTCCTTGTGCATATGTTTATATTTTCTATCAAAGGACTTTACAACTTTTCTTAATGCAAGCGTACTTGCATATTCATTCATATATATATCCTAATCAAATCATATGTAAATAGGAATATCATTCACATGCTTATTACTCATAGTATGAGTACATGTATGGAACCTTCAATGATGGAATTAAACATGTTTTAACCAATGAGAATCATTGTTGGTTGATGCTCTGCAAAATAGAGCAAGTTACTGCTCTGTTCCAGGCAGGGCACAACTGCGCCCAGTTTATAGTAGAGTGCAGCGCAGCTGTGCCGGACCCCAAAATGTGATTCTGCTTTCTGTTTTCAAGCTGGTTAAATCTAGCATACTGATGTGAATTAAACGTTCATGGAAATGAGTTTAACATGAAGATTTAGGTTACTTGGCATAACATGAATGAGTTGATTGAGGATAATATGTATGTACTAACGAAAGAAAAATTTTTAAAAACAGACTTTGATGGAATACATGTTTTATAAGTTCTGAACTTAGTAGTTTATATACATACCGGATTTCAAACATAAATGAGCATGATTTAGTGTTTATAGTTCCTTTGCTCATGACTAAACTTGTTAGATCTTGTGTTAGAGAAGTTTTCAAGAAAAGCTTGATATAACAAAGCTAATGTACATGAATGTTACATTATGTATGTTCTGATCTGTGAAGATGTTAACATGACTTAACTATACATGATAAGAGCTTTAAAGTTGTCTTGTATGTGTTGAATTACATCGTTCAAGTTTAAAATGATTTCAAAAACAAACTTGAATATGTTTTTCAAACCAAGTGCATGAAGTATGAGAAAAGAGATTCTGAAGATTTAAGATGACATTGTTATGATCATTATGTCTCTAAACATGGTTCTTATGTGTTTGATATAACGGTAGTAGACCAAACATGAGATTAAAACATGTTTCAAAGTACTAAATGATGCTAAGTATGAATTCATAATATGAATACTATAAGCATGTGTATTGACAGATTGTGTGATCTCTGTGTGAACATATAGCCAAGTTATAAAGCATGGTGACTACATGACCTCTTTATATTTTAAATTCATGTATATCGCAAACTAAAACTTGTAAAAAATGAACTCAAGAATGATTATATGCTTATGTGAGAACCTCTAGCATGTATGTAAGTTAAAGAATAAGTGTATAGGTATTTTAGGGTTGGACTAAAACAAGGAGGGCAGAAGCTCAACTCTGGCCAGGCTAGAGGACGGCGCAGCTGTGCCATCCCTAAGCCTAGCCAGGGCGCATCTGCGTCATCCTGCAGTTGGTTCTGGATTCTGTTTGTGATCTGATGTTCAAAGCATGCTTATATGGTTACTTAAACTTATAATATGTGACCAGTGTGTTATCCAATATGTTAAGAAACATGCTAGATAATAGAGTTGAATGTTTAACGAGTAATTATAACTTTCAAATTTGAAGTTCAAAAAGGTATTTACAAACTATAAAGCAATGATTTAAAACCAAGTTGTCTGACTTTGTGGTGTCTTACAAAATGATTTTGTGCTATGAGGATGTATGATATATGATGTAGTACGTATAGATTATACAACTAAGTTAGACACTTATGTGTGTGGTTAATTTTACATATCATGAATGAGCATATGTAACTAATGAATATCCTGTACGCGTAACTATATTGTCTTAGGATTTGAAAGGGTGTTGATAAGCTATATTTTGGTAAACTACGCTTGAGGCAAGTACTTGAACTATGAGACCCCAAATTTTATGAATAAAGATTAAAATTTCTCAAAATATTTTTTTTCAAAATTATGGTATAGTTGTGGGTAATATTTATAAATTTTAAAAAGTATGCAAGTTTTTGTCTGAGAATATCCGTACGACGGTACAATCATTGGTGGACCCCAAAACGAAATTATTATCGGATTGAGAAAACGACAAAAAATATTTTTATAAAAATAATGGCGGAAATTTTACCGTTAAAACTGTTGAACTACTCGGTAGTAAAAGTACAGTAATACGCGTGGTTTCATAGTAGCACACGGTAGTGATTATTGATGCTTACGTGATAAATCACTCAGTTTTGTTCAATTATTGCTGCATAGTATCTCACGTTATTTGATTTAATTATTGTCGATATTTTATATATTATTAAATCAATAATTGAAACGATGAAGTTATTAATATTATTATTTACAATATTAACGATGTCTAGAAGTTATGCCAAGGAGAGGTTTGGTCACCTAATTGCGCGCCAATAAGGAGAAATTCTTATTGGAAAGCCCCCTGTTTCCTTAGAACGACTTGGTCAATTAATATTGTGAATTATAATAAAGGTGATAAGTTTTGTTTTATTATTATTATAAATGTAATAAAACAAAAAACTTTTATAAAGTTATTTATTTTATTAGACTATAAATAGAATATATGATATTCTATTATGCATAGTGTTTGCATAGTGTCTGCATAGTAAAATCTTTTTATATAAAATAGAATACTTTTATAAAGTTATTTGTTTTATTAGACTATAAATAGAATATATAATATTCTATTATGCATGGTGTTTGCATAGTGCCTGCATAGTAAAAAAAATTTATATAAAACAAAATACTTTTATAAAGTTATTTGTTTTATAAGATTATAAATAGAATATATTATATTTTATTTAAAAGATTTTGTTTTATTAGAATATTTTATTAATACTGCATAGTAAATCAATATGGACCGTCCGTTTAAAAGTAAATTAATCTGGACCGTTCATAAATTATTTACTATTCAGTCCATTCTCCTATAAATAGAAGCTCATTCTTTCATTATTTCTTACGAATTCAGTGAAACTCTAGAGAGAGAAACTATAGAAAGAAAGAAGAAAAATATTATGATACTTCACCACTTCAGTATTCAGTTTTTCTAAGGAACAGAATATTATTTGTTGTACTCGTAAGGGGTATTATTCTTTCATATTCATGAAAAGAGTTATTTTCTTTCAATACTCGTAAGGGTTGTTATTCCATTCTTTATTATTATGTTAGAATAACCTGTCTATGCAAAGTACCACATACATAGTGAAATTCTTCTGTTATTCCATTCTTTATTATTCTGTTGGAATAACATGTCTGTGTGGTCTATCACATGTCTGATGAATTCTGTTGTTATTCAATTCTTTATTATTCTGTTGGAACATCCTGTCTATGCGGTTTACGCATGACCTGGTTCCGTTCTTTATTATTCTGTTGGAACATCCTGTCTGTGCAGATTACGCATGACCTGGTTCCATTCTTTATTATTCTATTGGAATAACATGTCTGTGCGGTCTATCGCATGCATGATGATTTCTTATGTTATTCCATTCTTTATTATTCTGTTGGAATAACCTATCTATGTGGATTATCACATGCATGGTGAATGATCATTTGTATTCATTCCTTATTAAATTATGGAAATGATCTGTCTAAGTGGACTATCGCATGACGGACGAAAATCCATTTGCAGTTTCATATATTCTCTTATACTCAGTTGGTTAAAGCTTTGACTTCTATACTCCATGAAATTAGTGGAATATTCTTGATATTTGCTATTCATCTAGTATCTTTTCATGGAAATATTCATCTGAGCATTCTTGAATATTACTCCATAAAGAAGTATCATGTTGACAATTTGGACATTATTGGTTCCTGGATAAATTAATTCTTGAACTTGTTTTATTGAATTCTTATATCATTGTCATCATTCTCATGTTTATATTATGTTAAAAGTCATATGTGACCTGTAGTGCATAGATAGACTTGGTATGATTATGACCAAGATTAATCGGTATAATCATGACCGTAATGTTACAAATGATATGGTAAAAGTCCTCATTGGCCCGTAGTGCATTGATGGACAGTTGTTGGTATGATCATAACCATTGATGAATACATGAATATCCTTAGCCCGTAGTGCGGATAATTTGTGGTCGTGATACTAATGAATATATCCTTGGCCGTAGTGTAGGGATGATGTGGTTTATTTATTAAGTTGAGTCTCAGCGATAAAAGTGATGAAAAACCTTTTAAATCATATAAGATAGTAAATTTTATTCTCTACTTGACTCTTCTAATGGATTGCTTATTCCATTGCAGTTAAACTTGATGTTTGTTATATTTTATCAGTTTAACACTGTTGAAGGCTAATGATAATTTATTCTGCATTATCTTAGTCATAATATTTCTTACTGGGCTAGTTGAGCTCACCCTTTTGCTTTCATTGTTCTCTTTAGAAAATGAGAACGTAGCAGGGACTAGTCGGAGAATGGAGTGACGGTCCAGATGATAGCATTAATAGTCCTCACTATTCTACGAAATAGTGTGATAATAAATGTATTGGGGAATTATTTTGAGTTTGAATACTGTCTAGAAGACAATATTTATATTAAAACTCACAGCTCATGTTGTATATTTAAGGTTGTATTTGTATTCTGTACCATGTATTTGGCGACCCAAGATGGGTGATGTATACTTATTTTGGAGGCGTCACATGAACCTTACTCTTTATTAAGCATTACTTGAATTTGTACTATTATTGATCGTACAAGTAAAACTTTGAAAGTATAATACTTCGTAATCTAGAAATGGAATTGTTTATAAACTTTGATTCCGAACGATAACTGTTCATATATATACTGTGAAAGAAAATTGTCTAATCCATTGCTTCGGCTAGACTATTGATATTGATCGAAAGCTATCCAAACCAAATTTACTTGGT
Source organism: Panax japonicus (assembly GCA_020205505.1). Classification (NCBI taxonomy): domain Eukaryota; kingdom Viridiplantae; phylum Streptophyta; class Magnoliopsida; order Apiales; family Araliaceae; genus Panax; species Panax japonicus. The sequence continues at coordinate 78,030,622 of CM035094.1, forward strand.
GCAGACTCTTATAACTGAGATGAACAACCCTCTTGGTAGGGGAATTATATATTGTCGAGAAACCGACATACGCACTTGAGAAAGATTAAATGTAATGCATTGATATATGATACTTTAGGCTGATCACCTGTTGTACTCGTTTTATGGAATTATCAGTTTATTACTGTTAACTTCAGGAGAAGTTCTTAGTCCTTAATGACTGCTCAGTATTCATTACTTTGAAATCTTGAATTGATTAATCATTGAATATTAATGACATTTTCTGTCCATAGCGACTATTATTAATAACCATTGATACTTCTTGCTATCTTGAACTATCATTATTGATATACCCTTGAGAAATTTAAAACCATATTGATTTCCCTTTTGCTATATTACTTGCTGGGCAAAATTGTTGCTTGTCCTTGCTTTCCATAAAACTTTCAGTGAAGGCAGAACGTGGTGAACCTTCTGGCAAGGACAAGGGTAAAGAGAAAGCTTTGGAGTAGTTATTTCTATAATGTTAGGAATGTACTATTATGTGGTTGTAAAAGAACTTATTTATATTAAGTTATGTTTAGTTTAATATGTATTGTAGTAGTCACGGTTGCGAGACTTTGGGACAAGATAATTATATTATATCAATGTAATTTATTTTATTATTCCGCTATGTGAGATGTTGATTTATTATTAGAGTTAGTACGTGACAACCAAATTTGAGACAAGTGTGGTCTGAATTCGGGGGCGTCACAATATAAGGATATTTTGAGTGTAGTTTTTTGTGCAAGATTTTTTCAGAATAATATCCGATATTCCAATCAAATCCAATTTCTACTAAGGTAAATGATATTATTTTTTTCTCATAAAGGAGATTATTTTCTTTCAATACTCGTAAATGATATCATTTCCTTCCATATTCGTAAGGGATATCATTTTCTTTCATACTCCATATTACGTAAGCAATATTATTTCATTCTGTATTCCTAAATTTAAACTTACTATGATAAGTATTGCTTCTATAATTTCTGAAATGATTAGAAATTTCGCTTCATCTAATATCATTTCACTTAAATATTGGTCTGAACTTTCTTATTAAATATGAAACTTTTCATGTATGGGTACTGTTCATACATACGTTACTATTTATGCAGTACTATTCACGGGTATTGTTCACAAAAAAATATTTTTTTCTTTTTCCAAGTTATATGTTGTGACCCTTATTCTTGAAATTGAATCCATGTTATGGTCTCACTTGATTCATTCTTATTATCATTATCATAATCCTCAGACTTAAATTATGTTGAAAGTTATCTTTGGCCCGTAGTGCAAAGTTGAACTATTGATTGATGGATATCTTTGGCCCGTAGTGCAAAGATTAATTGTTGATTGATATCTTTGGCCCGTAATGCAAAGATGGACATGTGTTTGGCATGATCATGACCACCAGTGATACAAACGATTATCTTTGGCCCACAGTGCATAGATAATTCGTTGATTGGAAATAAATATTGATTGATGTTACACAAATAAAATATTGATGATGTACTTTTAAATCATGGAAGGTAGTAGACATCATGCTCTACTTGACTCTTCTAATGGATTGTTGTTTCTGCTGCAGTTGTTGATCTACAACTTGTTGTCTATTGTATTCTATCAGATATTTCCATGTCGAGGACTAAAGATAATTTATTCTGCATTATCTTAGTCATAATATTATTTAGTGGACTAGTTGAGCTCATCTTTTTTCTTTTTGTTCCATTTTTTTCTCAGGAGGCGAGAATACAGCTGGAACTAGTTGGGGTGTGGAGTGATGGTTGAAGGCAGTTTTTATAGCAGTCCTCACTATTTTGTAAAATAGTATATCAATAATTATAATGAGAACTTTATTTGAGTTTGGATATTGTCTACAAGATAATATTTGTATTAAAACTCACAACATACATGTTGTCGTATTTTGTACGATAATATGTGTTGTCTACATGACTATATTTATGGACTCACAACATATGTGTTGTCTACAAGACTATATTTTATAAAAATTCTTATCTAAATAAATAATATACATTTTTTTTGGAAGTCACGATTTTTTTTTTGAAAATGTATAATATTCCGGTCAAGCCAAGACTTATTGAATTTTATTATATAAATGAAAAATTTGACAGACCATTTTAATCTTATCTGAAGGGGTTTAAACACAAAGCTTGAGACAATACCTGAGGAGGCGATAACCCCAGAAAATGCTGACACTGCTCAAGTGCTACAAGCCCTCTCTTCCACTTTGTTCATCTATATTTTTACGCTCCCAAATACCAATTCTTAATCATACCCGCAAAATCATCATAAAAAACAGCAAAAATTTGCAAAAGTCGACAAGGGTTTGTTGTTTTAGTTCGTTAGGCGAATCAAATCCAACAATTAGCGCAAATGGTGATACAGGAGAGAATAAATTAAGGGAATTGTGGTTGTACAATACAATGAGCAAACAGAAGGAATTGTTTAAACCCAAAATTTCTGGTCAAGTGGGCATGTATGTTTGTGGTGTCACTGCCTATGATCTCAGTCACATTGGCCATGCTCGTGTGTATGTCTCAGTTGATGTGCTCTTCAGGTAATTTCTCTATACATACAAATGTATCTGTAGGAAAAAAAAAGAAGTCCGAATTTTTAAAGTAGTTACTTTTATTTAGATACCCTTTTGATATCCCCGTCTCTGTTTGTCTCTAATTTGTAATATATGTCTTGATTTTGATTAGAAATTTTGAACCCTTTTGTAAGTGAAGAAAAGTCTGAATTTTGAAGGATCCCTTTTGATTGATCTGTTATTCATATTTTGTATATATAAGAAGAGAACACTGTGAAGCTTTAAAGTGACGTTGACAATTATGGACCATTAGTTTGCATTGTAAAACTATTGAGCAATTAGACCTTTTTTTCTTCTTCTTTAGTTTAGTTTTTTGCATTTGACCTGTGCTTGAAATGTAAGGGTATGTAATTTCAATTGACAATTTGAAATTCTATTTAGATTGGACCACAATGTGCGATTAAACTTGGAGCAGTTTATTGTTATGTAGAAAATTATGCTATGAACTATTTAGATTTGTGGCTTTAATGTCTATGCCCTCCACAGCTTTTCTTAATAACTAAAAGAAGCTATTACGTTTTATTTCTTGGAAAGAGAAATTCTGTATTACTTCATGTTGTTTATTGTAGCAAGCATTGTCAAATGACTAATGCAGAGTTGCTAATTGGACATTCTTTGGCGTGTTTTCTTTAAAAATTAGGCAGATACCTAAGGTTTCTGGGATATGAAGTCAATTATGTTCGAAATTTCACGGATGTTGATGACAAGGTGAGTGAAATTTCACTCTAGCAACAAACGAATCATTTACGTTGGAAAACTCTTTTGTTGGTGATTATTTCCTAAATCGACGGTGAAATTTTTTTGGACTACTAAGGTGCTCTCGGTTTTAATCCGAGTCTGATTTGTTTCCCATGTTGAATAGTTAACTCTGCTCAGTGTTTTTATCTAATTGCCACAAAGAGGAAAAAAATGCATGTAATGCCTTGTGGCCTTGCAAAACTGAGTTATAACAGTGAATTTTCAGTGTCTAGAATACAGTTACTAAATAAAATTTATTTCTTTCAACTTCAAGAAAAGATCTTGAGCTATTGGGATACAACGTGAAAACATCAAACTTATTAAAAATGGAGATTATAGCATGAGTTGATCATTTATTTATGGTGTTGTATCTGGTACCTCCTTGCTGTAGTGTCATAATTAGTTTTTGCTTGCAAATTGGCCCTTGATAAACATGCAGCTCTATAAAATAACTATATGATTTCCTGAAATAGTTACTTTCTCAGATTCCTGGAGGTGATGATAAGAACCTGTCTTGGTTCTTTGTTGATATCTAACCGCATTTAGTTCGAGAATATGCTGTGTCAATCAATATTTACCTCCACTTTTGTAGCTATTCATGACAACCTTATATGCTTGTCAAAAAATATAAACAGTCTTATATAATGTTTACCCTCTGCCCCCGAACTGGTGCTTGAGAATAATTCATAAGTTGAATCATCATATATGGACCACTTGTATGATCAACAGTCTTCAGTTAAAGTTCCATTGTAAATATAGCCCTTGGCTTATCGTTTGATGACTGGTAAACGTTAAGAAGGTTGCAAAAGTCTCAGCTTATGCAGTAAAGATAAGAAATTAAGTAGAAATAATTTAAAACTTAATGAGGTGGTGGAAGATATCAGAAAGTTTTGGAGGAAAACCGCTAGTTTTATTATCAAGTGCAAGATCTCAAAGGAAGTATTAGAGTATAGTGCTGAGTGCGACCTTTCTTGCCTGGAGAGCCAAATCGTTTGAGTGTCGTGGCTCATGTGGGTGACAGGAAAATAACCCTCATCACTCCTTCAAAATACGGAAAAGAGGGACAAAAGTCATTCACTTTCAATCAAGCTTTTGGTCCATCTGCAACCCAAGAAGAAGTATTTTCAGATATGCAGCCTTTGATTCGGTTGGTCCTTGATGGATATAACGTTTGCATATCTGCTTTTGGTCAAACAGGATCAGGAAAAACGTATACTATGAGTGGACCTAATGAGCTTACAGAGGAAACCTTAGGTGTAAACTACAGGGCATTGCGTGATTTGTTTCTTATCTCAGAACAAAGGAAAAACGTCATTTGCTATGAGGTTTTTGTTCAGATGATTGAAATTTACAATGAGCAAGTCAGGGATCTACTTATGACAGACGGTCTTAACAAAAAATTAGAAATTCGAAGGGGATAAATGTACCAGATGCAGATCTTGTACCGGTTGCATCTACATCTGATTCAGTGAACCTTGGACAAAAAAATCGTGCAGTTGGCTCTACATCCATGAATGATTGTAGTAGTCGTTCTCATAGTTGTCTGACTGTTCATGTTCAAGGAAGAGACCTGACATCTGGGGAAGTTCCTCATGGTTGTATGCATCTGGTCTACCTGGCAGGAAGGGAAAAAGCTGGCAAATCTCAGGCCGTGGGAGATAGATTGAAGGAGGCACAACATATCAATAAATCTCTATCTGCTCTCGGAGACGTGATAGCTTCTCTTGCCCAAAAAAATGCACACGTTCCCTATAGGAACAGTAAACTCACAGTTGCTCCAAGATTCTGTTGGAACGCAAGCCAAGACCCTCATGTTTGTTCACATCAGCCCGGAGAATGATGTTATAGGTGAAACAATTAGCACAATTAAATTTGCTGAACGGGTTTCTACTATTGAGCTTGGTGCTGCTCGAGCAAACAAAGATATAGTGGCAATGTCAAGGAGTTAAAACAGAATGCTAATCTTAAGGCAGCCTTTGCAAAGAAAGAGGCAGAAAACCTTCAGCAATCCAAGTTAGTCAGAATGATGTCTGCTGGGTCTTCATTTCCAAGTCCTACTCCTAGTTGGGAGAGTGTGGGGGATTTGTCTAACTATAGCAGGGAACCTATGGAGGATCTTGGTGATGTAAAGGATGCTAACAACTCCAAGCCAAAGCAGAGACAACAAGGCTTGGAGCTTCCAGACATTTTAATGCCCTCACCTCCTTGGCAAACAACACCCATTAGTAGTCCTCACTGGCAAAGAAGCAGGCTCCGGAAAGTGGGTTGATAAAGTCATGTTCAACAAGAAAAATGGTGTATGCAGGGATGAAATCCCGTCAAGAAAACAATGGGACAAAGTTGGACAGTCACCCAAGATGTCTCCAAAAAAATATCCCCGTGACCCTGCAAAGATATACCCTGAACAACCTGTTAACAAAGTTTTTGTCAACAAAAAATGACAGCCCAGACCATGAAATGAATAGGAGTAGATATGAGGCTACTACGGCCAATGAATCTGATGATCAGGCTACAACTAGTGACTCTTCTGAGTCAGATTTACTTTGGCAACTTAATACTCCCAAAGTTACCAATATTCCAAATGTGATGGGATCAAAACTTAAGAGACCTAGTCCAAGTCATGCAAAGAGTCCAGAAATAATGAGTTCAATTCTGCAACCTTCACCGTGGACACTATCCAATGGGGCTGGTCGATGCACAAGACCGGAAGGCACTCAGTTTTTGATGATGGGAAGAGAAAAACAGGGAGTGGGAAGTGAGAAAATGTTGGGAAAGCAGCCAGTTTCTGTTGAAGGAATTTATTTTTTGAATTTTCTTTAGGTAGGGGAGAAAGAAAGAGGTTTTGACAAATGGAGTGGCAATAATTCTAGTTGCCAGTAGTCCAGTGTTGATGCAGCTATATCTGGTGACCACTGACGAGTGTCCATTGTTTATATGGTGTAATTATTTGCTACTTATATTCTATTTTAAAAATTTTTTGTAAAGCAAGTGGTGGAAGATGCGAGACGAAGAGGGCATAGGCCCTTGATTTTGAAGTTTGATTTTGAGAAAGCCTATGATAGGGTTAGTTGGAACTTTCTAGATAAGATCTTAGCTAGGTAAGGTTTTGGGGATAAATGGTGATTGTGGATTAAGGGTTGTTTTTCTTCTTCTCATCTTTCTGTAGTTGTTTATGGAAAACTTAAATCTTGGTTCAAGGCATCTAGAGGTTTTAGACAAGGGGATCCACTTTCTCAGTTTCTCTTTATTCTTGTGGTGGATGTTTTGAGTAGGATGATTTAGAAAATCGAGTTGGAAGGTCTTGTTAGTGGTTATGTAGTTGGTTGAGATGAAGTTAGAGTTTCTCATCTACAGTTTGCGGATGATACCATTCTTTTTCTTGTTGAAGGTGTTGCAGGTTTTAAGAATGTCTTGTTGCTCCTTCAAATTTTTGAGGCTATATCGGGTATGAAAATTAATCTTTTAAAGTGTAGTCTCATTGGTGTTAGTTAATATGGAGGAGGATGTTTTTGTTTATTATGCTTCACTAGTTGGTGTGAAGTTGAGTCTTTACCTATAACTTATTTAGGTATTGCTTTAGGTGGTAACCCGAGATTTCTGTCTTTTTGGGATCCTGTAGTAGAGAGGGTAGGAGCCTTTATTGTTAGAAAGGTGCTTGCTTCTCTTTGGGAGGTAGATTTATCTTATTCAGGCTTGTTTAGACTTTAGCTATTATTTGTCTTTATAATTTCTCGTTGTTTAAAGTCCTGGTAGGGGTAGCAAAATCACTTGAACATATTATGTACAAGTTTTTATGGGTTGGAGATAGTGAGGATAGGAAGGACCATTTGGTTGATTAGGATTTTTTGTGTTTTCCTAGAGAAGAAGGGGGTTTAGGTCTCGGGAACTTGGTGTCCAAAAACCGGTCTCTAGTGGGTAAATGGCTATGGTGCTTCCCTTTGGAAGTTGACTCTCTTTGGCATCACCTGATTAAAAACAAGTATGGAATTCATCAAAATGGATAGGATGCAAATCCTTAACCTTCTTATGTTACTTAAAATTATCTACCAAGATTGCACTTCCTTTCATTTTCTTGTTCGTGTCCAAATTTATAATGACATGAATATTTGGGTTTGGGTGGATATTTGGATAAAGATATTCCTCTTTCTTTAGCTTTTGCTCGTTTTTTTTTACTTCTTGTTTGAGCATAATTCTCCCATTTCTAAATTCTTTACTTTTGGATGGAGATTCAATTTCTAGGATTTTAGTTTTTTTCGTAGTTTAAATGATAGAGAGACGGAGGAATTCTTTTTATTTATTCAAATTCTTAATTCAACTTCTTTTTTTTAGTCCTTGGATATGCATGTTTGGTATTATTCGAGAATCTCTCGTGTCATTCTTTTTTCACTTACGTATTAGGTTGTCGTCCAATTCATTATTTTCCTCTAACCTCCTATATTTGCAAAGCAAAGACTCCCTAAAAAATTAAGGCTTTTATGTGGTCCTTAACTCTTGGTTGGCTTAACACTAATGACATGCGTCATTCGTCAAATACATATGCCTTACAAATTTTTATCCCCAGATGTATGTGTTATGTGTTTAAAGGATAGTAATTCTCATTCTTATTTATTTCTTCACTGTTCGATGGCTTGACCATAGTTGTCACGTCGCCAAGTCGGGACGCGACGGTAGTCGACCGCTAGGACGCCTAGCAACAAGGCGACTGCCATAGCGTCCGTTTGGTAACAAGTCGTTAACAATGTGCAATTTATACATTATTTATTTTATTTCAAAAGTATTTTACACTAAAATTTTATATACACTAAAACCCAAAACATAATAACTTACACAATCTCTACTCCGTTTTTAGTCATAACTCAAGCAAAGTCATCAACTATAAAGTCATTTCCATCTCGGTCATGAGTTAGGTTAAGATTATGGGTTGAGTCACTTGGGTAATTGGAAAAGTCCATGAGTTATGACGAGTCATGGTAAAAAATGACTTAATCTCTTAACTTGGGCTCACTACCAATGCGTGAGCCTTGGTGGCTCAGCGTCCAAGGCGTTGTCTTACCCTTCTCCAACACCAGGACGCCTAGTCGGGACACGACGGTAGTTGTCACTGCGCCAAGTCGGGACGCGACGGTAGTTGACCGCCAGGACGCCTAATGACAAGGCGACTGCCATGGCGTCCGTTTGGCAACAAGTCGTTAACAATGTGCAATTTATACATTATTTATTTTATTTCAAAATTATTTTACACTAAAATTTTATATACATTAAAACCCAAAACATAATAACTTACACAATCTCTACTCCGTTTCTAGTCATAACTCAAGCAAAGTCATCAACTATAAAGTCATTTCCATCTCGGTCATGAGTTAGGTTAAGATTATGGGTTGAGTCACTTGGGTAATTGGAAAAGTCCATGAGTTATGACGAGTCATGGTAAAAAATTACTTAATCTCTTAACTTGGGCTCACTACCAATGCGTGAGCCTTGGTGGCTCATCGTCCAAGGCGTTGTCTTACCCTTCTCCAACGCCAGGACGCCTAGACGACGCCATGGCGACGCCATGACAACTATGGGCTTGACGGTTTGTTTAGTGTGATGGGTGAAAGTTGAATATGTCCTTCGGCGGAAGATCTTTTACTATGCAAATTCAGGGGTTTTGGCCATTTGAGTGATAGAAGGATTCTTTGGAGATGTGCTTGTTTTGCTATTTTGTGGAGAATTTGGATTGAGAGGAATGCTAGAATTTTTTTGCAATCGGACTACAAATATTGAGTTGCTTTGGGATGGAATATTTTTCTTTGCTTCTTTTTGGGCTCATGTAATGGGAGCTTTTGGAGGTATTTCTTTGTCCGATCTTCAAAGAGATTTAATATTAAGTTTTTCTACTCTTGTTTTCTTTAATTTGTTTTGAGAGGACTTCTTGTCCTCGTAATGCGTTGTAGTTTTCTCTTCTAATCAATAAAATATTCTTCTTTTATAAAAAAAAAAAACTTAAAAAGTCTCAAATAAGTAAATTAGACGAGTCTAAAGATCGCAAGCATCTGCGGGGTTAAGAAGAAAAGGACCAAGAGTCGAGAAGCGAGAAGACGAGTGGAAGAGGAAATTACAGAAAACTGCAAATACTTTTCTCTAATTATTGTCAAATCTCAATTTCTTTTAGCTAATTTAATTGGAAGGCATAGATTCCTTCAAAGATGGGGCTTTTGTTTGGTAATTTGTCTTGATTAGCCTTACTACTGATGACATCAGACCTATATGCCATGCAAATCATTGTCCCTAGTGGTGTCTGTGATGTGCATAAGTGATCGTGAGTCCCATGTGAACCTTTGCGTTCATTGCACAGTAGCATGTTAGCTTTGGTGTTCCATATTTGATGTTTTGGGAGATTATTGGGGTTCATCTGCCACTAAGGAGTTGTTTCTCATTTGCTTTTGTGGGTTTAGAGGTGTTAGGGACGACAAGACTCCCTGGATTTTTACATATTTTGTCTTCATTTGGTGTTTATGGATAGATAGGAATGTAAGCATCTTCTATGTGCTGTATATGGTTTTTTCCGCTTTATGGGACAGGGTCTGCTTTTTTGCATCTTTGTGGCTTCACGATGAGATTTTTCTGAGGATTATTATTTCAGAGCTCCACGGGGACTTGGGTGAAATCCTCCATATAGGATTCTGGGAGGGCCTCTTCTCCTCCGCCTTCTTTTGTATCTATATTCGTAATGAAATTTCTTCTTCAATTTAAAGAAAGTTACGTACAAATTTTCATTTCTAATTTTCATTATTATTAGAATGCAACTAAAATTACATAGACTAGAATCAGGTAAACATGTAGATCGAAAAGCAAATAGTAGTAAATATATGTGTAATTGACGATAAAAGACTAACTGTTTCCAGGGAATGATATGATATTCTTTAAGAAATAGTGTACAAAGTACGAGAAAAGGGGAAATGTTGAAATAATTTTGCTGAATGCGCCCTGAAATAAACAAGAGAAGCAAATAAGTCTTCATAAAATCTTTACACCGTCTTTGTAATTTGGAAGTTCTCATCTTTACTTTTGATCCATGAAACTGACTTTGATTATTTATTTTATCCTATAGTTCTTGTATAAGAAGAAAAAAGCTTTGCTCATATGTTTTTAATAATTTATACATCAAAATCTGCATTTTTTTGGTGACCTAACTTTATTTACAAATAGTATAACTTACATGGTGTAATCAATTAACCATTTCAAAGGCTTTGCATCTCTTATCTTATAAGACTGTAAGCCAAGTAGAACTGCTTTTTTAAAATAGAGATGACAGGATAAATGAGCCTTCAATTTAGAATATACTTGAATATCAGGTACCGACTGCATCTTACATATGTATTACAGGATAGCTGAGTCTGCAATTTTCGAATTATGTAGATTATTTCCAGAGCAAATATGTTGGGGGAAGATCCAATTGATTTAAGTAGACGTTATTGTGAAGAATTTCATCAGGATATGGCATATCTTCACTGCCTACCTCCTTCTGTGGAGCCTCGTGTCTCCGATCACATGCCACATATCATCGACATGATTAAACAGGTACTTGGTTGACCCACAATTTATTATTTTGGATAGTTATTAACGACCTGTTTGTCTAGTGCAAGCTGACGGCATGATGAAAACATGATTTTTGTATTGGGTTCACTAGTATGAATGTGTAAATAAATGAGTTTTGAGAAGGACAAGATTCTTTGCCTTTGCGGATATATAAGATTTATCAATTTTTCTTTTGATGGGTAGATTGTATATAAAGTACACCAAAAAATAAGGGGTGCTGCCATGTACACGCGAATATTAAAGTTGCTATCATTATCATATATTGGATATTTTTCATATACAGATCATTGTTCCTAACTCTTAAATAATAATTTGAACCGTCCTCGCTAACAATTGTGGAAACCCACTAACATGACAGTGTTCTTAAAGTAAGCTAGTGGCACTTGGTATTGAAAATTTTTCATCAAATACAAGCTCATGCGATAACAATAAATTTTTTAGATAGAAAGAAGAATTTATCAATTAAATAGAGAAGAAGAAGTCCACTCTAAGAGTAAACATTAGGTACTCTAGAACAGACAAATCCAAAACAAAATTACCAATTTGTGAGAACGAGATGAGAATTAGAAGATAGAATTTAGGTGAGAGAATAATAGATTTGAGATGAGGAGAGCAAGAGGAAGAAGAGAAGTGATAAGAATCACAACTTGTGAGATTCTCATTCAATTTTTTCCATATAATTTCATTCATAATCCTACCTGACTGGCCTTTTTGTTGTCCGTTTAATATACTAACAATACACGCAAGTGCACATGGTCAATCAAGTAATATAGAAATAAGAAAGGATTTCGAACCCACATAGAACAATTACTCTAATTACCAAGTTTTTACCAATTTAATTCCACTTAAACAGTCACCTCAATTGATTTGTGAAATTAATTAATAAAATAAAAGTAAAATTAATTAACTAACAAGTATTGATCACCAGATGATTAAGACATAGGAATACAATTTCCCTAATTGCTTTGCAATAATCTCCTTACCTCATTCCCACTTATTTATGAGTTGCTAACTAGGATTTCCTATCAATTTATTAACATTTTTCAATGATTAATAAAAGACATATTTTAGTTATTTTACTATTTTCATGCAAGACACTTAAAATAGATTCATTTAGCACAAATTCCTACTATAGTTACACATGGCATATAAGTAATTTTGTCTCGTACACTATTATGTTATCCTTAACAAGAATAACAAATTCATGCGTTATTATATTCAGATCTAATCTAAGATTTCCTCTTTCAATTTCATCAAAGATATTAGATTAACTGTTGGCCAAACAATTATTTAATTAAACACATAATATAATAATCAACTCAATAGGATCAACAAGTGAGAATAATGATAATTTGAATTAAAGCATTGCAAAAGGTTCCATTGTATTCCTAATTAGAATTTAGTTCATCATACTTGAGAAAACTAGCATCATGCAATTAAGCAACATTCCAAATACAGATAAAGAAGTAAGGAGAAGAAGAAAAAATCTGTCGAGAATATCCAAACTCAGCAGCTCCAATCTCTGACTCTTCGTGTTACTTGATGCAAGCTCCAATCTCCGTAAGTCGGATCTCAATCAAAATTTATCAATCTCAAGTTCCCTCTAGGGATTAGAGTTCACCCAGATTGAATGAATACAACTGAATATCTAGCCTACTGACACAAATCCAGTTCTTATAAGAATTAAAAACATCAAAGTTCAATCCAATTCGACTTAGGATTCAATAAGGAAGATCTGGAAAAAATCCAGCTCGGGCGCGGCCGCGCCTGACCCCTTTGTTATTGAAGCGCTTCCGCGCTGCTCAAAATTCTCTGGCTCTGACTTTAGACAAGCGTTGCCGCTTGTGACTCCTTCATATTTGGGGCGCGGCCGCGCCTCAGCTGTTCTCTGCACAATCCAGCCTCTTTGTATGCACCTAACAAGTCTGAATATGTTCCTTTTAGCCATATTTGACATGGTCTTTACTCTTTAGACTGAATGAGACAGGGAGGGAGATGATTTTTAAGGCCTGGAACCTAGGACAACTGATTTTAGTTGGCCGATTAGTGGAGATCCAGAGTTTCTCTGTTTTCTTTTTGTGCCGTAATAAATTAAGATTTCGTTGATGGTTTTCTGAAATTTTGTTTTGGGACAAGGAGTTGATTATTTTTTAAATATTTTTTTGTCCTAATTATCTCTTATATATATTATTTCAAGAGGAAACTTTGATTGGTTATCGAAATGTCAGTCTCCCTTCTGCATTTTTCATTGGTTTTAAAATCATGACAAGCTTCTGCATATACTAGGACTTTTGACTTCTTGATCTGCTTTGGTAACAGATACTTGATAATGGGTGTGCCTACAGAATTAATTCAGATGTGTACTTTGCTGTTGACAAATTTCCACTCTATGGACGATTGTCTGGGAGAAAGTTAGAAGATAATCGAGCTGGTGAGCGAGTTGCAGTCGACTCAAGGAAGAAAAACCCAGCTGATTTTGCTCTGTGGAAGGTAAGTGTTATTGAAAATAATGCCAATGTACGCAATCCACACGTTGTATTAATCAAGAAACTTGCAACGCGACCTAATGCCTGATCCAATCGAAAATAATCATACTTGGGAGTTTGTTGGGTTGAGCCACATGTCTACCGGTCTATCTGGGCAGATGTGTGTTAGATGGTTTGTAGAAAGTCTCTATGTGAGGCTGTATATGCTTTTGTTTATTTTGGATAAAAGAAAAAATAATTTATAGAAAAGAGAGGATACGATAAATGGGACGACAAGAAGCGCACCCTCACAAGCCAGCCTGTTTAGCCTTCTTGATGCTGCTCCTACTGTGAGCCAGTTGCTGGTTTTTGAAAATTTGGGATCTGGCACCCCCGTAAAATCCATGTGGTGTAGTCTGTTGTGTTTTAGGTTGTTGTTTGTCTTTGTTTATGAAGTTTCTGTTAGAAGTTTGTTGTATGCTTTGTATCCACAAAAACTATGTACTGCAAGTTTTATGTTTTGATGTAATGTTCTTGCTTTTTTGCTGCAAAAAAATGAAATATATATATATATATATATATATATATATATATATATATATATATATATATATATATGCTTTTGCTGTCATGTTACCGGATGTGTATATATGGCTGCAAATGAACATTTATGCTTATAGCTACATAGTTCAAGATCATGTTACCATACTTTACTGGTATTGTACTAGATCATGATGATTCGGATCATGAAATGCTATACCTTAAGTTTAGCATCATCACTAGATATTTATTTATAACTTGTTTCTACTGTCTTAAAGTATGATAAATGACTTAAAATCTATTATTGTGTTTTGGTTGGTTATAGAGAAAATCAACCATGAGTACACGATGGATTAAAAAAACAATAAAAATTCAAGTTTAAGTGCATGGTAGCTAATTCATATAATAGTTAGTCAGTTCTGCATCTAATTGGATACTTTCTGATGTTGTAGCTTAGAACAGAGCCACTTATATAAACTTTATGAGTTTTCCCTGGCAGTATTGTGTCTATTATAAAAAGTAACTAGCATGCTACTTACTGTTATCTGATTCCCGCCTGTTCTATGTAGTGCTGAAATCCAAAATTGCAGGCAATCTAGGTATAGTGGAAAAGTATATAGAATATAATCAACTGCTGGTTAATAAGATAATGTTTGTCCTGAGATGTGTTGATGAGAGAGTCATGTTGTTTCATGTTAGGTGATCCGTGATTAGTGAAGATATATTATTTCATTATCTTCTTGCAAAGTTGATTCCATATTATCTATCACATAGGACATCTGTTGATATTTTTTTCAGTCTGCAAAGGAAGGAGAGCCCTTCTGGGAGAGTCCTTGGGGTCCGGGAAGACCTGGATGGCATATTGAGTGCAGTGCTATGAGTGCTGCCTATTTAGGTTACTCTTTTGATATACATGGTGGTGGGATGGACCTTATTTTTCCCCACCATGAAAATGAAATCGCTCAGAATTGTGCTGCATGTGACAGAAGCAACATTAGCTACTGGATACACAATGGATTTGTTACGATTGACTCGGAGAAAATGTCCAAGTCACTCGGAAACTTTTTTACAATTCGTCAGGTCAAGGGAATTTATATGAATTACTGCTATCCATTTTTCACATTGGCCACCTGATCATAGGATATTAGTATTACTCTGGAGTACTTCATTTTATAATCATTTTCCAGTTTGGCTTAAAAGTTGGGAATTCAAATATTAAGTGCTTGATATTTTTCTCAGGTTATTGATCTATATCATCCACTGTCTCTGAGACACTTTTTGATTGGGACACATTATCGATCTCCTATCAACTACTCGGATATACAGCTCGAGAGTGCATCTGACCGTGTCTTTTACATCTATCAGGTAACATGGTTTGAGTTGAGAAAAGAAGCTTCTTTAACCATATAAAAGCAAAAATACATTAAATTCTCCCATCTCTCCCACCCCCCACTCCACCCAACCCCTCCCCTTCACTTGTTGAAGGTACTAGGACGACTGTAATTAACATAACATCCCCAAGAAGGAAATCAGTCACTTTGTTGAAGTTACTCCATTTTAGGAACAACTAGTACACGAAGGCCCTCTAGATGGATTTAGCAGCTATTGTCTTAGATATGCCCAAAAAAGAGGAATTTCCCAACCTATCCTTTAGCCTTAGTATACTGTTTCTTTCCCTAACATAAACATCAACTGATATCTCTTATGTATATCATTTAATTTGATTTTTTATTATTATTTTATTGTTTTTATTTTTTTGTGTTTGTTGTAGACATTACATGACTGTAAAGATGTTGTGAGCCAGCATGATGAGGCAAGTCTGAAGGACAACATTCCACCACAAACTTCAAATTGCATCAACAAATTTCATGACATATTTTTGACAGCAATGTCAGACGACCTTCGCACTCCTGTTGTTTTGGCTGCTTTATCTGACCCATTGAAAACTGCCAATGATCTTCTACACACTCGCAAGGTATCTGGTTTTCATTGAAATATCAGCCAGCTTTTATTAATACATTGATTAGGCAGATGTATTATGATTATAATATACTGATAGATTATTGGAAACAATTTGTGGGAACGTATTTTTTTATATATTTTGTTTTTGGCGACTGCTGGGTTTAGATGGTCTTATTTGACAAATTTAGACCAGCTCTGGAACCAGAGCATCAATCAAAGTGCAGGTAAAGATTTGGTAATCATCAGCCAGAGACCGAAATAGACACCATACTAAGTATCAATTTGATCCAACCTAGGTTGTTGTCTAAGAAAATTTGTACTCCCTCCGCCAGTAAATGAGAGTGTCCTACTTTGTATATTGATTTTGCCCTCCCAAATATTAAGGCTTGAATCCGACGCAGACAATTTATTTTTGGATGATATTTTTTTTTCATTATTAAACTTCAAATATTAACATTTATATTAGGAATTTTTTTCTAGATATATATGTGCAAGGCGTGTCAAATGTAGACCTTGATATTCTGCAAGAAGTTAATAAAAGAATTAGCGAGTAGTAATTATTTCATGTATTTGTTCATTACACGTTTGAATAATTCATTTATATCTTTTAGTTTTGCATAAAACCCTGCACCTCTTTGTTGTTCTTAATGTGGAGCTAATTTTATATCTTTACAAGTTTTGACAAAATGCTCTTATGCAGGGGAAGAAGGAAGCATTGCGAATAGAATCACTTGCTGCTTTAGAAAAGTCAATGAGAAATGCTCTGACGATATTAGGGCTCATGCCTACAGGTTACTTGGAGGTACTCAAGATCTGTTTGGTCTACAAATTATTCTTTTAATTATGATAATCTTCAGAATAGCTATATTATGTGCGACTGCCATACAAATAATCCTTCATATATTCTGAACTGAATAAGTATACTCGACTCTAGCCTAGAGAAACGGGGAAGGGCTGCAGCATTTTGCACCTGATGATCCCAGTAGCATGGTCAGGGAACCTTTAGATGTTTCGAGTGCCTCCCTTTTCTAAGATGCACTTGTTTCGCTCCCCCAGCTTTGTTCTTTATTTTCCTCTCCGGCTCTCCCTCTGCTTACTCCTTTCTAGCTAATTTTGCGTTCCTAACTCTTTCACCATATCTTTTGTTTATTTATTTCGTCTTCCAATTTTTTGAGTTCTCCTTTTGTTCAGGACGAGTAATTCCATATGCACTAACTATGAACAAACCGTTGTGCTCAGATAGAAATATGGGCCCTACCATTAAATTATTGACAAGGTTTATTAACTTTTTACATCTTTTTTTATATTTAATAAATGGGATTAAGTGGTTGGCACAACTGTTTATGTATAGTTTGTGCACATGGGAATTGCTCAGAAGCGCGTTTTGTTAAAGCTTGTTCTTCCTTTATTACCAGGCTTTGCAGCAACTGCGGGAGAAGGCTCTGAAGCGTGCAAAGTTGACTGAAGAAGATGTTCTCAACAAAATTCATGAAAGGACTAGTGCGAGAATAAACAAAGAATATGAAAAATCAGATGCAATCAGGAAAGAGTTAGCTGCTGTTGGTATTGCTCTCATGGACAGCCCAGACGGAACAAATTGGAGACCAGCTATTCCTCTTGCATTGCAAGAACAGCAGGTTGCAGCAACTTGAATGTTCCGGGTTTATCGTCATTTTCGAATTATAGCAGCATGGTGCCATAAATTAGGAAATTAGATTATGGAATTTTAAAATGTTAGTTTCACCCTTTCAAGAGGGTTTGCATTGTAAAATTAATGTTAGGAAGAGCATAACTTGTGGCCATGTAATTATTTATTCCTTTGATATTAATTTACGAATTCCTTGCTACCAATTTTTGGTTAACGATGCATCTATTATGCATAGGAGATTTATTTTTAAATAATGGAATGAATATTGAATTAGTTTGGGATTATTTTCTTTTATACACACGTGATGTTTGAATCTATTCATTGAAAACTAACTAAGGGATTGTTTGTTTAGGACTGAATGAGTCTAAATTTGAGCGAAGGTTGTGTTTGATTGCATCTTAATGCATCTGAATAGTATATCTCTTAATGTATTTTAACAACTCACATATTTGTATTAAGAGGTCATAGACTTATATTTGTATCTTAACTATTCAGAATACCTCTTAATACAAAGATGTGGGTTGTGGGCTGTTAAGATGCATTAAGTTGTAATCAAACACTATCTAAGACTGTTTACAAGTTTTAAAATCTGAATGAGGCTGAATAGAACTGAACTATTCTTTTAAAAAAAATTGGTTGAATCAGCTGAATAAGTTTGAGCAACATTTTTTTACCCAAATAGCCGTAGCCGCTTTCGTCTCCATCTCCGTCGCTTTTCTACATCGCCGCTTTGACAGACAAGTAACCCTCATCTCTGCATAGCTGCTCCATCGCCCTAATTTGATCTCTGTTTCATCCTATATTTGGTGGGTATGTGATTCAGATTAATAGTGATGAAGATGTTATTAGTTTTCATCTTGAATTTGATCGTTGCTCTGCTCCATCAGTTGTACATGAAGTATTTCACAAGTAATTCTTAACCTTTGGTCCTTGAGTTTTATTAGTAACAAAGAAAAAAAGAAAGGAATTTGATTTCTAATTAGTTTATGTATGCAGATACCATATATGCCTAAAATTTAGTCTGGTACACTACTGCATACACTTAGA
The DNA here is from genome assembly GCA_020205505.1 of Panax japonicus. Classification (NCBI taxonomy): domain Eukaryota; kingdom Viridiplantae; phylum Streptophyta; class Magnoliopsida; order Apiales; family Araliaceae; genus Panax; species Panax japonicus. The sequence continues at coordinate 78,049,223 of CM035094.1, forward strand.
AGTGTGAATGATTGGATATTGACATAAGTTATATAAAGTAATCATTACTAATTTTCAGTTGAATGGTTACCTTTATGCATGCTCAGAGCTCTAATTAATTTTAATATCGGGAATAAGAGTTATTGATTTGAATGTTAGCAATTTGTTGTTACTGCTATTTAGCAAAAAGAACAACCTAAATCATTTTTCCAATGATTTGAAGATTTGGGTTTTCTTTTTGCTAAATCTTCTTTAGATTGTTAGTACGTGTTATAAGCTTAAAATGATCAGATTTTGTTAATATGCAGAATACTATGTGCTGCAATAAAGGTTATATATATATAGAAAACTGATCAGGTCTGGACTCTCGGATCTGATCAAAATCCGGACTCCATTTTTTTTTGTAGAACTAAAAATAAATAAATTATGGAACTAAAATTTTTCCATAATACAGTGTTTTGGGTGTGTTTTTAATACCTACACCAACCAATGTATGTACAGTCTGCCCAGACTGTACAGAAATATTTTGGTATAGGCATCCAAATCACACCAAAAATACTGTATTATGTAAAAATTCCAATTCCATAATTTTTTTTAATTGTTTCAAAAAAAAAGCAAAAAAAGAAAAAAAAAGTCCGAATTTTAATAGAGTCCGGGATCCCGGACTGAATCCGGACTCATATATATATATATATATATATATATATATATATATATATATATATATATAGGGGATCCAGTCCGAACGTCCGATCTGGAGTAAAATATGGACCCCAATTTTTTTTATTTAAAACAACTAATTTTTTTTTAATATTTTATGGAACTGAAATTTTTTCATAATACAATGTTTTGGGCGTCATTTGAATACCTATACAAAAAAATGGTGGTATAATCTGCACAGAGTGTACAGACATATTTTGTTATAAGTACCCAAATCACACCAAAAACACTGTATTATGAAGAAAAAAAAAATCAATTCCATAAAATATTAATTATTTTTTTAGTTATTTTTTTTAAAAAAAGCAAAAAAGTCCGGACGAGACTAAAATCCGGACGTCCGGACTGGAACCAGACTCTCTCTCTATATTATTATTATTATTATGAAATGAATTTTTATGAGGAATTGTCTTGAGCATATATGTAAATATGTGTTATGCGATGTGTATTAAGCAAGTTAGTTAATTTATTTATTTTAAGTTGACTAAGGAATGAAAAGAAAAGTCTTGAGGCCTATTTATAAATATTGTAGGTATGATAATTAAATAACCTAAGTGTTATATTTAATTGAGAGTCCAAGTATTTAACTATCTACCAGTGGACTAGCTTAAGAGAATTAATTTAATATTTCAACCAATTTAATAATTGGGTTATTTACACTTTCTAGTACATTTTTTAAAAAAATTACAACAAAAGTGCATTCAGAAAATATTTACAGAATTAATACATTTTAAATATTTTAATTACAAAATTAGTTCATTTGGTATCCCTTTAATTTAGTTGCGTGTTTTAATGGGTTACTGATGTGGCAAATCAGTTTTGTAATTATGTAACTGTTCCCGGTTGTTCCTCTTCGCTGTAACAATTTGAATTGCATGTTAAACCCGAGTAGTTGTGCATTTTGTATATGGTGCAGTTGGTAACCAAACACTCATATAAAGGTAATTCATTTTAGCTTATATGTGTAAGACCCCAACTTTTATGAATAAAAATGAATTTTCTTTAAATATCATTTTTGAATATTATAGAGTAAATTTGATATAATGTTATAGTTGTGAGTAATATTTATAAAATTTACAAAGTATGCAAGTTGTTATATAATATTCAATTGATCGGGGAATATTCATTTTAACAGGAAATATTCGTACTACGACAAAATCATTGGTGGACCCCACAACGAAATTATTGTCGGATTGAGAAAACGATAAAAATATTTTATGAAAATAACGGCGGAAGTTTTACCGTTAATTGTTGAAACACCCGGTGTTAAAAGTACAGTAATACGCGTAGTTGTACAGTAGCACACGATTTTGATTATTGATGCTTACGTGAGAAGTCACTAAGTTTTATTCAATTATTGTTACAGTAATTGCTGCATAGTATCTCACGTTATTTGATTCAATTATTGTCGATATTTTTATATATTATTAAATCAATAATTGAGACGACGAAATTATTAATATTATTATTTGCACTATTAATGATGTCTAGAAGTTCTGACAAGGAGAGGTTTGGTCACCTAATTGCGCGCCAATAGGGAGAAATCCTAATTAGAAAGCCCCCTCTTTTCTGGGAACGACCTGGTCGATTAGTATTGTGAACTATAATAATGATGATAAATGTTGTTAAAAATATTGAGAGAATTTTTATGAAGTATTTGTTATATTTATGAACCCCTTATTTATCCATTTTTTAAAATAGTCATGAGAAAGTTATCTCAATTTTTGTTTTATATATATATATATATATATATATATATTTATATATTTATATATGTATTATATATATATATACTTGTTAATAATGGGTGCATGGGGGGATTATGGTGATACACGGGGAGGAGTATTATTATTTATTAATAGGTTTGACAAAATGGACAGAAGGAGTGTAATGAAGTCGCGGAAGGGGTACTGTGTTATATATATATATATATATATATATATATATATATATATATATATATATATATATATGAAGTAATTTGAAGTTGGCTAGTTGAGTTCACGGGGTTCATAACTCGTGACTAATGTTATATATATATATATATAATATTATATTTTACTTTAATTATGGATCGTCCGATTAAAAGTAAATCAATCTGGACCATTCATGAATTAGTTACTATGCAGTCCATTCTTCTATAAATAAAAGCTCATTCATCCATTATTTTTTACGAATTCACTGAAACTCTAGAGAGAGAAATTATAGAGAAACTATAGAAAAGTATTATGATATTTCCCTACTCTTATATCCAGTTTCTTTTATGGTAAGGGGTATTATTTCTTTTGTATTCATGAAGAGAATTTCTGTTATTCCATTATTTATTATTCTGTTGGAATAACCTGTATATGCGGGCTACCCTATACTTGGTGAAATTCTTTTGTTATTTCATTCGTTATTATTCTGTTGGAATATCATGTCTGTGCGTTTTACGCCGGACCAGATTCCGTCTTTATTATTCTGTTGGAATATCCGGTCTGTGCGTTTTACGCCGTATCCTGTCTGTGTGTTTTACGCCGGACCTGATTTCGTCTTTATTATTCTGATTGGAATATCCTGTCTGTGCATTTTACGCTGGACCTGATTCCGTCTTTATTATTCTGTTGGAATATCTTGTCTGTGCATTTTACGCCGGACCTGGTTCCGTTAATTATTATTCTGTTGGAATAACCTGCCTGTGCGGTCTATCACATGCCTGTTGATTTCTTTTGTTATTATATTCCTTATTATACTCAGTTGGTTAAAATTTTAACTTCTATACTCCATGAAATTAGTGAAATATTCTTGATATTTGTGCTTCATCCAGTATCTTTTCATGGAAATATTCTTCTGAACATTCTTGAATTTTAATCTACAAAGCAGTATCATGTTGATAATTTGGACATTATTAGTTCCTGGATAAATTAATTCTTGAACTTATTTTATTGAATTCTTATATCATTATCATCATCCTCATGTTTATATTATGTTGAAAGTCATCTGTGGCCTATAGTGCATAGATGGACTTGGTATGATTATGACCAGAAATTATTCGGTGTAGTCATGACCGTAATGTTACAAATGATGTGAAAAAAGTCCTCATTGACCCGTAGTGCATTGATGGACCGTTGTTGGCATGATCATGACCATTGATGAATACATGAATGTCCTTGGCCCGTAGTGCATGGATAATTTGTGGTCGTGATACTAAAGAATATCCTTGGCCGTAATGCAGGGGGTGATTCGATGATGTGGATTATTTATTAAGCTGAGTCTCAGCGATAGAAGTCATGAAAAACCTTTTAAATCATAGAAGATAGTAGATTTATTCTCTACTTATCTCTTCTAATGGATTGCTTGTTCCGCTGCAGTTAAACTTGATGTTTATTATATTGTATCAATTTAACACTGTTAAGGCTAATGATAATTTATTATGCATTATCTTAGTCATAATATTTCTTACTGGGCTAGTTGAGCTTACCCTTTCTTTCACTGTTCTCTTCGGGAAATGAGAACGTAGCTGGGACGAGTCGGGAAACAGAGTGATGGTCCGAATGATAGTATTAGCTAGTAGTCCTCACTATTCTATTAAATAGTGTAACAATAAATGTAATGAGGACTCATTTTGAGAGTGGATATTGTCTAGAAGACAATATTTGTATTTAAACTCATAGCTCTCTTGTTGTATAATTAAGATTATATTTATGTTCTGTACCATGTATTTGGCGACTCAGAATAGGTGATGTATACCTATTTTGGGGGCGTCACAATATGGGTAACCAAATAGTCATAAAAAATAATTCAGAACAGTTATCAAATGTTACATGTATTTGTTTTCTTACTTAATGTAAGAAGAAAAAAATACAAAATATTATTCAATATCGTGTAACACAATCTCAGTTACCTTACAACAATAAAAATGTGCAGTTGGTAGCCAAACATTCATACAAAGGTAACCATTTTAGTTTTAATGGGTAACCAAATAGTCATAAAAAAAATTCAGAACAATTACAAAGTTTTACATGTATTTGTTTTCTTTATTTTGTTAAACTATGATGGAATCAGAGAGTAGTCGTGTGATTTTCTTCTTACTTAATGTGAGAAGAAAAAAAATACAAAATATTATTCAATATTGTGTAACACAATCTCGGTTACCTTACATTAATAAAAAGGTGCAGTTGGTAACACAATCTCGGTTACCTTACATCAATAAAAGGTCTTGCTTCTTCTCATCCTGCTTATTCTCGTGAAACTTTCGACGCTTACTTTCTTGTATAATTCCAGCTCTCATTACTTCTCTCCTAAACATATTCAAAAGCTTCTCTTCTGGCTCGTTATCGTCCACAATCACCTAAACATTGTACCTCCGATCGGAAGAAAAGGGTATTTGTATATGCCAAGGATGGGCACACTACGGACATCAATTCTGTTAAATCATACGAAGAGGGGGAATTGATGTTATTAGAGGAGGAGGCGATGATTGGGGCAAATTCATCTTTGGATTTTGAAGATAAAGAAGATGGAGGTGAATAATCAGGAGGAGAGAGGAAGACGAGATGGTTGGATTGTGGGTGGTGGTGGTGCTTTTGATGGGATGAAGAGAGAGAAAGTTGAAAAGAGATGAGGAAGCCATGATTGGACTAAAGAGCTCCGCGGCGGGGGAGGAGGATGAAGGGGAGGAGAGAGGAGGATGTGAAGAAGATGAAGATAATGGGCGGCTGATAGATTTAGGGTTTAATATGTTTGGTTATTGTGTTTCACTCTTTTTGTAATTATTTTGTGAATGAACTAATCTTGTAATTACTTTCTAATTATTGTATAGTAACGTAAAGAACCCAATAAATAAATTGATATACATCTTATACATCTTATCCCTGTAACAACAATCAATATACATCTTTAATCAATATTCATCTTTGCACTACAGGCCAAAGATATTCATTTGTATCACCAGTTGGTCATGTTCATCTCAACACCTGTTTATCTTCGCACTACGGGCCAAAGATATTCATTAGTTAATCATTCATCTTTGCATTACAGGCCAAAGATATTCAGTAATATCATCATTTAGGACTGAGGATGATGAAAAATATTTTAAAGAAAACCAATCCAGTGAGACAGAAGGACAAATAGTAAGGATTCGTATAACAGTTTATCCAAGATCAATAATACTCCATAATAACCAATTTTGAAGCAAAATTCAAGAATAAAGATCAAAACATGGATACAATCAAAGATAGTAACCATAATAGATATCTTGGACAAAAAGAAAAAAAATTCATTTTTTGGTGAATAGTGCCGTATTCGTGAATAGTGACGTATATGTGAATAGTGCCGTATACGTGAATATTAACCCCGACACAAAAAGTTCCAAACTTGATAAAAAAATTCATACCAATATTTCGGTATAATGATATTGAAAAAAATATCATTTTAAGAAGAATGTAACACCCCTTACCTCAAAATGTCAGTACTTCTGATCGAAATATCGGTATAAGGCTGAAGGAAACTTGCACTGATGAATAGAAACTCACAAAGTATCTAAATACTCACAAAAACACTCAATAATCTAGAGAGAGAGAGAGAAAGAGAGAAAACTTATGTTTCTGGTGTGATTTTCAATTCTAACTTAGCTCTCTATTTATAGGAAAATGTTAGCAGACTTGACTTGAAACCTGATGGCTTTACCTGCTACTATTCTCACCCACTCAATTCTAGAATTTTCCACCAAAATGCTAAATTTGGATACTTCAACAATTTCTGAACCAGTCACCTCTTAAAATTTATAACAAATCATCCGTTCATTTTTAACGGTTCAAAATTTGTGGACATATACTCAACTTATATATATATAACATATCCAAAAATTACAACGATCCAACGGTCGGATTAAAAATTATAACTCACGCAATATATCTCAAAAATACTGGTTTAATTTTTAATACCTCCATTTCGACAAAAATACTGATAAAACACCTTAACATTAACTCCTTCATTTTTAACCACAATAAATATATCCAACATTTATATCCACATAAAATAAATATTTTCTTATCATATGAATCAATAATTAATTATTCAAAAATAATATTACAGAATCACATTTATGACAACCAGACCGTTCCGAAGAAAGAGGAGGTTTTTCAATAAGAATTTCTCCTTACTGGCGCGCAATTAGGTGACCAAACCTCTCATTGACAGAACTTTCTAGACATTGCCAATAATGCTATCTAATAATATTATTCAAATAATATGAATTATTGATCTTATAATGGGAAATACTGTGCAGTGACAATTATTGAAACAACAATAATATAAAATATCAACGCAACAATTATTGAATCGATAAAACAAAATATTGAACAGTAACTACTGTAACAATTATTGAGTAGTGCCTTCTTACGTAAGGATCAATAATTCATCAATGCTGTGCATCCACGCGTATTACTGTATTTTAACCACCGGGTATTCCAACAGTGTTAACGGTAACAACTACGCCGTTATTTATAAAAACTCAAACTTGTCGTTTTCTTCATCCGACAATTATTTTGTTATGGGGCCCACAAATGACTGCGCCGTCGTACGAATATTCCCCGACAACAAGAATATTCTACGACCAAATGAATATTCCCCGACACAAAAAGTTCTAAACTTGATAAAAAGTTCATACCAATATTTCGGTATAATGATATTGAAAAAAATATCATTTTAAGAAGAATATAACACCCCTTACCTCAAAATATTAGTACTTCTGATCGGAATATCGGTATAAGGCTGAAGGAAACTTGCACTGTTGAATAGAAACTCACAAAGTATCTAAATATTCACAAAATACACTCAATAATCTAGAGAGAGAAAGAGAGAAAGCTTATGTTTCTGGTGTGATTTTCAATTCTAACTTAGCTCTCTATTTATAGAAAAATGTTAGCAGACTTGACTTGCAACCTGATGGCTTTACCTGCTACTATTCTCACCCACTCAATTCTAGAATTTTCCACCAAAATGCTAAATTTGGACACTTCAACAATTTATGAACCAGTCACCTCTTAAAATTCATAACAAATCATACGTTCATTTTTAACGGTTCAAAATTTGTGGACATATACTCAACTTATATATGTATAACATATCCAAAAATTACAACGATCCAACGGTCGGATTAAAAATTATAACTCACGCAATATATCTCAAAAATACTGGTTTAATTTTTAATACCTCCATTCCGACAAAAATACTGATAAAACACCTCAACATTAACTCCTTCATTTTTAACCACAATAAATATATCCAACATTTATATCCACATAAAATAAATATTTTCTTATCATATGAATCAATAATTAATTATTCAAAAATAATATTACAGAATCACATTTATGACAAGCAGACCGTTCCGAGGAAAGTGGAGATTTTTAAATAAGAATTTCTCCTTACTTGCGCGCAATTAGGTGACCAAACCTCTCCTTGACAGAATTTTCTAGACATTGCCAATAATGCTATCTAATAATATTATTCAATTAATATGAATTATTGATCTGATAATGGAAAATACCGTGCAGTGACAATTATTGAAACAACAATAATATAAAATATCAACGCAGTAATTATTGAATCGATAAAATAAAATATTGAACAGTAACTACTGTAACACTTATTGAGTAGTGCCTTCTTACGTAAGGATCAATAATTCATCAATACTGTGCATCCACGCGTATTACTGTATTTTAACCACCGGGTATTCCAACAGTGTTAACGGTAACAACTACGCCGTTATTTATAAAAACTCAAACTTGTCGTTTTCTTAATCCGACAATTATTCTGTTATGGTGCCCACAAATAACTGCGCCGTCGTACGAATATTCCCCGACAACAAGAATATTCTACGACCAAATGAATATTCCCCGACAACAATGATTATTTTATAACCACTTGCATATCTTGCAAAATTTTCACATTTCACCCATAACCAGAGAATTATATTAAATTAATACATTATTATTCACAATAATAATTAGAGGAAATTCGATTTTATTTATAATAAGTTGGGGTCTTACAACCTCCCCTCCTTATGAAATTTATTCCTCAATTATAATTATTCTACCTCAATTATAATTATTGATATTCGCACTTAGTGAAAGTTTCCTGAACTCTTAAAGAATGTTTTTATATATATTTTTTCTCTTCATTATAAAAGAGTCTCATTCTGTTCTACAAGAGTCATTTTTTAATGATACTAATATAAAATGACCCTATTATGAAAAATAGGATAGGGGTAATATATTGATTATTATTTGGCCAAATTTAAGATTTCCATTTTACTGGATTGGACCAATTGAAATTGTAGTTATATAGATAACTAGCTGGGTCCCGTGCCTCCGGCACTGTATCGACGGTGAATTTTATCTCAAACTTTGAACAACCCAGATGATTTATTGAGTGAGCGAGAAATTCAAAATCATATGTACTTTATTATATAGATAGATCTATTGGGAAGTGGTTAGCATGAAGTTCATTTTTTGGTAAATTGGTCAATTGGCTAATAGAGTACTGACACGCAGGCGAAACTCTATGTGTGTCAGCGTTCTACTGGCTAATTGTCTAACTTACCAAAAAATAAACTTCATGCTAACCGGATCCGATCTATTGTGGTGCTTTGGTAGTTCAAATCAATCTCTATATCTAGTACAACATCTAATAAAATTTTAATTTTAAAACTTAGTTGACTATGTTCGTCTCATTCATAATGGTACACGGATTTTGATAAGCTAGATACTGTCTCCGTTCCTAAAAGATTGTCGTTTAAAATTTTTGCACATGAATTAAAAAAGTGTCATTTACCAAGTAAAATTTGTTTGAAATTCCATCACTATCCTTTTATAGGAAATTGAAAACTATTAATTTCTTGAGACAATGAGAGAAGGTAGGGGTAATATAGAAAAATAAATAATTTATTCTCCTCAAAAGTTATAAACGACAAATATTTTGAAACAAATTTTTTCTTCTAAAGCGACAATATTTTAGTAACAGTGGAGTAACACTTTTACCATTCATGAAATCCTTATCTAAGGGAAAAAAAAGGGTTTAAAACTCTATAAAACATTAAATCACATGCTCAAATCGACCTTGTACGCAACATTGATTAGGGATACTTCTAACTCTTTAAACATTTGACAATTAAATATGATTTATAAATTTTAATAAAATAATATTCACAATGTTTAAATCTAATAATGTCGAGTTATATTAATATATGGTGAGAACCTTCATATTATTCATAAAATTCGTGGTCAATGTATGAATTTATTAATTAATACTCCCTCCGTCTAAAATTAATTGCTCAGTTTTGATTTTTTAAAATCAAATTGACCATTTTAAACTAATCTTTTTACTATTTTTGTTAAAATATAGGTAAAGAGATTATAACCAAAAGAAAGTATATATAATTTATTAGTAATCCTAATTTTTATAATTTTAAAAATATATTTATATATGCTTAATTATTAATTCTAAAAATAGTCAATTTGACTTAAAAAAATTAAAACTGAGCAATTAATTTGAGACGGAAGGAGTAATATATAGTACACATGTTTTAAAAATTTACCATGATAATATTTTGATAAAATTACATATTAATATTCATACAAGCTCATGTACTCGCTTACTAGTTACTAGTGTAATTAATGTTGTAACTACTGTTATTTAGAAGATTAGCAAATTTATGGGCAAAAATGGCTCACTAGCTAGTTTCATACAAAAACAAACACTTTAAAAATGTGGCAGGTATCCACTATCAGTTGATGAGAATTATAAATTTGTTTGACATTTCCAAATTGAAATATTGAGAACCATTATTATCCCAAAAACATGCTCTCTTTTTTCTTTCTTCTATTTTTTTAATAATAATAAAAAAATCAATTTCCAAATCAAATTAGCAGTTTTGTTTCAAGGGAAAGTCGTTACGATACGGAAAATGATAATATTTGAACCTGCATCTAAATTTTACTGTAAGGTTAAAAAATAGAAATCTCGAAGAAAATAATATGTATTGTGAATATTTTTGTCAAAATTTTATCGCAAAACATAGCAGAATTATTTTATTATAATGGAGTGCAATGGAATGCAGCTTATGAAACATGGAGTGCATTTTCTTTCTAACCAGTATGAAACTTAATATTAACCGTGTTAGAAATGTCACATTTAAGGACTATAACAATATATCTAATAAAATACAAATGATTTTGAATTTTTCGCTCACTCAATAAAAGTTTGAGATAAATCTCACCGTCCATACATCTATCTAATAAAATCTATCTATCTATCTATCTAATAATGATTTTGAATTTCCCGCTCACTTAATAAATCATCTGGACCGTTCTAATTTTGAAATAAATCTCACTGCCCATACAGTGCCGGAGGCACGGGACACAGCTAGTCTATCTATAGGCTATATAGGCATATAGCCTATATCAACTCAACACCTTTTATCCCAAAGCATTTTCTTATTTTTTTAGAACCCCAATTTGAGAATACAATATAATTTTTTAAAAAATAAACTCACAAGCAAGCAAGCATCCATCCTCTGTACAATATAATTTCTGAAGAAAACTCACACAAGTAGTAAGTCTCACCTAAAGGAGGAAATACATTTCACAAAAAAAATAATCTCAGAACCTGAGACCTAAAGTTCACAAGACTTACTTGGCTAGGACCTCATTGGCTATTCCAAATTAATTAAATAAGCTGAAAAAAATTCATGAAAGTATATTATTAATAATTTTCCTTATATACACATATTTTGACTAGAGTGCCCTGTATTTTCTTTTGTTATATATACATGCACTGAAAATTAACAGCCAAAAAAACATACATGCGAAGTTTATGGCTTTTTTTGTGTAGAAGCATGAAACTGACAATTTTTCAACATATAAAAGACTCTTGCCTGGAAAATCTACAAAAATATATTAGGAAAAAAATAAGGTATACGGATCGAGTTGCATCCTTCAGCCTGTAAACTCGCAACCAGGTGAAATCATGTGGTTTTTGAATCATCTATCAGCCAAGACAGATGCACTCCATGAAAGGATGGCATCCCGAGCAACTGATGGAAAGCCTGTAAGTATCACAAGTATTACCATATTATTCAACAGCGGATGCAATGATACGGGTACGAATTCTATTGCCATTGTGCCTGCTTGGCATGGCAAGTCGAAGAACTTTTACTATTTCATATAAAATTGTACAATGTTTGGCAAGTAATTTCACAGAGTACGTTTTCGAGTTTAAATACAAATGTACTTCAAAGAGTAATTTCAGTCTAAATCAGCAAAAATAAAAAAAAAGGAAAAAAAGAGAGTAATTTTTTATAGCTTAACCTAAAAGTGATTTTGCATCAGAAAACCATATTGTTAAAAAGTACTTTTCAATATTACCGACAACTCTTCTATGCAATGTTAAGAATTGAAAATGTTCTTAGTCTACTGCACTGCTCCAGCAAATGAGCACTTAAATTCCACATGTTTAAATGAAATTTTACCTCGAGCTACCTCCAATGCCACTGATGGTATATCTATTTGGTCTTCAATCAGTTTATATACGTCAACGAGCTCCTCAATGTGAAGCTTTGAGTCTTCAGTAAAAGCAAGAAGAAGCTGTCTTCGGATCCCTTCATCAACTAGGAAAAGACGAGCTCCGTCCTTGATAGTGTCTGTTAGGTCCAATTTCTTCTGAACCTGCATCTCTCTGGATCTTTGCCTGGTGAAACAAATGTCAGAATGAATATATAGGTCCTTGGAACATTCAGTCAAAATACTCCCTTCGTTCCAATATAAGATCAACCTACTAAAAATGTAAGAATTAAGGAGATAACTTATCCTGTTGATAGATGAAGTATTCACTTGTATATTTATAATTTGACAAGTCATCTTGATCTTCTATTTTAGAATGAAACTAAAAATCATTTTGATCTTATAATTTGGAACAGATAGTAAAACATATGGATTATTAGGAATCTTCAGCAAAGAGGGAAAGAATTGGGCAATGGAGTCGAGAATCGAGTACATACATTTCCTTCCCTTGCAATGCAGGGTTGCTGCTCATTTTTGTCACATTTTCCTTTGCCAGCACAATTAGGTTTTCAAGCCGTTTCCACTGGAAAAGACCATCTTTAAACAGAACCTAAAACATGAAGCAGATCTGTTACAATGAAGCAGATCTGTTACAACATTAATTACCGAAAAATGAATTCTGCTATTGCAAACTGGAATTTCCAGCATCTAAAAGTAATTTGAATATATTAATTTTAATAATCTAACTCCAAAAAAATAACATTCTATGTAAAAAACAAAAGGAACATCAATATTAGAATTAAGATATGGATTAACATCTAAGAACGTTTTAACAAACCTGTACAAGACGTTCACGTAATGCAGGATTAGGATCTGTCAGGAGGCGTTTTGCAACATATGGATATGCAACCTGTTATAATGATTGCTATTAATAGACGAATAAATATATAGTGAAAAAATTAGCATGAGTTAAATGTTTGAGAATGCTACTACTATCCTAGGTCAAGGCAGAAAAAATCCTCAGCTAATTAATTCAGGCAGCTCTTGAAAAATGCAATCAGTGCCTATTGTACCTCAGTCGAATACAAGACTTATAAGAATTATATCAGCGCTATACATATCATGATCCAAATATAAGAAGAAATATTTACTATTGCCTTATTTATGCTTTTTATTTTTCTTAGAACTGTGGTGTACATAAAATACGTGGTGTGACAGTTATAAAATATATTTTCCACAATATCTTAAGCTTTTTTGGCCGCATATTGCTTTGACTTTCAGTCTCCTCGAAAAAGGTAATTTGAATAAGTAAATATCTTTGCTAGTTTAGCCTAAGCATCACACTTCAAGATTGCTAAAGGATTAAAGTTTAATTTGAATAGTAACATTTGCTACATGGAATAAATTATTTCTTTTGAGTTTATATGTCCATATTTCTGAGCGCCTCTTGCAGATTAAGCGAGGTTTGAGATGATGAACAAGTAAAACCAAGTTGTTTTCATCTCCTTGCAGGTAATCAGTGTAATAAAAGTCACGAGATAAACTCTAATCTTAATATCCTCCTTTTATCTTTTCTTCTTCTTTTATTTATTTTTGTTTTTTTAATACTCTTATTATTATTTTGCATTTATTTCCTCTTACAACTGTCACTACTCACTCTACTTTTGCTTTTCTTTAAATTGACACAAAGATAACAGCTACAGATTTTAAAAACAGTAAAGATTAGCTGTTCCGACTGTTGCCCAAGTAAACACAATAAAAATATTATTCCTCCTGTCCCTTTACACGATATGAGAACTTCACCCTTCTGATGTATTCAACTTGATTTTTAGCCAAAGCACAAGAACATGACCAAGTGACTTATTTTAAACATTCAAAAGTATGCACAAGACATTAGAAGTTACATTCAATATGAAAGGATAATGAGATTTTACCTCAAGAAATTTGAAATCTGGCTTCAATGTGAAACAGATGCCTTCTTGAGTTAATAAAGAACGAATAACAAGCGAAAATCTCTCAGGGATACGAATAGGGTATTGGTAAACCAGTTGATTGAACTTTCCTGCAGCATACAAAATCAGGTCATAACTGAATGGACATTATATTGTAAACTGTTTAATGTACACAAATAAAATCCGACTGTTCTAGGTTATAAGGCATTACAAATCAAAATTTTGATTCATGATAAAGTCCTGTGAGGGCACACAACTTCGATCTATTTCCCATCCATTTATGGATCTGGTACTGAACCCCAACTAAAGAGGAGGATTGTACTAGGTAGCTGATAAGGAAGTGTAAATCCATCCCTAACTCTACAATATTGCTTAGAAGTTCAAAAAGCATATTTCAAAATTGTGTTTTCACTAAAGAGGCAAGGAACTCAATCTAATAAATACTTTAATAATGGGAGCGAAAAATAGTTTCTCTAAGCACTGTCATAGTGATTGGTGGAAGTGTGAAACGAACTATGGATTCAATACTTTATGTACTAGATGGAAGTTTTTTTTCCTCCTTTCTCAGAGTTGTTAGCTCGATGCCACTAATAAAGAAAACATGTACATTTCTATTCTATAATTGAGTTTGTTTCTTCTTCGTCTTTCGTTACTAGTTTTTATAAAGAAAATATATAAGAAAAAGCACCACGGGGGTGCCTCCCATACATAGAGACCTACAAAAAGACAAACAACCAAGACCAAAAAAGAATATCAACAGAATGTCAAAAGACTGAATTTTGACAGAAAATCTACAAAAGTAACAGCTACGAGCCAGAAGAAAAAAAAACCTCGAAGTACAATTGTGCGCATTCTCTCCTCATAGTATCTGCCAATTGTGCAAAGCAGAGCTTTTTTGGATTAAGCTTTTGGCAAGCACCTCCATGGCTCCATGCCATTGAATTTCCGAAGTTAATTGAACTATGCTCAATTCAATTTCCTCACTGAGAAAAGTTGTTACTCATAAACTAGGACTTCATCAAATATTACCTTCATAAGCAGATTCCTCCTCATATGTTGTATTGCATTCATATTGCCCTTCTAGGTCTTCATGAAATAAAATTCTGAAGGAGACCCTAATTCATCCTCAAGCTTTCCACACAGATTTTCAAATGCCTCACTTCATTTCTTTCTTTCAAACTCTTCATGTAAGAAATTTCTAAGGATTCCTAGTCCTAAATCAGCTTCTTTTAATCCAGTTGAATTTCTGGATCTCAGTGAGTCACTCGCAGCTCTTATTCTGTCCTTCTCAGTATGCTTAGGATCTCTGAACAAGCCCTCACCCTTGCTTTTAGATATTCCACCAATTGGGTTTAGGAAATCATCTCAATCACTGTAATTCCTTGACTGTACTGCGTCATTGTCATCATTTGTTCTTCTCCCTTCATTTTCATCGTTTTGTCTTTTCCTATTTTGGCCTTCATCACCTTCTTGACTAATTTTCCATTCTCTTTCAGCATGTAGAGGATTCCTGAAAAGTTCCCTTCCATTGGCATCTCTTTTTCTGCCCAAGGAGTTGGTGTACTCATCTTTATCACGCCCACTAAGTAGGCATTCACATCATTCTAGGAATGTCTCTACTCTCTCATATTTTGTTCAATTCTATCCTGCATTTGCAAGAATTTCTCTTGTAAAAACGGTCTTAAGGGTCAAAAAGTCTTCAATTTGAAGAACCTGCCATTTTGTGGCTTGCACCCAGCTGAATATAGTATTAATGTGTTCAAAATTGACATGTAGAACAATTCAATCCAATGGCTAAACAAACTGACCAAATTAGTAACAATACTAATCTGTTTTAAGAGCAAGTGAGCTTGACTAGCTATTTAAGTAGAGAAATGGAGCACTCAAGGTCAAGGTGAGTCTCCAAAGCTTTTGAATTCCAAAACTCACCTTGCTGATAGCTTAGATGAATTTTGTGGAGTAATTGAGCACAAAACAGTAGCTAAGCACATACATTAAGTTACACAGATTAAACAATGAATATACAAGGCATTAATCCACTGGTTTGAGCTGTAGCATGTTTAAAAATGGATTGAAAATAAGACACAAAAGAGATCTTGCTATTCTAATGCCTTCCATGCTTGAAACAGGATCAAATTACTCTCAGTTAGATATTTTAATCAGGAACAAACAGCAATTATGAGGATTAAAAAAAATGATTCAAAGAACTGCGAGGAAGATGAAATTTCCAGCAGAATATGGGTTCTGATACCAACTTGTCAGGATCAAACCTAGATCCTGACTTGATAAAAATCCCAAAATGGAAGTCTCAACTAATGATTGAATTTTGTTGATGATAATGAAGTAAAAATAGTGAATTGAAGGAATATTAGGCAGAAAATAGATCGAATTTGAGGGGAAACAAAAAAAATAAAATATATATATATATATATATATATAGAGAGAGAGAGAGAGAGAGAGAGAGAAAGGAATAAGGCATTTCTTCATTCATAAAAGTTTTGATTAAAATGTCATAGTTGCCTCCTACTATTTATACCAATAGAAGACATAAGGCTAACATGGGTCACTAACATTGTCTAGGCTAACCTACTACCTAACTAACTAATCACATTCATGTAATTCATGGTATATCTAGAACCATCCTAAATATCTCACTGAATCCTTCAACTCTCATTTCATTCAGTAAGGCCCTTGGCCTTACAAAAGATACATAGATAAAGTATGAATTTTGTGTTTCTTTCTTGTAAACTACAAGATAAACTTTTTTTCCACTTAAAATTATGTATGGTAAACGAATTTATCAGAGGATATAGTTTTGTCAGCAGAAGCTAGAACTTAATTTTCATATTGTAATGCATAGGACATGAAGGTTGAAGATGAGACATTATAATAGTAAAAATTACAATTTGGCTGTATAACACATGGATATGAATCATAAGATAGGCACTGAAAGCTTAGGTAACCCAGAAACAAACCTGTAACACTTCTAAAATTGAAATCAGCAAGTCCTTTCCCAGAAGAGTTCTGCCAGATTGCTTCCAAGGCTGGGACGATGGGAGTGACATCTGTCCCACTGGCAAGAAAACCAAGCCTGGTGAAATCATAAGCCATTTCTCCATAATCCTCATTTACAGCATGGACGACAGCATCAATCAAAATCTGTTTATTTTGCTGAAATAAAAAAGAAGCAAATGGGTACATAATTCATATTCATCTTAGAGATCTGCGTGACTGAGAACAGATAATTTTAGTAACAAACATAGAAGAACAAGCAAAAGATATAATTATATAAACAGGGCTGTAGATTGAGGACGCACAAACACAGAGAGGGAGAGAGAGATACTTGAATCCCTGCATGTTGACTTAGCTAATGAAACGAATCAAAAGAACTGAATATACTTGACCTTAATTACTAATGAATAATGCTAAAGATACTCAATTTGGGGTCGCAAATGGGGGTCACAAATGACGTGTCATGAATTTTTTAATACACATTATTACTTGACCAATCCCAAGTGATGCAATCAACCATCTATTACTATATCTAAAAGCACAACATTTAATCAATGCACCAACTGAGTTAACTCGGTGAGTTGACTCTGTTGGTACATGGATTGACTCGGATAGTTAATTTACTATATCTAAAAGCAAAACATTTAATCCATGTATGTTCGTTTTTCAAGTTATCCGAAAACCTTTTCAATTCAATTAGTGTGCGTGTAAATATACATAATTTAACAAACTTACACTCGATACAAAATAAAAATTTATTATTATTATCACTTAAATTAATATGAAATGCTGGAAATTACGCTTAAAAATTACTAATATATATATATATATATATATATATATATATATATATATATATATATATATATATATGGGAATATGGAGGTACACGGTCGTGTAACTTTTAAAGTTACACGGTCTACGATCGTAGAGTGATTTCACTCTACGATCGTAGAGTAGTCCCCAGATAGTATAGTGAATTCACTCTATCGTAGAGTGAATTCACAAATCGTGGAGTGACTACTCTACGATCGTAGAGTGAAATCACTCTACGATTGCAGACCGTGTAACTTTAAAAGTTACACGGATGTGTACCTCCATATATATATATATATATGTTTTAAAAATAACAATTATAAGATAAATTTTACATACAAATATTCGGCCTGTGCTTCGCACAGGTTATCTATTTATAATATATTGCACATGTTTTAAAAATTACAATTATAAGATAAATTTTACCTTCCCACCGGTTCAGTCACTATTTTTAATAATGACACACATCATTTGATACCAACAAATTTTAGATTTCGAGCATTAATCATTCGCAAAACAGGAGAAAAAACTAAATTGCCCAAACTAGTACAAAGAACAGATCGGGTGCCCAATAAGGCCTTGTCTACTCTGTTGACTAGTTGGTCACCTAGCCAAGGAACTCTATTGGCTTTCCAAATAGTTAGGCTACAGGGCCCAGGTAGGGTCCTAAACCATCACTATTCTTTATGCTAACACTCCTCAAACTAGAGCATAAAAATAAGACGCCCAACTTGTTACAAACCATATTACATAGGATTTCCTATAACAAGAAAGGTTTGCTTCTACCCAGTGCGGCTCCTCATAAAGACTTGGAATGTATTTGTCAGTCAATAATATATCTTCACATGACTATTGAAAATCCTTCTATGCACCTTTTCTTAAATGAAATGTCTATCAAACTTAATATGCTTAGTTTGCTCATGAAAGAGTGGGTTTAATGCAATATGTAATGCAGCTTAACTAGCGTTTGAAGTATATTATGTGTATTTATTCTGGTGATTCATAGGGAAATCGGCCAGTCCAGTAGGAGAGCATCCAGAAGGCCTTGAATAGCCACCAACTCTAGGGGCACAACTAGTCAACAAAAATGGATTCTTGACTAGGGAACTAACGACTCATCATAGAGTTTTGGCCGTTAATGCAGGTCTACAAGGTTTCTTGTCCTTTGATACTTTTAATGTTTGAGGGTAAGTATATTGTATTAACTATTTAGTATGCTCAAAATTCATCATAGACTTAATATAATCTCTTTGATAGTTTGATAGTCTGTTTTTCATATATTATGGTTGATTAGTTATGCAATTACATTTAGGGTTAAATATGATCTCTTGGATGTTTTTAGATTTATTGGTGATTATTGGAAGTCTAGGTTACTTAAGTATGTTAGTTATGCAATTACATTAAGGGTTAAATATGTCTATCTCTTAGGGTCGTGCCAAGCATGTATGAGTTAGGAGTTTGTTCAATCGATAAGTTTAGACTGTTATTGATCAGTCCTTCTTAGCAAACACCGACCAACTGTGTTAACTAGTTATTTTTTCGAATTTAGTTCGCGTGTTTATTGCTTTGAGAGTTTGTTCACTCTTATAAACTTTCATTGTTACAAGGTAATAAAAGACTTAGACGTTTATACAGTTTTGAATCTTGGATTCTAGCAAGTTGACATATATAAATAAAATAAAATAAAATAAAAAATAAAATGAAATGAGAATAAAAAGAAAAGAAGATTGAATATTGAAAGTTTTGCGGTGGACTGAGATGGAGAGTAAAACGCACTCACCCATAAACGCAGGACCGATGTTGAGATGGAGTATAAAATGCATTCGCCGAATAATCTTCGTTTTTTTCGTAAAGTCTCAGTTGGCTTATGTTGATTACGTGGCCTTTACTACTCGAGTTATTAGATTCATAGGGGTGTTCTACACCTAGTGCCATATAGTCATCTGGCTTGAGAGTCACTTATCAAAAGCTCATTAATGGGTAGTTCTGAATAGCCTAAGGTAATAAAGGACTGTCCGAGTTAGATTTTAGTATCTTCATGCTAGAGTCTTTTGATCTTTACCTGCACTTGCGTCTTATTCTTAATGCTTGTTAAATGTTTAAGTTGCAGAGTGTGCATATTGGTATTAACAATCGACTGTGCGAACTTATATGAGCTGTGATTAGTTAGGACGGTTGGTCTCCACACACACACAGGATGGATAGAATAAAGTCTTATGCTTGAAATTGAATGAACCCTTATTCATATATGTGTTTGCCCTGTTCTCTGGGAGTAGCTATGATCGAGCTTAGAAGACATGATACTAGTTTACAATTATATTTCTCTTTCACGTGTGTTTTACTAGTGTTAGTGTTATGTTAGATAGTTTGCTCGAGGACAAGCAAAGACTTAAGTTTGGGGGTATTTGATGAGTGAGATTTATACCCGCGAATTGGATACTTTATGACTTAAATGGTTGCCTGATCTCGTAGATTTTATATAGTTTTATATGATATAGTGCTATTATGCTTAACCGACGTATTGCAGGGCTTTATAGGACTTTTCTAGCTTTCAGGGACAAAATGGTCATTTTGCATACACTCGCGCCGCGGCGCCAATGCCAAGCCTTGTGCTCGCGTCACAGCGCCACCCTCTTGTCCAGCCTGACGTCACCATGGCGCTGCAGCGCCACTGATCCTTATTGGGCTCGCGCTGCAGCGCGAGCTCCTGTGTTTTTCAAGCTGACATGGCGCCGCACAATGTTCTAAAAGGCGCTAGGTGGGAGGCGGGACGCGGGCGGCCAGGGGGGCCTAGCGCCTAGGGGGCCTAGCGCCTAGCGGGGCCTAGGCGGGGACCTAGACGGAATTTTTTATTTTAAGCCAATTTTAATATTTGAACTTATATTTATCCAAATAAAACAATAATATATAGCAAAACAATCTATAATAAAGATAATAAAGACATTTGCTTAAAGATTCAAACACATCCATATTGCTGCTAATGTCAAAGTTCAAAAACAAACATGCAATTGTTCAAAATTCGAACATATTTTTAACTTATTAGTTTTATTTATAAATTTATAAACAAGATTGCTATTAAATAATAAAATTTAAAATTTCAAGAATTTAATTCCTTATTAAAACTTAAGAAACTAAACATAAATTTAAGAATTATATTGAATTGAACTAAATATTACAAATGTATCATCATTTATATAATTTGAACTTGGTTTAAGTTCAAAAAATTACAACTATAATAAAATTATCTATTTTGACTTGATATTGTTCACTTGTTGTTATGATTTGATATGCTACAACCTGTTTTATGAATATGGTAAATCATTAATATATATATATATATATATATAACAAGATCTGGTTTGGGTAGTTATTAAAATAAAAAAAATTCTCTTCGCATAGACCTTGCCTAGGCCTCACCTAATTTCTTGGAGGGTTTTTTTTGCCGCCTTGGGCTTAGGTGAGACGCCTGTGGGGCCTTGCGCCTAGGCGAGGCGCCAAGGGGGGTCTACTGTCTAGGCAAGGGCGCCAAGGGGGGCCTAGCGCTTAGGCGGGGCCTAGGCGGACCTAAGCGGGGATTTTTAAAAAAGTGGCGCCACAGCGCCACCCATAGGCCTATTGCCCGCGCCAGCAGCACGAGCTCCGGTGCCTAGGCAGAGAAGGCTAGCTTTTGACCTAGCAATTGAAGGAAACTGATATATATATGAAGGCCAGCCTCTGCAATACAGATATCATACCATACATAATATAATCATATAGCTTTGGATAAAATAGTGTAGTTTTCTCCTTTCTTCTGTAATTTCTGTAAATATAGATTGGGTAGATTAGGGAGAAGTCTGGGATTTCCTTGGAGCATCAAGAGCAGTGAGCTACACGGATTGGAAAGCTTGAGAGGAGCGAAATGCTTGGAGACTGAAGAACCTCGACAGAGTTTATTCTTATCTATTTATTTCCTCTGATTTTGTAGTCCATAAATGTTGCCTTTATTGATACTTATATTTTGTTCAATAGCTATGAACTGAATATTGACTCTAAGGTTATAATAAAACCTTTTGTTATTTAAATTGACTGTCTTATCTCTTTGGTTGGCACCATATGATTTGGTTTAATATATTCATGCTTAATGATTCTCGCTAAGACATTAGTGATGATTTTGGTAATCTATATGATATCGACAGAAGTATTGTAGATTTACACCTAAATATATTGACATGTGATTATGGGTTTGGACTGCCTGTGTTACTCGGACTCGGGTGCGGGTGTCGGGTGTGAGTACGAATCTAAGTGTCGGACACGTGAAGTCAAAAATTAGAGGATACGCGGATATGGATCCAAATTTGGACACGGGTGCGGGGATACAGAATGTTATGATTTTTTAATAATAATGTTTATAATGTCCAAATTTTTATAGACATGCATTTATCATGAAACTTCAGGGGTTGAAGTGCAAAAATATAAAGAAACAGGGGCATAATTGAAACTACTGAAACTTTAGAGGCTAAAATGAAAGAAAACAAAAGTATAGGGACTAATATGTAATTTTTCAAGGGCTATTTTGAACTTTCAGAAAACCTTAGGGACTAAATTAAAAAATTATAAAAACTATGGGATACCTAACTGTATTTTTGCAAGGATATTTTTATTCAGACCTGATACTCATATCAGATCCATCAGAGCCGCGATCCATCAACAGACCAAATACGCACAGACCAAATACGACGCGATCTATCAGACAGACCAAATACGCGATCTCGTTGGAGAAGGAGAAGAAGAAAAAGGCCATGGTGCGATAGGTAAGTGTCTCACGGTCTTTCCTCTTTCTTCTTCCTCCTCCTTCGTCTCTTCTTCTCCGATAAACAGCCGTATCCGAATTCTGTGGCCGGATCCCGTACGGATCCCGCACCCGTACCAGTGTCGTGTCGTGTCGACACGGGTACTCCGCCAAAAATGGCGAGTCCGAGTAACACAGTTGACTGCATAAGTTGTGCGTAGAATAGACATATATATGTGCGCCACGTGCGACCTAATTGAGAACTTATGCCTAATCCTTGTTAGGTTAATTCGCATAGACGTGTAGGATTATCACCTAGCTTGGACGTTCTTTTCTATTCTATTCCCTAGCGGGTGGATCTGGAGAGGATATGTTTGTGCATACCTCGACAGAGGTGTATGAGCACCTGTGTATTCTCGGTCGACAAATTGTCGTGACCATTAAGACCAAATAGAGAAGGGTAGGTAGTTTGATGAAGCATAGCACGCCAGGTGTTCGACAGAATGCCTGAGTGGGGTGAAGTTGTAACCTTAGCTTGTAATTCCTTCTATTACCATTCGTTATCCATTTACTTGCTTTGTTAATTAGTTATAACTAGATTAATCACACTTCCATTTATTGTTGTTCGAATAAGACTTTAGTGATACAAAGTCGGTACTTGGTAAATATTAGTGACAGTTCCTCGTGGGTACGACACTCTACTTATCACTGTATTACTTGTTAGTCCGCGTATACTTGCGCGTGTTTAGTGATCGGTTTTCTGACCAACAAATGCCACAATAGATCCAAACAAATATAAGGCATTAAAGTTTACTGGTTGGGTGATCCTTCAGATTCTTCCAAAATGTAAATATCAGTTCTACAATCAAAAGAACCTGTTGGAACAATCTACTGGCTCAAAAATCTTTGGGGAGACCTCTCACCATATACGGCTCATCTAAATCATCAAAATATGGGTGCAAGCAATTACTGTTACGCAGATTCCAGATCAGTTATAAATAACTTTCTAAATTCTTGTTAAAGAAGAAAAGCCAAGGAAAAGAACAAGTAATGAGTGGATTTGGATACTACTGGACTTGGATTGTTGTTTATTTTCATGGTTTTGTGTTGCATTTCATACGTTTTGTGTGTTTTTGTAGGACATGTGCATGAGAACTGCTGGAAACAAATGGATGGAAGCTTCAAAGAATACATAAATTGGGACCAGTGCAGCCGCACCCAAAATGAACTGCAAAGCAGCGTGGCCGCGCCACTCTGAAACTCCAGAAACTGCTCTTTGCCACTTGAGTGTGGCCGCGCCCAATTCTAAGCTATTTCCAGCGCGGCAACGCCGCTACGGATTTGACCAGACTTTGACTTTTTCATTAAACGCTGCAATTGAGTTGTAATTTAACTTGGGATTTATAATTTGACTAGGATTTGAGATAGAGCTATATATAGCTGTCTTTAGTCAGTTTTAAGGATTCATTCAATCTATTAGCCAAACCATAGTTTGAATTTCAACTTTGGAGAATTGAAGCAATTTGGATAACAAGAAGGATTCATCATTGGAGCTTAGGAGAGACTCGAAGATTGCGACATCAGTTTTTATTGTAAACTTTATCTTCTACTTTTGTATCTTGAATGCTTATTCAATTGTGGATTATGATTTTTAATTCAATGACAATGAATTAAATTATATTTTAAGATTACAATGGATCATATTGCGTAACTTTGACTGATATGCTTCCTTGTTAATTACTGTTAACTATCATCGGATTGTCTATTATGGTTTGTGTTTAGTTGCTTAATTGTTTGGCCTGTAACTACCGTGATAATCTATATGAACCCGAGATATGGATTATAGGTGTAGATCTGACCATCAAGGTTTTTAAACCCGGACCGGTCATCGAATCGGAAAAGTTACTGGGTGGATGGGTCACTGGTCCAACCAGTGGTCGGACCGTTAAGACTTCATTAATATGTAATAAATAATAAATAATTAATTATATTAATTATTATTATATATTGTATATAATATTTAGTAAATATGTAAAATTAATCAATTTATCTACAAAAAAAAAAACTTAACATCTCTAAGATACATTCAAATTCCGAAATTCAACCACAAGTTCAAGTGTTTGATTAAATGAATGCAAAAATATGTAAAATACCAAACAAAGTCTCAGCTAAATTACTAAAATAAAATAAAATCCGTAATATTTTTTTTAATCTTTAAGGAGAGAACTGGTCAAACTCGTGAACCGGTCACTGGTTCATTGGGTCAACCGGTTCAACCGCCGGTTCACCGGTTCTGAACGATTTTTGAGCAGAAGTGGTTTAGTGGTCCAAATCGGACCGTTGAGTGAACCGGGTCCGGTTTTTTCTGGTTCAACCGGCGGTCCGGTCCGGGTTTGAAAACATTGCTGACCATAATAGCATATGATTTGTGTCTAGGATAGAGATATGCCTATAAACCGCATGTAATCTGATAGGGAACATGTGCTTAAAATACTTTTTAATTGTAATTCACATAGAAATATAATGAATTAGTTAACTAGGGTGTTCGCCTTAACTCTATGTTCTGTGGATTTAAGTTGATTCGTTTATGGTACAGAGAAATGGTCATAAATATTGATGAGTTCTCGATTAACAATCCAGAATAGTTACCAATCTTAACAGGAAGTGTATCGATCTAAGTGAGGCAATAAGTGAAGTTGTAGTCTTAAATCTCCATAATCTGTTTTCAACCTTGTGGTAGTTAGTTTTAGTTTAATTAAGTATTTATTTTTACAAAATTCACAATCTTAAGCAATTATTTAATCAAATCGGGTTAGTACAAAATTAGTAGGTAGTATAAATTGTAGTTTTTTCTCCGTGGGAATGATACTCTACTTATCATTATATTACTTGTGGACTGCGTATACTTGCGTATTTTGCTAGTATAGCTTTAGGCAAACAACAAGAAACGAGGAAACACTAAGAATTCACACAATGATTGCTAGAATCAACACTCTGGTACCATGACAACAGAGATTGAGATTTAATTAGAACAGATACAAGTTGAGTACTTGAATTACCTAATAAAAAAGTATCATAGCAAACCTTATATACATGACCCAAACTGCTAAAACATGACAAAAGATTAAATTCCCAAACTAGTACAGAAGCACCAGTCAGCTGCCCAAGCCCTATCAATAATTTGCAACCTAGAGTTATCCTGATCTACTGAAATAATTTCTATAGTAGAAGAATTAGGTAAATAAATTTACAAATACAAATATAGGCATTTTATTTGAGAAATTAGTCTAAGTTTGGTGTTAATTTAAGAATCATCAGAAGAAAAAGTTTAGTTATATGTCAAAGTTGACACATATTAGGGCAAACATTACCTGACTAAAAAAGGAGAAAACAAAGGAAAATTAAATTGTGACCCTCTTCTCTTATTTGATATTAAATATAATGAAGTATATATCTTACCTGACTCAGCTGAGCAACATTCCCAAAGTCAACATATGCAATACGTCCATCACGCATGGCAAAGATATTTCCTGGGTGTGGATCTCCATGAAACAATCCAAATTCTAGCAACTGCCGCAAAGCAGCACTCACTCCAACAGTCAAGAATCCATTAACATCAAGTCCTGCATCCTTAATAGCCTGAGTCACAGAGGAGAATAGATTAGTGTAAAGGGGATATTTCCCAATTTTCTTACAGATAGAGGTATGGCATCAGACCTGTGGATCAGTGCACCGTATTCCGTCAATCCATTCCATTACTAGAACCCGTGAACCAGAAAGCTGTTTATAAACCCGAGGAATTTTCACAGTAGGATCACCTTTGAAGTTCTCCAAAAAATCTTCAATATTACGAGCTTCCTGAAAATTCAGAATGAATATCAAAAATTTATCAAGACAAAAATAGAAGAAAAAAAGTACATCAAAATTATCACAATTTTAATATTATTTTATATCATTTTCCTGCAAGTTATGTATCATAAATTCTTTCAGCATAAACAGAATCCATTTCTGAACAATACCAACGTATAATCAAGCTCCTCCAAAAGCTTCTCGCCAAATTCATCAACTATAAGTTCTGCATTGCAACCTAGTTTCTGTAAACTGATGCCGTTCAGGAAGGATGCAAGAGTTCGGAAAAGAAAAAGATCCCGATAGATAATAGGCTCTATCTGGGGCCTTTGCACCTGTAAGTAAGCAAAACATCTACCAATGTCAGAAAATAGCTACTTATATTTGCTGAGGGATTGTCCAAAGTTCGCACAATACTAAAGAGAACCCAGTATAGAAATGATAAACACACGAGTCTCATTAACAATTAGTTCGGTTAAGATAAAAGTTACTGCCTCTAATGCCTGCGGAAAAAAAATCAGGGCTAGCATAATTTCACTCAAGTCTTGCACATGCAAAGGACAACTTAGTATTGTTGCTTACTGAAAGTGTCAATGTAAGCAAGCATTATCTTGCAAAATATAACAGCCTATTTAGCTAGTCATTCTCACAGCAAGCAACTAGATCCAAGATGGGTTCACAATATGCTTCGGTTATCGATAATTCTTCTCTAAACTATCCACGAAATGGTCACTTAAGCTGATTCAAGTATTACCGGATGTAGCCATATCAGTGAAATAGCTCAACTTAACTCAGCCAATTCTCTTCTATTGTATTGGGGTTGGTTACAGCTATCCTGTTTTGCCTATAATATTTATAATGCCATAATTTCTGTAAACACAAAGTTATTACGTGTAAGACAATTTTTTAATCTAAATCAAGCATAACTGTCAAAAATGCAAAACCCAATAATAAAACATGTTGAAACTTCCAAAAGAAAAAAAAATAAAAACTGAAAGCTAGTATACCTTACCAGGATGGCAGTTTTCTCTCCAAACCAAAAAATAAGAAAGACAAACGAACGATGTGCATAGAAAATTATTCATCCAAAACCCAAAAAACACATTGAAACTTCAAAAATGCTATTTCAAAGTGATCATTATAAAGCTAATAACTGAAACATTCCTAAGCAATGTCTCTTGTTCCATTTTATCAACCTTGAACGTGAAGTCTTAAAACCTTGAAGTTTAAGTTGTAGATATTAAATTTCTTTTCACCAATTCTTTGCTTCTTATGAGTTGAAGGTTGACAAGTATAAAATACAAACTTTCTGCACCAATTCCCGTACATTATAACATCAAAAATTAAGGACTGCAGCCCCTTGAAGAATTTCATGTTATAATGAAAACTCTAAAATTAAGAAACAAGCTTGCTTCTGCATTTAGTCTCTAACAAGTTCACAAGCTACTTATCAAAAATAAAAAGTCACAAGGTATAAAGATTATCTTTTATGAATGTTCTGCCTATGTATTCCTTCTGGAAGATTCATGCATCAATGTACTAATAATAGATAACAGAAGATCACCATATGGTAATGAACAATATTAGTTCATTCGGAATCTTTATCGGTAGAAGCATTAACTGTGAAGTCTATATGTGTGCATATATATATATATATTTAACTTATTATACATTGCAAAGAAGAATATATTTTAATGAAGAAATAAGATATGGAATGATGCTGGAGTCAAACAATAACAATGAAATATTGCAAAGCCAAATTATCATGAACAACCAAATATTACATATTAATAAATTTTTATGTGTTTATAAAATATTAAAAATTTCTTCCAATCTCCACACTTGGCCTTTTGGGGCCAAGCTTACCAACTCCCAGAAAATATAAAAAAATTATTTCCAAAAGGAACAAAAAGAAAAAAGAAATATAACAGAAACACAGTAGGAGAGACGTGTTGGATGGACATGAAAACAAAACATTTATCAGCAGTCATCATTATTGTTCTGTTTTGAAAATAAATAAGAAGAGAAAGGAAATCTAACTGGCCATCCTTTAGGAAGTGTTCTAGTTATAGTGGTTCTGTGCTACTATAATTCTACCGAGATGTCGATTTCTCAAAACTAAGGCATATCAGAATGCATAAGAGTAGCCATTAAGTATTATCTCAAAACAAATAATTCTTTTGTTCTTAATATTGCATATCCATCCAGGAGACGTCAACATGCATTTATGAGTATCTGAAGTGATGCAGTTTCTATTTCGAGGTATCATTCCACAATTGATGTAACAATGGAAGTGTCTAAAAACTTATTTGTTTAGGGAGCTTTATTTCTACTGGACTCAGTTCTCTAAACTAAATCTTACTTTAAAAAAAAAGAAAAAAAATAATACGAGACAGCCTAATATAAATTCTCTAAAGTCAATTCAACATGGAACTAATTCCAAAATAAAGAAATGATAAATGCCAACTTATTAGTGCTAGAATAATATTGTCACGAGAAGAATTTCATACAACCTTAATTGCGACGTCTTCTCCTGTGGCACGTAGAGTAGCTCGGTATACTTGACCCAAGCTGGCAGCTGCTATTGTCCCCGATGAAATTTTACTGAAAACAGCTTCAAGTGGTTGACCCAATTCCTCTTCTATAATGTTGAAAGCAACCTAAACCATTGTTAACCACTCACTTCTTAAAGAAAAAGAGTTCTATTTTAGAAAGAAATAAGATAGTTGTTCATTGCATGGACCTAAGGTATCAGTGTAGTACCTTATTGGGGAAAGGAGGGACATCATCTTGAAGAATGCAAAGTTCATTCATATAATCTTCTCTAATAATATCAGGTCTATTTGCAAGAACCTGTCAAAACAATAATAAGAATAATAATGTAATAATACAATAATAATAGTAATAGTAATGCTCCATTCCATTTTATAAAATTTGACCTTTATGATCAAATAGACCATTTTTAGAATTAAAAATTAAGCATACTTATTTATATTTTGAAATCACAAACCTAGGAGCTAATAGCAAATTATATGTAGTTTATGAAGGTTTTTGGACGGATGTAGTAGTAGTAGATATAATAATAAGGAAAAAAGGAATCTAAGGCATGCCTAAACCAAATTTGGCTAAAATCTCTTTAAAAACGAAAATTTTAAATGTTTTCTTAAAAATCTAATCGTACTGATGATAGAGCATGATAAAATAAGAGGCTCCGTAAATTTCTAACGAATTTGATAATGTAAAACCCTCTTACCCAAAATCAAGAAAATGAGTAAATCTATGCAAAATATAATGAAATTTCAGTGCATAGAGTAAAGGGTTTCACTTCACACTACACATTATTACATAAAAATTGTCAGACTCTCTTATTTTGTCATCCTCTTATCATCTAGATGGTTGGATTTTTAAAAAAAAGGCTGAAAAGTATCATTTTAAAAGTGCTTTCAAGCTTGGCTAAGGCATGCCTTAAATTCCCTTTCTCCTAATCTATACTATATATAATAAGGAGAACAACAAAAAGAGTTGGCTGAGTTAACTGGGTTTCTTTGGATGGTCATGCATGAGTTGACTCAATTAGTAATTATTTTTATTTTTATATTTAGTGAAAGGATATATACCTACTACTTATCAGATATGTATTATCTTTTTCAAGACTGGTACTGTAATTATTCTTCTATTTATTTTTATTTCTTAAAGCATCTTAACAATTGTCTCTAATGCCATTGGTTCATACGAATTCATATATGTATTAGATACATACTACTTACTACCTATCAGATATATATTAATAACTATTGAATATTTATCTTTTTTGAGCAATAATTTTATTAAAATATATATCATCAAATAATACACTTTTGTATCATTTTGTTGCAAAAAAAACTAATTAAAAATCACAAATAAAATAGCACAAAATATACCAAAACAAACTCTTATTTTTAATCAGTTCAAATGTTAGAGTCCAATCCAAAATATAATTCCTGAAGCCAAGCTTCCTTTTTTTTTTTCTTGGGCACCTATATATATGTCATATTCATTCAATATCTCTTTAGGTTGTGTATAGAGTGAGATGCCAGGTGAATGGCAATGCCGCCATCAATTCCCTTATCATCCTGTTGAGGTGTTTTTGAACTTGGGATTTCCTATTTTCTAAATTATGTTCTTTTTGTTGTAGTATTATTAGCTCGAATTGAATTGTAGTAGTTATTATTTTCTTCTTTAGATTTTGGTTCAACACTTTGAATTATGTTGTAGTCTCTTAATACATGTACACATGTAAGTTTGTTACATAATTTTGATTTTTTTTGTTATATCTATATTTTGCACTGAAATTATGTCTTTAGTTTTTAGCTTTTAGTATTAGCTCTTTACGTTTCTCTTTTTTTTTTCTGCTGCTAATTTTAGCTTTTTTACCTTTCATTTTCTATTTAGATGACTACTTTTGAAATATTATCTCTTTCCATGATAGCTTTGCCGAATTTAATTTGTATGATTACTCAATTTTTTAACATTTGAAGATTTTTAGTTTTCTGACTTTAACTTTATTTTATCTGACTTTTTCATATTTCTTCCATACTAAAAAAAGACTATTTTTTATTGAGCTTATTTTTTTAATATTAAATGTTGCATACGATGTGTATTAACAGAAATAAATCAAGAACTGTTTTTAATAGTAAAATTTAATAGTAGAAGAAAAAGATATATCTAATAAGTATGACATATGTTCCACAAATAATTAGCTTGTGAAAAATTAGGATTAAGTTTTCATCTTTAGGAGTATGAACATCAGGATAAATTTTTTGAATATGCTTGTGATTAGGATATGAAATGGTATGATTTACTTTCAGAAAATATTTTAAAAAATAAAACATACCAAGAATTTGTGGTTATTTGTAATGATTGTTTATTTGAAAAAAAGAAATTCTACAAAGCTATCTCAACATTTTAATAAACTTATCTATCATAACATTTTTTTAAATTAATTTATTAGATTATAAGAATTAGCCCCTACCTTGCAGGGGCGTCCATATAATAACAATAATAACACTAATAAAGAAACCGTCAAACATTGTTTCAATAGAAAATTTTCTCAAGACTCATGCATGTCCTTAACATTTCAAACACAACGGAGCTTTAACTGAAAGGTCAAACAATGAGCAGAGCCACAAACTCTTAAGTAGACTCCATTAAGCCATTTAAAGTTAGAAAGCATAGGATGCTAAATACAGATATCAAATATGGTGATTTTCAGAGAATGATTACTCTAAATTGTTTCAAAATAGCAAGAGTGGTCCCTTTTGAAGATTGAAAGTAGTTGATACAGTATAAAACATTGTCAAAATTGAATTCAAATCTCAATATTGTCACATATTTATAGTTTATTTAGGCCCCAAGCTCCAATTGCTATAGCAAAGAGCTACTTATAGTCTCTTCTTTCGTCTAAATTGTCAACCGACCGTTTTGTGATTAAGAGTAACATTGTCTCAATTTATGAAGAGAAACAATTTTATGTGAGAGGGAGGGGGAGGGGGAGGGGGTGGGGGTGGGGGTGGGGGGGATCAGAAACTGAGCATCTGTGCGAGTTAACTTAACTTGTATAAAATTTGGAAACAGATTGTTTACAATTATTTTTGCATAACCCATACAGTAGAAGATGGAAAATTTGAGTTGAAGTTTAGTAACCCTACTGAAGAAAATAAAAAGTAACCCCTCCCAATGTGTAAAAATTAAAAACAACACTGTTCCTTAACTTGAAGAAAATTTGAAACTAAAGTACTTGTAAATAATCACATACTCAAATTTTCCTGCTTTTTTCATCCTTTTTGCTACAATACATAATATCTTGACTCCTGAACAGTGAAAGCAGGGCCACAATATCGAAGAAAACCCCCGGGGCCAGGACCCAATTGATGGTTCGACTAGTCAAATTATAGACAAAGTACTCCCTGCATCCGAATTTAAGTAGCCTCCTTTTATTTGGGATGTCAGAATAAGTGAGCATATCCCACATATCAATACATTAATTGTTTAATTTGACTATGATCACTATAATACCCCTGGATGTGAGAGAGAAAAATAAAATTTGAACTCTGTGGACCCCATTCCATATATCAATCCATTACTTTAAGGGTATAATGGGAAGTAAAATCAAACTCTAGACAAGATGCTTATTTTCAAACTATGTACCAAGTCAAGAATTTTACTAACTCGAAAGGGAGGGACTACTTTATAATGCCAATAGAAAGATCTAATTTTATTTAGCTATAATGAACTTTGTTGTGCAGTTTGTGGGAGTTTTTTTTTTTTTTTTTTACTTCAGTAGCCTAGTTTTAATTCTCTTTTTGGTGGCTTGTGTATAGGGTGGAATTAGCCTCGACACCTTGTTGGGGCATAGGGTGTACGTTTTGTTTCCCCTATGATTTCTATATTGTGTTTACTTGGATTTGCTCCCTTTTGACGCTTATGTGTAGTGAGCTATATTTATGTATCAAAGACGAAATTCAGAATTTCAAACCTGGTCACGAAACCTACTTATTGTCTTCTAATAACAATTTGCAAGTATCTGTTCACGTGTTCAAATAAATTTCTTTAACTAACAACTTCCCTAGGGGTGAATTAAAAGGTAAGGGTTTGTGAAATAACATTACGGTCCCTCTTCCAACAACCTCATTTGGGGATAAAGCATACATATCCCCCAAAATATTTAAAAAAAATACAATCAGTTTGTGCAAAATTTACATTCAAGCTCACCAAAAACTCTCATTTTTATTTTACAATTTTCTCATCATTTTTGGTGATTACCCTCCATGGTATTATTGTGATCATTCATTACATGGTACATGAATAACTCTTCCTCTTCTGCTCATATATATATACACAATAGTAATATCTAATATACTCCTTCCATCTCAAATTGGAAGTCCTATTTGACTTTTTTGTACTGTATGCGCATATTAAGGTTTTGCTATGACGTAGACACAATTAGATATTTTATACAAATAAATAAATAAATAATCAGTATCTTTTAAATTAATAAATTTAAGAAGAAAAAGATTTACGATTTCCCATCACAGATTGACTTCTAACTTAAGATATGAAAGCTCATAGAGAATTATTGCACATAATATTCATTTTCTAATCTGGAATGCTCTTTAATTGCATCCTCGGGGAATGAAAATCCTGTTTCTGCCACTATGCAACCAAAAATGAACAATTTTTAGATGCGGGAATTCGGGATATTATTACTCTGGTGTAATACAAGTGTCAATGTTCTCTCAAGGGTATTGTTAAAAATCTTTCTTAATTTGGGCGCATTTGGTGACATTATTTAGGACAGATGGTGTAAAAGTAACAAGAAGAATAAAACCAAAATCAAAATGACAAAACAATAAAAGGTGAAATGTGGTGAAAATTAACCTGTCCGGCTTTGATAAAAGAAGGGCCTAAATCACACAAGAGATTCCTCAGCTGCCGAGCACGAAAAGGAACAACTTCTTCATCTCTACCCACCAAGAAATCATACACTAAAGCAGACCAGTAGAGTCCCAAGCTCCACACAATCTCAACCCCTCGACCAATCAATGACAAAATTGCACCTTGAGATTCTAATACCTTATTCCTCACCTAACAAACACAAACCCCAATATCACATCCCATAAATTAAACTTCAAACAATTCAAATCAATTATACTTTCTCAATTCCAAAATTACTTCAATTTTTTTACATTAATTTGCAAAATCTTAAAATTCAAAATCAATTCGAACTAATTATATATCAATATAAACAAATATAGTTAGGGAATTTATATTTTCACAAGAAAAAATGATAGTTCCACGAAACTCCTCTCACATGAATAATAGATGGGTCCACAATCATGCGAGAGATCTTGTGGAAATATCAAATTTTATTTGTGGAAATATCAATTCCCTATATAATTATACCACTAAAAAATACTACTAAGTACAATATCTGTTACCTGCACACTTAAATCAAATCATATCAATAATAAATTTTAGAATCTCATAAATTGATTTCAAAAAGTCAAAATATATCTTTAATTTTAGAACAAACTGAGTAATCCAACCACTGTAAACACACAAAAAGTTAGAAAATATACCGTCTCAGGAGTATATTTTCGGAACGGAATACAAACACCGCGCTCGAAATCGAGCTGCTCTAAAGCACTACTGCTCAACTTCGATGGCGCCGTTCGATTAACAGACGCATTTGATATCCTTGCCGCCTTTGACTTTGCTGTTGCCGGAAGTTTCTTCGTCGGTTGATGTACAGTTCGACTGAAGAAAACTGATTTATGTAGACCATTTGTGCCTATTATTAGTTCCATTTTTGGTCTGACAAAGGTCCCAGCCCTAGAAAAATTGGGAGAGGTAGCAGAATTTTGGGTTGAGTTTAGTGAGAGGGGAGAGAGAAAGGGGAGGAGGGAGAAACAGAAGTGGTGGGTGGAATCAGTTAATTAGTTAAAAAGGAGGAGAAATGAAAATATATGAAAATGTATGTATGGTTCAAATGAGCTGCTAGAATTTAGGCTGACTAATGCACTTGTCCGAGGGCTAGTTGAACTTTGAGCAATGACATACTTAGATGTGTGCCGTGACTTTGAACATTTCAAATAATTTATTTAGTAAGCAGAAAATTTAAAAAAATTATTTGTATTTTATTAAATAGATACATAATATTATTTAAAAGAAGTATTTTATTCAATATCTATTGAGGCCGGCTATTAATTAGATCGAGTATATTGATGTTCACTTATATAAGGGGGGAAAACAAGGAAAATATAATATCTATAATCTAATTAAATTCATGTTAAATAATCATAGTGATAAAATAGACTTAAATTTGGGATAGAAGAAGAAGAATAATCAAGAGAACTATATATATATATATGTGTGTGTGTGTGTCCCGTGCCTTCGGCACGATATAGATGATGGAATTTATTCCAAACTTTGGACGGCCCAGATGATTTATTGAGTGAGCGGAAAATTCAAAATAAATTATATTTTATTAGATAGATTCTTCTTCTTTTTATGGGAAAAAATTGGAAATTAGGTAAAGTATTGGGAAAATATAATAGAGAAATAGATTATACTTTTCTTTTATTATGTTTGTGACTTTTAAAAAGGAAAAGAAGTGAAGGGAAGGGTTATTATTTTTAGGACATTGATTTATTAGTGTGTTTAAACTTACAAATAAATAGTACTCCTTCCGTCTCCTAATAAACGTCTTAATTTGACTTTCATAGTCAAATTGATCAATTTTAAAATTATTTATATAGAATTTTCAAATTCCAAAACTTGGCACTAGTATAAATTATTCGTAGTTTATCACTTGACGTGTTTTTTTTAAGATTTATAAATTTAAAAAATGATTAATTTGACCAAGTTAAATTAAAACATTTATTACGGAACAAAGGAGTATTCTCTAAACACTACAAATCAAATATGTACATAGTAATATGTGAATTAAGGGGATGTTGCAATCCGACCAAAAAAATTATACAATAGCAACCTATGAAAATAGTGTGGTTGTAAATCAGCTGATTCAAGATGAATTTTGACTTTTCAAACTCAAATTTGATTAGAAATTAAAAGAGTCAACCTGAACTTTAAATAAGTCTTACTATGATGTTCGAAATCAATTCCTTTATAAATGAGTCGAGTTTGAGATCAATAAGCAAGTCTAGTTGAGTTCGAGTCAAGTCAAATCAAGTCAAGTTAAACCAAATTTGAATAATTATTATTTTTATATTATGTATATTAATTACTTTAAGTAATTAAATACTATATAAATAAGTAAAGTTTAAACGAACAAACTTAAACGAGTTATTCTTGAGTCGGACACATTATAATTCAAACTCGACTCAATTAATTAAACAAATATTATCCCTTATTCGAGCTCGACTCAATAAACAAATTTGAATTAATTTTGTTCGCGACAAGTAGGGCTGAGCCCGAATAACCGAACCGAACCGATTTTTTTAACCGAAATATTTTAGTTATTTGATTATTCTATACATTTTAGTTATAACCGTTTTATTATTTGTTGAAATTTTGTTATTCGATTAACTGAATAACCGAATTAAATATTTAAAAAATAAATAATAAAAATTAAGACTTACAGAGTTGAGAGTACTGACTAAGCAGCCAGCTCCATTTCAAGGTAAGATTGTTCTGGAGGTGTTGTTTATGATATTGGAGCTAATTTATGAAGCTCAGTTGTCACACAATTCGATTGCTTTTTAGACCCGGGCGGAGCTTATCTCATAATTTAGATAATTGTTCGGATATTTAAATCAAGTTGGAATCAAATTAAATCTATTTAAATAAGATCTTAAACTGATGATTCAATAATATTTTTTTTTGGGTCATCTTAGTTTATCACAGGCTCACTCAAAAAGTCTGAAAATATTATTACTACTATTAGTAATTTAATTCTTTATACACAGACAATTTTTTTTCATATCTTTCAATATAGGAATGTGGGGTGTTATGTTGGGACTTGTGACTCATAACTGAGAAGTTCCTAAAAAAGGCTGAGTGCAGAGCGTATCATCGGAGTGAGGGAGCGAAGTTTCTAAAGGATCTGCGCGGGTCGCGTCAGTCCAAGCTTATGGGGAGCGCGGGACGCACTAGTGACAGTTTAAACACGGCGCGGGGCGCGCCAGTCGGCGGACAACAGTTTTAATGATTTGTTATTTGAAGGATATTATGAATATTTAGACTATAATGTGAATTAGGGTTAGAATAGAAATAGACCCTCTCTCTCTCTCTCTCTATATATATATATATTCTCTATTATAATATTCTAAGGAATTAAGTTGAATAACAAAAAGAACGCCGTACTCGTGGACTATCCGAATTGAAGAACCATGATCAGTCGTAGCTAGGGACAAGTCCCTTGTGTATTCAATTAATAGATTTATTGATAGGATTGCAAAATGCTAGTAAAAAACAGGAAAATAGAAACCTCTTATTCATTGCCGTGAGAGCACTTCATGCCTCAGTTGACTTAAACATCATAAAGAACTACTTTTACAGGCTTAATATAGAGAAAATAGAAAAAAAAAATAGAATTGATTAAATAGAAAATGCCATAAGGTTACAATATTTTGTAATCAGGTTTGAGGTAGTGGTTAGAATGAAGGGGCGTCACATGGTGGGTTGCGTGGAAGAATTTCAATGGTTCAAGAATGACCATGTAATCCATATATGTATGGTGGCTGCACTTGTGACCATTTACTAGCTTAATTTTGTTTATATTTTGTTGTGTGGTGGGGAGTAAATATAAGCATTCTAAAGATCATGGTGCTTACTAGAAGTGTTGGTATTTTGGAAACTCGAATCCTTATAAATGTCAACGGAGTAAACTTATGGAAACGGCGTGTTAAAATAATATTTTTATACGAGTTTATTTTATATATAGATGATACATATTTACTATTTATGTGAGAGGGATCATGTAAAAATAT
The DNA here is from genome assembly GCA_020205505.1 of Panax japonicus. NCBI lineage: Eukaryota > Viridiplantae > Streptophyta > Magnoliopsida > Apiales > Araliaceae > Panax > Panax japonicus. The sequence goes on from CM035094.1 coordinate 78,087,348, forward strand.
TGATTTTTTATGTGAAAATATCAATTCCCTAAACTTATCGATAGTATAACTGTGTACGTAATTAATTTATATCCGTATGTATAATCTGGATAAAATGTAAATGTGTCCACTGAAAGTGTTTTGCAAATTATATTTGATCCACCTAAATAGTAAAAATTGTCATTTATTGGGCTTCATCGCTCACCCTTACATAATTTCTACAGGAAACTTGTTAAGAGTCGAGCATTGTGACACTTTTGTGGAAGACCTGAAGATATTTTTGTTTAAGAAGTTTAGGAATATTTTAGAGTTATAATAAGACTTTTTTTAATGGATCTGTGTCTCCAAAGTTATGTTTTCAGTATTTAGTTATTTAATCTTAGTGTAAATTTGTTAATGAAAGACTGTTTGGTTTCAAGTTAGTTTCATTGTTGTGTTTTCGTTTGGACTGCGCTATTGATATTGTTGCCTTACAGGTCTTTGAGTTTGCGGCGTGTGGCACTCTGGACATGTAGTGGGTTTGGGGTACGATGTTAGAAAAGTGGTATCAAAGTGGTGCATGGCCCCTCAAAGTGTGTTGTGTTTTAAAACGTATTCATGGGGTCTAGGAGTTAACTGTGGGTATAGTATTGACTAATTAAATTTATGAATTTAGAGTAAGATAAAATAAGGTGAAAAATATTTTTATTGTCTTGTTAGTTGTTAGTTTGCTTTCTGAACGTGAATTTTCATAAAATAGTATTTTGTTTGTTAAATAAACTTGGATATTTCAAAATTCATTTATATAGTGTTGTTTAGTGGGGATTGCTTTATTGTGTAGAAAATGCCTCCTAGAAGAAATAACCCTACTAACAACAGTGGTGGTGCTGATGGTATGGCCGGCTCAGCTCATTCATACCTTAGCGCGGCTAGTACAGAATCAACAGTCTAGTCAACATAGTATATTAGCGAAATTCAAGCGATTAAACCCACCGATCTTCGAATGAGCTACAGATCCTGCTATTGTTGAAAGGTAGATTCAAGAAATGGAAAATACATTTGATTTGTTAGGGAGTACTGAACTAATAAGGTGACATTGGCCGTTTACCAACTTCAGGGTGGAGCTTATGATTGGTGGCTTATGGAGAAAAGGAAGCAAGAGGAAAATTCTGAAGAGGGAGATCCTAACCCTACACTTGTACCATGTTCAAAGAGGCATTTACCAACAAGTAAGAATATATAAATACCCAAAACGGTATATTTCGGGGAAATCAAGTAAACCAAGAGGACAAATTGAAATGTGGTAGGAACCACCCAGACAAAGAATGCCATTGGAACACGGGTGCATGCTTTCATTGTGGATCGAGTTAGGTCATAACATTACGCAATGTCCTAAGAACCCTCCACAAAAAGGAGATACAAGGAAGGAGGAAATAAACATATGACTAACTCGAGGACGCGTGTTTCAATTAATTTTTAGGCAAATAGTATTAAGGTATGTAACACTTTTGTTGTCCGTGCTTAATAATTAAATAGTAATTTCTTTAAACATATAATATTAGTGTTATTTTTTTATGATTTGGAAATTTGGAGGGCCAAATTTTTTTTAAAGGGGAGGTAATGTAACCCAAGTCCCACATATTTTAAATTTGAAACCCTTACCCTTTCCTAAGTCTATAAATGAACCCTTTTGTTTCATTCACCAACAATAAGGCCTCTAATTTTGAGAAATGCTTTGTTGTGGGAGGTTTTTTTTTTATAAAAACCTCCTTTGTTAAATTTTGGCTTCGAGTGTGTAGGCAGTCTGCGGAGCTCTTATTTTTGGGTATGTTTCTTACGTAATTTTTTAAATTATTATTATGTTAAATATTGTATTTAGTTTGTTAGTTAAAGTGAATATTTTGGTATATTTGTTAGTAATTAGTATTTTCCATATTGTCATTATTTTTGTAGTTTTAATTATTGCTTTGTATTTAGATTATTAATTAATAGTTTTGGAATTATAATATTTGTTTGAAAAAAGATTAATATGGAAAGAATATTTTGTAAATATACTTATAGTTATAATAATAATAAGAAAGTTGTTAAATAATAGAATTATATCCTTATGACATTAATTTAATTATTCTAAATTTATATTTAGGAATTGTTCGGCTATTAAAATTGTGTTCAACGATATCGAGGTAAGTGACTTTCCAAGCTATTTAGTATTTTGAAATTATGTATGCTTTAGTAATTATTCGGATGCCTAAATTAAATGTATTGTTTCAAAAATTGTTATACTTTATTTAAGGCTTCCATTTGAATAAAAATGTTACTCTATTTTGTTTAAAAACTCGGATCAAGTATCAAAATAGAATTTTGATTTAGATAATGATATTATGTGATTTGGAACTGTGAAATAAGTATAATTTTAAACATAAAAATATTGAGAAATTATTTTTAGCTAGAAACCTCAGTCCGACTATGTACAGAAACTAGTATTTACGCTAGTTCCGGAACAATTTAGGACATACTAATGCGCACACCTTTAGATACCCTTCTGGGGGCTCTTTTCAGGGCGCGTATGTGACGCCCCCAAAATAGGTATACATCAATCATCTTGAGTTGCCAAATATATGGTACAAAATTCAAATACAACTTAATAATACAACTGTCGTGTAACATATGACAAAACATAAACTGAGAGTTTTAATACGAATATTGTCTTCTAGACAGTATTCAACTCAAATGGAGTCTTTAATATATTTATTATCACATTATTTCATAGAATAGTGAGGACTACTAATGCTATCATCTGGACCGTCACTCCGTTACCCGACTAGTCCCAGCTACGTTCTCATTTCCTGAAGAGAACAATGAAAGCAAAAAGGTGAGCTCAACTAGCCAAGTAAAAAATATTATAACTAAGATAATGTAGAATAAATTATCGTTAGCCTTCAACAGTGTTAAACTGATAAAATATAATAAGCATCAAGTTTAGCTGCAACGGAACAAGCAATATATTAGAAGAGTCAAGTATAGCATAATATCTACTATCTTCTATGATTTAAAAATTTTTTCATCACTTTTATCGCTGAGACTCAGCTTAATAAATAATCCACATCATCGAATCATCCCTGCACTACAGCCAATGATATTCTTTAGTATAACGACCACAAATTATCCATGCACTACGGGCCAAGGATATTCATGTATTCATCGATGGTCATGATCATGTCAACAACTGTCCATCAATGCACTACGGGCCAATGAGGACTTTTACCACATCATTTGTAACATTACGGTCATGATTATACCGAATAATCCCCGGTCATAATCATACCAAGTCCATCTATGTACTACATGCCACAGATGACTTTCAACATAATATAAATATGAGGATGATGACAATGATATAAGAATTCAATAAAATAAGGTAAATGATAAATTTTTAAAGATTTATAATTTAATTTATCCAGAATTCAATATTGTCCAAATTGTCAACACGATACTGCTTTATGGAGTAAAATTCAAGAATGATAATGTATCAAAAATTATTTAGACCGAAAAAAAAATCAATTTTTGTTATGAATAGAGTACTCTGGGTGAATAGTACCTGAGTGAATAGTACCACATGAATAGTACTTCGGGAATAGTACTCTATGAATAGTACTCATGAATAGTATTTTGTAAATAGTACCCGTGAATAGTACTTTTGTGAATAGTACCGTATAAATGAATAGTACTTGTGAAACCCCAGATTTTATGAATAAAGAATTAATTTTCTCGAAATAATTTTTTTATATTATGGTGTGAATTTGAGATAATGTTATAGTTGTGGATAATATTTATAAATTTTGCAAAGTATACAAGTTGTCATATTATATTCGATTGGTCGGGGAATATTCGTTTTAAACAGAAAATATTTGTACGACGGCACAATCATTGGTGGACCCCACAACAGAATTATTGTCAGATTGAGAAAACTGACAAAAATATTTTATTGAAAATAACGACGGAAGTTTTACCGTTGATACTGTTGAACTACTGGGTAGTAAAAGTACAGTAATACGCGTTGTTGCATAGTAGCACACGGTATTGATTATTGATATTTATGTGAGAAGTCACTCAGTTTTGTTCAATTATTGCTACAATAGTTGCTGCATAGTATCTCACATTATTTGATTCAATTATTGTTGATTTAGAAGTTTTGTTTTATTCGTATTATTAACGTAATAAAATAGAAACATCTTTTTATATAAAACAGAAAACTTTATTAAAGTTATTCTATAATAGAATATATATTCTATTATGCATATTATTTTGCATAGTAAAATCTTTTTATATAAAACATAATACTTTATTAAAGTTATTTTATAAATAGAATATATTATATTTTATTATGCATAGTGTTTGCATAGTGCCCGCATAGTGTTTGCATAGTAAAAATCTTTTTATATAAATAGAATATATTATATTTTATTTAAAAGATTTTATTTTAAATATGGACCGTCAGATTAAAGTAAATCAATCTGAACCGTTCATGGATTAGTTACTATGCATTCCTATTTTCCTATAAATAGAAGCTCATTCCTTCATTATTTTCTTACGAATTCACTGAACTCTAGAGAGAGAAACTATAGAAAGAGACAAGAGAGAGATAGAAGAAAAGTTTTCTGCTACTTCACTACTCTTATATCAAGTATTATTTTATGGTAAGGGATATTATTCTTTTGTATTCAAGAAGAGAACTTCTGTTATTCCATTTCTTTATTGTTCTGTTAGAATAACCTGTATACGTGGGCTACCCTATACTTGGTGACATTCTTCTATTATTCTGTCTTTATTATTCTGTCGGAATATTCTGTCTGTGCTATACACCGGACCTGGTTCCATTTTTATTATTCCGTCTTTATTATTCTGTCGGAATATCATGTCTGTGCTATACGCCGGACCTGGTTCCATCATTTATTATTCTGCATTTATTATTCTGTTGGAACATCCTATCAGTGTGAATTTCACCTGACCTGGTTCCGTTATTATTATTCTATTGGAATAACCGTCTATGCAAAGTACCGCATGCATGGTGATATCTTTTGTTATTCCATTTGGTATTATACTCAGTTGATTAAAGTTTTGACTTCTATACTCCATGAAATTAGTGAAATATCCTTGATATTTGCGCTTCATCCAGTATTTTTCATGGAAATATTCTTTTGAGTATTCTTGAATTTTATTCTACAAAGAAGTATCATGTTGACAATTTGGACGTTATTGGTTCCTGGACAAATTAATTCTTGAACTTGTTTAATTGAATTCTTATATCATTGTCATCATCCTCGTGTTTATGTTATGTTGAAAGTCATCTGTGGCCTGTAGTGCATAGATGGACTTGGTATGATTATGACCAGGGATTATTCTGTATAATCATGACCGTAATGTTACAAATGATGTGAAAATTAAAAGTCCTCATTGACCCGTAGTGCATTGATGGACAGTTTTTGGTATGATTATGGCTATGGATTCTCTTCGGCCAAGTGAGCAAAGATGAATTGTTTTATGACATGATCAAGACCGTTGATGAAAACACGATTATCTTTCGCCCGTAGTGCATGGATAATTCGTGATCGTGATACTAAAGAATATTCTTGGCATGTAGTGCATGGATGATTTAATGGTGTGGATTATTTATTGAGCTGAGTCTCAGTGATAAAAGTGATGAAAAACTTTTTAAATCATAAAAGATAGTAGATTCTATTCTCTACTTGACTCTTTTAATGGATTGCTAGTTCCGCTGCAGTTAAACTTGATGTCTATTGTATTTTATCAGTTTAACATTGTTTGAGGCTAATGATAATTTATTCTGCATTATCTTAGTCATAATATTTCTTACTGGGCTAGTTGAGCTCACCCTTTCTTTCACTGTTCTCTTCAGGAAATGAGAATATAGCTGGGACGAGTCGGGGAACGGAGTGATGGTCCAGAGGATAATATTAGTAGTCCTCACTATTCTGTGAAATAGTGTGATAATAATTGTAATGAGGACTCCTTTCGAGTTTGTATAATTTTTAGTAGATAATAATTGTATTCAAACTCACAATTTATGTTTTGTCGTATTGTACACGACATTTGTATTAGTAAATTGTATTTGAATTCTGTACCATGTATCCGGCGACCCAAAATGGGTGATGTATACCTAATTTTGGGGGCGTCATAGTTGGTATCAAAGCTTAGGGATATGATCCCTGGCTATGATGTGAGATAAGAACTAGGAGGGGAGAGACGGAGAATTCCTTCGCTAGTATGACCAACCTAAGTTTATTTGGTATTTAATTAGTCGGTCAGAGTATATGGATAATATGTGATATATTAATTAACCCTTGTTTGTGGCAGTATTTGAAAATGACATCCGAGAATATTGAGAATAGCAATGAAGAACATGAGACCGTGGAGATACCTCTAATCACCAACCAATATAATGTGATTAGAGATATCCATGTGGTGATTGAGGAATTAAAAGTTGCACTCAAGCTAGTCGCAAAGGTAGCAACTGAGAGTGAGGAAGAAGAGGAACCTGAGAAGGATTTATTAGAACTTATTGATCAAAATGTAGAATTGCAAAATTGTATTCATGAGTTAGAAGAGCAGGCTGAAGAATGAAAGGCGGTCGTGGAGCAAAGGAATGAAACAATTCAAAATTGTATTACCCGATGTGCGATAGCTGAATAGGAGCGCTCTTTGGCAGAGTATACGATATTAAAGCTGGAATCTGAGAATTTAAATATCAAGGAGCATCTGAAAGAAGAAACAACTGAACGAGTGAGAATGAAAGATGCATGGGTAAAAGCCACATGACGCGTTGATATTGTGGAAAGAGAAGTCCGATCCAAGAAAACTAAAATAGATGATATGTATTTCTCTTTTTTGACAGTAATTGGGAAAATCCAACATCGAATCCGAAATTATCCTGTGCATAACGGTCAACCCCAATTCGATATGGATCGAAGGTTAATGATTCAGATCATGGAACAGGAGTACGACGAAGCAGTTGAGGGTGGAATATGCCCTATAGTGAAAGTCAATTCCAGTGGTAATGATGACACCAAAGACTGTCCCAAACAAGTCAAATTCGGTAGTTTAATGGAGAGCGTTTTTTGTAATGAGGAATCGAACAAAGTTATCACGGGTTAGTTAATTATAAATTCTTACGAAGTCTATACCTTATTCGATACTGGTTCTACCTATTCTTTTATCTCTCTTGCTTGCGCTCAATGTTTAAATTTGACTCTAGAGAAATTAAACTTTGACTTATCGGTTGAAACTCTGTTAGAAAAAACCTTCATTACATGTGCTATCCAAGTCTTAGATGAGGGTCACAGTTTTGAATGATATTTCTATTGTTAATAAATTTCGTGACGTATTCTTGAAGACTTCTTAGCCTACCTCTAGAGCGTGAAATCGAATTTTGTATTGACCCCAGTACAAAACCCATTTCTAAAACCCTCAAATATTTCTTCAACTAAAACGAGCGTATAACGTGCCAAAGACATTGACTCGAGCTATTGAAGATTACGATCAGTACCATTCAATACCATTGTGGAAAAACAAACGTGGTAGCTGACGCGGTGGAGTAGAAGATCGATATGCATTTACGAGTGCGATGTTGTTAACACAAAGGCCCATTTCGTACGATTTACAAATGATGAAGATAGAGTTAAAGACTCTAGGAACCCAAGTGAAGATAACGAATATACGAGTATAATCGACTTTAATCGATAAAGTTAAAGCCGCTCAAGCTACATACTCAGAGCTGATGAATGTGAAGAAGAAGGTTCAAGAGGGAGTTATTCTAGAAGCAAGAATCGACGAAGAAAGGAAATCTCAACCCTCAATTTAATTGGCCCATTATAAATCCTCGATGAAGTAGGAATTGTGGCCTATAGACTCGTTTTACTGCCAAGTATGTTGCGTGTTCAAAACTTTTTTTTTACGTATCGATATTACGTAAATATGTGGATGACCCGAACCACATTATTAATTTAGAATCGGACGAGATAGCGGATGATTTAACGTATGAGATCTCGTGTTAAAATCTTGGATAAGAAGAATCGTATCCAACACTCAAGAGTTATACCTTAAGAGTTAGAATCTGAAATGAAGTCAAGGTATCCTCACCTGTTCGGCATACCAGGTAAGTACGTAAATTTCGAGGGCAAAATTCCATAAGGAGGGGAGATTGTGAAATCCCAGATTTTATGAATAAAGAATTAATTTTCTCAAAATAATTTTTTTATATTATGGTGTGAATTTGAGATAATGTTATAGTTGTGGGTAATATTTATAAATTTTGCAAAGTATGCAAGTTGTCATATTATATTCGATTGGTCAGGGAATATTCGTTTTAAACATGAAATATTCGTACGACGACACAATCATTGGTGGACCCCACAACGAAATTATTGTCGGATTGAGAAAATGACAAAAATATTTTATTGAAAATAACGGAGGAAGTTTTATCATTGATACTGTTGAACTACTCGGTAGTAAAAGTACAGTAATACGCGTTGTTGCATAGTAGCACACAGTATTGATTATTGATATTTATGTGAGAAGTCACTCAGTTTTGTTCAATTATTGCTACAATAGTTGCTGCATAATATCTCACTTTATTTGAATCAATTATTGTTGATTTAGAAGTTTTGTTTTATTCGTATTATTAACGTAATAAAATTGAAACATCTTTTTATATAAAATAGAATACTTTATTAAAGTTATTCTATATATAGAATATATTATATTCTATTATGCATAGTGTTTTGCATAGTAAAATCTTTTTATATAAATTATAATACTTTATTAAAGTTATTCTATAAATAGAATATATTATATTTTATTATGCATAGTGTTTGCATAGTGCCCGCATAGTGTTTGCATAGTAAAAATCTTTTTATATAAATAGAATATATTATATTTTATTTAAAAGATTTTTCTTTAAATATGGACCATCAGATTAAAGTAAATCAATCTGGACCGTTCATGGATTAGTTACTATGCAATCCATTTTCTTATAAATAGAAGCTCATTCCTTCATTATTTTCTTACGAATTCACTGAACTCTAGAGAGAGAAACTATAGAGAGAGACTATAGAGAAATAGAAGAAAAGTTTTCTGCTACTTCACTACTCTTATATCAAGTATTATTTTACGGTAAGGGATATTATTCTTTTGTATTTAAGAAGAGAACTTCTGTTATTCCATTTCATTATTGTTCTGTTGGAATAACTTGTATACGCGGGCTACCCTATACTTGGTGACATTCTTCTATTATTCTGTCTTTATTATTCTGTCAGAATATTCTGTCTGTGCTATACACCGGACCTGGTTCCATTTTTATTATTCCGTCTTTATTATTCTGTCGGAATATCCTGTCTGTGCTATACGCCGGACCTGGTTCCATCATTTATTATTCCGCATTTATTATTCTGTTGGAACATCCTGTCGGTGTGAATTTCACCTGACCTGGTTCAGTTATTATTATTCTGTTGGAATAACCGTCTATGCGAAGTACCGCATGCATGGTGATATCTTTTGTTATTCCATTTGGTATTATATTCAGTTGATTAAAATTTTGACTTCTATGCTCCATGAAATTTGTGAAATATCCTTGATATTTGCGCTTCATCCAGTATTTTTCATGGAAATATTCTTCTGAGCATTCTTGAATTTTATTCTACAAAGAAGTATCATGTTGACAATTTGGACGTTATTGGTTCCTGGACAAATTAATTCTTGAACTTGTTTAATTGAATTCTTATATCATTGTCATCATCCTCATGTTTATGTTATGTTGAAAGTCATCTGTGGCGTGTAGTGCATAGATGGACTTGGTATGATTATGACCAGGGATTATTCGGTATAATCATGACCGTAATGTTACAAATGATGTGAAAATTAAAAATCCTCATTGGCCCGTAGTGCATTGATGGACAGTTTTTGGTATGATTATGGCTATGGATTCTCTTCGGCCAAGGGAGCAAAGATGAATTAGTTTTATGGCATGATCAGGACCGTTGATGAAAACACGATTATCTTTGGCCCGTAGTGCATGGATAATTCGTGGTCGTGATACTAAAGAATATCCTTGGCCTGTAGTGCAGGAATGATTTAATGATGTGGATTATTTATTGAGCTGAGTCTCAGCGATAAAAGTGATGAAAAACTTTTTAAATCATAAAAGATAGTAGATTTCATTTTCTACTTGACTCTTTTAATGGATTGCTTGTTCCGCTGCAGTTAAACTTGATATTTATTATATTTTATCAGTTTAACATTGTTGAATGATAACGATAAATTATTCTGCATTATCTTAGTCATAATATTTCTTACTGGGCTAGTTGAGCTCATCCTTTCTTTCACTGTTCTCTTTAAGAAATGAGAATATAGCTGGGACGAGTCGGGGAACGGAGTGATGGTCCAGAGGATAGCATTAGTAGTCCTCACTATTCTATGAAATAGTGTGATAATAATTGTAATGAGGACTCCTTTTGAGTTTGTATAATCTCTAGTAGATAATATTTGTATTCAAACTCACAGTTTATGTTTTGTCATATTGTACACGACAGTTGTATTTGAATTCTGTACCATGTATCTAGCGACCCAAGATGGGTGATGTATAACTAATTTTGGGGGCGTCACAATACTCATGGACAGAACTCCGGTATGAAAAGCTTAAAATTTAACAAGAATGTGTTGAAAATATCCTTGTGAAATGATACTAGATGGAGCGCAAATTTCAAAGATATTCTACTAATTTCACGGAGTATAGAAGTAATACTTTAACAAAATGAGGGTATAATCAGGAATACGAGACGAAATAATATTACTCACATACTGCAGAGTATGGAAGACAATATTATTCCTATGAATACTGAAAAAAAATATCCCTTACCTCAGAAGAGGACTGGATACTGGAATAGCGAGGTAACAGACTTCTCTTCTACTTTCTCTCTAAAGCTTCTCTCTCTATAAATACTTTTGTGAGTTTTAGTGAATTGGTGAGAATAAAAGAAGAATGAACTTCTATTTATAGGAAAACATAGTTTCGATAATTGCACGTTTTGGGGCTTGAAATATTATAGTATAATACATTCATATTTTCCTTCATTTTTAATTTAGTCCTGCAAGTATTATAAAGCTTGCACCACCTCCCCTAATAGTACATCTTGTGAATCAATAGTACAATCATGTGAATCAATAGTAAAATCATGTGAAAAAAATAATTACAGTATAATACCTTCATCTATACCTCCATTTTTAATTTAGTCATACAAGTATTATCAATCTTGCACCACCTCCCCTAATAGTATATGCATGTGAATCAATAGTACACACATATGAATAAATAGTTTTACGCATATGAATTAATAGCAATTAATTGCTCATTTATTTGATTAATTACCCGATTGGTCAATATAACCTCCAGACATCCATTATTATCGAAATATATGTCGATTTCCACTAATACTAATAATCCAAACACAATGGAAATATAAAATTCATCTTTAATCAACACGAACTTATTCATCATTAATATTATAACTCACAATATTTAACAACCAGATCATTCCTATGAAAGAGGGGGCTTTCCGATAAGGATTTCTCCCTATTGGCGCGCAATTAGGTGACCAAACCTCTCATTGACAGAACTTTCTAGACATTATCAATATCGTAAATAATAATATGAATAACTTTGTCGTCTTAATTATTGATTTAATAATAATAAATATTATGCAGATGATACTGTAACAATAATTGAATCAATAATATGAGAGATATTATGCAATAATTACTGTAGCAATAATTGAGTATAAATGAGTGACTTCTCACATAAGCATCAATAATCAATACCGTGTGATACTATGCAACCACGTGTATTTTTGTACTTTTACCACCGTGTAGTTCAACGGTAAAACTTTCGCCGTTATTTTTATAAAAAGATAATTCTGTCATTTTCTAACTACGACAATACTTCTGTTGTGGGGTCCACCAATGATTGTTCCGTCGTACGAATATTCCCAGTTAAAACAAATATTCCCCGACCAATTAAATATTATATAACCACTTGCTTACTTTACAAAATTTGTAAATAATACTCACAACTATAACATTATATCAAATCTACACCATAATTTTCAAAAATATATTTGAAAAAAATTAATCTTTAGTAATAAAAGTTGGGGTCTTACAACGTACATGATAAGATACCTTAGTAGGGGGTGTACCATTGATATTATCAAACCATTGGACCGTGTTACAGGATTGATGTAACCTTAGTCATCAGGGTTGTGGATTAAAAGATATATTGAATATATTGTGTGGGTAACGGAAATCGTACCTTGCTAGGGTTAGGGTTTCGTATTGGCTGAGGAGGAGAGAAATCCACGAAGAGCACGAATTAATTGATTGATTGAAGAGGGGAGAATGATAGGTGGGCGATTACTCCAACAACGCGTGGCAGAATCCCTAGAATCCGGAAACTGGGTTAGGGTTATTGGGATTCCAAGAGACTTCTTGTTGAGTCCCTTGAGTTGAGAGCGAGTGTCCCAAACCCTTTAGTGCTTTTAGGTGGAATATCCAAACCTTAAGTCACCAAAAGAGTCTGAGTCCTGTGTCTAGATAGAGGTCCCCTTCCCAATGGAGTGGAAGGGGTATTTATAGGATTTTTTGGAGGGTAGGCACATGACCTCGGGGAAATCCCAAATTTACCCTTAGTCATCAGAGTAATGCCAAAATCGTCCTGTCCTTCTAGCCACTAATCCAATCCCTCAATCAATTCCCAAAATAAGTCGCCTCCATGAGTCTTCTGCCTTGGGACACGTGGAGGATTTTCTCTGGTCATGCTCATTTATGTCTGCCATTTCCGTTTGTCATTCAATTCTTTTAGGTCACATTTGAACCCTAATTTATATTTAGGCCCACATTTTCCCCCTGCGCGAGAGTCACGCCTTTGGAGTGACGATCGTGCAAAATACTTCAAATCTTTGAATCATGCTTCAAATTTCTGAATGATCCGCGTACTTTGATCTTGCAAATGAAAAAAATTCTAAGAGAAGGAACCCCTAGTAAAGCTCTCCCAAGGTTTCTTGGACGTCCATCAAATCTTTCCAAACCTTGGATAATCCTCTGTTTTCCTTGATTAATTTTTGTATGTATGTATGTATGTGTATATATATATATATATATTATTTTTTTAATTTTTATTATTTCGAAACTAAATCAAATTAAATTTGGCAATTATATGTTAGTAAAATCAAATAACATAAAATCTTTTCTTATTTTATTTTGGAAAGATGAAGGACTGAAGGAGTTAATATCTACAAAATATAAATCCACCGTCATATAACTTGTTTTTGTAGATTACCAATGTAAAAGCCAAAACTAATTAGATTCATGGCATAAAAAGTGGTCTGTTAAATGGCATAAAAAATGATCCATGGCATAAAAAGCTGCTGTGATAATTCACTTTAATTTTAGTAATAAGAATTCAACTTGATGGAGGAAAGAATGTTAATATAGGGACCCACTTGTATAAGCATTCTATTTGAAAAAAGGAATACATATCCCTTAAGAATGCATGCATAATTTCTTCCTAATTCGAATTTCAATTAGAGACCTGTTAGCCACAGGATTTGACCGTATGACACACAAAAATATATTATTCCCATAACCAAGTTTCAATCCCTTTCATCATGCCTTTATCATAGTGATTCAATTGATCACGTTTTTTTTGATTGAAAACTAAATCAAGACAAATCAAATTATATATTATAAAATAAGATCTTATTTTATTATGAAAACAAGGATCAAATCTTTTCTATATATATATATATATATCCATGTTCCATAATAAAGTAATCAAATGTGTAGGCATATGATATACACTTAACCGTCTCTAGCCAAGCAAAAAGGATCACCTCACCTCTGTATACTTAATTATATGGCCTAGGTGCCTACAAGCATGCATATATTCAAAGTAATATCCTCAATCTATGCACGGTGATTACGCATGATTATTGGACGGAATTTGAAAAATATTTTCTGGAAGTTGAGATTTTTTTATTTTTTATTAATATTTTTTTAAATAGCAATAATTTAATAATATTATTATATTTATTTACTATTATTATTTTTTTAAACGCAATTTTTTTTTCTTAATTGGTGATCATACCGCGTGGTATGCATTCACGGTGATTGAAAGGAATTGATCCCACTAGACAAGTAAGTATAGCAATTGATTTTACTGGACAATTATTTTAGAGAAAGAAGATTTACCTAGAATCTTAAAACAAATACCAAAATACAAAATAGCTCTGCAGGAATGTTACCTCGGTGAGAAGTCATGTTCACATGAGTTACCTGCCTCTTCCTTGTCCATGACAGATCCAAGGTCTATGCAGATTGAATTGATCGCCAGTGCAGGTGGTACAATCAAATTGAAGTCATGTTCAAATGAGTTTCATGTCTCTTCCTTGTCCATAGCAGATCCGAGATCATCTGAAGAATTCTGTTTTTCCTGAATCACCTGTATCCCCATTTGAATTGATCGATTCATCCATTCCATTTAGTTGAAATTCTGAAGCACGATCAACCACCATTTCAAGCTGGCATTTTTGGCAGTGCCGCCATACAAATTCCAGAACACATAATTCTCCGTGTTTCTTCTCCAACTCATCATTTTTTACCACTTAATGGAGGGGGTGCTCGACTCCTAATGCCATTCACAGGCATTTTATTCACAGGCATTTTATCATTTTTTTTATGATTGCTTTATCGACTTTTTCAGGTAATTGTAGTATTTCTTTTTCGGACCACAACACCACAACGAGGAAGCATTTATTCTGGGCCATTTCACCTTAACAAGGATCTTGGCTCGGATAGTCTCAAAGAAACACCACAACGAGGAAACATCCATTCCGGGCCATTCCACCTTAACAAGGATCTTGGCTCGGATATTTTCAAAGAAAAATGCAGTACCGCAAAGAGAAAACATCCATTCCGAGCCATTTCACCTTAATAAGGTTCTTGGCTCAGATATTCTCAAAGAAAAGAGGTAACACCTCAACAAAGAAGAATTTATTCCGAGCCATTTCACCTTAACAAGGTTCTTAGCTCGGATATTCTGAAAGAAAGGACAACACCGCTAGGAGGAAGAATTTATTTTGGGCCATTTCACTTTAACAAATAAAGATCTTGGCTCGGCTATTCTCAAAGAAAGGACTATACCACAAGGAGGAAGAATTTATTTCGGGCCATTTCACCTTAACAAGGATCTTGGCTCGGATATTCCGATCAAGTAGCATTTATTTCAATCAATTGATTCAACGAGCAAGGAGAAGTTAAATGTAAGAGAGGAGAACTCCTTAGGTGGCTAAATCCTATGGACCAACCCCTAGGGGGACCAACCTAATGGCCTCCTCCTTCACATTTTTTCGTTCTTCCTCTGCCCTATTTTTTATTTGAATGGATCCTAATGCGTGTGCTCTTTAGATCCCTTATGCTGAACTTTTTTTTCTTCTTGCAGGTCCTCCCCGTTGAACATTTTGCAGACTTGGGAACAACCAAGGAGGCTCCGTTTCTCAATGATTGGGAAAGGGTTCCCCTTCTTTGGTCTTTTCATCGTCTTTTGGAAGCAAGTCCAAACTTATGCTCGTACAACTTTTCCTCCACCATAGAAGGAAGGCTTGTTTCTATATCCAACGGCTTATGGAAGTTGGGATGACTTCTTGTCTGATTCATCTAACCACCTTCAAGAAATAACAAGGAGGCCCCATTTCTCAATGATTGGGAAAGGGTTCCCCTTCTTTGGTCTTTTCGTCGTCTTTTGGAAGTAAGTCCAAACTTATGCCCGTACAACTTTTCCTCCACCATAGAAGGAAGGCTTGTTTCTATATCCAACAGCTTGTGTAAGTTGGGATGACTTCTTGTCTGATTTATCTAACCACCTTCAAGAATAGCAACATTGGATCGACTAGCTACTTAGGAATGCTGATTATGTGGATAGCTTTGCATCGAGCTGTGTAGGAACATTCGTATCCAATAGAACCATGGTGTTCTTCTATCTACATATTCATCACTACTTGGGGTGAATGCACCTTTACTCTGGAGGATGTCTATGCTCTTTTATCGGTAAATATTTGCCCCCTGCGCGTGAGTCACGCCTTTGGTGAGATGATCACGCAAAATATTGTAAGTGTTGAAGTCTTGATTCCAGTGTCTGAACACTTCGCGGGGCTTGATGTTTTGCAATCTTCAAAAACAAAAGTCCTAGGAGAGGGAACCTCTAGGGAGCAAACCCTAGAAGGGCGAGCCTTAGAGGAGCTCTCCTGGGATATTTTGAAAATCTTCGATCTAATCTTTCTTACCATCTCTTGAAATTTTCTTTCTTTTGGAATCAAGAAGTCATTGAGAACCAAACATTTCGTGAAGGCCTGAAAGCTTTGAAGGCCTGATAGCTTCGAAGGCCTGATAGCCTCGAAGTCTTGCTGATAGTGTTGAAGACCTGCTGATAGCTTCGAAGGCCTGATAGCATCGAAGACCTGATAATAGACTCGAAGACCTGATAATAGCCACGAAGACATGCTGAGGGCCTCGAAGACCTGTTGATGGCCTCGAAGACCTGCTGAAGGCCTCGAAGACCAAGCTTTAGGTATTCCTCTATCTTCAATTCGATAGGTCATGACCTTTGGATCATGAACTATCGTAGTTCTTTTCATTTCCTGTATCAGAAAATCATGTACATTTATTTCATACAAACTAACACTTGAATCTATACTTTTCTTTTTATTTTTTTTCTTTTTTTAAGAAATTTAAAAAAAACGTTCAAGTATAAGTGAAAGTTTGTCAATTTATTGATAATAAAATTGTTTTTAACGAAAAGCATAACGTTTCATATATAATAAATCTTGCTTTTGTCGGTGAAAGCATAACGTTCACCACTTTTAGAGATAAAGTGTAACTTTTTTGGGGTTGAGGGCTTATACTCAGGGGCCTCAATTACTTTTATTAAAGTTGAAAGTATAACTTTTTGGGTCCGAGGGCGTATAGTCAGGTGCCTCGATCATTCACTTTTGATGATAAAGTGTAACACTCGGGTGCCTCGTCACTTGGGTCGTCCAATTTCTTGGCAAGTGCAGTCTACGAGGACTTGAAAATGGGTGCCTCGTCACTTGGGTCGTCAAATATTTTGGCAAGTGCAGTCTACGAGGACTTGAAATTGGGTGTCTCGTCACTTGGGTCGTCCAATTTCTTGGCAAGTGCAGTCTACGAGGACTTGACCACCGTTTAGAGTGGACCACCATCTTGGTTGATTTTTTTAGTCGTCAATTCTTGTGCCTCCTCCCTTGGTTATCCAATTTACTTGGCAAGGGATATTCTTGAGGACTTAAACCACCATTTTTGGTGGACCGCCATCTTGGATGGATTTTTAATTCATCTGTAGTTCAAAGTTTGTTCGATGGTACGTAGAGATTATATTTGAGTTCTTGACTTCCGGGACTGCACCATGGGTGATGGTGTTACACGTTTCTTCTCCTAGTTCAATCTCCCCGGCCGCCAATTTCTCATGGTATATCCTCCGTAGACTGTAACAGTCCATAGTGGAATGACCTGCGTATTGGTGGTATACACAGAAGTCTGATCTTCTTTTCAATTCTTCAGTTACAACTGACCGAGACCTGGAGGTTTCACCACTCCGTGCTCGACCCATTGTTCGTATAGGCTCCTGAACGCCTTCTTGCTGCATGTGATAGCCTCCAGAACTGGCATTGTGGTATACTTGTCCCCATGCTTTTCTCTGCTTCGTTTAAATTTCTCATTCTTCTCCCTCTTGCCCCCCCCTGTGATTTTGACTGAGAATCCACCAAAGCCATAGTTGCTGTCCTTTTGCTACTCCATGTATCCATCGCATGGCTGGTGGGAAATGTCATGATTCCCCCCAAGTCTTGTGCAAAAGATGAGAGGGTCGCAAATGAATCGCACGCCTTGGTAATGAGGTGGAGCTTGAATGCGTCTAAAGCACCATTGTTGCATATGCTAACCAAGTTCTTTTCTTCAATTGGTTCTACACACTTCTGTGCTTGGGCCCTGAACCTGTCAACGTAATCTGACAGCTCCTCATTCGGCTTCTGCTTAAACCGCATGAGCTCTACAATGGTTACCTAGTTTCTGCACATAGAAAAACTTCTTAAAAATTGTAATTTTAGGTCATCCCAATCATGGACTGACCCTTCTCTAAATTATAGTACCAACTGAAGGCACTATCTGTCAAAGTCTTGTTGAATTCCTGCATCAACAAGTTGTGATTGTTCACTTCATCATATCCTAACCACGGAGACATCAACTCTACAAACCTGGCAATATATTCCCTGGCATTTCCTTTCTCTTCGTTGTATTTTGGAAATTGTGGGGGATGCTCAATATACCCTGTCGGGTAAGGTTTCCTTCGAATGTGTGCCGGGTAAGGTGGTGTAAAGTCTAACTCCGAGGGTCGGGATGTCTGCCTGCGAAGTTGATTGATTACATTGATCATATCATCCTTCGTCACGTACTGGCTCGTGGCATGAACTCTCTGGGGTGTTGTGATATACTGTTGTACCGGCAGTGTGTATAGTTGATGCACACTTGCATCGTGCAAAGCTGGCACTAGTTGTAAGACCCCAACTTTTTTGAATAAAGATTAAATTTTCTCGAAATATATTTTTGAATATTATGATGTGGATTTGATATAATGTTATAGTTGTGGGTAATATTTATAAATTTTGCAAAGTACGCAAGTTGTTATATAATATTCGATTGGTCGGGAAATATTAGTTTTAACAGGGAATATTTGTACAACGACACAATCATTGGTGGACCCCCATAACGGAATTATTGTCGGATTGAGAAAACGACAAAAATACTTTATGAAAATAACGGTGGAAGTTTTACTGTTAACTGTTGAAACACCCGGTGTTAAAAATACAATAATACGCGTGGTTGTATAGTAGCACACGGTATTGATTATTGATGCTTACGTGAGAAGTCACTCATTTGTACTCAATTATTGCTACAGTAATTGCTGCATCATATCTATCATATTATGGATTCAATTATGGTCAGTATCATCTGCATAAAATGTTTTTTTATTAAATCAATACTTGAGACGACAAAGTTATTCATATTATAAACTGCAATATTTACAATGTCTAGAAGTTCTGTCAAGGAGAGGTTTGGTCACCTAATTGCGCGCCAATAGGGAGAAATCCTTATTGGAAAGCCCCATCTTTCTTGGGAACGACCTGGTTGATAAATATTGTGAGTTATAATATTAATGATGAATGTTGTTCAGAGTTGAATTTGGAGACGCGGACGTGATATTTGAGTCCGGAACGACAAAATTAGTAAAAATAGTCTATAAACACAAAATTTTTCGGGATTCACTATTTGGTCAAAAAGTCAATAGTTGACTTTTTCGGGAAAAGTCAAACTTCGAAATTTCAAAATTTATATTTTTTATAAAAATAGTTTCATTATGTTGGAATTGTTTGTGTTAGTGAAAATCGACATTTATTCCGATGATAATTGATGTCTAGGGGTTATATTGATAAATCGGGTAATTTATCGGATAAATGAGCAATTAATTGCTACTAATTCACATGCTTATATAACTATTTATTGACATATGTGTACTATTGAATCACATTATTTACTATTAGGGGAGTTGGTGCAAGATTGATAATACTTGCATGACTAAGTTAAAAGTTGAGGTATAGATGGAGGTACTATACTGTAATTCGTATTTTTCACATGATTATACTATTGATTCACATGATTGAACTATTGATTCACATTATTTACTATTAAGGGAGTTGGTGCAAGATTGATAATACTTGCAAGGACTAAATTAAAAATGAAAGAAAAGTTGGAGGTATTGTACTGTAATTTTTGAGGCCCCAAAACGTGCAATTATCGAAACTATATTTTTCTATAAATAGAAGCTCATTCTTCCTTCATTTCTCACCAATTCACAAAAGCTTTAGAGCGATTATTATAGAGAGAAATTATAGAGAGAAAGAAGAAGAGAAACCTGCTACTCACTATTCCAGTATCCAGTTTTTTCAAGGTAGTGAGTATTATTTCTTTCTTATCTATGAAGAGAACTTCTGTTATTCCATTCTTATTATTCTGTTGGAATAACCTGTATACGCGGGCTACCCTATACTTGGTGAAATTCTTCTGTTGTTTCATTCTTTATCATTATGTTGGAACATCCTGTCTGTGCGTTTTACGCCGGACCTGATTCCGTTATTTATTATTCTGTTGGAATAACCTGCCTGTGCGGTCTATCGCATGCTTGGTGATTTCTTTTGTTATTCCATTCCTTATTATACTCAGTTGGTTAAAGTTTTGACTTCTATACTCCATGAAATTAGTGGAATATCCTTGATATTTGCACTTCATCCAGTATCTTTTCGTGGAAATATTCTTCTGAGCATTCTTGAATTTTACTCTACAAAGCAGTATCATGTTGACAATTTGGACATTATTAGTTCCTGGATAAAATAATTATTGAACTTATTTTATTGAATTCTTATATCATTGTCATCATCCTCATGTTTATATTTTGTTGAAAGTCATCTGTGGCCTATAGTGCATAGATAGACTTGGTATGATTATGACAAGGGATTATTCGGTGTAATCATGACCGTAATGTTACAAATGATGTGGTAAAAGTCCTCATTGGCCCGTAGTGCATTGATGGACAGTTGTTGGCATGATCATGACCATTAATGAATACACAAATATTCTTGGCCCGTAATGCATGGATAATTGTGGTCGTGATACTAAAGAATATCCTTGGCCGTAGTGCAGGGGTGATTCGATGATGTGGATTATTTATTAAGCTGAGTCCCAGCGATAAAAGTGATAAAAAACCTTCTAAATCATAAAAGATAGTAGATTTTATTCTCTACTTGACTCTTTTAATGTATTACTTATTCCGCTGCAGTTAAACTTGATGGTTGTTATATTGTATCAGTTTAACACTGTTGAAAGGCTGACTGATAATATATTCTGCATTATCTTAGTCATAATATTTCATACTGGGCTAGTTGAGCTCACCCTTTTACTTTTATTGTTCTCTTCAGGAAATGAGAACGTAGCAGTGACTAGTTGGGGAACGGAGTGACGAACCAGATGATAGCATTAGTAGTCCTCACTATTCTGTGAAATAGTGTAATAATAATTGTAATAAGGACTCCTTTTGAGTTTGTATAATCTCTAGTATACAATATTTGTATTCAAACTCATAGTTTATGTTTTGTCGTATTGTACACGACATTTGTATTATTAAGTTGTATTTGAATTTTGTACCATGTAAGTGGCGACCCAAGATGGGTGACGTATACCTAATTTTGGGGGCGTCATACTAGTGGCAGTTGCTGGCTCACTCGCTGGACATGGATTGGGATGGTTGGCATCTGCACCTGTGAAAATACTGGCTTGCTTCCAACATAGGTTGTGGCATGTCACCACTGTTCTGGGGCTCCAAGTTGATTATTGGAACCGATTGACTTTCTGTCAATGGAGGTACAATCTGGTTCCCTTTGTTGTTGCTCCCATTATTGTTGTCCTCCACTCCTGCTTGTTCTCTCTGCGAACTGCCTGGAAACATGGCCTTAAAGCTAGGGATCTGCATCAACTGCTGACGAAAATTCCCCATTTCTTCTTGCTTCCTTTGCATTTCCAGCATCATGGTCATCATCATCCCTTGTCCTTCTCGCGTTTCCTTCAACGCCTTGAGCATCTCCAGTTGCACAACATTTACTTGCTCTCCACTTGCATCCTCACCTTGCCTTCCTACGTTGGTTTGTTGTTGATTGACCATATGTGGTGATGTCGAACTTCCTTCTGAAGCGTCTTTAATAAGTGGTTGGTCAAAATCCAGATTTGCACTTTGGAAAGCTTGAGTTGCTTGCCTTGGAACTGGATCCGGTGAGGTAATGCTATTTGTTGGTGAAGCAACTCTTCCTGTAGTTCTCCCACTTTGAGTTGTGGGCATACCCTTCACGAATTCTACACCTCCCCAGCAGAGTCGCCAAAAGAATATGGGCAAGTAAATCGTACCTTGCTAGGGTTAGGGTTTCGTGTTGGCTGAGGAGGAGAGAAATCCACGAAGAACAGGAAATTGATTGATTGATTGAAGAGGGGAGAACGACAGGTGGACGATTACTCCAACGACGCGTGGCAGAACCCCTAGAATCCGGAAACCGGGTTAGGGTTATTGGGATTCCAAGAGCCTTCTTGTTGAGTCCCTTGAGTTGAGAGCGAGTGTCCCAAACCCTTTAGTGCTTTTAAGTGGAATATCCAAGCCTTAAGTCACCAAAAGAGTCTGAGTCCTGTGTCTGGAGAGAGGTTCCCTTCCCAATGGAGTGGAAGGGGTATTTCTAGGATTTTTTGGAGGATGGTCATGTGCTAGGCACATGACCACGGAGAAATCCCAAATTTACCCTTAGTCATTAGAGTAATGCCTAAATCGTCCTGTCCTTCTAGCCACTAATCCAATCCCTCAATCAATTCCCAAAATAAGTCGCCTCCATGAGTCTTCTATCTTGGGACACGTTGAGGCTTTTCTCGGGTCATGCTCATTTATTTCCGCCATTTCCGTTTGTCATTCAATTCTTTTAGGTCACATTTGAACCCTAATTTATACTTAGGCCCACATATTGAAATTGTTTATTGTAACATATTGAAATTAAATCGTTTCCGAATTATGCTTTGTGATTATTGATTTTGGTTTTGAAAGTATATATTGTACTATTGTTATTGAATAGGAAAAGATTATTTTTGAAAAGTGCGTTTATTATTGTTATTGAATTCAAAAAGTTATTTTAAAAAAGTGTTTTGTAAATTATACTTGATCCACCTAAATAGTAAAGATTGTCATTTGTTGGGCTTCATCGCTCACCCTTACATAATTTCTATAGGAAACTTGTTGAGAGCCGAAGCACTGTGGTACTTTTGTAGAAGATCAGAAGATATTTTTCTTTAAGAAGTTTAGGAATATCTTAGAGTTATAATAAGACTTTTTTTAATGGATCTGTGTCTCCAAAGTTATGTTTTTAGTACTTAGTTATTGAATCTTAGTGTAAATTTGTTAATGAAAGACTGTTTGGTTTCAAGTTAGTTTCATTATTGTATTTTCGTTTGGGTTGCGCTATTGATATTGTTACCTTGCGGGTCTATGGGTTCTCCAGACATGTAGTGGGTTTGGGGTGTTACAATAACGATCACAAAGAGTATAACAAATTAACTTATTGTATTATAAAATGAAATGAAACAAGCTAGGAAATTAAACTTGTAACTCAAGCATTAATACCCATGGCCATGGTATAAGATGCATTAATTTCCAACCTTGTTAGATTTATATATCAAACACCTAAACAGTGAAAACATTACAATCACCATAAGAAAACCTAATAATCCCTAACGTGGAACATATTGGGGTTTTTAATGACAATATCATACATGTGGACGGAATTGAACTTGGAGAAATCGTTAGGAAGTGAAATAAGATCAATGGAAGATCGCTTGTGGAACTGGAAGAGATCGACGACGTCACCGCCATAGTATCTCTCCCATCCCAACTCCCTCAGCATTCTGTCGAGAGAGTTGTAGGATGAAACCACCTGGCCTGTTGGTAAGTGCACCAAAACCTTCTTTCGGTTTGATTGATGATCTGATGCCGAATTTTCATTAAGGCGTATAACGCCGTTCTTGAACACCCAGACCCCGGACATTTAATTTTCAGCTAGAGGAGAAGAAAGAAAGTTGTGTTGGTTTTGGTGGATATATAGAAAGGAGAACAGGAGAAGGAGGAGTTATTTATAGGGGATGATCGAGACATATAAATACTCTTTAAAGAGGAGTGCATGGGAAGAAGAGTCTAACTTTATCATCTCATTTCATATCGTACTCCTATATATTGTTGTCACCTAATTCTTATTATTTATTTAAACATTTTGCAATTAAATTAATTAAAATTACATGACTGAGATTGTCCTATGTATAGAAACAATTAAGTTGAATATATTCTTATATATGTATGTATGAAAGAAAAAAAATGAAACATGAGACTTGTCACAATCAAATTTGGATATAAATCAAGCCCAAAACGATATAATATTTAATAAAATATCTAAATGTACTATCCATTTATAACTGCTTAGAATAAGAATCAGATTTGAACACTTAGAATGAGGATCCGATTTGAACTCTTGGGATGAAAAGGCTTTGTAATGATAGGCTTGTTTGGCTTTGGTGGAGAATATAGATATTGTGGGACCTATTAGGGTTTGCTTTAGGGCACAGTACCACGCAACCGTGTGGGTTTTGTTAAGGAAGAATCTGGTGGGTGCTTTACGGAATCTTAATATGGGCACTGTTTTGTTACTGAATTTGCAACTGAAAACCCTCAAAGTCCATGGGAAAGAAATTTGTCCCCACTTAAATCACGTGCGTTTCACGTGATGGGAAACACTCTCAAGAGCGGTCCATGGCCTCCTTTCATATTTAGTAGGTTATCTAAGTGCATGTCTAAAGGAATTTTTAAAGGTGATACAAATTAAATGTATGTAGGGTTTACATATTGAAGTAGACGTCGGATATATTCAAACTGCAGGTCACGCATGAATAATATTGACCGAATAATAAAGAACTTAATTCAGATTTTGTGTGGAAGTATTTAATTATAAATTAAATAGAGTATAAAGTGGAGAGATTTCTCAAGTATATGTAGTAAGTTTTCAGCTCAAATTTAGCTAGTGTAAAACTTTAACCCAATATATATAAATATGTTGTAAATACTTATAACTTTAAAATAATTGTTTGTTATGACAGTGCATGACTAAAAAATAGGATAGTAAAACTGGTTTGTGAAGCCTAATCTAATCTGAACGTGGGTTAACCCTAAGGCTCTAGTGAACTACGTAAATTTTATATTTTATATAATTATTTATTTTTTGATTTTTATTGTTATTTTTTTTGCTGCCTTGTTATTTTCTGGCACGTGTTTTTATTAGGATTTAGATTCAATGAGTTAAGGGTGAATTGACCATGGCACTTGTGTAGAAGTGGCCTGCATGCATCTCCTTTACCTTTGATGGCCTAGCTATCATACCAAACATGATACACACAATTTGATGCTATACAAGTACAACTTTTGCTATAGTCTTTACGTTTGCCCCCCTAATTCACGAGCTTGGATGTACTACTCTCGTTATCAATTCTCATAAGCTTCACGTGTGCATCAAGTGGGGGAAACATACTTTCTCATTACCTAAATAATTAATTTATTTACAAATTAAAACAGTGTCCTAGTTAGGCTCAAACTTCTCTGGTACTTCTGATATATAGTAAAGCTACCAGTTATGTCTACACCGGGACACCCACAAGATTCTCTATCTCTATTAAACTAACCCACAGATGGTATATGTCTGCCCTAAAGGCTAAATATTCTAACCCTAAAAGCATTCTTATGCCCTCAATATTTTAAGCACATAAGCCCCACAAGACCACAATATCTATATTCTCCACCAAAGCCAAACACGCCTGTCATTACCCAACCTTTTCATCCTATTTCGTGGTTTTTCTCTATCTCAAGTCCTATAATTAAACATAACATGTTAATTATCTCATTTCTTATTTTATTGGTTATGGTATTTTATGTATGATGAAGTTATTTTTCACCACCTCTAACACCAGACATTTGGTGTTCCGAGTAATTTAAAAATAACAATTCGCAGAGGGTTTCTTCAAGATTCACCTCCGATAGTAAAATCAGTAATAACTTCTAGGAGTTTTTTAGGATTCTCAAAGAGGGTGTGTAAAAAAATAAATACTAGAGATCTATATATCCCTCGTAATTTATAACTAATATTTATACTGTTATATTCTTGATAAACTCAAATACGGTTCTGAATAATCCATTTGGATGAGACTGCAAATGTACCAAAATTGATCTCCTAATTATTAGTTGAGTTGTGGAGTGTCTTATGCATTACTCCTAGGACCATTCCATGCATACTTGGGTTATTACATGTTCGGGAGTACTATACTTTTTATTCCATGCATGGTTCATATTAAGGGATCGGGTTAGTATCAAGTTTATTTTTTGGTAAGTTGGTCAATTGTTTTATTGACACACATTGAGTTTCGTCAGCGTGTCAGCACTCTATTGACCAACTTGTTCAAAAATAAACTTCATACTAATCACTTCTTATTAAGAGAGTATCTGTGGGTTAACTAACCCCAATATTGCTTTCTAATTGTGGAGATGGAACAGGTGGGGACACAAATGGATTATCTTATTTGTTGGTTTCTTGCTCTGTTTTATTCTCTGTAATCACTGCCTTCATCTATTTGATCTTCAATCCAAACTGCAGCCAATTAAATGAAGCTCCGGTGGAGTATGGGTTCAATTTTAACAAAGAGGAAGACCTTTTGCGATTACATATTGTTGGGATGCGATTATTTGGGTCTAGCCATGATGCAGCCTAGTCTATTTAATGGTCCAGATCTGGTGATGACCCATGTATATTTATTATGATAGTGGGATAGTCCTTATTAAAATAGGATTGCATTTCCTTATTTGGAGGGATAAGAATCCTTTTCCTAGTTGGATGCAGGTGAAGGTTACTTCTATATATACGGCTACAAGGCTAGGGTTTAGAGGGGATCAGAAGGGCACAAGAGATACAACACAAATACACAACTTGTACTCCCAATATTATTATAGTGGATTACTCTCTCTCTCCGTGGTTTTTCCCCAATTGAGTTTCTACGTAAATTCTTGTGTTCATACTTTATATTTCTTTATTTATGTTTATGTGAGTTTATTTCGTGAGTTTGATTTCACAACAATTACTCCATCAACCGTTGACGCTATTTTGGCATGTCCTTTTGGGTGATTTCGTCAGGCGTACAAAATCAGGCGTTAACATTGGCATCGTCCTTGTGGGAACCTTTTAATGTCATTAAAATCACCGAGTCATCAAGAAGAAGAGCCAACACATAAAGCTAAGTTATTCTCTTTTATCAAATTTACAAAATATATGTGCAATATGCGTTAAGCCTTCTGTTAATAATCTGTTCATGCTAATTAAAATTTTAGCATCACTTTACACGTATACCTATTATGTATGCTAATTCATATAGGATGGACATCCTGAGCATTAACGTGCACTAATGCCTTGTATACTTATATGCCTAGAGTCATGTTTAGGCTGATTGCGAGTCAAATGGTGTGGATTTGATATAATATTATAGTTGTGGGTAATATTTATAAATTTTATAAAAGTACGCAAGTTGTTATATAATATTCGATTGGTCGGGGAATATTCATTTTATCAGGGAATATTCGTACAACGGCACAATCATTGGTGGACCCCGCAACGGAATTATTGTCGGATTGAGAAAACGACAAAAATATTTTATGAAAATAACGGCGGAAGTTTTACCGTTAATACTGTTGAACTACTCGGTAGTAAAAGTACAGTAATACGCGTGGTTGCATAGTAGCACACGGTATTGATTATTGATGCTTACGTGATAAGTCACTCGATTTTGTTTTATTAGTATTATTAATGTAATAAAATAGAAAATCTTTTTATATAAAACAGAATACTTTTATAAAGTTATCTATAAATAGAATATATTATATTCTATTATGCATAGTATTTTGCATAGTAAAATCTTTTTATATAAAACAAAATATTTTTATAAAGTTATTCTATAAATAGAATATATTATATTTTATTATGCATAGTGTTGCATAGTTTCTGTATAGTGTTTTGCATAGTAAAATCTTTTTATATAAAACAGAATACTTTTATAAAGTTATTCGTTTTATTAGATTATAAATAGAATATATTATATTTTATTTAAAAGATTTTGCTTTAAATATGGACCGTCCGATTAAAAGTAAATTAATCTGGACCGTTCATGAATTAGTTACTTATGCAGTCCATTCTTCTATAAATAAAAGCTCATTCCTTCATTATTTCTTATGAATTCACTGAAACTCTAGAGAGTGAAACTTTAGAGAGAGAAACTATAGAGAGAGTTATTCTTTTGTAACCTCGAGCGTATTTCTTTATAGTTTAAGAAAGCTTTGAGCGTAGTGTAAGTTTTCTTCGAGTATATCCTCGTCCTACCAGTCGGAAATACTCTTCTTTCAAAGGTAAGACATATTATTTGTTGTACTCTTAAGTGATATTATTTATTTTTACTCGTAAGAGATATTATTTGTTGTACTCGTAAGGGTATTCTTTCTTTCTTATTCGTGAAGAGAACTTCTGTTATTCCATTCTTTATTATTCTGTTGGAATAACCTGTATACGCAGGATACCCTATACTTGGTAAAATTCTTCTGCTATTCCATTCTTTATTATTATGTTGGAATAACCTGTTTATGCAAAGTACTTCATACATGGTGAAATTCTTCTGTTATTCCATTATTTATTATTCTGTTGGAATATCCTGTCTGTGCGTTTACGCATGACCTGGTTCCGTTATTTATTATTCTGTTGGAATAACATGTCTTTGCGTTCTATCGCATGCCTGGTGATTTCTTTTGTTATTCCATTCTTTATTATACTCATTTGGTTAAAGTTTTGACTTCTATACTCTATGAAATTAGTGGAATATCCTTGATATTTGCGCTTCATCCAGTATCTTTTTATGAAATATTCTTCTGAGCATTATTGAGTGTTACTTTACAAAGAAGTATCATTTTGACAATTTGGACGTTATTAGTTCTTGAATAAATTAATTCTTGAACTTGTTTTATTGAATTCTTATATCATTGTCATCATCCTCAGTGTTTATATTATGTTGAAAGTCATCTGTGGCTTGTAGTGCATAGATGGACTTGGTATGATTATGACCAGGGATTATTCGGTATAATCATGACCGTAATGTTACAAATGACGTGGAAAAAGTCCTCATTGGCCCGTAATGCATTGATGGACAGTTTTTGGTATGATTATGGCTATGAATTCTCTTCGACCAAGGGTGCGAAGATGAATTATTTTATGGCATGATCAGGACCGTTGATGAAAACACGATTATCTTTGGCCTGTAGTGCATGAATAATTCGTGGTCGTGATACTAAAGAATATCCTTGGCCTGTAGTGCAGGGATGATTTGATGATGTGGATTATTTATTAAGCTGAGTCTCAGCGATAAAAGTGATGAAAAACCTTTTAAATCATAGAAGATAGTAGATTTTATTCTCTACTTGGCTATTCTAATGGATTGTTTGTTCCGCTACAGTTAAACTTGATATTTGTTATATTGTATCAGTTTAACACTGTTGAAGGCTAACGATAATTTATTCTGCATTATCTTAGTCATAATATTTCTTACTGGGCTAGTTGAGCTCAGCCCTTTTGCTTTCATTTTTCTCTTCAGGAAATGAGAACGTAGCAGGGACTAGTCTGGGGAAACAGAGTGATGGTCCTAGATGGTACATTACTAGTCCTCACTATTCTGTGAAATAGTGTGATAATAAATGTAATGAGGACTCCATTGAGTTTGTATATTGTCTAGATGACAATATTTATATTAAAACCCACAACATATGTTTAGTCGTATTTTACACGACTGTTGTATAATTAAGTTGTATTTGTATTCAGTACCTTGTATCTGGCGACTCAAGATGGGTGATGTATACCTGTTTTGGGGGCGTCACAGTTTTGTACGCCTGACGAAATCACTCAAAAGGACAGGCCAAAATAGCTCCAACGGTTGATGGAGTAATTGTTGTGAAATCAAATTCACGAAATAAACTCACATAAACATAAATAAAAAAATACTCCCCCCGTCCCAAATTAACTGCTCAGTTTTGACTTTTTTAAGTCAAATTGACTATTTTTAGAATTAATAATTAAGCATATATAAATATATTTCTAAAATTATAAAAATTAGGATTAGTAATAAATTGTATATACTTTCTTTTGGTTATAATCTCTTCATCTATATTTTAGCAAAAATAGTAAAAAGATTAGTTTTAAAAATGGTCAATTTGAATTTAAAAAGTCAAAACTGAGCAGTTAATTTGGGACGGAGGGAGTATAAAGTATGAACACAAGAATTTACGTGGAAACCTAATTGGAAAAAAACCACGGAGAGAGAGAGTAATCCACTATAATAATATTGGGAGTACAAGTTATGTATTTGTGTTGTATCTCTTGTGCCCTTCTGATTCTCTCTAAACCCTAACTTGTAGCCGTATATATAGAAGTAACCTCCACCAGCATCCAACTAGGAAAATGATTCCTTATCCCTCCAAATAAGGAAATACAATCCTATTTTAATAAGGACTATCCCACTATCATAATAAATACATATGGGTCATCACCAGATCCGGACCATTAAATAGACTGGGCTGCATCATGGCTAGACCCAAATAATCGCATCCCAACATTGCCCCCTGTTGGGTAAATTCTAGTTACGCACAACACGCAAGTATACGTGGTCAACAAGTAATAAAGTGTAACTAAAGTATCGTTCCCACGGAGAATTAACTAACAAAGTTCACCAAGCATTAACCCATAACCATCTTAGTTTTATTTAAACGAATTGAATGATATTATATTTTGTATTTAAACTACGAAATTAAATAAACCTAACTATTCCTAGAGTGAGATTAGATAATGAAGACCTGAGATTATAATTTCATTTATTGACTCATTCAAATCCACACACTTTATGTGAAGCCAAACTAATTATACTAGATTGTTAGTCGAGAACACTAAAGTAAAGTATAGCCATCTCTCAATGTACCATACCCATATAAAATATAATCCCCAGTTGAAAGAATACACATGAACACCCAAATTACCTAAACCACTATATGTCTATGTGATTTACAAATAATTAGGGTTTAAGCCCAAGTTCTCAATTGACTACGAGCGATGCCTCGGTATATGTCTATCCTAAACACGAATCATACATTCCATCACCATGTAGAACATACAAACACAAGCTATCAAGATCAGATCTAAACACTATACTCCGTCTTTCAAGTTCATATGGGTTATCACAGTAATTGATGGCCAATCAACTAAGCAAATAAGCATAAATCTTAATAAACGAATCCCATAGCAATCAATAAGGTTAACGAAGAAGTATATCAGATTAAACTAATCAATATAATCCATTGCAATCTCAGAATAGAAGTTAAGTTATAATTGAATTAATGCTATTATCCACATATTGAAGACACATCATGAGGTACAATAAGCAATCAAAGAGAGAATAAGGATAGAGAATTGTAGTGCAAATCTGTTCTCTTGAGCCAAGGTTGAATCTCTAATGATTTCCAATTGCTTCAAGTCTCAATCCAATCAACTCAAGAAAATACCTACACTAATCTACTCTATTCTATTATTGAAATTAAAGAGAGAAAAAGACAATAGCTTCATCCCCCAAGGGGTGGAATCTGCTTTACATGATCATAATATGTCTAATATATAAGCCCTAATTGAATCCCCATTTCAATTACGCTTTAATTGCACTATTTAGTGAAAAGTCAGCTTTGGTCAACACCCAAAGTCACGCGGCCGCGCAAGAATTGGCCTAAGTTGGGTGCGCCCGCGCGAAAGCTGAAAATTGCGTCTTTTTGCTACTGTAAGTGGCGCGGCCGCGCAGGATTCGCCCGCCCGAGCGCGGGTGATTTTCTGCTACAGTGTGCTCTGGTAAAATGGCCATAACTTTTGATCTGGGAAGAGTTACGGGCTATGACACCTATCAAATCGAAGATATCGACGAGCTCTACAACTTTCATTCTTTGATAATTGAGAAATTCAGGCCGGATGAAGGTTGAAATCGAGCTGGAAGGGACTGCCATGAAAATGGCTAACCAAAACAGCGAAGTTTGACATCTGTTGGTACACCGATCATAACTCTTGCATCCGAACTCCGATTAGAGCGATTTCAAGATATTCCGAAAAGCTAAAAAGTCGCTCTACAATGTAGTCCAAGTTCCAAGCCAAGAACATGAAGTAACATGAAAGCCCAAATGATGTCCGGATTGCCTTTTCTTTACATTTTCTTTGCTTTTCCTTACCAATAATCGCTCACACCGCTCCCAAACGTATAACCTACAAAATGAACACAAAATGCATGAAAAGTAACTAAGACACATGAATATAAGCAACTAATTCAAGTAAAAGATACTGGATAAGTGTATATAAAATCTACTTATCAAATACCCCCAAACTTAAACCGTTGCTTGTCCCCAAGCAACACAATATAATGTAATCTACGTGCTATGCAAGCTACGCTACTATGACAATGATTCCCCAGATTTTCAGTCATGTTATGAATTCCAATAAGATATGCCTCAGAGAAATAATAACAAGATCCAAGAACAAAGCATCAAACTAAGCTAAAGGCATAATGACATACAATCAGATAATCCTAACCTGTATAAAGATGCTGTGTGTGTGTGTGATGTGTTCGCAAATAAGCTTGACAAAGGTGGAAATACCACATGCTTTATTGCGTAAGGCAGAAAATTGAAGTTTAAATCATGAACTGCATATACTAATGAGACATCAACTACTCCAACACATCAATACAAACTAAGGTTCAACAATGGGTTTATTTTGCTTTATTTTTACTCGCGAGGGCGATTTTCGCACTTTCCCGTGGTGTTTATTGATTTTATATATATATATATATATATATATATATAACGAGTGTGTTTTACGCTCCATCTCACTTTCCATTTCCATTTACACGAGTGCGTTTTACGCTCCATCTCGCTTTCCATTTCCATTTACACGAGTGCGTTTTATGCTCCATCTCGTCCCAATAGAAAGCATACCCATGTGTTCTTAAAGTTTGAGTATCTGTGTTTTCATAGTCTATGTCTACTTTATACACAATTCCATCTTTAAAAACAACATTTTCTACTCAGCACACAAGCATGCTAATCTTAACTAACAAGCAAATAGGAACATTATCGTGATACCTGGTAACATCTAAACAGCAAGCATGAATTATATCATGTATAAAATTATAACTAAGCTTAAGATATCAACCAAGTTCAAAAATCTATCAAACTTCTATTTCATCATAGCCCAAATTAGAATTCAACTAACTAAAAACCTGAGATTATGCAATGTTATGCAACTAAACACATACTAAGTAAACAAGACAAAAGAAAAAGAAAAAAAATTCATGTAGAATTTAACTACAAGATACTAAAATACCCCTACTATACAACTTAAACATGCAATCAAACTATATGCAACTAACTATATGCAACAACTACTCACTACAACTCAATACCCCCAAACTTAAAATAAACAATGCCCTCATTGTAATTAAAAGTGAAAGAATACTCCCCTAAGTGGCAATGTCATCTCCGTTCGTCTCCTCATGATCCGATGGTATATCAGGCGATGGCTAAGTTTGAGATATTCTATGGTTGGAAACTGAGTGTGGGCTTCTAACTGTTCAAACGCTTTAGTCAGAAATTCTAAAAATTTAGCATTTTTTCTGTGACTGAGCTATCGCGCGGCCGCGCGGTGTTTGGCTTGTAGTTGGGCGCGGCCGCACGACCCTGTACCCTGGCAGTTTCAATTTTTGACTTCTGTTTGATCTTGAATGCTTGTAGCAATTGGATTGAACATGAGAGGAGAAACAATCAAACCATTATTAATACTTACCATTATCTAACATCTACTAAATATGGAAATGTAAATAAGAATTAAACAAGGATGGAGAAAGATTGGATGGGGTGCCTCCCATCTAGCGCTCGGTTTATAGTCCGTTAACTGGACTCTTTTCTTGACACCGTTATCTGATTCCTCTACGATAAGATAAGAACCCTCTATCCATTAGAACCGCTATGTGCTTTGGTAGGTTCCCCATCATGAGAGTCTTCGAATTGAAGTCACCTAACATATTTCCTGTACATGATGTCTCCATTTCTATTGCATCGCCAGGTGCTTCTCTCGTTGTATCTGTGAATGGATTTTTGCATTGTGGCATGAAAGATACAACATGCTTTTCTTCTTCTATTATCTCTTCCTCAGACCACCATGGTTTGTAAGAGGCCTCATAATCGCAGATATTCTTGCTTTGGATGTGACTACCAAGAAGACATGGGTGTGAAAAATCCACTGAATTTTTCAACTCTAACTGAGAAGGCACTTGGGGTATTATACAAGTTAACTCATGTTCTTCATTTTCCATGCACCCAGTTGTCTCCTCAATATCCACTCCTTTCAGTTCATTCAGTGGCATGAACACTTCTGGCTCTCCATCAGTTTCATCGTCCATGTCATAACACCAATTGTTTGGAGGGCAATTATTCAAGGCTTCGAACATTAGATCCAGCTGATTCTGCAGATTTTGAATTGACCTATCTTGCTCAATCATCTTCTTCTTAGTTGATGCTACAAATTTGAACCACAAATCCTCAATCTTGAATTATCTTGTTCAGTTTTTAAATCCATGTATTGAGGACCATTCATTGAGGAGTTAATGAGTTGTTCCATCTGTCTGTTAAGATTTTGGCTTGATAACTCCTGACTCATCATCATCTCTTCATGGTCTGCTGTGCTTTTTGACATGAATTCCTTTAACTCTGAATTTTCTTCTTATTGCACTAGAGGTGGATATGAGAAATCTGGTGGATATGTTGGACTTGAGATGCAGTATTGATCTTAATAGTTATAACTCCATTCATAATCTGGGTGATACCCCCAACCTTGTTGATAATTAGGATAATCATCGTTGTTGAAGAAATAACCCCAAGCTGCACTTGTCCAACCTTGATGTTGCACTGATAATTCGGATGCTCGCCAATACAGTATTCACATTAACTACTATCTCTCGAGTGCGTTGGGCTGCAAGAATATCCAACCTCTCCGAAAGTGTTGTAATTTGTGCTGACAATATAAAAAATACATCGAGTCCCTCAGTGCTTATGTCCCTTGGTTGAGTCCTATTTGCATAAGGCCCTTGATAAGAAAAGTCACCCATGGTACCTGAAAAGAGAGAAATATAGGAAGAGAATTAAAATAAAATAAAATAAAATAAAATGTTTAAATTAAGACTAATTTGATTGAAATTAATGTTGGCAAAAATTATTAAAATAATTCCCCGGCAACGGCGCCAAAAACTTGTTGGGTAAATTCTAGTTACGCACAACACGCAAGTATACATGGTTAACAAGTAATAAAGAGTAAGTAAAGTATCGTTCCCACGGAGAATTAACTAACAAAGTTCACCAAACATTAACCCATAACCATCTTAGTATTATTTAAACGAATGATATTATATTTTGTATTTAAACTACGAAATTAAATAAACCTAACTATTCCTAGAGTGAGATTAGATAATGAAGACCTGAGATTACAATTTCATCTATTGACTCATTCAAATCCACACACTTCATGTTAAGCCAAACTAATTATAATGGATTGTTAGTCGAGAACACTAAAGTAAAGTATAGTCATCTCTCGATGTACCATACCCATATCAAATATAATCCCCAGGTTGAAAGAATACACATGAACACCCAAATTACCTAAACCACTATATGTCTATGTGATTTACAAATATTAGGGTTTAAGCCCAAGTTCTCAATTAACTACGAGCAATGCCTCGGTATATGTCTATCCTAAACACGAATCATACATTCCATCACTATGTAGAACATACAAACACAAGCTATCAAGATCAGATCTAAACACATACTCCGTCTTTCAAGTTCATATGGGTTATCACAGTAATTGATGGCCAATCAACTAAGCAAATAAGCATAAATCTTAATAAACAATCTCATAGCAATCAATAAGGTTAACAACGAAGTATATCAGATTAAACTAATCAATATAATCCATTGCAATCTCAGAATAGAAGTTAAGTTATAATTGAATTAATGCTATTATCCACATATTGAAGACACATCATGAGGTACAATAAGCAATCAAAGAGAGAATAAGGATAGAGAATTGTAGTGCAAATCTGTTCTCTTGAGCCAAGGTTGAATCTCTAATGATTTCCAATTGCTTCAAGTCTCCAATCCAATCAACTCTAGAAAATACATACACTAATCTACTCTATTCTATTATTGAAATTAAAGAGAGAAGAAGACAATAGCTTCATCCCCCAAGGGGTGGAATCTGCTTTACATGATCATAATATGTCTAATATATAAGCCCTAATTGAATCCCCCTCTCAATTACGCTTTAATTGCACTATTTAGTGAAAAGTCAGCTTTGGTCAACACCCAAAGTCGCGCGGCCTGCGCAAGAATTAGGCCTAAGTTGGGTGTGCCCGCACAAAAGCTG
Organism: Panax japonicus; assembly: GCA_020205505.1. Taxonomy (NCBI): domain Eukaryota; kingdom Viridiplantae; phylum Streptophyta; class Magnoliopsida; order Apiales; family Araliaceae; genus Panax; species Panax japonicus. The sequence continues at coordinate 78,123,695 of CM035094.1, forward strand.
AAAAGCGCATCTTTTTACTACTTGTAAGTCGCGCGGCCGCGCAGGATTCGCGCGCCCGAGCGCGGGTGATTTTCTATTGCAGTGTGCTCTGGTAAAATGGCCATTAACTTTTGATCCGGGAAGAGTTACGGGGCCTGGTACCTATAAAATCGAAGATATCGACGAGATCTACAACTTTCATTCTTTGATGATTGAGAAATTCAAGCCGGATGAAGGTTGAAATCGAGCTGTAAGGGACTGCTATGAAAATGGCTAACCAAAACAGAGAAGTTTGACGTCGTTGGTACAACGATCATAACTCTTGCATTCCGAACTCCGATTAGAGCGATTCAAGATATTCCGAAAAGCTACAAAGTCGTTCTACAATGTAGTCCAAGTTCCAAGCCAAGAACATGAAGTAACATGAAAGCCCAAATGATGTCCGGATTGTCCTTTTCTTTACATTTTCTTTGCTTTTCCTTACCAATAATCTCTCACACCTGCTCCCAAACGTATATTCTACAAAATGAACACAAAATGCATGAAAAGTAACTAAGACACATGAATATAAGCAACTAATTCAAGTAAAAGATACCGGATAAGTGTATATAAAATCCACTTATCACCCTAGTCTCTTATTTATAAGGAACTTATAAATGAGAGAGTATACAAATTTATCCCAACAAAACGACCATCTTTGCCGAAGACCAAATATCACACCTGAACTCCATGTGCCGAACTAAAATTGTTGGCTTCCCAATATCGCCGCCCCACTCCTTCTTGTTCACTCATAAGATAGATGAACAATTTCCCTTATAATATTACTACTAAAGAACCAACCTTATCACAACCGAAGATATAGAGAACCAACATTATCACAACCGAACCAACCTTATCTACTACCGAAGATATAAAGAACCAACCTTATCACAACCGAAGATATAGAGAACCAACCTTATCACAATCGAACCAACCTTATCACTACCGAAGATATAAAGAACCAACCTTATCACAACCGAAGATATAGAGAACCAACCTTATCACAACCAAACCAACCTTATCACTACCGAAGATATAAAGAACCAACCTTATCACAACCGAACCAACCTTATCATTACCGAACACTAATTATAAAGCTCGTTCAGAGGAACTAAACATATTCGTTCCAATGAACTGTATAAATGTTTATTTTGACCGTTTAGGAGGACGTTGGTCCGTCTCGAAGGAAGTTATCCATTCGAGAGGACGTCGGTCCTTTCGAAGGAAGTAATCCGTTCAGGAGGACGATGGTCCATCCCGAAGGTAGTTATCCATTCGGGAGGACGTTGGTCCGTCCCGAAGGAAGTAATCCGTTCGGGAGGACGATGGTCCGTCCCGAAGGAAGTTATCCATTCGGGAGGACGTTGGTCCGTCCTGAAGGATCCAACCTTATATTCTATTTAAAAGATTTTGCTTTAAATATGGACCATCCGATTAAAGTAAATCAATCTGGACTGTTCATGAATTAGTTACTATGCAGTCCATTCTTCTATAAATTGAAGCGCATTCCTTCATTATTTCTTACGAATTCACTGAAACTCTAGAGAGAGAAACTATAGAGAGAGTTCTTCTTTTATAATCTTGAGCGTATTTCTTTAGAGTTTAAGAAAGCTTTGAGCGTAGTGCAAGTTTTCTTCAAGTATATTCCCGCTCTACCAGTCAGAATACTTTTCTTTTTAAGGTAGGGGATATAATTGTCATACTCATAAAGGATATTATTATTATTATTATTATTATTATTATTATTATTATTATTATTATAGTAAGGGATATTATTTGTTGTACTCGTTAGGGGTATTCCTTCTTTCTTATTGGTGAAATTCTTTTGTTATTCCATTCTTTATTATTCTGTTGGAATAACCTGTATACGCGGGATACCCTATACTTGGTGAAATTCTTCTATTATTCCATTCTTTATTATTATGTTGGAATAACCTGTCTATGCGAAGTACTGCATACATGGTAAAATTCTTCTATTATTTCATTTTTTATTATTATGTTGGAATAACCTGTCTATGCGAAGTACTGCGTTTATGGTGAAATTCTTCTATTATTCCATTCTTTATTATTCTGTCGAAATATCCTGTCTGTGCGTTTACGCATGACCTGGTTCCATTATTTATTATTCTGTTTAAATAACCTGTCTGTGCGGTCTATCGCATGCCTGGTGAATTCTTCTGTTATTCCATTATTTATTATTCTGTTGGAATATCCTGTCTGTGCGTTTACGAATTATCTGGTTCCATTCTTTATTATTATGTTGAAATAACATGTCTATGTAGATTACCGCATGCATGGTAAATGATCATTCATATTCATACGAATAGTATTTTCATTAAAAAGGAGTTTCTGCCAGGGGCAGATTCATAATTTTTCTGACACACAAAAATTATGGAAAAATTTGAAATGATAATTTGATAAGTCTTCTAGATTGTGTCCAAAAATGGCAATTTTTGGATATATAGATTAAGAGTTATGAATTTTATGGAAAAGACTATTTTAAAGTAAATCCTTATAACTCCTTGTGGTTAACTCCAAAATTGGTGAAATTTTTATTGGGAGTACATGTATATAACAGGAGTATACCCTGTAAATTTCAGATTTTTTGGACAAAAGTACAATTTATGATAAATGTCTATATATTCGGCAGTTTTAGCCATATGAAAAATAGTAAATGAATTTTAAAAATTTTGAGAAAAATATATGTTCAAGATGGGACTATTTTCTGCTAAATCCCAGGAAAAAAATATTTTTGGGACTGATTTGGTATTTTTCATGAAAATGAACTAGTTATGAGTAAATAAATTAAATATGTTATGTGAAGTAATAAAATTGGAAAATAGGATTTTATGGCTTTAGAATCCTATATAGGGTATGTGCAAATTTTGATGAGGGATTTGATCATTGATGATGAAATCTTATGAGTATAGCATTTTTGAATGATTAAATGCATTATTTGATAAAGTGTAAACAATTGAAATAAATTGTTTATAAGTTTAAAAAATGATTAAAATAATGTTATAATATTAATGATATTAGATTATGAGATTATTAAGTGATTGATAACATTTGGTTATTATTGAACGCTGGATAAATTATATTATAAATGTTTAATATTTATCCTTTATCTCATTTGATTGATTCTTATATCATCACTCATTCTGAGTCGCCAGATACATGGTACAAAATTTAAATACAACTTCATTTATACAACTATTGAGCTGTCGTATAGAATACGACCACAGCTAACTGTGAGTTTTAATATAAATGTATGTAACTTTTATGGTACCTCGACCACAACCTTACAATGGTATTTTACATAAAAGTATAGTCAAAAACTGTTTTAGAAATTAAAATATTTAGGAAGTGGTCAAGGAAACCTTCGTACATAGGAGGCCATGCGTCTAAGTTATAATAGATATCATATGGCCACATAATTATCCTTAGGTTGACCCAATAGACCCCAAAGAAAAATGAGAAGATTACTATCATCTTCTTTCCAATGGTGAGTCTTTTCTTGACATATAACTATCTCTACTGTCTCCAAGTGAATATTATATTTCAAATAAACTCCAAGATCATATAGGTAGTGCCCATAGATATACTCAGCAAGTGGATGCGAACAACCCTATCTTATGATAACACGAGGTTGTATGTCATTAGACATCTTGTATGATAGTGGCAAAACACCCTTCCAAAGTTGGGTTCGCCTCACCCTATTTGATTCACCAAATATAATTACTAAATGATGTATAGAATACGACACACTTTTCTATACTGTTTAGGGAGAACCTCCACAGCTAGAGACCACCGTTCTATTCTCCTGTTATCCCCGCTCGACCCGGAAACACTCTTATGACAACACTCTTATTACCGAAAGGAATTGTGAAGCAGAAAGGGTGAGCATAACTATCCCAGTAAAGAATATCATGACTAAAGCTAATTTACACTATCAATAGCCTTCATCATTAATAAATCAGAGATTTAGAACATATGGTAGATGATAAAACTTTTCAACCATAGTTGCAGCGGAACGAGCAATCCATTAGAAGAGTCAAATAGACCATAATGTCTATTATCTTCTCTATGTTAAAATTCCACCAATAATGTTTTATCCCTGTAAAATAAATCCACAATTCCAGTCCACAATCATATGAATAACTCATAATCATAATTGTGGTTCTAAATTCCTCTTCGCAACCAGGACGAAGATAATTTTCATCACTTATCTTCACCTAAAACATCAAAAATCATGGTTATACCAAATCACAATTCTTGTTCATAATCATACACATAAATTTATTTTTGCACTACAACCAAAGATATTCATTAACAATTTAACTTTGCACTACAAGCCAAAGACATACAACTATCTTTTAGAAGAGTCAAGTAGAGCATGATATCTACTATCTTCTATAAATTAAAAGTGTATAACCAATATTTTATCGCTGAGACTCAGCTTAATAAATAATCCACATCATCGAATTATCCATGCACTACGGCCAATGATATTCATTAGTATCACATCCATGAATTATTCATGCACTACGGCCAAAGATATTCATTATTATCACATCCATGAATTAATATTTCATCGTTGAGACTCAGCTCAATAATTAATCCACATCATCAAATCATCCCTGCACTACAGGCCAATGATATTCATTAGTATCACGACCACAAATTATCCATGCACTACGGGCCAAAGATAATCATTTTTTCATCAACGGTCCTGATCATGCCATAAAATAATTCATCTTTGTACCCTTGGCCGAAGAGAATCCATAGTCCATAATCATACCAAAAACTATCCATCAATGCACTACGGGCCAATGAGGACTTTTTCCACATCATTTATAACATTACAGTCATGATTATACCGAATAATCCCTGGTCATAATCATACCAAGTCCATCTATGCACTACAGGCCACAGATGACTTTAAATATAATATAAACATGAGGATGATGACAATGACATAATAATTCAATAAAACAAGTTCAAGAATTAATTTATCCAGGAACCAATAACGTCCAAATTGTCAACATGATACTTCTTTGTAGAGTAAAATTCAAGAATGCTCAGAAGAATATTTTCATGAAAAGATACTGGATGAAGCGCAAATATCAAGGATATTCCACTAATTTCATGGAGTATAGAAGCCAAAACTTTAACCAACTGAGTATAATAGAATATATGAAACTGTAAATGGATTTTCGTCGCCATGCGGTAATCCACTTAGACAGATCATTTCCACAATTTAATAAGGAATGAATACAAAGGATCATTCACCATGCATGTGGTAATCCACATAGACAGGTTATTCCAACATAATAATAAAGAATGGAATAACAGAAAGGATTCACCATGCGTGCGATAGACTGCACCGACATGTCATTCCCAACAGAATAATAAATAATGGTACCATGGTCAGGCGTAATACGCACCGACAGGATATTCCAACAGAATAATAAAGACGGAACCAGATCCGGCGTAAAACGCACAGACAAGATATTCCAACAGAATAATAAATAATGTAATAACAGAAGAATTTCACCAAGTATAGGGTAGCCCGCGTATACAGGTTATTCCAACAGAATAATAAAGAATGGAATAACAGAAGTTCTCTTCATGAATAAGAAAGAAAGAATACCCCTTACGAGTACAACAAATAATATCCCTTACTAGAATAATAATAATAATAATAATATCCTTTACGAGTACGACAATTATATCCCCTACCTTAAAAAAAGTATTCCGACTGGTAGGGCGGGAATATACTTGAAGAAAACTTGCACTACGCTCAAAGCTTTCTTAAACTCTAAAAAAATACACTCAAGATTATAGAAGAAGAACTCTCTCTATAGTTTCTCTCTCTAGAGTTTCAGTGAATTCGTAAGAAATAATGAAGGAATGAGCTTCTATTTATAGAAGAATGGACTGCATAGTGACTAATTCATGAACGGTCCAGATTGATTTACTTTAATCGGACAGCCCATATTTAAAGCAAAATCTTTTAAATAAAATATAATATATTCTATTTATAATCTAATAAAACGAATAACTTTATAAAAGTATTCTGTTTTATATAAAAAGATTTTACTATACAAAAGATTCCAACAGAATAATAAATAATGTAATAACAGAAGAATTTCACCAAGTATAGGGTAGCCCGCGTATACAGGTTATTCCAACAGAATAATAAAGAATGGAATAACAGAAGTTCTCTTCATGAATAAGAAAGAAAGAATACCCCTTACGAGTACAACAAATAATATCCCTTACTAGAATAATAATAATAATAATAATAATAATAATAATAATAATATCCTTTACGAGTACGACAATTATATCCCCTACCTTAAAAAAAGTATTCCGACTGGTAGGGCGGGAATATACTTGAAGAAAACTTGCACTACGCTCAAAGCTTTCTTAAACTCTAAAAAAATACGCTCAAGATTATAGAAGAAGAACTCTCTCTATAGTTTCTCTCTCTAGAGTTTCAGTGAATTCGTAAGAAATAATGAAGGAATGAGCTTCTATTTATAGAAGAATGGATTGCATAGTGACTAATTCATGAACGGTCCAGATTGATTTACTTTAATCGGACAGCCCATATTTAAAGCAAAATCTTTTAAATAAAATATAATATATTCTATTTATAATCTAATAAAACGAATAACTTTATAAAAGTATTCTGTTTTATATAAAAAGATTTTACTATACAAAATACTATGCCGGCACTATGCAATACTATGCATAATAAAATATAATATATTCTATTTATAGAATAACTTTATAAAAGTATTCTGTTTTATATAAAAAGATTTTACTATGCAAACACTATGCAAGCACTATACAAACACTATGCATAATAAAATATAATATATTCTAATTATTGTCTAATAAAACAAATAACTTTATAAAAATATTTTGTTTTATATAAAAATTTTTCTATTTTATTACATTAATAATACTAATAAAATAAAATTGAGTGACTTCTCACGTAAGCATCAATAATCAATACCGTGTGCTACTAAGCAACCACGCGTATTACTGTACTTTTAACACCGGGTGTTTCAACAGTTAACGATAAAACTTTCACCGTTATTTTCATAAAAATATTTTTGTCGTTTTCTCAATCCGACAATAATTCGTTGTGGGGTCCACCAATGATTGTACCGTCGTACGGATATTCCCCGACTAATCAAATATTCCCCGACATAACGAATATTTTATATCAACTTGCTTACTTTGAAAAAAAAATTTCACATATTACCCTTAACTTTAAACTTTCATCAATTTAACCATTTACCAAAATAGAAAAATTGAATACTTTTATTTCATAAAATTCGGGGTCTCACAATCACCCCTCCTTATGAAATTTTGCCCTCGAAATTTACGTACGTACCTGATATTCGAAGAGATGAGAATACCTTGCTTTCTTTTCAGATTGTACCTTCCCGGTAATATCCTTTGTATCATGATTTTTCCATTGCTCATCTCCTGTATTTTAGATATCATTCTAGAATATATCTTCAAAAAAAAGGTTAATTGACATATCACAATTTGTTATCTTAGTGCTTGACAGCCACTCTCTTTGAATCCGAAGATACGGAATTACACGTACAGTTCGAACAATATGAATACCAAGTGAACTCGAGTTTGATTTCGACGACAAGCTTTCGCACTCATGATACACATGGGCGACAGAGAAACAAATTAAAATAGGGACCCCTGCCTTGCTTGATCAACCGTTGGCGCTATTTTGGCCTGTCCTTTTGGGTGATTTCGTCAGGTGTACAAAATCAGGCGTTAACATTGGCACCGTCTGTGGGAACGTTTTTATACTGTTATTTTTTAATCACCAATTACCGAGATATAATGACGACGATGCAATTATTTGAAGTATTATGATCCGGATCACATATAGAACCATCACTAATTCAACTAAAGCTAAGTCCCTCACTTTTCTCTTTTTAATTTAAATATTATACTTCATCGATTATGCATGCGGTAAATATTTTATATGCATGAAGACTAATCAACAAATTGTTCAACCTGACTTAATAAAAGGATGGACCTCATACTGCATGTTGTCTTTATTAGGTGGACACATGGCTGGTCCTCGAACACAAGAAATACGACTTCCTTCGATTATAACGTTGGAAGCTTCCCGAAGCCAATCGATAATGCAAATCTTCGGCCTCATGGTTCTGTTAATTGGGAGATTGCCTCGCCATTCAAATTTAATACTAACACCCTATTACAAATGGAGCTTTCGTATGTTGTTCAGAAGCATTGCTGCTAACATTCTAAAAGGGTTGCCACATAAGCAGCAATAATTCGTGTAGGGCTATCATGTCATGAGTCAACAACAACATCTTCTATATGCTTCTTGAAGCCAACCAAGGCAATCCAAGCCCATCAGCTTCAGCAAAATTAAACTAACACCTGGAATCAACACTGATCGTCGGGAGAATAACAAGCCTCAGATAGAATATGTATGGCCCTTAATTTTCACAAATGGAGGGGAGCAAGCAATCACCTCCACATATTAAATAAAAGGTTTTGTTATCCTTTGTCACTATTAACATGTGCCGACCACATAGGAACAGATGAAGTTGGGTTCGGTCCACTTCGACAATCTCTTTGGCGATTCCTCTTCGGGCCACACCGGTTTCATTATATCTTCGGCTGTTTACTTTTGGCAGATATAAAGTCTGATCGAAGTCTCGCACGGGGGTCGAGACGGATATTATGGCGATATAAGGTCGGAGGGGTTATAAGGTCGGACAAACGTCCTTCGAGAAGGCTTTGATCTCTCGAAAGGATGAACATTCGGAGGATAAAAATCCTGAGGATACAAATCCCGAAGAGACTTTTTGAATACTCTCTTATTTATAATTCCTTATAAATAAGAGACTGGGGGGCAATTAAAGTTCGTACTTTGTTGGACTTTTTTCGGCTCTCTTCGTGACACTTTTGGCAACAACCCACTACGGGTAACAATAACCCGCTTCGGATAATGTCAATTTATTTCAGACTACATCTCGTCAGCTTCATCATGCCTTCGATGTTGCCTTTGGGACGGACCATCGTCCTCCCGAACTGGATCACTTCCTTCGGGACGGACCATCGTCCTCCCGAACGCAATTACTTCCTTCGGGACGGACCATCATCCTCCCGAATGGAATATTTCCTTCGGGGTGGACCATTATCCTCCCGAAGGGATTACTTTGGCGATTCCTCTTCGGGCTACACCGGCTTCATCATATCTTTGGCTGTTTACTTTTGACAGATATAAAGTCTGGTCGAAGCCTCCCACTGGGGTCGGGACGACTATTTTAGCAGTATAAGGTTGGATGGCGTAATAAGGTTGGATCCTCCAGGAAGGCTTAGTTCTCCTGAAAGGAAGCCTCCTGCAGGGGTCAGGACGGCTATTTTGGCAGTATAAGGTTGGATGGCGTAATAAGGTTGGATCCTTCGGGACAGACCAACGCCCTCCCGAACGGAAAACTTCCTTTGGGACGAACCATCGTCCTCCCGAACGGATTACTTCCTTCGGATGAACCGGCGTCCTCTCGAAAGGATAACTTCCTTTGGGACGGACCAATGTCCTCCCAAACGGTTGAAATATTCGTTTTAACAGGAAATATTCGTACAACGGCATAATCATTGGTGGACCCCACAACGGAATTATTGTCGGATTAAAAAAATGACAAAAAATACTTTATAAAAATAACGGCGAAATTTTACCGTTAACTGTTGAAACACCCGGTGTTAAAAGTACAGTAATACGCGTAGTTGTACAGTAGCACACGGTATTGATTATTGATGCTTACGTGAGAAGTCATTCACTTTTGTTCAATTATTGCTACAGTAATTGATGCATTATATCTCACGTTATTTGATTCAATTATTGTCAATGTTTTATATATTATTAAATCAATAATTGAGACGTCAAAATTATTAATATTATTATTTGCAATATTAACGATGTCTAGAAGTTCTGTCAAGGAGAGGTTTGGTCACCTAATTGCGCGCCAATAGGAAGAATTCCTTATTGGAAAACTCCCTCTTTCTTGGAAACGACCTAGTCGATTAATATTGTGAATTATAATAAAGGTGATAAATGTTGTTAAAATTATTAAGGTGATTTTTATGAAGTTTTACTTATTTTATGGATTCTCATTTGCCCATTTTTCAAAATAATCGGTAGAAAATTTTTTATTATAAAAGGTGGAGCCCACATGTGATGATGACACATGGGGCCCACATGTTTATGACTTTGGGGGAGGTTGGCTGAGAAGTTGTTTACGGGTTGTTGTTGGTTTATATATATATATATATATATATATATATATATATATATATATATATATATATATATATATATATATATATATATATATATATATATATATATGGGTCTCCATCCACAGTAACCGGTTGTTGGGGAGCAACCCCTTTTTGGCCAGCCGGTACAAGCTGTTACGGCTTATAAAAAAAAAAAAAAAATTCTAAGGCCGGTACAAGCTGTACCGGCTGGCCAAAAAGGGGTTGCTCCCCAACAACCGGTTGCTGTGGATGGAGACCCTATATATATATATATATATATATATATATATATATATATATATATATTATTTTATATTTTATTTAAAAGATTTTGTTTTAAATCTGGACCGTCCGTTTAAATGTAAATCAATCGAGACCGTTCATGAATTAGTTATTATGCAGTCCATTCTTCTATAAATAGAAGCTCATTCTTTCATTATTTCTTACAAATTCACTGAAACTCTAGAGAGAGAAATTATAGAAAAGTATTATGCTACTTTCCTTACTCTTATATCCAGTTTCTTTTACGGTAAGGGGTATTATTTCTTTTGTATTCATGAAGAGAACTTTTGTTATTCCATTATTTATTATGCAGTTGGAATAACCTGTATACGTGGGCTACCCTATACTTGGTGAAATTCTTCTGTTATTCCATTCTTTATTATTCTGTTGGAATATCCTGTCTGTGCGTTTTACGCCGGAACCTGATTCCGTCTTTATTATTCTGTTGGAATATTCTGTCTGTGCGTTTTACGCCGGACCTGATTCCGTCTTTATTATTCTGTTAGAATATCCTATCTGTGCGTTTTACGCCGGACTTGGTTCTGTTAATTATTATTCTGTTGGAATAACCTGCATGTGCGGTCTATCGCATGCCTGGTGATTTCTTTTGTTATTCTATTCCTTATTATACTCAGTTGATTAAAGTTTTGACTTCTATACTCCATAAAATTAGTGAAATATCCTTGATATTTGCGCTTCATCTAGTATCTTTTCATGAAAATATTCTTCTGATCATTCTTGAATTTTACTATACAAAGCAGTATCATGTTGACAATTTGGACGTTATTGATTCCTGGATAAATTAATTCTTGAACTTGTTTATTGAATTCTTATATCTATGTCATCATCCTCATGTTTATATTTTTCAAAGTCATCTGTGGCTTGTAGTTCATAGATGGACTTGGTATGATTATTACCAGGGATTATTCGGTGTAATCATTACCGTAATATAACAAATGATGTGGTAAAAGTCCTCATTGGCCCGTAGTGCATTGATGGACAGTTGTTGGCATGATCATGACCATTAATGAATACACAAATATTCTTGGCCTGTAATGCATAGATAATTGTGGTCGTGATACTAAAGAATATCCTTGGCCGTAGTGCAGGGGTGATTCGATGATGTGGATTATTTATTAAACTGAGTCCCAAAGATAAAAGTGATGAAAAACCTTTTAAATCGTAAAAGATAGTAGATTTTATTCTTTACTTGACTCTTTTAATGGATTGTTTGTTCCGCTGCAGTTAAAATTTATTTTTGTTATAGTGTGTCTAGACTGTATGTTTATTTTTATACTTATGAAATAAAAGTTTTAATTAACATAATGGATGTTATACTTTCATACATATATGTTATTGTGGTTATACTTTTATACTTACAATGGGAATAACTTTATGAATGTTATATTTTTATGCTTATATGGTAACACATACTTATAATTTAATGTGCGACGCCTTTTAAATTTTGGTTGTACTACCTTGAATTGGGGTGGTGGTGGGGGGGGGGGGGGCTAGTGTTATTATATAAACTGTGTTGTATTTGATCAACTAAGAAAAGATATTGCTATTACATATTTTCCTCCCCTATATTTTTTTGGCTACTTTGTTTAAATTTTATAACCAGTAGAAACAGAAAATATAGGATTACAAAGGGCATAAACAAATAAGCCAAATAAGAGATTCATAATACATTTAGGCTATGTTTGTTTACAAAGATTATAATCCCATAGATTTATAATCCCAAGACTATTTATAATCCCGGGATTATAATTATAATTATAATTACAAGACTATTAAGCCATTTTATAATCCCTAAACTAATGAAGTCTAAATTTGAAAAAAAACAAGACATTTGGAATTAATAGTCATATATCTCAAGTATAATCCTTGCAAACAAATATACCCTTAACAAAAAAATTAAAAAATTGTTCATAATACTAAAGAATATTAAGTGTTGATACTCGTACAATCTAAGTCCAAGTTACTATTTGTTATGTTGATTGATTTACCTCTAATTGTTGTATATCAACACATGTAATTTAATTGGTTATTAATTAAGGAAATACCATAAGAAAAGTCATAAACTCAATTACAATGTCTACTTAACATAATATGTACACGTGAACTGTTACATATATAAATACCCTAACATAATCAGTACACGTGAACTGGTATATATATAAGTCTCAATCAAGTAATATAATTCAGCATGAAAAGTCATCTAACCAAAGATTTGAGGAGAAATACCTGGCCCAATAACCTAAGTCCAACCCATTCAACCACAAACCCCATATTAGCATGCTAAAATTACTGTAGTGACCCCCGTAAGTTACCACCTTGTGTATTATTCTATTCTATAAATGTTTACTGGTAGGAGATAAATTAGGAAATTACCAAATAGATAGTGGGTTTCCAACGGAACAATATTATATATTATAACGGTAGTATTCCCATGTTGGGAACAATACACGAGTAGAGAAGTACTTGGGGCTGGTAACTTTAAAGTAAGTTCAAGGTATATTAAAATTACCAAATACTAATTGTTAGTACATATTAATGGAATATGTCACCCGTGGGTAATTATTGATTAGGACTACCTAAAAGGTGTTACATTATAAATATGCTACAAAGATCCTCAAGAAGTCATATGGATTCATGTTTTGAAAACAAAAAAGGTTACAACTTATAGACACTTAAATATGTCACCCGTAGGTAATAAATCACTAACCTCAGCCAGCTCCAAATTCTGAAGAAATCTTGGTGAAAAAAACAAAGGGAATTATTTTTATATGTAGACATCCTGCATATTAAAATATGTAGTAAATATCACAACTTATTTGCAGAAAATAAGATATCTTACTTGGAACAAGACTATGAGCTTCAAAAGAGTTGCAACAAAATTATATATAGTCGTGAGAAGCATGAAAAGGTGGTTAATGGCTGATTTTCCCTCCCAATCCCGAGAATTTGATACATGAAATCAGAACTGATTCAATATGAGATGGTGAATCAAAATGAAGCATATACAACCAAATGTAGTTAAAATGTGTAATGAAAGTGAACTTTATAGTTCCAATTACCAACATATTGGCATGATAACAAGAACCTGAACATGATAGAACCTCACGAAACTGAACCTTCTTACATTATATTATTAACTTTCTAATTTGAACTACCAAGCCTCAAATTTTAATGGATGCAAAAGCTTTCGGAGACTGAAGAACCTCTCTTGGGGGGGGGAACCTTTTTAATATAGCAAGGTAATATTATAATTGTCAACAAAAATAGACTTTCTACCAGTAATCAACACAAACATCCAATAATTTCTTATAAAGTATCGAACTGAAATGAAATCAGCAGTCAACAATTTCCCATACAAGAATCCAAAGTAAGAGGACAACATTTACTAAAAGAAATGATGCACACCCAAGGAACAGAACAATAATGAGATTTTACTAACAGGAAATAAATAAATCCTCATCAATGTTCTTATTATCATCACATTTAATAATGTCATTTGACTAAAATGAGTCGCTCCAAATTCTAGTAATTATATCTAAGGTTAGTTGAAATTCCATACAAAAGAATATATTACCTTAGTTGATTCTCCGAGAGTACTCAGTATTTTGGTTCATAAGGGCTCTCTTGTTGAGGGTACAATGTGCAAGATAAACAGTCGAAGCAACACCTCACTATTTGGTAGGTTTCAGCAAAGAAATACACCAAAATTGCCATCTACAATAGCAGAAAAGCAATATCAATTTGGGACTTTTAAAAAAAATTGTTTATTCAAGTTGAACCTTAAAAACTGAAAAATTCATAGATAAAAAGAGATTATTTATGGTGTGCGAACCTGTTAAAACCTTTCAAGATTTCAAGAAAAAATGATGGAAAACTCAATTTCTCCATAAAATTGATGTAAGCATTTTCTGATATTGCATCAATATAAATTATTTAGTCAAATCACAACTGCCCAAATTTCTTAAGATTTAAACTCACAATCAGCATTTAAATTTCTAAAGCCAGTCCATTAGAATAGATGTAAAGTCATGTAATCATTAACTCAGCCATTATCCAACATTACAAAATTTTCATTCAACACGACTATATGAGAGAGATTTATAGATCAATACTTATTTAAGATTTGTAAAATGTATAGAAATATAGATGTATTCTAACAGTTGTAAATTAATCATTATAATCCATCCTACATTACAAAATCAAAATGGCAGAAAAAACGATATAAGCTGCAGAAATAGAATGAATTCAAGAATAAGACATGGGCAATCAAAAACCGCAATAATTATATATATGATGCAGAATTTGGATGACTCAAAAGACCAAAATAGTGCATTTAAAATCTGAACTCCGCAATAATTGTATATATGTTGCAGAATTTAGATGACTCAAAAGACCAAAATAGTGCATTTAAAATCTGAACACTGCAATATGTAAAAGGAGAACTTATTCCTTTTTTAATAAAAAAACATTCAAAAATCAAAATTACCGAGAATTTCTCTTAGCTCATTTGTTGTACAAACACAAATATCAGAAACCTAAGTGACTTGGTTTTTTTCCTACAAAAATCAAAGCCTTTTAAGAACAACATTACCAACTTATGAAACACAAAGATAATAGTTGCCCAACTTTTAAACACTGAAGCATATGCTTACCCATATAAATGGCATACAATATCTATCAATTACCTTGAGATTCTTTTTCCCCTGCATGCTGCTTGTGCTTTTGCCACCAAATTGTGCACAAAAACTCATGAATGACACAATCTTCATCAATTCAGAAATACAAAGAAAGCCTAGAAGCACAAAAAATGATATAAGGTGCAGAAATAGAATGAATTCAAGAAAAAAGACGAGGAACAATTATGTTTTCTTAGTGTACTGTTTGAGTTTCTCCCTGCAAGTCATTGTCACTTGCTGCTGCAATCTCAGATGGCCTGAATTCAAAGAAGTCAATCCCTGCATTAAATTTCCATAAAACAAAATATCAGTCCTTCTGCCAAACCCTATGCAAACACAAACATAAAAAAAAGAAGAGAAAACTACCTTTTATTATGCCTAATATAAGTCGGGTTGATCTAAAGATTGACAATCTTGATGAGATTTGATCACCATTTATCTTTGCGAGGAAACAATCTATAAATGAGAATGGGGTAATTGCTTGCATTCTCCACTTCAACGTGCTCAAAACAAGAAGCTCCATTCTCTGTATGGTTCTTGCCTCAAATACAAATTATGATTCACACACCTGTTAATTATGTAATCAAACTCATCAAGACAATTAGACTCGAAAATAGTGTGAGATTTCATTCAGTTAGAAAATAATTTTAAAAAACTATTGATCTACTTGCAAATCTAAGCATAGAGGCACTTCAGTCTCCTCCATTTTGGCTGCCAGAGATAAATAAGCTACAGCCAGCAATAAAGAGTCATTTAAAAATGAGCATATAACTATTACCTACAATTAACATTTTAACTAAATAAAATTGAATAACTTAGGCTTTGATTTAGAAGCTTACACAAGTCATAGGTAGAAAGGAATCTGTTCAAGTAGTTTACAGACAAACATGCACACAGGAGGTCCAAAACTGAAATGGTCATGAACCTGTTGTAAACCAAACAAGAAATTGCATTGAGTAATTTTCAATAACTAGAAGAATCTAATTGTTTTTTGTTTGTTTGTTTTTCAACAAAGAAAGGAAACTGAAATACAATTTCAGACAGCAAGAGGGAGGGAGGGAGGGAGGGAGGGAGGGAGGGATATCAAATGTGAAGTAGAAACACATAAGGACAATTAACATATCAGTAAAAACAAAAGATCCAACCAAAACTTATTTCATTTTAATGTGCTACTGCAATAAAAAAAGGAATCCAAAATTAAAGAAAACCAAAACACAGTTCGTCAAACAACAAAAACTACCCAGGAAAAGGTCTATCATAAACTGAAATTGCAGTCAGAATCCAAATTCACTTCAAATACATAATACCCAAGTTCATCAAATGATTAAAACATTCAAAAAATGGAATCTAAATCCAAACATCAATCATCTAAAGTTCTAAATTCAAAGAAACACTATCCAAAAATAGGGGAAAAACCCATTAAAAAGACGACTGAATCTACCTTTCCCATCAACAGCCTCCTGCCTAACACCCAAATCCAAATCCCCATTCCTCAATCTCTTCAAGTCATCACTAGCAGGAAAATGGTCAAACTCAATTGCCAGCATCAAATATAAGCACTCATCACTGCAATGGAATCCCACTCATTGACTCTTCTTCTTCACCCTTAAAGCTCTGCTTTTGATTACTACAATTTAGATACAGAGACTAGACTAAGGAAAAATACATACACATACATATGTATATTTATATATATATATATATAATAAAATACAAATAATTTTGAATTCCCCGCTCATCCTAATAAATCATCCAGGCCGTCCAAAGTTTGGGATAAATCTCACCGTCCATAGTGTCGGAGGCACGGAACTGTTGTTAGTATATATATATATATATATATATATATATATATATATATATATATATATATATATATAAAGAGGTACATATATGCACAGCAGTGACAGGAAAGCAAATGGGAGTAGCCATTCGTGAGCAAATGTTGAACCCCTAAAGCACTAGATTTGCAATGCGAATCAAGATCTGTAGACACCAAACCCTGATATATAAACATTACATGTATGTATATAGGATTAGTACAACATTTTTTTCCTTTTTAGAGAGAGAGAGATTCTGATAATGGTGTTTCCAAACAGAACAACATTAATAAATAAAAAAGTCAAGTAGACTCGGAAAGAAAAGAGATAGTGAAACTCATACTCAAAGTGACAGACAAAACAAACAAAAACCCAATTAGACAAGACATCAAGGAAAAAACCCAATTAGACAGAAATCATATGTAAAGAAAACATCTATTCAATGTAAGCCGCAAACAATACAAATTATTAATAGCAATCATAAAAAAATCCACAAAACACACAGAGAAAATCAAGAATTAAACAGTACCATCAAAAATTAGACAAGAAATCATAGAAGAAACCCAAATTAAACTATAAGGATACACAGAGTAAAAATTACTAAGATAATCGAAAAACCCTATTCTTCTTTTGGGTAATAAAGTGACCATTCTGAAGAAAAACAATTAAACCTAAATTAGACAAGAAACACATAGAAGAAACCCAAATACAATATAACAAATACACTAAATAGATGCACGAAAAAACTCATTCAAAATTAATATCACAATAAGCCTAATACATTCAAGTAAGACCAATAAAAAAATTACAATATTCCAAACAAAGTTTAGAATTACACGACTCATACCATAAACCAATCTGTAAACATATGTAACATATTTTATATAATATATATTTATATAATATATAATATAATGTGAATCTATATATACATATGTATATTATATTACGTATATAATATAATACATATAAATATAATATAATAATATAATATAATATAATACATAATAATATAATATAATATAATATCACTTTCCTAAATATTTAGAACCTATAAAACTAGCCATCTTCTACGCCTATACCTACTTGCGGCTCTTTTTCTACCCAAATCCCACTACATTCCTTACTACCTCCCTTTTCTTTTCAAGAAAATCTGCTACTTTGGTCAAACCTGTATTCTCTAATAAAAATTTAAGTTAGAAAGAAAATATACCGAAAAATAGTACCTCGCGTTCCAAGAAAAGTAAAGACTTCTAAATTGAGCAAGCTTACAGAGAATCAATACAACCTGCAAAATATTTTTAAAATCTCGTTCAAACGTAAATCACATTAATATAATATCATTCAAACATAGCAAACAACAATTTCTAATTTTAATAATACACTTGCTACAGAAATTTCTTCATGCTTGCAAATACTAATATTGATCCAATTTCAAGAAGTTGAATCTCCTATCTTTTACCTCCATCTTCAACTTACATGGTTGTGAGTTGTAATAAAAAGTTTTTATTACAAGTTTTATGTGCTATGGATGCAATTATATTAGCAACTTTCTGCTTTTGCTCGTGAATTGTTTAATTCATGTAATTGTATGTTTGTCTAAATCCTCTTCCTAGACTGGATGTTTATTTGTGTGCGCGTCAAGACTGTATGTTTATTTTTATACTTATCAAATAAAAGTTTTAATTAACATAATCGATGTTATACTTTCATACATATATGTTATGGTGGTTTTACTTTTATACTTACAATGGGAATAACTTTATGAATGTTATATTTTTATGATTATATGGTAACACATACTTATAATTTAATGTGTGTCAGCCTTTTAAATTTTGGTTGTACTACCTTGGGGGGGGGGGGGGGGCTAGTGTTATTATATAAACTGTGTTGTATTTGATCAACTAAGAAAAGATATTGCTATTACATATTTTCCTTCCTTATATTTTTTGGCTACTTTGTTTAAATTTTATAACCGGTAGAAACAGAAAATATAGGATTACAAAGGGCATAAACAAATAAGCCAAATAGGAGATTCATAATACATTTAGGCTATGTTTGTTTGCAAAGATTATAATCCCCCATGGATTTATAATCCCAAGACTATTTATAAACCCGGGAATATAATTATAATTACAAGACTATTAAGCAATTTTATAATCCCTAAACTAATGAAGTCTAAATTTGAAAACAAACAAGACCCCGGGATTAATAGTCATATATCCCAAGTATAATCTTTGCAAACAAATATGCTTTAACAAAAAAAATAAAAAGTTGTCCATAATACTAAAGAATATTACAACAAAACAATAAGTTACTATTACGTGTTGATACCCGTACAATCTAGGTCCAAGTTACTATTTGTTGTGTTGATTGATTTACCTCTAATTGTTGTATATCAACACAAATGTAATTTAACTGGTTATTAATTAAGGAATTACCATAAGAAAAGTCATAAACTCAATCGCAATGTCTACTTAACATAATATGTACTCGTGAACTGGTTACATATATAAATACCCTAACATAATTTGTACACGTGAACTGGTATATATACAAGTCTCAATCAAGTAATATAATTCAGAATGAAAAGTCATCTAACCAATTATTTGAGGAGGAATACCCTGCATCAAGGGTGGCCCAATAACCTAGGTCCGGCCCATTCAACCTCAAACCCCTAGATTAGCATGCTAAAATTACTGTAGTGACCCCCGTAAGTTACCACCTTGTGTATTATTCTATTCTATAAATGTTTACTGGTAGGAGATAAATTAGGAAATTACCAAATAGATAGTGGATTTCCAACGGAGGAATATTATATACTATAACGGTAGTATTCCCAAGTTGGGAACAATACACGAGTAGAGAAGTACTTGGGGCTGGTAACTTTAAAGTAAGTTCAAGGTATATTAAAATTACCAAATACTAATTGTTAGTACGTATTAATGGAATATGTTACATGATAAATATGCTACAGAGATCCTCAAGAAGTCATATGGATTCCTGTTTTGAAAACAAAAAAGGTTATAGCTCATAGAGACTTAAATAAATCACTAACCTCAGCCAGCTCCAAATTCTGAAGAAATCTTGGGGCAAAAAACAAAGGAAATTATTTTTATATGTAGACATCCTGCATATTAAAATATGTAGTAAATATCACAACTTATTTGCAGAAAATAAGATATCTTACTTGGAACAAGACTATGAGCTTCAAAAGAGTTGCAACAAAATTATATATAGCCGTGAGAAGCATGAAAGGGTGGTTAATGACTGATTTTGCCTCCCAATCCCGAGAATTTGATACATGAAATCAGAACTGATTCAATATGAGATGGTGAATCAAAATGAAGCATATACAACCAAATGTAGTTAAAATGTGTAATGAAAGTGAACCTTCTTACATTATATTATTAACTTTCTAATTTGAACCACCAAGCCTCAAATTTTAATGAATGCAAAAGCTTTCGGAGACTGAAGAACCTCTCTCGGGGGGGGGGGGAAACCTTTTTCATATAGCAAGGTAATATTATAATTGTCAACAAAAAAAGACTAAAAGAATCCAAAGTAAGAGGACAGCAAAAACAAACATCCAATAATTTCTTATAAAGTATCGAACTGAAATGAAATCAGAAGTCAACAATTTCCCATACAAGAATCCAAAGTAAGAGGACAGCATTTACTAAAAGAAATGATGCACACCCAAAGAACAGAACAATAATGAGATTTTACTAACAGGAAAAATAAATAAATCCTCATCAATGTTCTTATTATCATCACATTTAATAATTTCATTTTACTAAAATGAGTCGCTCCAAATTCTAGTACTTATATCTAAGGTTAGTTGAAACTCCATACAAAAGAATATATTACCTTAGTTGATTCTCCTAGAGTACTCAGTATTTTGGTTCATAAGGGCTCTCTTGTTGAGGGTACAACGTGCAAGATAAACAGCCGAAGCAACACTCACTGTTTGGCAGGTTTCAGCAAGGAAATACACCAAAATTGCCAGCTACAGTAGCAGAAAAGCAATACATATCAAAATTTGGGACTTTTAAAAAAATTTGTTTATTCAAGTTGAACCTTAAAAACTGAAAACTTCATAGATAAAAAGAGATTATTTATGGTGTGCAAACTGTTAAAACCTTTCAAGATTTCAAGAAAAAAATGATGGAAAACTCAATTTCTCCATAAAATTGATGTAAGCATTTTCTGATATTGCATCAATATAAATTATTTAGTCAAATCACAACTGCCCAAATTTCTTAAGATTTAAACTCGCAATCAGCATTTAAATTTCTAAAGCCAGTCCATTAGAATAGATGTAAAGTCATGTAATCATTAACTCGGCCATTATCCAACATTACAAAATTTTCATACAACACGACTATATGAGAGAGATTTATAGATCAATACTTATTTAAGATTTGTAAAATGTATAGAAATATAGATGTATTCTAACAGTTGTAAATTAATCATCATAATCCATCGTACATTACAAAATCAAAATGGCAGGAAAAACGATATAAGCTGCAGAAATAGAATGAATTCAAGAATAAGATATGGGCAATCAAAAACAGCAATAATTGTATATAAGATGCAGAATTTGGATGACTCAAAAGACCAAAATAGTGCATTTAAAATCTGAACACTGCAATATGTAAAAGGAGAACTTATTCCTTTTTTAATAAAAAAACATTCGAAAATCAAAATTACCGAGAATTTCTCTTAGCTCATTTGTTGTACAAACACAAATATCAGAAACCTAAGTGATTTGTTTTTTTCCCTACAAAAATCAAAGCCTTTTAAGAACAACATTACCAACTTATGAAACACAAAGATAATAGTTGCCCAACTTTTAAACACTGAAGCATATACTGACCCAGATAAATGGCATACAATGTCTATCAATTACCTTGAGATTCATTTTTCCCTGCCTGCTGCTTGTGCTTTTGCCACCAAATTGTGCACAAAAACTCATGAATGACACAATCTTCATCAATTCAGAAATACAAAGAAAGCCTATAAGCAAAAAAATGATATAAGGTGCAGAAATAGAATGAATTCAAGAAAAAAGACGAGGACAATTATGTTTTCTTAGTGTACTGTTTGAGTTTCTCCTGCAACAGTCATTGCCACTGCTGCTGCAATCTCAGATGGCCTGAATTCAAAGAAGTCAATCCCTGCATTAAATTTCCATAAAACAAAATAGTAGTCCTTCTGCCAAACCCTATGCAAACACAAACATAAAAAAAAAGAGAGAAAACTACCTTTTATTATGCCTATTATAAGTTGGGTTGATCTAAAGATTGACAATCTTGATGAGATTTGATCACCACTTATCTTTGCGAGGAAACAATCTATAAATGAGAATGGGGTAATTGCTTGCATTCTCCACTTCAATGTGCTCAAAACAAGAAGCTCCATTCTCTGTATGGTTCTTGCCTCAAATACAAATTATGATTCACACACCTGTTGATTATGTAATTAAACTTATCAGGACTAACTCGAAAATAGTGTGAGATTTCATTCAGTTAGTAAATAATTTTGACAAAACTATTGATCTACCTGCAAATCTAAGCATAGAGGCACTTCAGTCTCCTCCATTTTGGCTACCAGAGATAAACAAGCTACAGCCAGCAATAAAGAGTCATTTAAAAATGAGCATATAACTATTACCTACAATTAACATTTTAACTAAATAAAATTGAATAACTTAGGCTTTGATTTATGAAGCTTACACAAGTCATAGGCAGAAAGGAATCTGTTCAAGTAGTTTACAGACAAACATACACACAGGAGGTCGAAAACTGAAATGGTCATGAACCTGTTGTAAACCAAACAAGAAATTGCATTGAGTAATTTTCAATAACTAGAAGAATCTAATTGTTTTTTGTTTGTTTTACAACAAAGAAGGGAAACTGAAATACAATTTCAGACAGCAAGAGCAAGAGGGAGGGAGGAATATCAACTGTTAAGTAGAAACACATAAGGACAATTAACATAGTCAGTAAAAACAAAAGATCCAACCAAAACTTATTTCATTTTAATGTGCGACTGCAATAAAAAAAGGAATCCAAAATTAAAGAAAACCAAAACATAGATCATCAAACACCAAAAACTACCCAAGAAAAGGTCTATCATAAACTGAAATTGCAGTAAGAATCCAAATTCACTTCAAAAACATAATACCCAAGTTCATCAAATGATTAAAACATTCAAAAAATGGAATCTAAATCCAAACATCAATCATCTAAAGTTCTAAACTCAAAGAAACACTATCCAAAAATAGGGGAAAACCCCATTAAAAAGACGATTGAATCTACCTTTCCCATCAACAACCTTCTGCCTTGCACCCAAATCCAAATCCCCATTCCTCAATCTCTTCAAGTCATCACCAGCAGGAAAATGGTCAAACTCATTTGCCAGCATCAAAGATAAGCACTCATCACTCTGCAATGGAATCCCATTCATCGACTCTTCTTCTTCACCCTTAAAGCTCTACTTTTGATTACTACAATTTAGATACAGAGACTAGACTAAGGAAAAATATATACACATACATATGCATATATATATATATATATATATATATATATATATATATATATATATATCAGAAGAGAGATAAAGAGGTACATAATATATGCACAGCAGTGACAGGAAAGCAAAAGGGAGTAGCCATTCGTGAGCAAATGTTGAACCCCTAAAGCACTAGTTCTGCACTGTGAATCAAGATCTGTAGACACCAAACCCTGATATATAAACATTACATGTATGTATATAGGATTAGTTAGGGGTGAGCATTCGGTTATAACCGAACCGAAATGGCTATTCGGTTATAACCGAAATCTGAACTATTGATGATTCTACTATCCGAACCACAAACCGAAATTTGAAACTAACCGAATACCGAATACTGAATTACCGAATATACAATTCGGTAATTCGGATAATAACCGAACCATCTAGCTTCAGCATCACAAGATTATCCACGAGAACCAAAAGTCGATGTCAGAAACATCAACTCAGCCTATTCTTTCCCTTTTTTTTGCTCTTCCAGCTGTTGCATCGTTTCCAACATAAATGCTAATCCTATTTGCTTCCTAATCCAAATAAAACACTTTAGTATCTGCAGGTGACTGAAATTTCAGTCCTTAAATCCATGATGCAAATCAAACAAGAATTTAAGGTTGCCCCACGACTTTATTATCAGTTACTCTCACTTTTTTACAAATTCAAAGCAGCACAAGTACAGAAACAGATGGAGCCGGAGACTGGCGGAGAGAGCCGGACTTACTATGAGATCTGAGATATGGGATTGGGAGGCGGAGCGGCGACTGCTATGCTAGATTGTTAGGGCAAGAACTGAAATGAGAAATCTGAATACTCAAATTATTAGATAATTAGATAATATTATAAAATTATTATTTTTTAAATATTAATATTCGGTTAATCGGGTACCCGAATTATCTCTTTTTTAAAACCGAAACCAAAACCGAAACCGAATAATGAGTAATAAATCGGATATAACCGAAATAAGAAGGAAAAAAACTAAAAACCGAAATAATTCGGTTAAAAAAATTCGGGTCGGTTCGGTAATTCGGTTTTATCCGTTTTTTGCTCACTCCTAGGATTAGTACAACATTTTTTTTCCCTTTTTAGAGAGAGAGATTCTGATAATGATGTTTCCAAACAGAACAACATTAATAAATAAAAAGGACAAGTAGACTCGGAAAGAAAAGAGATAGTGAAACTCATACTCAAAGTGACAGACAAAACAAACAAAAAGCCAATTAGACAAGACATCAAGGAAAAAACCCAATTAGACAGAAATCATATGTAAAGAAAACATCTATTCAATGTAAGCCACAAACAATACAAATTATTAAAAGCAATCATAAAAAAATCAACAAAACACAGAGAAAATCAAGAATTAAACAGTACCATAAAAAATTAGACAAGAAATCATAGAAGAAACCCAAATTAAACTGTAAGGATACACAGAGTAAAAATTACTAAGATAATCGAAAAACCCTATTCTCCTTTTGGGTAATAAAGTGACCATTCTGAAGAAAAACAATTAAACCTAAATTAGACAAGAAACACATAGAAGAAAATCAAATACAATATAACAAATATACTAAATAGATACACGAAAAAACTCATTCAAAATTCATAACACAATAAGCCTAATACATGATTTTTGATAGTTTAATCAATAACCACCAACACGAAGCATCACATTCAAGCAAGACCAATAAAAAAATTACAATATTGGAACCAATCCGTAAACATACCATAAACCATAAACCAATCCGTAAACATACGTAACATATTTTATATAATATATAATATAATGTGTATCTATATATACATATGTATATTATATTGCGTTTATAATATAATATATAATATAATACATACAAATATAATATAATAATATAATATAATATAATACATAATAATATAATATAATATAATTATATCACTTTCCAAAATATTTAGAACCTATAAAACTAGACATCTTCTACGCCTATACCTACTTACAGCTCTTTTTCTACCCAAATCTATCACAAAATCCAAATCCCACTACATCCCTTTTCTCTTCAAGAAAAGCTGCTACTTTTATCAAACCTGTATTCTCTAATAAAAATTTAAGGTAGAAAGAAAATATACCGATAAATAGTACCTCGCGTTCCAAGAAAAGTAAAAGACTTCTAAATTGAGCAAGCTTACAGAGAATCAATACAACCTCCAAAATATTTTTAAAATCTCGTTCAAACTTAAATCACATTAATACAATATCATTCAAACAAAGCAAACAACAATTTCTAATTTTAATAATACACTTGCTATAGAAATTTCTTCATGCTTGCAAATACTAATATTGATCCAATTTCAAGAAGTTGAATCTCCTATCTTTTACCTCCATCTTCAACTTACATGGTTGTGAGTTGTAATAAAAAGTTTTTATTACAAGTTTTATGTGCTTTGGATGCAATTATATTAGCAACTTTCTGCATTTGCTCATGAATTGTTTAATTCATGTAATTGTATGTTTGTCTAAATCCTCTTTCTAGACTGGATGATTATTTGAAATAAAAGTTTTAATTAACATAATCGATGTTATACTTTCATACATATATGTTATGGTGGTTATACTTTTATACTTACAATGGGAATAACTTTATGAATGTTATATTTTTATGCTTATATGGTAACACACTTATAATTTAATGTGTGTCGGCCTTTTAAATTTTGGTTGTACTACCTTGGGTTGGGGTGGTGGGGGTGGGGGGGCTAGTGTTATTATATAAACTGTGTTGTATTTGATCAACTAAGAAAAGATATTGCTATTACATATTTTCCTTCCCTATATTTTTTGGCTACTTTGTTTAAATTTTATAACCGGTAGAAACAGAAAATATAGGATTACAAAGGGCATACACAAATAAGCCAAATAGGAGATTCATAATACATTTAGACTATGTTTGTTGGCAAAGATTATAATCCCGAGATTATAATCTCATGGATTTATAATCCCAAGACTATTTATAATCCCGAGATTATAATTAAAAGTACAAGACTATTAAGCAATTTTATAATCCCCAAACTAATGAAGTCTAAATTTGAAAACAAACAAGACATCTGGGATTAATAGTCATATATCCCAAGTATATAATCCTTGCAAACAAATTTAGCCTTAACAAAAAATTAAAAAATTGTTCATAATACTAAAGAATATTACAACAAAACAATAAGTTACTATTACGTGTTGATACCCGTACAATCTAGGTCCAAGTTACTATTTGTTATGTTGATTGATTTACCTCTAATTGTTGTATATCAACACAAATGTAATTTAACTGGTTATTAATTAAGGAATTACCATAAGAAAAGTCATAAACTCAATCGCAATGTCTACTTAATATAATATGTACACGTGAACTGCTACATATATAAATGCCCTAACATAATTTGTACACGTGAACTGGTATATATATAAGTCTAAATCAAGCAATATAATTCAGCATGAAAAGTCATCTAACCAAAGATTCTACCCCGCATTAAGGGTGGCCCAATAACCTAGGTCCGGCCCATTCAACCTCAAACCCCAGATTAGCATGCTAAAATTACTATAGTGACCCCCGTAAGTTACCACCTTGTGTATTATTCTATTCTATAAATGTTTACTGGTAGGAGATAAATTAGGAAATTACCAAATAGATAGTGGGTTTCCAACGTAGGAATATTATATACTATAACGGTAGTATTCCCAAGTTGGGAACAATACACAAGTAGAGAAGTACTTGGGGCTGGTAACTTTAAAGTAAGTTCAAGGTATATTAAAATTACCAAATACTAATTGTTAGCACATATTAATGGAATATGTCACCCGTAGGTAATTATTGATTAGGACTACTTAAAAGATGTTACATGATAAATATGCTACAGAGATCCTCAAGAAGTCATATGGATTCCTGTTTTGAAAACAAAAAAGGTTACAGCTTATAGACACTTAAATATGTCACCCGTAGGTAATTATTGATTAGGACTACCTAAAAGATGTTACATGATAAATATGCTACAGAGATCCTCAAGAAGTCATATGGATTCCTGTTTTGAAAACAAAAAAGGTTACAGCTTATTGACACTTAAATAAATCACTAACCTCAGCCAGCTCCAAATTCTGAAGAAATCTTGGGGCAAAAAACAAAGGGAATTATTTTTATATGTAGTAAATATCACAACTTATTTGCAGAAAATAAGATATCTTACTTGGAACAAGACTATGAGCTTCAAAAGAGTTGCAACAAAATTATATATAGCCGTGAGAAGCATGAAAAGGTGGTTAATTGCTGATTTTCCCTCCCAATCCCGAGAATTTGATACATGAAATCAGAACAGATTCAATATGAGATGGTGAATCAAAATGAAGCATATACAACCAAATGAAGTTAAAATGTGTAATGAAAGTGAACTTAATAGTTCCAATTACCAACATATTGGCATGATAACAAGAACCTGAACATGACAGAACCTCACCAAACTGAACCATCTTACATTATATTATTAACTTTCTAATTTGAACTACCAAGCCTCAAATTTTAATGGATGCAAAAGCTTTCAAAGACTGAAGAACCTCTCTCGGGGGGGGGGGGGGGAGAAGAAAAAAACCTTTTTCATATAGCAAGGTAATATTATAATTGTCAACAAAAAAAGACTTTCTACCAGTAATCAACACAAACATCTAATACTTTCTTATAAAGTATCGAACTGAAATGAAATCAGAAGTCAACAATTTCCCATACAAGAATCCAAAGTAAGAGGACAATATTTACTAAAAGAAATGATGCACACCCAAGGAACAGAACAATAATGAGATTTTACTAACAGGAAAAATAAATAAATCCTCATCAATGTTATTATTATCATCACATTTAATAATTTCATTTTACTAAAATGAGTCGCTCCAAATTCTAGTAATTATATCTAAGGTTAGTTGAAACTCCATACAAAAGAATATATTACCTTAGTTGATTCTCCGAGAGTACTCAGTATTTTGGTTCATAAGGGCTCTCTTGTTGAGGGTACAACGTGCAAGATAAACAGCCGAAGCAACACTCACAGGTTTCCGCAAGAAAATACACAAAATTGCCATCTACAATAGCAGAAAAGCAATACATATCAATTTGGGACTTTTAAAAAAATTGTTTATTCAAGTTGAACCTTAAAAATTGAAAACTTCATATATAAAAAGAGATTATTTATGGTGTGCGAACTGTTAAAACCTTTCAAGATTTCAAGAAAAAATGATTGAAAACTCAATTTCTCCATAAAATTGATGTAAGCATTTTCTGATATTGCATCAATATAAATTATTTAGTCAAATCACAACTGCCCAAATTTCTTAAGATTTAAACTCGCAATCAGCATTTAAATTTCTAAAGCCAGTCCATTAGAATAGATGTAAAGTCATGTATTCATTAACTCGGCCATTATCCAACATTACAAAATTTTCATAAAACGCGACTATATGAGAGAGATTTATAGATCAATACTTATTTAAGATTTGTAAAATGTATAGAAATATAGATGTATTCTAAAAATTGTATATTAATCAACATAATCCATCCTACATTACAAAAATCAAAATTGCAGAAAACACGATATAAGCTGCAGAAATAGAATGAATTCAAGAATAAGATATGGGCACCACAATAATTGTATATATGACGCAGAATTTGGATGGCTCAAAAGACCAAAATAGTGCATTTAAAATCTGAACTCCGCAATAATTGTATATATGCTGCAGAATTTGGATGACTCAAAAAACCAAAATTGTGCATTTAAAATCTGAACACTGCAATATGTAAAAGGAGAACTTATTCCTTTTTTAATAAAAAACATTCAAAAATCAAAATTACCGAGAATTTCTCTTAGCTCATTTGTAAAAGGAGCACTGCAATATGTAAAAGGAGAACTTATTCCCTTTTTAATAAAAAACATTCAAAAATCAAAATTACCGAGAATTTCTCTTAGCTCATTTGTTGTACAAACACAAATATCAGAAACCTAAGTGACTTGGTTTCTTTCCTACAAAAATCAAAGCCTTTTAAGAACAACATTACCAACTTATGAAACACAAAGATAATAGTTACCCAACTTTTAAACACTGAAGCATATGCTTACCCAAATAAATGGCATACAATGCTTGTGCTTTTGCCACCATATTGTGCACAAAAACTCATGAATGACACAATCTTCATCAATTCAGAAATACAAAGAAAGCCTAGAAGCACAAAAAATGATATAAGGTGCAGAAATAGAATGAATTCAGGAAAAAAGACGAGGACAATTATGTTTTCTTAGTGTACTGTTTGAGTTTCTCCTGCAACAGACATGGCCACTGCTGCTGCAATCTCAGATGGTCTGAATTCAAAGAAGTCAATCCCTGCATTAAATTTCCATAAAACAAAAAATCAGTCCTTCTGCCAAACCCTATGCAAACACAAACATAAAAAAAAAAGAGAGAAAACTACCTTTTATTATGCCTAATATAAGTTGGGTTGATCTAAAGATTGACAATCTTGATGAGATTTGATCACCATTTATCTTTGCGAGGAAACAATCTATAAATGAGAATGGGGTAATTGCTTGCATTCTCCACTTCAATGTGCTCAAAACAAGAAGCTCCATTCTCTGTATGGTTCTTGCCTCAAATACAAATTATGATTCACACACCTGTTAATTATGTAATCAAACTCATCAGGACAATTAGACTCGAAAATAGTGTGAGATTTCATTCAGTTAGAAAATAATTTTACAAAACTATTGATCAACCAGGAAATCTAAGCATAGAGGCACTTCAGTCTCCTCCATTTTGGCTGCCAGAGATAAACAAGCTACAGCCAACAATAAAGTCATTTAAAAATGAGCATATAACTATTACCTACAATTAACATTTTAACTAAATAAAATTGAATAACTTAGGCTTTGATTTAGGAGCTTACACAAGTCATAGGCAGAAAGGAATCTGATCAAGTAGTTTACAGACAAACATGCACACACAGGCCCAAAACTGAAATGATCATGAACCTGTTGTAAACCACACAAGAAATTGCATCGAGTAATTTTTAATAACTAGAAGAATCTAATTGTTTTTTGTTTGTTTGTTTTTCAACAAAGAAGGGGAAACTGAAATACAATTTCAGACAGCAAGAGCAAGAGGGAGGGAGGGAGGAATATCAAATGTGAAGTGGAAACACATAAGGACAATTAACATATCAGTAAAAACAAAAGATCCAACCAAAACTTATTTCATTTTAATGTGCGACTGCAATAAAAAAAAAGAATCCAAAATTAAAGAAAACCAAAACACAGTTCATCAAACACCAAAAACTACCCAAGAAAAAGTCTATCATAAACTGAAATTGCAGTCAGAATCCAAATTCACTTCAAATACATAATACCCAAGTTCATCAAATGATTAAAACATTCAAAAAATGGAATCTAAATCCAAACATCAATCATCTAAAGTTCTAAACTCAAACGAACACTATCCAAAAATAGGGGGGAAACCCATTAAAAAGACGACTGAATCTACCTTTCCCATCAACAGCCTCCTGCCTGGCACCCAAATCCAAATCCCCATTCCTCAATCTCTTCAAGTCATCACCAGCAGGAAAATGGTCAAACTCATTTGCCAGCATCAAAGATAAGCACTCATCACTCTGCAATGGAATCCCACTCATTGACTCTTCTTCTTCACCCTTAAAGCTCTGCTTTTGATTACTACAATTTAGATACAGAGACTAGACTAAGGAAAAATACATACACATACATATGCATATATATATATATATATATATATATATATATATATATATATATATCAGAAGAGAGATAAAGAGGTACATATATGCACAGCAGTGACAGGAAAGCAAAAGGGAGTAGCCATTCGTGAGCAAATGTTGAACCCCTAAAGCACTAGATTTGCACTGCGAATCAAGATCTGTAGAAACCAAACCCTGATATATAAACATTACATGTATGTATATAGGATTAGTACATCATTTTTTTCCTTTTTAGAGAGAGATTCTGATAATGGTGTTTCCAAACAGAACAACATTAATAAATAAAAAAGTCAAGTAGACTCGGAAAGAAAAGAGATGGTGAAACTCATACTCAAAGTGACAGACAAAACAAACAAAAACCAAATTAGACAAGACATCAAGGAAAAAACCCAATTAGACAGAAATCATAAGTAAAGAAAACATATATTCAATGTAAGCCACAAACAATACAAATTATTAATAGCAATCATAAAACAAACCACAACACACACAGAGAAATAAAAAATTAGACAAGAAATCAAAGAAGAAACCCAAATTAAACTGTAAGGATACACGGAGTAAAAATTACTAAGATAATCGAAAAAACCCTATTCTTCTTTTGGGTAATAAAGTGACCATTCTGAAGAAAAACAATTAAACCTAAATTATTTAGACAAGAAACAGAAGAAAATCAAATACAATATAACAAATATACTAAATAGATACAAGAAAAAACTCATTCGAAATTCATATCACAATAAGCCTAATACATGATTTTTGATAGTTTAATCAATAACCACCAACACGAAGCATCACATTCAAGCAAGACCAATAAAAAAATTACAATATTCCAAACAAAGTTTAGAATTACACAACTCATACCATAAACCAATTCGTAAACATATGTAACATATTTTATATAATATATAATATAATGTGTATCGATACATACATCTATTATATTACGTATATAATATAATATATAATATAATACATATAAATATAAATATAATATAATTATATAACATAATATAATATAATACATAATAATATAATATAATTATATCACTTTCCTAAATATTTAGAACCTATAAAACTAGCCATCTTCTACGCCTATACCTACTTGCAGCTCTTTTTCTACCCAAATCTATCACAAAATCCAAATCCCACTACTTTCCTTACTACCTCCCTTTTCTCTTCAAGAAAAGCTGCTACTTTTGTCAAACCTGTATTCTCAAATAAAAATTTAAGTTAGAAAGAAAATATACCGATAAATAGTACCTCGCGTTCCAAGAAAAGTAAAGACTTCTAAATTGAGCAAGCTTACAGAGAATCAATACAACCTGCAAAATACTTTTTAAATCTCGTTCAAACTTAAATCACATTAATACAATATCATTCAAACATAGCAAACAACAATTTCTAATTTTAATAATACACTTGCTACAGAAATTTCTTCATGCTTGCAAATACTAATATTGATCCAATTTCAAGAAGTTGAATCTCCTATCTTTTACCTCCATCTTCAACTTATATGGTTGTGAGTTGTAATAAAAAGTTTTTATTACAAGTTTTATGTGTTTTGGATGCAATTATATTAGCAACTTTCTGCATTTGCTTGTGAATTGTTTAATTCATGTAATTGTATGTTTGTCTAAAACCTCTTTCTAGACTGGATGATTATCTGTGTGCGCGTCTAGACTGTATGTTTATTTTTATACTTATCAAATAAAAGTTTTAATTAACATAATGGATGTTATACTTTCATACATATATGTTATGGTGGTTATACTTTTATAATTACAATGGGAATAACTTTATGAATGTTATATTTTTATGCTTATATGGTAACACACTTATAATTTAATGTGTGTCGGCCTTTTAAATTTTGGTTGTACTACCTTGGGTTGGGGTGGTGGGGGGGACTAGTGTTATTATATAAACTGTTTTGTATTTGATCAACTAAGAAAAGATATTGCTATTACATATTTTCCTTCCTTATATTTTTTGGCTACTTTGTTTAAATTTTATAACCTGTAGAAACAGAAAATATAGGATTACAAAGGGCATAAACAAATAAGCCAAATAGGAGATTCATAATACATTTAGGCTATGTTTGTTTGCAAAGATTATAATCCCGAGATTATAATCCCAATACTATTTATAATCTCGGGATTATAATTATAATTACAAGACTATTAAGCAATTTTATAATCACTAAACTAATGAAGTCTAAATTTGAAAACAAACAAGACATCTGGGATTAATAGTCATATATCCCAAGTATATAATCCTTGCAAACAAATATAGCCTTAACAAAAAAATTAAAAAATTGTTCATAATACTAAAGAATATTACAACAAAACAATAAGTTACTATTAGGTGTTGATACCCGTACAAATCTAGGTCCAAGTTACTATTTGTTATGTTGATTGATTTACCTCTAATTGTTGTATATCAACACAAATGTAATTTAACTGGTTATTAATTAAGGAATTACCATAAGAAAAGTCATAAACTCAATCGCAATGTCTACTTAACATAATATGTATACATGAACTGTTACATATATAAATACCCTAACATAATTTGTACACGTGAACTGGTATATATATAAGTCTCAATCAAGTAATATAATTCAGCATGAAAAGTCATCTAACCAAAGATTTGAGGAGGAATACCCCGCATCAAGGGTGGCCCAATTACCTAGGTCCGGCCCATTCAACCTCAAACCCCAGATTAGCATGCTAAAATTACTGTAGTGACCCCCGTAAGTTACAACCTTGTGTATTATTCTATTCTAGAAATGTTTACTGGTAGGAGATAAATTACGAAATTACCAAATAGATAGTGGGTTTCCAACGGAGGAATATTATATACTATAACGGTAGTATACTAGTATTCCCAAGTTGGGAACAATACACGAGTAGAGAAGTACTTGGGGCTGGTAACTTTAAAGTTCAAGGTATATTAAAATTACCAAATACTAATTGTTAGTACATATTAATGGAATATGTCACCCGTGGGTAATTATTGATTAGGACTACCTAAAAGGTGTTACATGATAAATATGCTACAGAGATCCTCAAGAAGTCATATGGATTCCTGTTTTGAAAACAAAAAATGTTACAGCTGATAGAGACATAAATAAATCACTAACCTCAGCCAGCTCCAAATTCTGAAGAAATCTTGGGGTAAAAAACAAAGGGAATTGTTTTTATATGTAGACATCCTGCATATTAAAATATGTAGTAAATATCACAACTTATTTGCAGAAAATAAGATATCTTACTTGGAACAAGACTATGAGCTTCAAAAGAGTTGCAACAAAATTATATATAGCTGTGAGAAGCATGAAAAGGTGGTTAATTGCTGATTTTCCCTCCCAATCCCGAGAATTTGATAGATGAAATCAGAACTGATTCAATATGAGATGGTGAATCAAAATGAAGCATATACAACCAAATGTAGTTAAAATGTGTAATGAAAGTGAACTTAATAGTTCCAATTACCAACATATTGGCATGATAACAAGAACCTGAACATGACAGAACCTCACGAAACTGAACCTTACATTATATTATTAACTTTCTAATTTGAACTACCAAGCCTCAAATTTTAATGGATGCAAAAGCTTTCGGAGACTGAAGAACCTCTCTCGGGGGGGGGGGGGGGAAGAAAAAATCCTTTTTCATATAGCAAGGTAATATTATAATTGTCAACAAACCAAAAAAAGACTTTCTACCAGTAATCAACACAAACATCCAATACTTTCTTATAAAGTATCGAACTGAAATGAAATCAGAAGTCAACAATTTCCCATACAAGAATCCAAAGTAAGAGGACAAGCATTTACTAAAAGAAATGATGCACACCCAAGGAACAGAACAATAATGAGATTTTACTAACAGGAAAAATAAATAAATCCTCATCAATGTTCTTATTATCATCACATTTAATAATTTCATTTTACTAAAATGAGTCGCTCCAAATTCTAGTAATTATATCTAAGGTTAGTTGAAACTCCATACAAAAGAATATATTACCTTAGTTGATTCTCCGAGAGTACTCAGTATTTTGATTCATAAGGGCTCTCTTGTTGAGGGTACAACGTGCAAGATAAACAGCCGAAGCAACACTCACTGTTTGGCAGGTTTCAGCAAGGAAATACACCAAAATTGCCAGCTACAATAGCAGAAAAGCAATACATATCAATTTGGGACTTTTAAAAAAATTTGTTTATTCAAGTTGAACCTTAAAAACTGAAAACTTCATAAGATAAAAAGAGATTATTTATGGTATGCGAACTGTTAAAACCTTTCAAGATTTCAAGAAAAAAATGATGGAAAACTCAATTTCTCCATAAAATTGATGTAAGCATTTTCTGATATTGCATCAATATAAATTATTTAGTCAAATCACAACTGTCCAAATTTCTTAAGATTTAAACTCGCAATCAGCATTTAAATTTCTAAAGCCAGTCCATTAGAATAGATGTAAAGTCATGTAATCATTAACTCGGCCATTATCCAACATTACAAAATTTTCATTCAACACTTATTTAAGATTTGTAAAATGTATAGAAATATAGATGTATTCTAACAGTTGTAAATTAATCAACATAATCCATCCTACATTACAAAATCAAAATGGCAGAAAAAACGATATAAGCTGCAGAAATAGAATGAATTCAAGAATAAGATATGGGCAATCAAAAACCGCAATAATTGTATATATGATGCATAATTTGGATGACTCAAAAGACCAAAATAGTGCATTTAAAATCTGAACTCCGCAATAATTGTATATATGCTACAGAATTTGGATGACTCAAAAGACCAAAATAGTGCATTTAAAATCTGAACACTGCAATATGTAAAAGGAGAACTTATTCCTTTTTTAATAAAAACATTCAAAAATCAAAATTACCGAGAATTTCTCTTAGTTCATTTGTTGTACAAAGACAAATATTAGAAACCTAAGTGACTTGGTTTTTTTCCTACAAAAATCAAAGCCTTTTAAAAACAACATTACCAACTTATGAAACACAAAGATAATAGTTGCCCAACTTTTAAACACTGAAGAATATGCTTACCCAGATAAATGGCATACAATGTCTATCAATTACCTTGAGATTCTTTTTCCCCTGCCTGCTGCTTGTGCTTTTGCCACCATATTGTGCACAAAAACTCATGAAGGACACAATCTTCATCAATTCAGAAATACAAAGAAAGCCTAGAAGCACAAAAAATGATATAAGGTGCAGAAATAGAATGAATACAAGAAAAAAGACGAGGACGATTATGTTTTCTTAGTGTACTGTTTGAGTTTCTCCTGCAACAGACATTGCCACTGCTGCTGCAATCTCAGATGGCCTGAATTCAAAGAAGTCAATCCCTGCATTAAATTTCCATAAAACAAAATATCAGTCCTTCTGCCAAACCCTATGCAAACACAAACATAAAAAAAAGAGAAAACTACCTTTTATTATGCCTAATATAAGTTGGGTTGATCTAAAGATTGACAATCTTGATGAGATTTGATCACCATTTATCTTTGCGAGGAAACAATCTATAAATGAGAATGGGGTAATTGCTTGCATTCTCCACTTCAATGTGCTCAAAACAAGAAGCTCCATTCTCTGTATGGTTCTTGCCTCAAATACAAATTATGATTCACACACCTGTTAATTATGTAATCAAACTCATCAGGACAATTAGACTCGAAAATAGTGTGAGATTTCATTCAGTTAGAAAATAATTTTACAAAACTATTGATCTACCTGCAAATCTAAGCATAGAGGCACTTCAGTCTCCTCCATTTTGGCTGCCAGAGATAAACAAGCTACAGCCAGCAATTAAGAGTCATTTAAAAATGAGCATATAACTATTACCTACAATTAACATTTTAACTAAATAAAATTGAATACCTTAGGCTTTGATTTAGGAGCTTACACAAGTCATAGGCAGAAAGGAATCTGTTCAAGTAGTTTACAGACAAACATGCACACACAGGAGGTCCAAAACTGAAATGGTCATGAACCTGTTGTAAACCAAACAAGAAATTGCATCGAGTAATTTTTAATAACTAGAAGAATCTAATTGTTTTTTGTTTGTTTGTTTTTCAACAAAGAAGGGAAACTGAAATACAATTTCAGACAGCAAGAGGGAGGGAGGAATATCAAATGTGAAGTGGAAACACATAAGGACAATTAACATATCAGTAAAAACAAAAGATCCAACCAAAACTTATTTCATTTTAATGTGCGACTGCAATAAAAAAAAGAATCCAAAATTAAAGAAAACCAAAACACAGTTCATCAAACACCAAAAACTACCCAAGAAAAGGTCTATCATAAACTGAAATTGCAGTCAGAATCCAAATTCACTTCAAATACATAATACCCAAGTTCATCAAATGATTAAAACATTCAAAAAATGGAATCTAAATCCAAACATCAATCATCTAAAGTTCTAAACTCAAACAAACACTATCCAAAATAGGGGGAAAACCCATTAAAAAGACGACTGAATCTACCTTTCCCATCAACAGCCTCCTGCCTGGCACCCAAATCCTAAATCCCCATTCCTCAATCTCTTCAAGTCATCACCAGCAGGAAAATGGTCAAACTCATTGGCCAGCATCAAAGATAAGCACTCATCACTCTGCAATGGAATCCCACTCATTGACTCTTCTTCTTCACCCTTAAAGCTCTGCTTTTGATTACTACAATTTAGATACAGAGACTAGACTAAGGAAAAATACATACACATACATATGTATATATATATCAGAAGAGAGATAAAGATGGTACATATATGCACAGCAGTGACAGGAAAGCAAAAGGGAGTAGCCATTCGTGAGCAAATGTTGAACCCCTAAAGCACTAGATTTGCACTGCGAATCAAGATCTGTAGACACCAAACTCTGATATATAAACATTACATGTATGTATATAGGATTAGTACACCATCATTATTTTTCCTTTTTAGAGAAGAGATTCTGATAATGGTGTTTCCAAACAGAACAACATTAATAAATAAAAAAGTCAAGTAGACTCGGAAAGAAAAGAGATAGTGAAACTCATACTCAGTGACAGACAAAACAAACAAAAACCCAATTAGACAAGACATCAAGGAAAAAACCCAATTAGACAGAAATCATATGTAAAGAAAACATATATTCAATGTAAGCCACAAACAATACAAATTAGTAATAGCAATCATAAAAAAAATCCACAAAACACACAGAGAAAATCAAGAATTAAACAGTACCATCAAAAATTAGACAAGAAATCATAGAAGAAACCCAAATTAAACAGTAAAGATACACAGAGTAAAAATTACTAAGATAATCGATAAACTCTATTCTTCTTTTGGGTAATAAAGGGACCATTCTGAAGAAAAACAATTAAACCTAAATTAGACAAGAAACAAATAGAAGAAACCCAAATACAATATAACAAATACACTAAATAGATACACGAAAAAACTCATTCAAAATTCATATCACAATAAGCCTAATACAAGATTTTTGATAGTTTAATCAATAACCACCAACACGAAGCATCACATTCAAGCAAGACCAATAAAAAAATTACAATATTCCAAACAAAGTTTAGAATTACACGACTCATACCATAAACCAATCCGTAAACATATGCAACATATTTTATATAATATATATTTATATAATATATAATATAATGTGTATCTATACATACATATGTATATTATATTACGTATATTATATAATATAATATATAATATAATACATATAAATATAATATAATAATAATAATATAATATAATATAATATAAAACATAATAATATAATATAATATAATTATATCACTTTCCTAAATATTTAGAACCAATAAAACTAGCCATCTTCTACGCCTATACCTACCTGCGGCTCTTTTTCTACCCAAATTTATCACAAAATCCAAATCCCACTACATTCCTTACTATCTCCCTGTTCTCTTCAAGAAAAGCTGCTACTTTTGTCAAACATGTATTCTCAAATAAAAATTTAAGTTAGAAAGAAAATATACCGATAAATAGTACCTCGCGTTCCAAGAAAAGTAAAGACTTCTAAATTAATATAATATAATAATATATATAATATAATACATATAAATATAATATTATAATAATATAATATAATATAATATAATACATAATAATATAATATAATATAATTATATCACTTTCCTAAATATTTAGAACCAATAAAACTAGCCATCTTCTACGCCTATACCTACTTGCGGCTCTTTTTCTACCCAAATCTATCACAAAATCCAAATCCCACTACATTCCTTACTATCTCCCTGTTCTCTTCAAGAAAAGCTGCTACTTTTGTCAAACATGTATTCTCAAATAAAAATTTAAGTTAGAAAGAAAATATACCGATAAATAGTACCTCGCGTTCCAAGAAAAGTAAAGACTTCTAAATTGAGAAAGCTTACGGAGAATCAATACGACCTGCAAAATACTTTTTAAATCTCGTTCAAACTTAAATCACATTAATACAATATCATTCAAACATAGCAAACAACAATTTCTAATTTTAATAATACACTTGCTACATAAATTTCTTCATGCTTGCAAATACTAATATTGATCCAATTTCAAGAAGTTGAATCTCCTATCTTTTACCTCCATCTTCAACTTACATGGTTGTGAGTTGTAATAAAAAGTTTTTATTACAAGTTTTATGTGCTTTGGATGCAATTATATTAGCAACTTTCTGCATTTGCTCGTGAATTGTTTAATTCATGTAATTGTATGTTTGTCTAAATCCTCTTTCTAGGCTGTATTTTTATTTGTGTGTGCGTCTAGACTGTATGTTTATTTTTATACTTATCAAATAAAAGTTTTAATTAACATAATGGATGTTATACTTTCATACATATATGTTATGGTGGTTATACTTTTATACTTACAATGGGAATAACTTTGTGAATGTTATATTTTTATGCTTATATGGTAACACATACTTATAATTTAATGTGTGTCAACCTTTTAAATTTTGGTTGTACTACCTTGGGTGGTGGGGGGGGCTAGTGTTATTATATAAATTGTGTTGTATTTAATCAACTAAGAAAAGATATTGCTAATACATATTTTCCTTCCCTATATTTTTTGGCTACTTTGTTCAAATTTTATAACCGGTAGAAACAGAAAATATAGGATTACAAAGAGCATACACAAATAAGCCAAATA
The DNA here is from genome assembly GCA_020205505.1 of Panax japonicus. Classification (NCBI taxonomy): domain Eukaryota; kingdom Viridiplantae; phylum Streptophyta; class Magnoliopsida; order Apiales; family Araliaceae; genus Panax; species Panax japonicus. The sequence continues at coordinate 78,164,410 of CM035094.1, forward strand.
GGAGATTCATAATACATTTAGGTTATGTTTGTTTGCAAAGATTATAATCCCAAGACTATTTATAATCCCGGGATTATAATTATAAGTACAAGACTATTAAGCAATTTTATAATCCCTAAACTAATGAAGTCTAAATTTGAAAACAAACAAGACATCTGGGATTAATAGTCATATATCCCAAGTATAATCCTTGCAAACAAATATAGCCTTAACAAAAAAATTAAAAAATTGTTCATAATACTAAAGAATATTACAACAAAACAATAAGTTACTATTAGGTGTTGATACCCGTGTTGATACCCGTACAATCTAGGTCCAAGTTACTATTTGTTATGTTGATTGATTTACCTCTAATTGTTGTATATCAACACAAATGTAATTTAACTGGTTACTAATTAAGGAATTACCATTAAGAAAAGTGATAAACTCAATTGCAATGTCTACTTAACATAATATGTACACGTGAACTGTTACATATATAAATACCTAACATAATTTGTACACGTGAACTGGTATATATATAAGTCTCAATCAAGTAATATAATTCAGCATGAAAAGTCATCTAACCAAAGATTTGAGGAGGAATACCCCGCATCAAGGGTGGCCCAATAACCTAGGTCCGGCCCATTCAACCTCAAACCCCAGATTAGCATGCTAAAATTACTGTAGTGACCCCCGTAAGTTACCACCTTGTGTATTATTCTATTCTATAAATGTTTACTGGTAGGAGATAAATTAGGAAATTACCAAATAGATAGTGGGTTTCCAACGAAGGAATATTATATACTATAACAGTAGTATTCCCAAGTTGGGAATAATACACGAGTAGACAACACAAACATCCAATAATTTCTTATAAAGTATCGAACTGAAATGAAATCAGAAGTCAACAATTTCCCATACAAGAATCCAAAGTAAGAGGACAGCATTTACTAAAAGAAATGATGCACACCCAAGGAACAGAACAATAATGAGATTTTACTAATAGGAAAAATAAATAAATCCTCATCAATGTTCTTATTATCATCACATTTAATAATTTCATTTTACTAAAATGAGTCGCTCCAAATTCTAGTAATTATATCTAAGGTTAGTTGAAACTCCATACAAAAGAATATATTACCTTAGTTGATTCTCCGAGAGTACTCAGTATTTTGGTTCATAAGGGCTCTCTTGTTGAGGGTACAACGTGCAAGATAAACAACCGAAGCAACACTCACTGTTTGGCAGGTTTCAGCAAGGAAATACAGCAAAATTGCCAGCTACAATAGCAGAAAAGTAATACATATCAATTTGGGACTTTAAAAAAATTTTGTTTATTCAAGTTGAACCTTAAAACTGAAAACTTAATAGATAAAAAGAGATTATTTATGGTGTGCGAACTGTTAAAACCTTTCAGGATTTCAAGAAAAAATGATGGAAAACTCAATTTCTCCATAAAATTGATGTAAGCATTTTCTGATATTGCATCAATATAAATTATTTAGTCAAATCACAACTGCCCAAATTTCTTAAGATTTAAACTCGCAATCAGCATTTAAATTTCTAAAACCAGTCCATTAGAATAGATGTAAAGTCATGTAATCATTAACTCGGCCATTATCCAACATTACAAAATTTTCATTCAACACGACTATATGAGAGAGATTTATAGATCAATACTTATTTAAGATTTGTAAAATGTATAGAAATATAGATGTATTCTAACAGTTGTAAATTAATCATCATAATCCATCCTACATTACAAAATCAAAATGGCAGAAAAAACGATATAAGCTGCAGAAATAGAATGAATTCAAGAATAAGATATGGGCAATCAAAAAACCGCAATAATTGTATATATGATGCATAATTTGGATGACTCAAAAGACCAAAATAGTGCATTTAAAATCTGAACTCCGCAATAATTGTATATATGCTACAGAATTTGGATGACTCAAAAGACCAAAATAGTGCATTTAAAATCTGAACACTGCAATATGTAAAAGGAGAACTTATTCCTTTTTTAATAAAAACATTCAAAAATCAAAATTACCGAGAATTTCTCTTAGTTCATTTGTTGTACAGAGACAAATATTAGAAACCTAAGTGACTTGGTTTTTTTCCTACAAAAATCAAAGCCTTTTAAAAACAACATTACCAACTTATGAAACACAAAGATAATAGTTGCCCAACTTTTAAACACTGAAGCATATGCTTACCCAGATAAATGGCATACAATGTCTATCAATTACCTTGAGATTCTTTTTCCCCTGCCTGCTGCTTGTGCTTGTGCTTTTGCCACCAAATTGTGCACAAAAACTCATGAATGACACAATCTTCATCAATTCAGAAATACAAAAAAGCCAAGAAGCACAAAAATTGATATAAGGTGCAGAAATAGAATGAATTCAAGAAAAAAGACGAGGACAATTATGTTTTCTTAGTGTACTGTTTGAGTTTCTCCTGCAACAGACATTGCCACTGCTGCTGCAATATCAGATGGCCTGAATTCAAAGAAGTCAATCCCTGCATTAAATTTCCATAAAACAAAATATCAGTCCTTCTGCCAAACCCTATGCAAACACAAACAAAAAAAAGAGAGAAAACTACCTTTTATTATGCCTAATATAAGTTGGGTTGATCTAAAGATTGACAATCTTGATGAGATTTGATCACCATTTATCTTTGCGAGGAAACAATCTATAAATGAGAATGGGGTAATTGCTTGCATTCTCCACTTCAATGTGCTCAAAACAAGAAGCTCCATTCTCTGTATGGTACTCAGTCTGCAATCTTCCGTTAAAAGCTCAAAAATGGAACTTCAAAAAAAGTTAAACTCAGCATGAAAACATAACTTTGAGCCAGGTTAGGAAACACAATGAGCAAAACACACTGCATCAAAAAAGTAGATGGCAGCAGAATCTTATATCAAACTGGCCCAGTAGCGATACCTTAGGACGAATTGACCTTTAGCAATGGAAAACAGTCCAAGCATCCTCTAAGTTGTCATCTTCTATAAATTCAATCATGTATGCTCAAAACCAGACATCAGCAACACAGCAAAGATGATTTACCTATCTGTCAATAGCTACTGTGCTGACCAACACAAAACAGCTACATTACAATTTCTACATCCCAAATTGTACACATTAAGTTCTATGAAATAGTATCTCATATGAATTCTCTTTATTTTTAAGGCATGGCCGGGATTAATTGTTTTTGAAATCGCGGTTTTGGGTTTTTGACAGAGGAATCGCGTGGCTGCGATTTGATTTGTCTTCGCTACTTGGGTAATTGGGGGCATAAGCGTCCAAAATTTATCATCATCACGTCCGCTAGTAATACTAGCGGACGGCGTGTTCCCAAATTATATCACGGCCATTCATTTGTTAAAGCTACGGTATAGATGATATATGCCACTTTTTGATCCATAGCAAATAGATGCTATGGATCATTCATATATATATATATATATATCAGAAGAGAGATAAAGAGGTACATATATGCACAGCAGTGACAGGAAAGCAAAAGGGAGTAGCCATTCGTGAGCAAATGTTGAACCCCTAAAGCACTAGATCTGCACTGCGAATCAAGATCTGTAGACACAAAACCCTGATATATAAACATTACATGTATGTATATAGGATTAGTACAACATCGTCTTTTTCCTTTTTAGAGAGAGAGATTCTGATAATGGTGTTTCCAAACAGAACAACAATAATAAATAAAAAAGTCAAGTAGACTCGGAAAGAAAAGAGATAGTGAAACTCATACTCAAAGTGACAGACAAAACAAACAAAAACCCAATTAGACAAGACATCAAGGAAAAAACTCAATTAGACAGAAATCATATGTAAAGAAAACATCTATTCAATGTAAGCCACAAACAATACAAATTATTAATAGCAATCATAAAAAAATCCACAAAACACACAGAGAAAATCAAGAATTAAACAGTACCATCAAAAATTAGACAAGAAATCATAGAAGAAACCCAAATTAAACAGTAAGGATACACAGAGTAAAAATTACTAAGATAATCGAAAACCCTATTCTTCTTTTGGGTAATAAAGTGACCATTCTGAAGAAAAACAATTAAACCTAAATTAGACAAGAAACACATAGAAGAAACCCAAATTGACAAGAAATCGTGGAAGAAACACAATCAAACCCAAATTATACAGTACGAATAAAGTAGAAATTACTCAAATAATCGAAAAACCTTTTTATTCTTTTGGGTAATTCAGTGAAGATTCTGAAGAACCAAATTAAACCCAAATTAGACAAGAAACACAAAGAAGAAACTCAAATTGACAAGAAATCGTGGAAGAACCCCAATTAAACCCAAATTAAACAGTACCATCAACTGAAATTAGAAATTACTCACAAAAAAAAACAATACCTCTTCTTCCTTTGGGTAATTCATTCAGGAAGAAACCCAATTAAACACCACCTCTAATACAGTAATTTAGTGCCGATTCCTTCTTCTTCCTCTTCTTCTTGATGATTAATTATGGCCAAAAACATCTCGAATACTGTAATTCAGTGATCGATTCTGGTTTCTAACCCGGTCGGCACTCTCTCTCTCTCTCTACACTTTCTCTCTCAAAATATTTCTTCTACCTTCAACTCAACTGTGTTCTCTCTACTCCCCGTATATTTCAATTTCTTGAATATAATATAACTGAGACCGCCCCAATATTAACGGTCAAATTAATTAATCAAAATTTGAATGCCCGGCGTTGGATCAACGCTAATCTAACAGTTTACGACAAAGAGTGCTTCCCACTCGTTCGTGGTGACATTCTACTCCCTCAGACACACGTCTCATTGAACTTTGATCCTAATAATTAATTTGTAATATTCTAAATTTTAAATTTGTAACATAAAATATATATTAACTTAATAGTTTTAAAATTAACTTAAAATGTCTTCAAAATTAAAATTGATTTAATTTTAGTTAATAAAATATTAATAATTTTAATACTTATTATTTTGTAATTATTAAAAATTCTTACTAATTTTGAATTTGAATATATTTTAAATTTGATTTTTAAATGTCAATAATATTTTTTACGATTTGAATTGAAGAAAATATAATGATAGTAAAAAGAAATTTTATGTCCACTTTCACACAATTGTACATTTTCAGAAAGTTCAATTTTTTAAAATAACTAAAAAATTATAAATCAACTATCAACTATATAATTAAAATTACAAAAGGGCCTATACAGAAAGGATCATTTTCCGATCTTCGCTACATTCGTCTCCCTTCTGGGGAGACACCAACTTCTTTCGTAAATGTTAGTAGCCCTTCTTTCTCAAAAAAAAAAGAACAAGAGAACTCGAACTCGAAATTGTCGTTAGTGACCGTTGAACCATATATCGCCTTCTGTCACCTGTTCAACTGAATGAAAGGTTTGTACCGGAATTCTCATCGCATTGTAGTGGTTATCTCCAATATATTGGCGGTGTAATAAAAGACAAGACGACAACGGTTGCTTCAAGAAGCTAGGAATACAGAGGGCAGCGTATGCGTTAAGCTTGGCGTAAGTCGACCTGCCTGTTTCCTCCATGGTAGACATGGGGCATGAAGATTCCTTAAGAACTCCACAGCTATACCTAAACTTGACGGTGGCTCCATACGGTATGATTTTGTGTTGTAGTCCTTCGAAGCCTCAGTATTTTTTGCTTTAAAGTGGTCGGGGAGAGAGTGGTTGATTACCCGTGCAATCAACGAGGGGCACATTTTTTGCTTTTGCGCGCACATAACTGCTTAACGATATCCCCTCTTTCGCTGCACTCATCTCCCTCATGGAGGACTAGTTTCTCCCTCTAGGGAGCTGTTTCATTTGAATTACGTCTTTCTTTCTGCTTTAGGCGGTGGGAAAGACTCATGTCGGGCAGCTCCCAGAGTGAAGGCTTTCGTGCAACCTACCCAGGTTGCACTCTCTTGCAAGCTTCAAAGCCCTATAACGAAGGATTTTCAGTCCATACTCCAAGCTAGGGATCTAGTCTTTTTCTATGAAAGAATCAAGAAAAACATGATGGGAAGGTACGTCATTCCATAACAGGTTAGAGAAGCACAAAATTAGGGGATATCCAAGCTAGGGCCTTTAGGATCTAGTCTTTTTTCCATTTTATGATGGGAAAGAACGCTTTGACTTAAGATCAAAATGATGGGAAATCCTTGGTATTTACTCAATTTCTAATTAGTAAAAAAACTATGAACTACGAATATTTCTATAATTGGTTGTATGAAATTGAGTAGATCCCTAGCTTGGATTTCCCTAGCTTGTCTATTCAGGAAAGACATTCTTTCCCTTCAAGAAATAAGAAATTATTTCCGTATAAAAAAGACTAGAGCTGTCATAGAGTTGAAAAATCATTCTTCCTCTATAAGATAATCAGCTAGACTAATGAATTGTCTTTACCCTAGATGTCATCAATTATAACTTTCCCTATAGCTATGATAGGTTCAGGACTACATCTTGATGTTCAGCCTAAACATACAACTAGTAAAAACGACATGGAATAGTGCTTAATATTTTATAGTTAAGTCATTGCCCCAGGAATTTTCTAAAAGTGCCACAACCCTGCTATAAAAGTTAAGAGTATAACTAGAAAACGACATTAGTATTTACTCTTTAGATGGAGACAATATTTGAACCTGTAGTCTTAACCTGATGAATTGGCTATTCCTCAACCCCGCTTTTTTTCTTCTTTTTCTCTTTCTGTTATTCTTGATTAATGAATATAACTCAAAAGGGGGGTTAATAGTACTTTTTTATCTTCTTTTTTTATCAGAGTTTCTTTTTAAATATATTTTAGTATTGGTTATGTATATATATATATATATAAGAAAAACTAATGGAGGAGCATGTACGTAGTACTTTTCAGTAGTTCTTATAGTTATACATAAGAAAAACTAATGAATTAGCCACAGTAGTTGACAAGTTTTATTGATTACACCATTGAACTTTTAATTTTTTAAATTACCCCACTAAACTAATTATTATTTTAAAATTAGGATATTCTGTTATCTTTAGCATCACGTTTGTTAATTTTTTTAGCATTTTTCAACGTGGACTGGAAAAAAAATGAAGAAAGAAAGAAAATGACATGGGTTTAATCTTCTTTGTTTGACTCCTATTATAACTTTTAATATTCATATATCCACATTCTAAGGAAAAGAAAAATTAGAGTAATAATGTCAGATCTCAAATATTAAGAACACCCATCAAACAAAAACCCACAAAAGATGAGACAAATCTATTATAAATGTTGTATGAGCTTGATAGAGAAAATTAGAAATCAGAAATCATCAAATAGGTAGAGAAAGAACAGAAAAATCGTACCATCTTATTCTTCTACTAGAGCAACAACTATTTGAGACATGAGAAGCATACACTGCAACCCATTTATCTCTCTATAAACATAGTATAATCTTCTTTTTCTCTCTCTAAAAACATAGTACAAAGTGGGAGCTTGGAGTGAGAGACAAAACAAGTATCTTTTATCTAAGATTTCAGGTCTTTGGTCCTCAGTGACAGTACCAGAGTCATCGGTTCAACACCTTCTTCCGGTAGCTCAAGCACCGATTCGACACCTTCGCCTCCGCCTGATCCACTCGAACCAGCCACTAGCGAAACAGATTCCATCGTCGCAAGCGTCGCTAATTGAACCACACAGCACGAGCATAAATTTTACATCTATACTCATCTATATATCATTGGAGAAATTTTTTCCCCTGTTAATCTTTTCTCCAATGTGGGTATTTCTCACAATCATCAAATTTAGATATACCATTTACATAAAATTGATCCAAATTTAGGCATAATCAACTGTCATCAAAGCGGTTTACAGATACAATGAAATTGATTATATTTGGTCAAAGGTAATTGTTGGAAACCACAAATAAAATATAGGATTCAAATATAAAATAAAGAGAGACTAAAGAATAACTTATCGATTTATAGCGAATAATTTTGAACAGAGGCGTGCAGTGCATTGTCCTTAAGTAGAAATTTTGCCCATCAAAGAACTTTTCTCGGTGATAAGGTCATTGACGAAATCCTACTCCAGGATTCAACGGCTCTTCACACAACTAATCAGCACTTGAAATAGTTGAATGACCCAAGAACAACTTCTAATTTTCCTTACTCAAATTAAAAAAGTACCACATATATATAAAGATTTTATGTATATGATATATGTGTACAAATTGAGAAAGCTAAATATATATATATATATATATATATATATATATATATATATATGTATATATATATATATACACACACAGAAGTATATGTATATATATAAAGCAGAAGTACAGGTATATATATAAAGGCTGGCAACAATGACAATATATACATATATATATATATACATATATATATATATATATATATATATATATATATATATATATACTCACAATATCTTTAAAGAAGATATATCTATATGAGAGCTCAACATTTCCTTTCCTTTTTATAGAAGAATAGATGGCAATGAATATATGGCAACGGTAATATTAGGCAACAATAATTTATCTTTTAATTTATTTAGAACTATTACAATATCTCCATAAATAAATTAATTATGACTCATTCAATTTACACATTAAACTCTTTTAATGACACATCACCAAATTTAAACTTACTATGGTAAGTATTGCTTCTATAATTTATGAAATGATTAAAAATTTCTTAAGTTTTGCGTTTCATCTAATATCATTTCGTTGGAATATTGGACTGAACATGTTTATTAAATTTTATTCTTTTCATGTTGGGGTACTATTCATGGGTATTATTCATACGGTACTATTCATGAGTACTGTTTACAACAGAATTTATTTTTCTTTTATGTCCAAATTATTTTTGATATATGAATATCATTCTTCAATTTTACTTCACAAATAGCTATCATCTTGACAATTTGGACATTTTTGAACTCTGGATAAATTGAATTAGAAGTCTCTAATATTTATCTTTGATCTCACTTGATTGATTCTTTATATCATTGTCATCATCCTCATGCTTATATTGTGATTAAAGTCATCTTTGGCCCGTAATACAAAGATGGATTGTTGATTGGTATGATTATGACCAGGAATTGTGTATTGGTATAATCATGACCTGTAATGTTACAAACAAATGATGTGGTAAAAGTCCTCTTTGGCCCGTAGTGCATAGATGGACAGATGTTTGGCATGATCATGACCACTGATTATACAAACGAATATCATTAGCCCGTAGTGCATGGATAATTCGTTGATGTGAAATATTTATTGATTGATGTTACAGGGATAAAATATTGATGATAAACTTTTAAATCATAGAAGATAGTAGACAGCATGCTCTACTTGACTCTTCTAATGAATTGTTATTTCTGCTGCAGTTGTTGATCTAAAACTTGTTGTCTATTGTATTCTATCAAATTTTTCCCTGTTGAGAACTAAGGATAATTTGTTCTACATTACCTTAGTCATAATATTCTTTACTGGGCTAGTTGAGCTCACCCTTTTCCTTTTGGTTCCATTGTTCTTCTTAGGAGGCGAGAATATAGCTGGGACTAGTCGGGGAGTGGAGTAATGGTTCAAGATGGTTACTATAACAGTCCTCACTATTTTTTAAAATAGTGTAACAATAATTGTAATGAGGGCTTTATATGAGTTTGGATATTGTCTACAAGGCACTATTTGTATTAAAACTCACAGTGTATGTGTTGTCGTATTTTACATGATATTTTGTTAGTTCCCAGTAGGCACAATAGATCTAGAAGGGGGGGTTGAATAAATCCTTTTAATTTCAAATACTTATCTGGTTTATTTTGTATTGCTCATAATTTAGCATATGACAAACATAAGAATCTTTTCAAGCACAGCGGAATAAGTAAAAGATCCCCTTCATTGATATATTTATAATCATACATACATTGTTCGTAGAGTTAGTTCAATGGTAAGAAGTTAAAACGTACATATCAGTTATAGCAGTTAACAGACATAATGTAAATGACATAAAGTAAAAGACACAAGGAGTTTTAAAGTGGTTCAGAGACTCAAGCTCCTAATCCACTCTTCTGCTTTCAACTAATAGGATTTTCACTAAGGAAGGGCATCACCCTGAATCACTAAGATTCCTTCAAAGCCAGCGCAGCCTTCGAACTTTAGTTCACTAAGAACTCTTTAAGGCCAGCAGCCTTGGAACGTCTCTAGTTCCCTAGGAACTCTTCAAGCCCAGTAGGCTTGAAACTTCATTTAGTCCCTTTCGGACAAGGACCCCTCAGGCCCTGGCTTCTTGTTGTTGTAGTTGTTGTTGTTGGTGCTGAACTGCTAAGATGTCTTTAAGCTTGACTGTGAGACCCCAGATTTTTTTGAATAAATATTAAATTTTCTCGAAATATATTTTTGAATATTATGGTGTGGATTTGATATAATGTTATAGTTGTGGATAATATTTACAAATTTTGCAAAGTACGCAAGTTGTTATATAATATTCGATTGGTCGGGGAATATTCGTTTTAACAGGGAATATTCGTACAACGACACAATCATTGGTGGACCCCCACAACGAAATTATTGTCGGATTGAGAAAACAACAAAAATACTTTATAAAAATAACGAAGTTTTACCGTTAACTATTGAAACACCTGGTGTTAAAAGTACAGTAATACCCGTGGTTGCATAGTAGCACACAGTATTGATTATTGATGCTTACGTGAGAAGTCACTCAATTATACTCAATTATTGCTACAGTAATTGCTGCATCATATCTATCATATTATGGATTCAATTATGGTCAGTATCATCTGCATAAAATGTTTTTTTATTAAATCAATACTTGAGACGACAAAGTTATTCATATTATAAACTACAATATTTACAATGTCTAGAAGTTCTGTCAAGGAGAGGTTTGATCACCTAATTGCGCGTCAATAGGGAGAAATCCTTATTGGAAAGCCCCATCTTTCTTGGAAACGACCTGGTTGATAAATATTGTGAGTTATAATATTAATGATGAATGTTGTTCGGAGTTGAACTTGGAGACACGGACGTGATATTTGAGTCCGGAACGACGAAATTAGTAAAAATAGTCTATAAACACAAAATTTTTCGAAATTCACTATTTGGTCAAAAAGTCAACAGTTGACTTTTTCGGGAAAAGTCAAAGTTCAAAATTTCAAAATTTATATTTTTGATAAAAATGGTTTCATTATGTTGGAATTAATTGTGTTAGTGAAAATCGACAATTATTCCGATGATGTTATGTTGATAAATCAGTAATTTATCGGATAAATGAGCAATTAATTGCTACTAATTCACATGATTATATAACTATTTGTTCACATATATGTACTATTGAATCACATTATTTACTATTAGGGGAGTTGGTGCAAGATTGATAATACTTGCATGACTAAGTTAAAAATTGAGGTATAGATGGAGGTACTATACTGTAATTCGTATTTTTCTCATGATTATACTATTGATTCACATGATTGAACTATTGATTCACATTATTTACTATTAGGGGAGTTGGTGCAAGATTGATAATACTTGCAGGACTAAATTAAAAATGAAAGAAAAGTTGGAGGTATTGTACTGTAATTTTCGAGCCCCAAAACGTGCAATTATCGAAACTATATTTTCCTATAAATAGAAGCTCATTCTTCTTTCATTTCTCACCAATTCACAAAAGCTTTAGAGCGATTATTAAAGAGAGAAATTATAGAGAGAAAGAAGAAGAAAATCTGCTACTCACTATTCCAGTATCCAGTTTTTCCAAGGTAGGGAGTATTATTTCTTTCTTATCTATGAAGAGAACTTCTGTTATTCCATTCTTATTATTCTGTTGGAATAACCTGTATACGCGGGCGACCCTATACTTGGTAAAATTCTTCTGTTGTTCCATTCTTTATCATTCTGTTGGAACATCATGTCTGTGCGTTCTACGCCGGACCTGATTCCGTCTTTATTATTCTGTTGGAATATCTTGTCTGTGCGTTCTACGCCGGACCTGATTCCGTATTTATTATTCTGTTGGAATATCCTATCTGTGCGTTTTACGCCGGACCTGATTCCGTCTTTATTATTCTGTTTGAATATCCTGTCTGTGCGTTTTACGCCGAACCTGATTCCGTTATTTATTATTCTGTTGGAATAACCTGCCTGTGCGGTCTATCGCATGCCTGGTGATTTCTTTTGTTATTCCATTCCTTATTATACTCAGTTGGTTAAAGTTTTGACTTCTATACTCCATGAAATTAGTGGAATATCCTTAATATTTGCGCTTCATCCAGTATCTTTTCGTGGAAATATTCTTCTGAGCATTCTTGAATTTTACTCTACAAAGCAATATCATGTTGACAATTTGGACATTATTAGTTCCTAGATAAAATAATTCTTTAACTTGTTTTATGGAATTCTTATATCATTGCCATCATTCTCATGTTTATATTTTGTTGAAAGTCATCTGTGGCCTATAGTGCATAGATGGACTTGGTATGATTATGACCAGGGATTATTCGGTGTAATCATGACCGTAATGTTACAAATGATATGGTAAAAGTCTTCATTGGCCCGTAGTGCATTGATGGATAGTTATTGACATGATCATGACCATTAATGAATACACAAATATTCTTAGCCCGTAGTGCATGGATAATTGTGGTCGTGATACTAAAGAATATCCTTGGCCGTAGTGCAGGGGTGATTCGATGATGTGGATTATTTATTAAGCTGAGTCCCAGCGATAAAAGTGATGAAAAACCTTCTAAATCATAAAAGATAGTAGCTTTTATTCTCTACTTGACTCTTTTAATGGATTATTTGTTCCGCTGCAGTTAAACTTGATGGTTGTTATATTGTATCAGTTTAACACTATTGAAGGCTGACGATAATATATTCTGCATTATCTTAGTCATAATATTTCCTACTGGGCTAGTTGAGCTCACCCTTTTACTTTTATTGTTCTCTTCAGAAAATGAGAACGTAGCAGGGACTAGTCGGGGAACGGAGTGACATACCAGATGATAGCATTAGTAGTCCTCACTATTATGTAAAATAGTGTAATAATAATTGTAATAAGGACTCTTTTTTAGTTTGTATAATCTCTAGTATACAATATTTGTATTCAAACTCACAGTTTATGTTTTGTCGTATTGTACGCGATAGTTGTATTATTAAGTTGTATTTGAATTTTGTACCATGTAAGTGGCGACCCAAGATGGGTGACATATACCTAATTTTGGGGGCGTCACATTGACCATATTTTGTACTTAGCAGCTTGGTGTGGTCCTCTTTGCATTCTGCTTTGAGACTGGACCACATCATCTTTGGTGCAGCTGATCTTCTTCCGTTCTGCTCATCTTTGTATATTGTGAGCTGTGCCCCATCACCATTTCCTGAACCCTTCTCAACATGTTGGCAGACAAGGTTCTGCACTTGCTCTACTTCAACTTTGGGTTTATGGTGATTCGTAGAGTGGCTCTTAGGATCTGCCTTGTGCTTTGCCACTCTTCTGAATGCTATCTTTTTTTCCTTCTCGGCTCTTAGCTTAGATGCCAATTCAGTGGGCATTTTTATCTTTGTTGAGTGAAGCTTTGATCTGTTCAAGTCCATCTTCAAAGTTGCTTCACTTCCACCTTCGTAGTCTCACTGTCACTGAGACTTTGTTCTATTTGAGCTCAGGTGGAACTCGTAGAGTCAACGATAGCATTTTCACCATCTCAACGATTCTGCAACATCACAATCATCAACAACTCTTGATCGTTGAAGCTCTGGCTTATTTATACTCTTTCCCAATCTTCCCGTTGAGAAGTAGCCGTTAGAAGCTCTTTGAAATGCTTCGCAAATCTCTAGTTATTTGGTGTAGACTGCAGATGTGACATGTCTTACTTTTCTAACATTGCAGTCTACTATTTTACCTACCCCGTCAGAGATGTCACTTTAATGTCTTGGGTAGGTCGAAGACTTTATTTCCTCCTTTTGATTTCTCGATCTGATGTTGTCATTTTGCATCGATGCTCTTAATAAGTTTTTGTACAAATATCAACCTTCATATTGAACCGTTGTCAATACTTCAATCTTCAGCCATTCGTACTCTACGATTCTGATGCATGTCTTCATGGACCTGATCGTAGTGTCTTGTCGACTGGTAGAGACAACACTACGATCTTGAAGAGTGTTGATTGGATCTTCAATGTAGAACACCTCTTCCTTCTTTTGTGCAATGCTTCAACACTTCTGTTTGCCTCAACAGCTCTCAAAGACTAATGGGTTGACTTATTTGTTCTGGCCCTTCTGAATAGTAAGACACTTCAGATTTGTAGCGTGTCCAGCTCGCTTTCTCCTTGTGATCTCCCGTTCACTTATCATCAATGGACTGACCTAATGCTTAATCACTTTAGCCTTATTCTTCAGAAGTTGTCCAGTGTCTCTGTATGCACTTCATTAGTTCTTTCTTTGTTTGACAAACACTACGATCCTGGTTGCTTCCAAGATCCTCGTCTTATGTCTATTTGACAGCAACTGCACTTGCTGACTTTTCTTAGTCAGTTACTGAAGTCTTCTTCTTATCTCCTTGTGGAAGACTTCATCCTGAATGGCTTCACAACTCAATCTAGATGCTGATTGGGTTGGTGCTTAGATCTTCTGTTAGCTTGCATGTCATTCGTTGAGTGCTCTCTAGTTTCCTTTATGATGGGATGTATCTTTGCAGTGCCAACCATAGACTTCATTCCTTTGGATATTTTGGGAGTGCTCATTTGTTGAGAATCGTATTTGCTCTACGATTCTACCTTGACATTATGAGCACATCTTTTGAGGTCTTAGTTCTGCACTCTACGATTCAGCTTTGGCTGTGCAGACACTACGACTCCGAGATCAGATCTTGACACTCTACGATGTCTGTCGTTGTGCTTGTTGTCTTTATCAGATCTTGCTCAGCTATGATCTTTGTCTTTGATATGATCAGTAGACTCTACGACTCTGAGTGTAGTCTACGATTCTTGACTTGGCTTTGGCAGATACTTGGTTGGCTCGTAGGCAGGCTGTCTTTACGATTCCGAACATGACTTCCTCAGCAGACTACGACCCTGAGGAAGTTCTCCTCGACACACTACGATCCTTTCTCGTCTCTCCTGGCAGTCTATGAACTCCGAGATCTACTATCTTTCAGACCACGATTCTGCCTCGATAGCTCTCGAGTTTTCCTTGACTCTCTTGGCAGACTATAATTTCTGGTGCAATTAGACAAGCCTATCTATTACATCATAAGATCAACCTAACATGCTTGATCTTTCTATGTTTATAGTCCTTGTACATCATTTCTTTTTAAGGACTTTACAAAGCTGTTTTGCTTATGTAGGATCAACCTAACATACTTGATCAATTCGTTCTAAGTCCTTGTACACATGTTTCTATTATCTATCAAAGGACTTTACAACTTTTCTTAATGCAAGCATACTTGCATATTCATTAATATATATCATAATCAAATCATATGTAAATAGGAATAACATTCACATGATTATTCCTGAAAATCTCCCCCTATTTGATTATGATAAAAACAATAAGTGCATATGCATGTTATGAATGAATCTTATATATAGTGAGCAGCTGTATTTCTAAAACAGATAATCATGAATGTTATTTATAATGATGTGGAATTTAATACAATTATATTTTACATCCTGGATCCAGAACATACCTAACTAGTTAGAGATGTATCTCTTTTGGCTCCATGTATGTTTCTAGGATTCTTTTGATCAACTAATCATCTGATTGGCCTTCTTGCTCCTACTCCCCTTGAGATGATGACTTTCCTGCTTTGTTTTGCTCCCTCTCAGATGCATGCTTCTCTTTTCCTTCTAGATCCCCCTCAGCTTCTGCATACATAGGCTCATCAATCTTTGGCTCCCCTTCGGATGATGACTATGCCTCTTCTTCTGCTGTCTGCTTCTTTGACTTCTTCTCTTGTTCGATCTTCTTGTTCTTCCTTGAATGCCTTTTGCTCTTCCTCTTTCTATGCCTCTTTTTCTCCCCCTTTTTGTCATTAATTATTTGGGAGAGCTACTTCATGTTGGACATAAGTTGCTCCATCAGGTAGAAGGAGTTAGCAACTTCAAACTTGAGTTCTTGTTGGCCCAGCTCAAGTTGCACTGAGAAAGACTGCTGCTTGTTGTCAATCTTGTCAGAGAAGGCTTGGATCTGCTCTTCACTGGCCTTCTTCCCTTGTAGTGCATCTGCCTTCTGATCAATCATGACTTTCAGATAGATGTTATCTCTTTCTTTGAGTTTGAGAGATACATCAGCCATAGTAGCTGGAAGTCTATTCTAGGATGAATTATCTCTTGCTGCTATCAGCTTCTTTGACTCTTCAGTGAATAGAGATATTTTCTCAATCAGTTCATCAAAATTCTTCATCAGCTCCTTCTCCACAGATATTTGATCATCTGGTTGGTTAGCTCCTTATTGAGTATCAGATTGGACTCTACGATCCTCTTTCTTGGACAGATTTTTGAAGGTGTTGAAAATTTGAAGAATCGTTGAGTTCAAATCACTGGTTGAGGATAAAGGCATGTCTGTCAGTAGTGCTTGAGCAGATGGAGGCTTCTGGTATTGAACTTGAACACCATCAGTAGTAGAGTGAACAGACTCTACGATCATCTCATTGGCCATGATCCTTTTCCCTTGAGAGTCCACTCTACGATCGTGGAGAATATAGTGATTTCCAGCATGGCGATAGACTTTGAAGTGGGGCTTATTTATGATCATCTTTGTAGCAAAACTCTTTACCCTTGGAAAGTTCTGAGCCACCAGCTCCATGCTTGAAAATGAGAGTAGCACCAGCTGAAGTAGCTTCTATCTCTTTCAGTATGGGTCTTTAGCCATGGCATCCATTGGAAGAACCATCTCATTAGCAAGTCATCAGGATTGTAGAGAATGGTCGTGCTGTCTAGTTCCATGTTGTTCTAGTTCTTAACTATAACAAATATAGTCATCCTAACTACTCTGAGTTGTTCATCTCCATAGTTCACCCATTTGTCTGGTGGTGCTTCTGGTAGTTCATTCGAGAGTTCCACCACTATTCTCCTGGTAATATTTGCTGGAGAGAGGACAGGATAGAGTTATGGTTCCTCTGATTCCTGATTTTCAGAATTGGAACCATTCTCCATTTCTTCTTTTTCGGAGCCTGAACCATCTTGATCATTTCCAACAGCGAATCCTTCTTGCTGCATTTCATTTTCAGAACCTTCTTCAGCAAGATCTTCCTCTGATTCATCTTCTTCACCACTGGTTCCATCTTCAGCACTTTCATCAAACTCATCATCACTTAGTTCAATGATAACATTGGAGTGATCGCTTCTTCTCTTAAAGAAAAATTTGGCTTGCAGTCTGTAGCTCTTCCTTCTTGTTGGAAGTTCAGCTATAGGAGTTTCAGACTCTTCTTCCTCTTCAGACTCTGAAGCCTTTGGATCTTCAGACAAACTTTCTTGAGGTTCAGTACTGATAGGGGCAGTCCTTTTTTCTATGAACTCATCACCCTTTGAGTCGTCATGGGGGCTTTCAGGATTGGAATGGACATGTTCTTCCTTTTTAGAAACACCATCATTTGACCCATCATCTGGGCTTGTTGGGGCATTTACATTTGGGGATGGAGTTGGGTCATCTTGAATCTCTTCTTCATCATCAGAATGAATGCTTTGAGGATTAGCCACAGGGCTTGAGCATTCTTCTTTATCAGCAGATGCTGTATTTTCTTTTATTAATCCAGTTTCACCTTCATTGCTGGATTTGGTCGGTGAAGACTCAGCCTTGAGATTGTCAGTTGCCTTTTCTTCTTCTGATTCTACATCCTCCTCATCATCAGATGTAATATTCTTGGGAAACTAAGGCTGGTTTGATTAGCACCTTAGTTTTCTTATTTGATGGTCCTTGAAGCAGTCTGTTGTTTTTTCTCTTTGTGGTTTCTTCAGTCAGAACCTTTTCTTCTTTATCTTTGTCTTTGATGGAGAGACTTTTTGATGAAGTCTGAGCTTTCTTCACACCTCTGGATTTCTTTCTGGCTGGTGTGGTTGCTACTGGTACAGAGTCATCAGACTCAGAGCTTTCTACTTCTTTTGTCTTCCTCTTCTTTGTAGAGGCCTTGCTACTGCTCCCAGTTGTCAGCCTTCTGTTCTCCTTGGGATTTTTCTTCCAGTTCACAAATGGTTGTGGAGACATCACTTTGTGAACGTTCAGAGGCTCTCCTTCATCATCCTTGATATTGCCTCCTAGCTTCTTCTTCATTACAATGCTCAGCAGTCTTCCATGAAACACCTTTGTCAGAGGTTTTTCTGTAGACTTCTTTAGCTCAGCCTTTTCTACCCATTTAGATATCTGATCGAACAAGATAGCTCCAAAGTTGACTCGCTTCTTCAAAACAATTGCAGACATAATCTTCAACTGCTGATCAAGCACAATATCATGTGCACTATCCTTGCACAATATACATTTGCCCACTATCTCTGCAAGGAACTCAAACTCCTCTGAAAACTCCTTCTTCATGTCTTTCAGACTAGGGTTTCTTTGGTACCCCATGATCTCTTTTGCTTGTTCCGTATCGATATCGTCAAGGCTCTTCAGTCCTTGGTCAGGAAAACCTAAGCATTGATTGAGGTCAAAAGATTTCAGATTTAAAGACTGATCTTTGACCTTGGTAGAAAGAGTTCTGGAGTTTATAGAAGCATTTGAGTAGAACTCTTTAACCAGGTCAACATATACTCGAGTGCTTGTCTCAAGATATTCTGAGAATCCAACTTTCTTTACAAGTTCGAGAATGTCTCTGAACTTCTTTTCAAATTTCTCAAACAACTTGGTTCCGTGCTGAATGCTAGTGATAACTCGCCAATCTTCCATTTGAATAGGAAGAAGAATATGGGTATATGATTCAGAGGATTCTATGAGGGCTAGCTGATTGTGATTTGGGCAAGGCTATGGAGGATTAATAGATTTTGGCTTTGATGATGATTCTAGGGTTTGAAAAATGGGATGGAGAAAGGTTCGATGGTTTCTGATAACTGTTTGCAGATTTTGAATTTGTCTTAATGACAGTTCCTTCTAACTCTGCATAATTAGTGAAGTGTCAACCAACCATTGGTTGCACGAAGTCCAGTAATGAGTTGTAACTCCCCATAACTTTTCAGTTAGATATTTCCTTTAGGAGAGTAGACGTTTAGTTGACGTGGATTGACCGTTGACCTTTTGGTTCGTAGAGTAGCATGGTAAGGCAGCTATGGACTCTATATTTTCCTTTGTTGACTCAGCGATCAACTATTGTGAGATATTGCAGTGGGTGGTTTTGACATTGGGATAAATAAGGTTTTGGTCACTGTACTGGGGTCTGATTTTTATTGTGGTTACCGAAACTTTTTTTGTTACAATCGAATAACTGTACTTTCAAAAACTTACAAAATGGTCACTCCGTTCGATTTTCCGTCCAAAAAACGGACAGAATTCTGACTGTGCAAGTTGACTCCATTTTTTTGCTGACTTGGCCCATTATTTTTGCTGATGTGGAGGTTAAAATTTTTCTTAAAGAAAATGTTACTCACAAGTCTCGAACTCTAGACCTCTTCACATTAGAAACCTTATATTCCAACAAAAACCATTGTGCCAACTATCTACCATGCTTAAATTTATGTAATACTAATATTTAAACTAAGTAGCATCGTTTCTAGGAATTGTAATAATAATAATAATTGTAATAACTGTAATAATAATAATTATTACGTAATAAAAAAATGCAATTTTTTTGTAATAATAAAAAAAACAAAAATAACTAACAACACAAAAAAAATTAGCGCACACAAAAAAAACAAAAAAAATGCAGCTAATAAATAAAAATGCAGTTAACTAAAAATGCAGTTAAAAAAAATGCAATTATCCCGTGAATTTTTTTTACATAATAATAGCATTATTTTAATTTTAAATAGACGTTTCTAGATCCGATCATCTAAGTGAACACAGTTCAGGCGGCATTATTTTAATAATAGCATTATTTTTTGTTTATGCAGTTTTTTTTATATAAAAAACGCAGTTTTTTTTAATAAAAATAAATAAACTGCATTTTATTATTACAAAAAAAACTGCAGTTTTTGTAATAATAAAATGCAATATTTTTATTCACTGTAGTTTTTTTTTGGCGTTTTTTTTTGTTTTTTTAAACTGCGTTTTTTTGTGTGCGTTTTTTTTTGGCATTGTTGGTTGTTTTTTTTGCGTTGTTTTTGTTTTTTTTTAAAACAAAAGCTGTAATAACTGTAATAATAATAATATTTATGCAATTTTTTTATTTATAAAAAATGCAATTTTTTTAATAAAAATAAAAAAACTTCATTTTATTATTACAAAAAAAATTAAAAAAAACTGCAGTTTTTTTTATTAACTGCATTTTTTTTTATTTTTTTGTGCGCTGTTTTTTTTTTCTTTGTTAGTTGTTTTTGTTTTTTTTATTAAAAAAATGTGCTTTTTTTTATTATTACAAAAAAATTGCGTTTTTTTATTACAATAATAATTATTATTATTACAGTTATTACAATTATTATTATTATTAGAATTCCTAGAAACGATGCTACTTAGTTTAAATATTAGTATTACATAAATTTAAGCATGGTAGATAGTTTGCACAATGATTTTTGTTGGAATATAAGGTTTCTAATGTGAAGAGGTCTAGAGTTCGAGACTTGTGAGTAACATTTTCTTTAAGAAAATTTTTAACCTCCACATCAGCAAAAATAACGGGCCACGTCAGCAAAAAAATGGAGTCAACTTGCACAGTCAGCATTCCGTCCGTTTTTTGGATGAAAAATCGAACGGAGTGACCATTTTGTAAGTTTTTGAAAGTACAGTTATTCGATTGTAACAAAAAAAAATTCGGTAACCACAATGAAAATCGGACCCCAGTACAGTGACCAAAACCTTATTTATACCTTTGGACATTAATCCTTATTCTGAAACTGCATAGTTTGACCACTGATATATCTGAACTTATCTCCTCATAATCTGAATGGTTGAACAATTGTCCCATTTCTCAAGCTCCTTGTGAACTGGAGTATACTCTGGTAGGACTGAGATCATCGAGTCTACTTCTACGATCGCTGAGGATGCACTACGATCGTGGAGTTTTCTTCAGCTTCGACTCCACGATCGTTGACTGACTTGGTCCTTGAGGTGAGCTTTACTTAGCATTCCTTCTGGGTCAAGGTAGCTCAGGAAGGGCCAACCTCTTAGAGTGAGCTAAGGGTCAGGTTTGTCCTTGAGGCGCTTTCTAGATGAAATACTTTAGAAGTGATTTGCAATAATATCTCATTTGACTTTTTCTAGTGGGGAGGTCCTCTACCAACTTTGGACAATTGTATTTGTTGTAATCATGGTGTTCTCCTGCTCTTACACTACGATTGGATGTTTGATCGTGAGCATTTCACGAGTTTGAGTTGGGCGGCTCGGTTATCAGTAGTACGTTTTGAGACGTTTCTACTGATTATGGATCTTCATTTGGTTCATCAGTCACAAAGTTTTGAGACTCTATAGCTGGTACATTTCTTCATGGTATATCTCAGTGTTGTTGTTTCTCACAGATCACTATTCTCCATGGTTGATGTTGTTTTCCCAGATAGATGTGATTCTCTTTACTTTAGGTTCATTTGAAGGTAGCCTCGCATATCTCCTTCTGACTGGAATCACAATTATCACTTAGATCTCCTTGTATCGTAGGCATGGACATTTTCAGGACTAATCACTCTACGATCTTTTGATAGCACTACGAACGTAGTCTTCTTTGACAGTCTTGTGCATGTGAAGTTCTGCTCCCGTAATGAGTTCCATTTGACTGATGCTCGATAATCCTCTGATGTGAGCTTCTTTGAGGATTCTTCTCATATAGCATGCTTTGCCTGATTTGAGCATATAATACCATTTTCATCTTTGATTGGATGGCCTGCTTCTATATACAGATTAGTAGCCATTTGAGCTTCATTCAGGTTAGCTCAACGGGTCTTCAAGGATAGGCTTGGACATATAGGAATTTTATCAGAATCATTTCTGAACAGTCTTTAGCCTTCTGCTGGTTGAGTCTTTTTGTCTGAAGTCTTCTGCTTCAGCATTCCTTAGTGTGGTCAGACAGACCAAGTACTTGCAGGTTAAATACATTTCTATTTTTAGTACCCATAATTAAATGGGTCCTGCTAGGTTAGTTTTCTAATCCTATGTTCCTCATATTTGGATAGTCATCACATTTATCACCAACAGTCATATTCATGCATGCAACTAGTTTTAGATAATACATTTTGAGATGCAAAATCGTGCGTGTGTGTAAGTTTCGTCATTTTAAAAACACACTTTTTTTTCTTTGATGGTTCCATCATTTACAGGGTTATGTTTACAAGGTTTAAGTGTTCACAGAGTGAGAATCAACTCTACGATTTAGATGTATCTGGCCGATTCATGGAGGTGGTCAGTTTCTATCAATCATCAAGATACTCTTGTAGAACTGATCATTCTCTGTGTGTTGTCAAACACTTAGAACATAGGTTTATATATACATACCAACCCACTAGCAAAGATTACTTAACATAAAATTAATTTAACTTGTGATGTTTTTATGACCCATTTCAGATTTCCTTCAAGATGTCATCTTTAACCTAAAATTTGGATGGAGAAAAAGTTTATAAGCATTTGAGTTTCCAACCTCATGGTACTTTCTCTTTTCACCTTTTTAGGTAGATTATGACTCCTTGACAGAATACTGTTATAGTTCATAAGAAGGTACATTCATGATGTACACATTTATAATAGATAGGAACTGTCCCTTTTCACTGTCGGTTTCTTAACAGTCATTTATCTTTAATATACTGAGTTTAGGCATTGATGTGCATAGCTTCACATTTGCTCCTGACAACTTGTTGCTCTTGTTGACCTTTAATCAATCAGTCGTGGTCTTGAAGATGCAGGCTAGGAGAATCTCAGCATCTTTAGTTCTTTGACATCCTTCAGTTCACAAAGTTTACACCCAGCTGTTAGTTGGCCAGACACATTTTTGAGAAGATCTTTTTTCTTCTTTGGATAAACATTTCTTAGCATGTATGGCCTTTTCATCTTTCAGGCTTTTGGATGCTTGACTCTTTGTTGTTGATGTCTCTCAGGCTATCTCGTCTAGTCTTCAGACTACAAGATTGACTGCAGGCAAGGATTGGTCTTGTTGATATAATACTCGAGAACATGGACCAATCTGAGAAGTTTCAGGTGTATATACACATTTACCTGTACACAATATTTCCAACGTGTAAGCTCATCTGCATATAACAAGTGACTTACTACTAAACTAAGTTTAGAACAATGTTTGTGCCTGGGATCAGACTCAAAGCGATTAGCTTTTGAATATAGCATGAGAACCTGCTTTGATACCAATTGTTAGTTCCCAGTAGGCATAATAGATCTAGAGGGGGGGTTGAATAGATCCTTTTAATTTCAAATACTTTTTTGGTTTATTTTGTATTGCTCATAATTTAGCATATGACAAACATAAGAATCTTTTCAAGCACAGCGGAATAAGTAAAAGATCCCCTTCATTGATATATTCATAATCATACATACATTGTTCGTAGAGTTAGTTCAATGGTAAGCAATTAAAACATACATAACAGTTATAGCAGTTAACAAACACAATGTAAATGACACAAAGTAAAAGATACAAGGAATTTTAAGTGGTTCAGAGACTCAAGCTCCTAATCCACTCTTCTGCTTTCAACAAGCAGGATTTCCACTAAGGAATGTCAGCACCCTGGATCACTAAGATTCCTTCAAGGTCAGCAGCCTTGGAACTTCAGTTCACTAAGAACTCTTCAAGGCCAGCAGCCTTGGAACATCTTTAGTTCCCTAGGAACTCTTCAAGCCCAGCAGGCTTGGAACTTCATGTAGTCCCTTCGGACAAGGACCCCTCAGGCACTGACTTCTTGTTGTTGTAGTTGTTGTTGTTGGTGATGAGCTGCTAAGATGTCTTTAAGCTTGACCATCCTTTGTACTTAGCAGCTTGGTGTGGTCCTCTTTGCATTCTGCTTTGAGACTAGACCACATCATCTTTGGTGCAGCTGATCTTCTTCCGTTCTGCTCATCTTTGTATATTGTCAGTTGTGCACCATCACCATTTCCTGAACCCTTCTCAACATGTTGGCAGACATGGTTATGCACTTGCTCTACTACAGCTTTGAGTTTATGGTGATTCGTAGAGTAGCTCTTAGGATCTGCCTTGTGCTTTGCCACTCTTCTGAATGCTATCTTCTTGTCCTTCTCGACTCTTAGCATAGATGCTAATTCAGTGGGCATTTTTATCTTTGTTGAGTGAAGCTTTGATCTGTTCAAGTCCATCTTCAAAGTTGCTTCACTTTCACCTTCGTAGTCTCACTGTCACTGATACTTTGTTTTATTTGAGCTCAGGTGGAACTCGTAGAGTCAACAATAGCATTTTCACCATCTCAACGATTCTGCAACATCACAATCATCAGCAACTCTTGATCGTTGAAGCTCTGGCTTATTTATACTCCTTCCCAATTTTCCCGTTGAGAAGTAGCCGTTAGAAGCTCTTTGAAATGCTTCGCAGATCTCGAGTTATTTTGTGTAGACTGCAGATGTGACATGTCTTACTTTTCTGACACTGCAGTCTACTGTTTCATCTACCCTATCAGAGATATCACTTTAATGTCTTGGGCAGGTCGAAGACTTTATTTCCTCCTTATGATTTCTCGATCAGAGGTTGTCATTTTGCATCGATGCTCTCAATAAGCCTTTGTACAAATATCAAGCTTCAGATTGAACTGTTGTCAATGCTTCAATCTTCAGCCATTCGTACTCTACGATTCTGATGCATGTCTTCATGGACTTGATCATAGTGTCTTGTTGACTGGTAGAGATAACACTACGATCTTGAAGAGTGTTTATTAGATCTTCAATGTAGAACACCTCTTCCTTCTTTTGTGCAGTGCTTCAACACTTCTGTATTCCTCAACAGCTCTCAGAGACTGATGACTTGACTTCTTTGTTCTGGCCCCTTCTGAATAGCAAGACACTTCATATTTGTGGCGTGTCCAGCTCGCTTTCTCCTTGTGATCTCCCATTCACTTATCATCAATGGACTGACTCAATGCTTAATCACTTTAGCCTTGTTCTTCAGAAGCTATCCAGTGTCTCTGTATGCACTTCATCAGTTCTTTCTTTGTTTGGCAAACACTACGATCCTGGTTGCTTCCAAGATCGTCGTCTTATGTCTATTTGACAGCAACTGCACTTGCTGACTTTCCTTAGTCAGTTACTGAAGTCTTCTTTTGATCTCCTTATGGAAGACTTCATCATTAATGGCTTCACAACTCAATCTGGATTTTGATTGGGTTGGTGCTTAGATCTTTTGTTAGCTTGCATGTCATTCATTGAGTGCTCTCTGGTTTCCTTTATGATGGGATGTATCTTTGCAGTGCCAACCAAAGGCTTCATTCCTTTGGATATTCTGGGAGTGCTCATTTGTTGAGAATCGTATTTGCTCTACGATTCTACCTTGACATTGTGAGCACATCTTTTGAGGTCTTAGTTCTGCACTCTACGATTCAGCTTTGGCTGTGCAGACACTACGACTCTGAGATCAGATCTTAACACTCTACGATGTATGTCATTGTGCTTGTTGTCTTTATCTAATCTTGCTTGACTACGATCTCTGCCTTTGATATGATCAGTAGACTCTACGACTCTGAGTGTAGTCTACAATTCTTGACTTGGCTTCGGTAGATACTTGGTCGGCTCGTAGGCAGGCTGTCTTTATGATTCTGAACATGACTTCCTCAATAGACTACGACCCTGAGGAAGTTTTCCTCGACACACTACGATCCTTCCTCGTTTCTCCTGGCAGTCTACGAACTCCGAGATCTACTATCTTGCAGACTACGATTCTGCCTCGATAGCTCTCGAGTTTTTCTTAACTCTCCTGGCAGACTTCGATTTCTGGTGCAATCAGAAAAGCCTATCTATTACATCATAAGATCAACCTAACATGCTTGATCTTTCTATGTTTATAGTCCTTGTACATCATTTTTTTAAAGGACTTTACAAAGCTGTTTTGCTTATGTAGGATCAACCTAACATACTTGAACAATTCATTCTAAGTCCTTGTACACATGTTTCTATTATCTATCAAAGGACTTTACAGCTTTTCTTAATGCAAGCATACTTGCATATTCATTCATATATATCATAATCAAATCATATGTAAATAGGAATAACATTCACATGCTTATTCTTGACACATTTGTATTAATGAAGTTTGTATTTGATTTATGTACCATGTATTTGGCGATTCAGAATGAGTTGTGTGTACCTATTTTGGGGGCGTCACATTATACATAAAATAAAATGTGATTAGATACATCATAGGGCAAAACAATTCTATACTTGAAAAATTCTATGATTTTTTTAAAAAAATATAAATTAATAAGAATGTAAGTTTTTAATTAATTTATAATAATTATGATTAATTAAATAATTTTAAATTAATTTTATTTTATAGAATTTGGAAAATTAATTTTTAACCATCATAATACACAACCACCTTTTTTAGAGTTATGTTAAGGTGACCAAATATTGTGACAAAATAATGTGTCAAATATCTCCATCCTTTTTTTGTGATCAATCTTTTGTCAACAAAAAGTATTATTGTCTTTTTAATGTAGCATTTGAAATATAATTCAAGGGGCACTTTTTATTAGGCAATGTCGTCACAAATGTTATTGTGATTTTATTTAATTTTTATACTTATTTTATTTCAAAATAATTGTATTATCTAATTTTGAAGGATTTAAATTGGGTAGTCACACGTCCAAACATGTGAGAAGAATTTATCAATATATCAGATTATGATGTTTCGAAGAATTTATCTGTATATCAAATTATGATTGCGACGTATTTACATATATGATATATAGGAATTAAGAAGGGTCCCACTTTAATTTATTACACTTCCCACGTTGATTGCAATCCAACTTCGTCAAATATTTGTCGACATGCATATTATTTTCTTATAAAAAATTAAGTTATCAACAATAGTACGTTCGGCCATGATGTGAGTATCTGATGAAATATTTCTATCACGATTTATATATCATAATATTAGATTATTAGTCAATATCATGATATTAGTCCTAATTGAGTTGCTAAATTGTAGCTCTTGCTCATGATATTAGTCCTAATTGAGTTGTTAAATTGTAGCTCTCAGATACAGCTACATGAAATAGTGGTAAAAATGATAGTAGTTTATTATTTATAAAAAATGACTTAATACATTTATTTGAATAGAAAATAATATTCATAATTCAAGAATTAGTTGAAATATTTATATTATATTAAAATGAATAATAATTTACAGAAGCAATACTTCCTTTGTTCTCTTTATCCAATAACAATATACTAGATGTGTCCCGTGCCTCCGGCACTACGTGTGCGGTGAGATTTATCCCAAACTTTGGACGGCCCAAATGATTTATTAAGATGAACGGAAAATTCAAAATCAGTTGTATTTTATTAGATAGATATGTCCACAAATATGTGACGAAATTAGATTGCTACCAATGTGAAAGTGTATATATATAATTGTGAATGGGTATATAGTCATAGAGATACATAAATATGAATATGTAGATAGCCCTAATCAATATATATGCTTATCCATAAAGGGTAGACTTGAAGAAATTTCTTCATTTGTTCTGGTAATCTTTGTCAATCTAACACAATATATGAAACAACCCGGGTCAAATCCCGAGTCCGGAACAAATCTCGGGTCAAATCCCAAGTCCGAATCGAATCCATCAAAATAAGGCCTCAAACTACTGGCCTAATAGTATCTTCTTGGGTCATCTTAGCCCACCACAGGCTCCCAAAAGGTCAAAACTTGAAGGTACTATTTGGTAGTAACTTATTTCCTTATATGCAGACAAATTTTTTTCCTATCTTTCGATATGGGACTGGAGTGTTACAAAATCCTCCACTTAAATTTCTGACGTCCCCGTCAGAATCCGATCACACACACGACCCAAAGATCTTTACCTCTCTAGCCATTGTGGGATAATACCGGCTGACTTCGTGTCCCCACCACCGGACCTCCATCTTTTCATTGTGGGATAATACCACCAGCCTTCGTGTCCCCACCTCCGGCAACCCAATCGGATGACCCGACCCGAGCTTTCGAGAATCGGCTCTGATACTATATGAAACAACCCGTGTCAAATCCCGAGTTCGGAACAAATCTCGGGTCAAATCCCAAGGCCGAATCGAATCAAATCCATCAAAATAAGGCCTCAAACTACTGGCCCAATAGTATTTTCTTGGGTCATCTTAGCCCACCACATGCTCCCAAAAGGTCATGACTTGAAGGTACTATTGGTAGTAACTTATTTCCTTATATGCAGACAAATTTTTCCCCTATCTTTCGATATGAGACTGGGGTGTTACAATATATATCTTGATCAGCTAATCAGGTTTGAAATATATATCATTAAGGATTTTGTCGTCTATATATTTTTTTTCTTTTTTTTCTTAATTTATTTTATTCTTAATTATGATGCCCCCAAAATAGGTATACCTCACCCATCTTGAGTCGCCAAATACATAATACATAATTTAAATACAAACTTCTTTGATACAGTACGACAAAACGTAGCTGACAGTTTCAACACAGATAATGTCTCGTAGAGAGTATACAAACTCAAATAAAATCCTCATTACAATTATTATCACACTATTTCACATAATAGTGAGGACTACTATAGCCACCTATCTGGACCGTCACTCCGTTCCCCAACTAGTCCTAGCTATATTCTCATTTCCTGAAGAGAACAATGAAAGCAAAGGGTGAGCTCAACTAGCCCAGTAAGAAACATTATGACTAAGATAATGCAGAATAAATTATCGTTAGCCTTCAACAATGTTAAACTGATAAAATATAATAAACATCAAGTTTAACTGTAGCGAAACAAGCAATTCATTAGAAGAGTTAAGTAAAGCATGATATCTACTATCTTCTATGATTTAAAAAGTTTATCAACAGTTTTATCGCTGAGACTCAGCTTAATAAATAATCCACACCATCGAATCATCCCTACACTATGGCCAAGGATATTCATTAGTATCACTAATAGTTATGATCATACCAACAACTGTCCATCAATGCACTATGGGCCAATGATGACTTTTACCACATCATTTGTAACATTACATGTCCTGATTATATCGAATAATCCCTGGTCATAATCATACCAATCAACAGTCTATCTATGCACTACGGCCAAAGATGACTTTCATCACAATATAAGTATGAGGATGATGACAATGATATAAGAATTCAATTTAAATGAGAGCAAGGATAAATTTTAAAGATTTATAATTTAATTTATCCAGAATTCAATAATGTCCAAATTATCAACATGATACTTAAAACAACCCGAGTCAAATTCCGAGTCTGGAACAAATCTTGGGTCAAATCCCAAGTTCGAATCGAATCAAATCCATCAAAACCTCAAACTACTGGCCCAATAGTATCTTCTTGGGTCATCTTAGCCCACCACAGGCTCCCAAAAGGTCATGACTTGAAGGTACTATTGGTAGTAAATTATTTTCTTATATGCAGACAAATTTTTTCCCTATCTTTCGATGTGGGACTAGGGTGTTACAAACTCCCCCACTTAAATTTCTGACTTCTCCGTCAGAACCGATCACACACATAGCCCAAAGATCTTTGCCTCTCTAGCCATTGTGGGATAATACCGGCTGGCTTCGTGTCCCCACCTCCGGACCTCCATCTCTCCATTGTGGGATAATACCACCAGCCTTCGTGTCCCCACCTACGACAACCAGATTGGATGACCCGACCCGAGCTTTTTGAGAGTCGGCTTTGATACCATATGAAACAACCCGGGTCAAATTTCGAGTCCGGAACAAATCTTGGGTCAAATCCCATGTCCGAATCGAATCAAACCCATCAAAATAAGGCCTCAAACTACTGACCCAATAGTATCTTCTCGGGTCATCTTAGCCCACCACAGGCTCCCAAAAGGTCATGACTTAAAGGTACTATTGGTAGTAACTTATTTCCTTATATGCAGATAAATTTTTCCCCTATCTTTCGATGTGGGTCTGGGGTGTTACAATACTACTTTGTGGAGTAAATTTCAAGAATAATATTGTATCAAAAATAATTTGGACAGAAAAAAAATTAATTTTTGTCATAAATAGTACCCAGGATGAATAGTATCCGAGTAAATAGTACCCCGTGAATAGTACTTCAGGAATAGTACTCCGGCATGAAAAGGTTAAAACTTATCAAGAATGCTCAGAATAATATTTCTATGAAAAGATACTGGATGAAGCGCAAATATCAAAGATATTCTACTAATTTCATAGAGTATAGAAGCAATACTTATCTACATAAGTGTAGAATTAGGAATATGAAACAAAATAATATTACTTAAATACTACAGAGTATGGAAGAAAATATTATTTTTTACGAATATTGAACAAGAATACTATCACTTGCGAATACGAAAGAAATAATACCCCTTACCTTAGTAGAAGATTGGATACTGCAATAATGTAGTAACAGAATACTCTTTTTCTTTCTCTCTTATTCTCTCTATACTTTCTCTCTCTATAGCTTGAATGAATTGGTGAAAAATAATGAAGAAATGAGCTTCTATTTATAGGCTTGGCAGAGTAAGGATAAAATAGTTTTTTCGCCATAATTTATAACATCATCGCTGACATCATTGATCATATTACATCATTGCTTACCTCATCGTCTGATGACATCATCGCTTACATCATAGGAATTTAAATTCAATTTGTTCTCTTCCACCTCATTTTACTTTTATACCATAAATTTACTATAATAATGTTACCATTCAAATTATAAAAAAACATACTATTATATAATCACATCATACTACTATAATGTAATATTATAATAATATATTTGAATGAATTATTTTATCGAAAAAGATAAAATACCAACATTCAACAAATGTCAAATGCTAAAATTCCTCACTTTAAATCCACATTGAATAAATATTTTCTTATCATATATATCAACAATTAATTATTCACAAATAATATTACAAAATTATAATATTGACAACCAGATCGTTCCCAGAAAAGAGGGAGCTTTCCGATAAGGATTTCTCCCTATTGGCGCGCAATTAGGTGACCAAACTCCTTTCCTCGACAAAACTTTCTAGACATTGACAATAATGCAAATAATAATATTATTCAAATAATATGAATTATTGATTTGATAATTTGAAATAATATGCAATGACAATTATAGAATCAATAATATAAAATATCAACGTAGCAATTATTGAATCAATAAAATAAAATATTGAACATTAATTACTGTAACAATTATTGAGTAGTGACTTCTTACGTAAGCATCAATAATTCAAGATACTGTAGCCATGCGTACTACTGTACTTTTACCACCGGGTATTTCAACACTTAACGGTAAAACTTTCGGCATTATTTTTATAAAACGATATTTCTGTCGTTTTCTAACTCCGACAATGATTCTGTTGTGGGGTCCACCAATGATTGTGCAGTCGTACGAATATTCCCCGATAAAAAAAATATTCCTCGACCAAAAGAATATTTTATAACAACTTGATTACTTTGCAAAATTTATAAATATTACCCACAACTATAACATTATATCAAATTCACACCATAATATTCAAAATGATATTTAGAGAAAAAAATCTTTATTCATAAAAGTTAGGGTCTTACACTTCTACTTTAGTCAAACATGTGTTCTCAAACAAAAATTTAAGTTAGAAAGAAATAAGAATAAAAAAGAAAATATACCGATAAATAGTACATCATGTTCCAAGAGAAGTAAAAACTTCTAAATTTAGCAAGCTTGCTAAGAATTAATTCAACTTACAAGATATTATAAAAAAATTGTTCAAACTTATATCGCATTAGTACAATATCATTCAAACAACAATTTCTAATTTAAATAATACATTTGCTATTGAAATTTCTTCATACTTGTAAATATCAATATTGATCCAATTTCAAGAAGCTGAATCTCCCATCTATTACCCTCGTCTTCAGCTTACATGGCTTATGAGTTGTACATTATGAAAATTCACTCAACATTTCCAAACCACACGGCCTTACATTTATAGTAAGTTCTACATAACAAAATTTTCACTTGACACAAACCATATAGACATACAAAGAAATATCAATACATATTCAAAAGGGTGCCCCAAGTGTAAAATTATCTCTCAATAAAAGTACAAAATAAACTAGAATATTAAATATAATATAACAAATACACTAAATAGAAACACGAAAAAACTCATAAAAAATTCATATCACAATAAGTAGGACATCAACCACCAACGAAACATAATAATAAAACATCCAAACATATATAACAAAATAAAAAAACAACACCACAAAAAAATTAAAATGACATTCATCAATGAATCATCACATTCACAAACAAAATCAACATTTATAAAAAAAATTACTATATTCCAACGAAACATCACATTCAAAATAAATATTATAATATTCCGACGAAACATCACACAATAACAAAAAAAAATAACACATATATAACACATTCATCAAGCAAGATCAATACAAAAAATTACAATATTCTGAACAAAGTTTAATAACTATCTGTAAACATATATAACACATTTTATATAATATATATAATATAATAATGTGTATCTATTATACATACATATGTATATTACGTATATAACATAATATATAATATAATACATAAATAGATATACATGTATTCATACACGTGTATATATAATATAATAGATATACATCACATAGATATATTACATAATAATATAATATAATTATATCACTTTCCTAAATATTTAGAACCTATAAAACTAGCCATCTTCTAAGCCTATACCAACTTACGACTCTTTTTCTACCAAAATCTATCACAAAATCTAAATCTCACTACATTCTTACTACCTTCCTTTTCTCTCCAAGAGGCATCTTTTGTCAAACCCGTGTTCTCAAACAAAAATTTAAGTCAGAAAGAAATCATAATAAAAAAGAAAATGTACCAATAAATAGTACCTCATGTTCCAAGAAAAGTAAAAACTTCTATATTTAGCAAGCTTGCTAAGAATAAATACAACCTGCAAAATATTACTAAAATTTTGTTCAAACTTATATCACATTAGTACAATATCATTCAAACAACAATTTCTAATTTAAATAATATATTTGCTACTGAAATTTCTTCATGCTTGTAAATAATCAAAATTGATCCAATTTCAAGAAGCTGAATCTCACATCTTTTACCCTCGTCTTCAGCTTACATGGCTTGTGAGTTGTACATTACAAAAATTCACTCAACCTTTTCAAACCACACTATGCCTTACATTTATAGTAAGTTCTACATTACAAAATTTTCACTTGGCACAACCCATATAGAGATATACAAAGAAATATCAATACATATTCAAAAAGGTGTCCCAAGTGTAAAATTATCTATCAATAAAAGTACAAAATAAACTAGAATATTAAATACAAAATATAACAAATACACTAAATAGATACACGAAAAAACTCATTCAAAATGCATATCACAATAAGTAGGACATTAACCACCAACGAAACATAATAATAAAACATCCAAACATATATAACAAAATAAAAAACAATACAAAAAAATTACAATAACATTCATCAATAAAACATCACATTCACAAACAAAATCAACATTCATAAAAAAATTACAATATTCCAACGAAACATCACATTCAAAACAAATATTACAATATTCCGACGAAACATCACACAATAACAAAAGAAATAACACACGTATATAACACGTTCATCAAGCAAGACCAAAACAAAAAATTACAATATTTCGAACAAAGTTTAATAACTATCAGTAAACATATATACCACATTTTATATAATATAATATATAATATAATACATATATAGATATACATGAATACGTACACGTGTATATTACGTATAATACATAATAATATAATATAATATAATAGATATACGTGTATACATACATATGTATATTACTTAATAATATAATATAATATAATTATATCACTTTCTTAAATATTTAGAACCTATAAAACTAGTCATCTTCTATGTATATACCTACTTTCTGCTCTTTTTCTACCCAAATCTATTACAAAATCCAAATCCAACTACATTCTCACTACCTCCCTTTTCTCTTCAAGAAAGACAACTTTTGTCAAACCTGTGTTCTTAAACAAAAAATTTAGTTAGAAATAAATAAGAATAAAAAATATATATACCAATAAATAGTACCTCATGTTCCAAGAGAAGTAAAAACTTCTAAATTTAGCAAGCTTGCTAAAAATCAATACAACCTGCAAAATATTACTAAAATTTTGTTCAAACTTATATCGCAATAGTACAATATCATTCAAACAACAATATCTAATTTAAATAATACCTTTGCTACTGAAATTTCTTCATGCTTGTAAATATTAATATTGATCCAATTTCAAAAAGCTGAATCTCCCATCTTTTACCATCGTCTTTAGCTTACATGATTTGTGAGTTGTACATTACAAAATTCACTCAACCTTTCCAAACCACACTCCATGCCTTACATTTATAGTAAGTTTTACATTACAAAATTTTCACTTGGCACAACCCATATAGAGACATACAAAGAAATATCAATACATATTCAAAAGGAAGCCCCAAATGTAAAATTATCTCTCAACAAAAGTACAAAATAAACTAGAATATTAAATACAAAATATAAAAAATACACTAAATAAATACACTGAAAAAATTCATTCAAAATTCATATCACCATAAGTAGGACATCAACCAAAACATAATAACAAAACATCCAAACATATATAACAAAATAAAAAAATAACACGAAAAAAATTACAATGACATTCATCAACGAATCATCACATTCACAAACAAAATCAACATTCATCAAAAAAATTACAATATTCCAATGAAACATCACATTCAAAACAAATATTACAATATTCCAACGAAACATCACACAATAATAAAAAAATAACACACATATATAACATATTCATCAAGTGACCAATACAAAAAATTACAATATTCCAAACAAAGTTTAATAACTATCTGTAAACATATATAACACATTTTATATAATATATATAATATAATGTATCTTACGTATAACATAATATAATATAATACATATATAGATATACATGTATACATACACATGTATATTACGTATATTACATAATAATATAATATAATATAATATAATATAATAGATATACATGTATACACACATATGTATATTACATAATAATATAATATAATTATATCACTTTTCTAAATATTTAGAACTATAAAATTAGCCATCTTCTACGCCTATACCAAACTTACGACTCTTTCTACCCAAATTTATCACAAAATCCAATCCCACTACATTCTTACTACCTCCCTTCTCTCTTCAAGAAAGGCTGCTACTTTTGTCAAACATGTGTTCTCAAACAAAAAATTAAGTTTGAAAGAAATAAGAATAAAAAAGAAATTAGACTGATAAATAGTACCTCATTTTCCAAGAGAAGTAAAAACTTCTAAATTTAGCAAGTTTGCTAAGAATCAATACAACCTGCAAAATATAATTAAAATTTTGTTCAAACTTATATTGCATTAGTACAATATCATTCAAACAATAATTTCTAATTTAAATACATACCTTTGCTACTGAAATTTCTTCATGCTTGTAAATATCAAAATTGATCCAATTTCAAGAAGATGAATCTCCCATCTTTTACCTCGCCTTCAGCTTACGTGACTTGTGAGTTGTACATTACAAAAATTCACTCAACCTTTCCAAACTACACTCTATGCCTTACATTTATAGTAAGTTCTACATTACAAAAACTTCACGTGGCACAACCCATATAAAGACGTACAAAGAAATATCAATACATATCCAAAAGGGTGCCCCCAAGTGTAAAATTATCTCTAAACAAAAGTACAAAATAAACTAGAATATTAAAAACAATATAACAAATAAACTAAATAGATACACGAATAAACTCATTCAAAATTCTTATCACAATAAGCCGAATACATGATTTTTGATAGTTTAATCAATAACCACCAACACGAAGCATTACATTCAAGAAAGACCAATAAAAAAATTACAATATTCCAAACAAAGTTTAGAATTACACGACTCATACCATAAACCAATCCGTAAACATATGTAACATATTTTATATAATATATTATATAATATATAATATAATGTGTATCTATACATACATATGTATATTATATTACGTATATAATATAATATATAATATAATACATATAAATATAATAATATAATATATAATAATACATAATAATATAATATAATATAATATAATATAATTATATCACTTTTCTAAATATTTAGAACCTATAAAACTAGCCATCTTCTACGCTTATACCTACTTACGGATCTTTTTCTACCCAAATCTATAACAAAATCCAAATCCCACTACAATCCTTACTACCTCCCTTTTCTTTTCAAGAAAAGCTGCTACTTTTGTCAAACCCGTATTCTCTAATAAAAATTTAAGTTAAGACCAATAAATAGTACCTCGCATTCCAAGAAAAATAAAGACTTTTAAATTGAGCAAGCTTACAAAGAATCATTACAGCCTGTAAAATATTTTTAAAATCTCGTTCAAACTTAAATCACATTAATACAATATCATTCAAACATAGCAAACAACAATTTCTAATTTTAATAATACACTTGCTACATAAATTTCTTCATGCTTGCAAATACTAATATTGATCCAATTTCAAGAAGTTGAATCTCCTATCTTTTACCTCCATCTTCAACTTACATGGTTGTGAGTTGTAATAAAAAGTTTTTATTACAAGTTTTATGTGCTTTGGATGCAATTATATTAGCAACTTTCTGCATTTGCTCATGAATTGTTTAATTCATGTAATTGTATGTTTGTCTAAATCCTCTTTCTAGACTATATGTTTTATTTGTGTGTGCGTCTAGACTGTAAGTTTATTTTTATACTTGTCAAATAAAAGTTTTAATTAACATAATGGATGTTATACTTTCATACATATATGTTATGGCGGTTATACTTTTATACTTGCAATGGGAATAACTTTATGAATATTATATTTTTATGCTTATATGGTAACACATACTTATAATTTAATGTGTGTCGGCCTTTTAAATTTTGGTTGTACTACCTTGGGTTGGGTTGGGTTGGGTTGGGTTGGGTTTGGGGGGGGGGGGAGCTAGTGTTATTATATAAACTGTGTTGTATTTGATCAACTAAGAAAAGATATTGCTATTACATATTTTCCTTCCCTGTATTTTTTTGGCTACTTTGTTTAAATTTTATAACCGGTAGAAACATAAAATATAGGATTACAAAGGGCATAAACAAATAAGCCAAATAAGAGATTCATAATACATGTAGGCTATGTTTGTTTGCAAAGATTATAATCCTGAGATTATAATCCCATGGATTAATAATCCCAAGACTATTTATAATCCTGGGATTATAATTATAATTACAAAACTATTAAGCCATTTTATAATCCCTAAACTAATGAAGTCTAAATTTGAAAACAAACAAGACATTTGGGATTAATAGTCATATATCCCAAGTATAATCCTTGCAAACAAATATAGCCTTAACAAAAAAATTAAAAAATTGTTCATAATACTAAAGAATATTACAACAAAACAATAAGTTACTATTACGTGTTGATACCCGTACAATCTAGGTCCAAGTTACTATTTGTTATGTTGATTGATTTATCTCTAATTGTTGTATATCAACACAAATGTAATTTAACTGGTTATTAATTAAGGAATTACCATAAGAAAAGTCATAAACTCAATCGCAATGTCTATTTAACATAATATATACACGTGAACTGTTACATATATAAATACCCTAACATAATTGTACACGTGAACCGGTATACATATAAGTTTCAATCAAGGAATATAATTCAGCATGAAAAGTCATCTAACCAAAGATTTGAGGAGGAATACCCCGCATCAAGGGTGGCCCAATAACCTAGGTCCGGCCCATTCAACCTCAAACCCCAGATTAGCATGGTAAAATTACTGTAGTGACCCCCGTAAGTTACCACCTTGTGTATTATTCTATTCTATAAATGTTTACTGGTAGGAGAAAAATTAGGAAATTACCAAATAGATAGTGGGTTTCCAACAGAGGAATATTATATACGATAACGGTAGTATTCCCAAGTTGGGAACAATACACGAGTAGAGAAGTACTTGGGGATGGTAACTTTAAAGTAAGTTCAAGGTATATTAAAATTATCAAATACTAATTGTTAGTACATATTAATGGAATATGTCACCCGTGGGTAATTATTGATTAGGACTACCTAAAAGGTGTTACATGATAAATATGCTACAGAGATCCTCAAGAAGTCATATGGATTCCTGTTTTGAAAACAAAAAAGGTTACAGCTCATAGAGACTTAAATAAATCACTAACCTCAGCCAGCTCCAAATTCTGAAGAAATCTTGGGGCAAAAAACAAAGGGAATTATTTTTATATGTAGACATCCTGCATATTAAAATATGTAGTAAATATCACAACTTATTTGCAGAAAATAAGATATCTTACTTGGAACAAGACTATGAGCTTCAAAAGAGTTGCAACAAAATTATATATAGTCGTGAGAAGCATGAAAAGGTGGTTAATGGCTGATTTTCCCTCCCAATCCCAAGAATTTGATACATGAAATCAGAACTGATTCAATATGAGATGATGGTGAATCAAAATGAAGCATATAAACCCAAATGTAGTTAAAATGTGTAATGAAAGTGAACTTAATAGTTCCAATTACCAACATATTGGCATGATAACAAGAACCTGAACATGACAGAACCTCACGAAACTGAACCTTCTTACATTATATTATTAACTTTCTAATTTGAACTACCAAGCCACAAATTTTAATAGATGCAAAAGCTTTCGAAGACTGAAGAACCTCTCTCGGGGGGGGGGGGAGGGGAAAGAATTAAAAAACCTTTTTCATATAGCAAGGTAATATTTTAATTGTCAACAAAAAAAAGACTTTCTACCAGTAATCAACACACACATCCAATACTTTCTTATAAAGTATCGAACTGAAATGAAATCAGAAGTCAACAATTTCCCATACAAGAATCCAAAGTAAGAGGACAACATTTACTAAAAGAAATGATGCACACCCAAGGAACATAACAATAATGAGATTTTACTAACAGGAAAAATAAATAAAATCCTCATCAATGTTCTTATTATCATCACATTTAATAATTTCATTTTACTAAAATGAGTCGCTCCAAATTCTAGTAATTATATCTAAGGTTAGTTGAAACTCCATACAAAAGAATATATTACCTTTAGTTGATTCTCCGAGAGTACTCAGTATTTTGGTTCATAAGGGCTCTCTTGTTGAGGGTATAACGTGCAAGATAAACAGCCGAAGCAACACTCACTGTTTGGCAGGTTTCAGCAAGGAAATACACCAAAATTCCAATCTACAATAGCAAAAAAACAATACATATCAATTTGGGACTTTTAAAAAAAATTGTTTATTCAAGTTGAACCTTAAAAACTGAAAACCTCATATATAAAAAGAGATTATTTATGTGCGAACAGTTAAAACCTTTCAAGATTTCAAGAAAAAATGATGGAAAACTCAATTTCTCCATAAAATTGATGTAAGCATTTTCTGATATTGCATCAATATAAATTATTTAGTCAAATCACAACTGCCCAAATTTCTTAAGATTTAAACTCGCAATCAACATTTAAATTTCTAAAGCCAGTCCATTAGAATAGATGTAAAGTCATGTAATCATTAACTCGGCCATTATCCAATATTACAAAATTTTCATTCAACACGACTATATGAGAGAGATTTATAGATCAATACTTATTTAAGATTTGTAAAATGTATAGAAATATAGATGTATTTTAACAGTTGTAAATTAATCAACATAATTCATCCTACATTACAAAATCAAAAAGGCAGAAAAAACGATATAAGCAGCAGAAATAGAATGAATTCAAGAATAAGATATGGGCAATCAAAAACCGCAATAATTGTATATATGATGCAGAATTTGGATGACTCAAAAGACCAAAATAGTGCATTTAAAATCTGAACTCCGCAATAATTGTATATATGCTGCAGAATTTGGATGACTCAAAAGACTAAAATAGTGCATTTAAAATCTGAACACTACAATATGTAAAAAGAGAACTTATTCCTTTTTTAATAAAAAAACATTCAAAAATCAAAATTACCGAGAATTTCTCTTAGCTAATTTGTTGTACAAACACAAATATCAGAAACCTAAGTGACTTGGTTTTTTTCCTATAAAAATCAAAGCCTTTTAAGAACAACATTAACAACTTATGAAACACAAAGATAATAGTTGCCCAACTTTTAAACACTGAAGCATATGCTTACCCAGATAAATGGCATACAATGTCTATCAATTACCTTGAGATTCTTTTTCCCCTACCTGCTGCTTGTGCTTTTGCCACCAAATTGTGCACAAAAACTCATGAATGACACAATCTTCATCAATTCAGAAATACAAAGAAAGCCTAGAAGCACAAAAAATGATATAAGGTGCAGAAATAGAATGAATTCAAGAAAAAAGACGAGGACAATTATGTTTTCTTAGTGTACTGTTTGAGTTTCTCCTGCAACAGACATTGCCACTGCTGCTGCAATCTCAGATGGCCTGAATTCAAAGAAGTCAATCCCTGCATTAAATTTCCATAAAACAAAATATCAGTCCTTCTGCCAAACCCTATGCAAACACAAACATAAAAGAGAGAGAGAAAACTACCTTTTATTATGCCTAATATAAGTTGGGTTGATCTATAAATGAGAATGG
This sequence comes from Panax japonicus, assembly GCA_020205505.1. Taxonomy (NCBI): domain Eukaryota; kingdom Viridiplantae; phylum Streptophyta; class Magnoliopsida; order Apiales; family Araliaceae; genus Panax; species Panax japonicus. Next base: position 78,205,434 of record CM035094.1, read on the forward strand.
GGTAATTGCATGCATTCTCCACTTCAATGTGCTCAAAACAAGAAGCTCCATTCTCTGTATGGTTCTTGCCTCAAATACAAATTATGATTCACACACCTGTTCATTATGTAATCAAACTCATCAGGTCAATTAGAATCGAAAATAGTGTCAGATTTCATTCAGTTAGAAAATAATTTTACAAAACTATTGATCTACCTGCAAATCTAAGCATAGAGGCACTTCAGTCTCCTCCATTTTGGCTGCCAGAGATAAACAAGCTACAGCCAGCAATAAAGAGTCATTTAAAAATGAGCATATAACTATTACCTACAATTAACATTTTAACTAAATAAAATTGAATAACTTAGGCTTTGATTTAGGAGCTTACACAAGTCATGGGCAGAAAGGAATCTGTTCAAGTAGTTTACAGATAAACATGCACACAAGAGGTCCAAAACTGAAATGGTCATGAACCTGTTGTAAACCAAACAAGAAATTACATTGAGTAATTTTCAATAACTAGAAGAATCTAATTGTTTTTTGTTTGTTTTTTTTTCAACAAAGGGAAACTGAAATACAATTTCAGACAGCAAGGAGGGAGGAATATCAAATGTGAAGTAGAAACACATAAGGACAATTAACATATCAATAAAAACAAAAGATCCAACCAAAACTTATTTCATTTTAATGTGCGACTACGATCAAAAAAGGAATTCAAAATTAAAGAAAACCAAAACACAGTTCATCAAACACCAAAAACTACCCAAGAAAAGGTCCATCATAAACTGAAATTGCAGTCAGAATCCAGATTCACTTCAAATACATAATACCCAAGTTCAGCAAATGATTAAAACATTCAAAAAATGGAATCTAAATCCAAACATCAATCATCTAAAGTTCTAAACTCAAAGAAACACTATCCAAAAATAGGGGGAAAACCCATTAAAAAGACGACTGAATCTACCTTTCCCATCAACAGCCCAAATCCAAATCCCCATTCCTCAATCTCTTCAAGTCATCACCATCAGGAAAATGGTCAAACTCATTTGCCAGTATCAAAGATAAGCACTCATCGCTCTCCAATGGAATCCCACTCATTGACTCTTCTTCTTCACCCTTAAAGCTCTGCTTTTGATTACTACAATTTAGATACAGAGACTAGACTAAGGAAAAATACATAAACATACATATGCATATATATATATATATATATATATATATATATATATATATATATATATATCAGAAGAGAGATAAAGAGGTACATATATGCACAGCAGTGACAGGAAAGCAGAAGGGAGTAGCCATTCGTGAGCAAATGTTGAACCCTTAAAAGCGCTAGATCTACACTGCGAATCAAGATCTGTAGACACCAAACCCTGATATATATATATATATATATATATATATAAACATTACATGTATGTATATAGGATTAGTACAACATCATTTTTTTCCTTTTTAGAGAGAGATTCTGATAATGGTGTTTCCAAACAGAACAACATTAATAAATAAAAAAGTCAAGTAGACTCGGAAATAAAAGAGATAGTGAAACTCATACTCAAAGTGACAAACAAAACAAACAAAAACCCAATTAGACAAGACATCAAGGAAAAAACCCAATTAGACAAAAATCATATGTAAAGAAAACATCTATTCAATGTAAGCCACAAACAAATACAAATTATTAATAGCAATCATAAAAAAATCCACAAAACACACAGAGAAAATCAAGAATTAAACAGTACCATCAAAAATTAGACAAGAAATCATAGAAGAAACCCAAATTAAACTGTAAGGATACACAGAGTAAAAATTACTAAGATAATCGAAAAGCCCTATTCTTCTTCTGGGTAATAAAGTGACCATTCTGAAGAAAAACAATTAAACCTAAATTAGACAAGAAACACATAGAAGAAACCCAAATACAATATAACAAATACACTAAATAGATACACAAAAAAACTCATTCAAAATTCATATCACAAGAAGCCTAATACATGATTTTTGATAGTTTAATCAATAACCACCAACATGAAGCATCACATTCAAGCAAGACCAATAAAAAAATTACAATATTCCAAACAAAGTTTAGAATTACACGACTCATATCATAAACCAATTCGTAAACATATGTAACATATTTTATATAATATATATTTATATAATATATAAAATAATGTGTATCTATACATACATATGTATATTATATTATGTATATAATATAATATATAATATAATACATATAAATATAATATAATATAATATAATACATAAATATATAATATAATATAATTATATCACTTTCCTAAATATTTAGAACCAATAAAATTAGCCATCTTCTACGCCTATATCTACTTGCAGCTCTTTTTCTACCCAAATCTATCACAAAATCCAAATCCCACTACATTCCTTACTACCTCCCTTTTCTCTTCAAGAAAAACCGCTACTTTTGTCAAACTTGTAATCTCAAATAAAAATTTAAGTTAGAAAGAAAATATACCGATAAATAGTACCTCGCGTTTCAAGAAAAGTAAAGACTTCTAAATTGAGCAAGCTTACAGATAATCAATACAACCTGCAAAATATTTTTAAAATCTCGTTCAAACTTAAATCACATTAATACAATATCATTCAAACATAGCAAACAACAATTACTAATTTTAATAATACACTTCTACAGAAATTTCTTCATGCTTGCAAATACTAATATTGATCCAATTTCAAGAAGTTGAATCTCCTATCTTTTACCTTCCATCTTCAACTTACATGGTTGTGAGTTGTAATAAAAAGTTTTTATTACAAGTTTTATGCTTTGGATGCAATTATATTAGCAACTTTCTGCATTTTCTCATGAATTGTTTAATTCATGTAATTGTATGTTTGTCTAAATCCTCTTTCTAGACCATATGTTTATTTGTGTGTGCGTCTAGACTGTATGTTTATTTTTATACTTATCAAATAAAAGTTTTAATTAACATAATGGATGTTATACTTTCATACATATATGTTATGGTGGTTATACTTTTATACTTACAATGAGAATAACTTTATGAATGTTATATTTTTATGCTTATATGGTAACACACTTATAATTTAATGTGTCAGCCTTTTAAATTTTGGTTGTACTACCTTGGGTGGGGTGGGGTGGGGTGGGGTGGGGTGGGGTGGGGTGGAGTGGGGTGGGGTGGGGGGGCTAGTGTTATTATATAAACTGTGTTGTATTTGATCAACTAAGAAAAGATATTGCTATTACATATTTTCCTTCCCTATATTTTTTGGCTACTTTGTTTAAATTTTATAACCGATAGAAACAGAAAATATATAGGATTACAAAGGGCATACACAAATAAGCCAAATAGGAGATTCATAATACATTTATGCTATGTTTGTTAGCAATTATTATAATCCCATGGATTTATAATCCCAAGACTATTTATAATCCCGGGATTATAATTATAATTACAAGACTATTAAGCCATTTTATAATCCCTAATTTAATGAAGTCTAAATTTGAAAACAAACAAGACATTTGGGATTAATAGTCATATATCACAAGTATAATCCTTGTAAACAAATATAGCCTTAACAAAAAAATTAAAAAATTGTTCATAATACTAAAGAATATTACAACAAAACAATAAGTTCTATTACGTGTTGATACCCGTGTTGATACCCGTACAATCTAGGTCCAAGTTACTATTTGTTATGTTGATTGATTTACCTCTAATTGTTGTATATCAACACAAATGTAATTTAACTGGTTATTAATTAAGGAATTACCATAAGAAAAGTCATAAACTCAATCGCAATGTCTACTTAACATAATATGTACACGTGAACTGTTACATATATAAATACCCTAACATAATCTGTACACGTGAACTAGTATATATACAAGTCTCAATCAAGTAAAATAATTCAGCATGAAAAGTCATCTAACCAAAGATTTGAGGAATACCCTGCATCAAGGGTGGCCGAATAACCTAGGTCCGGCCCATTCAACCTCAAACCCCAGATTAGCATGCTAAAATTATTGTAGTGACCCCCGTAAAGTTACCACCTTGCGTATTATTCTATTCTATAAATGTTTACTGGTAGGAGATAAATTCGGAAATTACCAAATAGATAGTGGGTTTCCAACGGAGGAATATTATATACTATAACGGTAGTATTCCCAAGTTGGGAACAATACACGAGTAGAGAAGTACTTGGGGCTGGTAACTTTAAAGTAAGTTCAAGGTATATTACAATTACCAAATACTAATTGTTAGTACATATTAATGGAATGTCACCCGTGGGTAATTATTGATTAGGACTACCTAAAAGGTGTTACATGATAAATATGCTATAGAGATCCTCAAGAAGTCAAATGGATTCCTGTTTTGAAAACAAAAAAGGTTACAGCTCATAGAGACTTAAATAAATCACTAACCTCAGCCAGCTCCAAATTCTGAAGAAATCTTGGGGTAAAAAACAAATGGAATTGTTTTTATATGTAGACATCCTGCATATTAAAATATGTAATAAATATCACAACTTATTTGCAGAAAATAAGATATCTTACTTGGAAGAAGACTATGAGCTTCAAAAGAGTTGCAACAAAATTATATATAGTCGTGAGAAGCATGAAAAGGTGGTTAATGGCTGATTTTCCCTCCCAATCCCGAGAATTTGATACATGAAATCAGAACTGATTCAATATGAGATGGTGAATCAAAATGAAGCATATAAACCCAAATGTAGTTAAAATGTGTAATGAAAGTGAACTTAATAGTTCCAATTACCAACATATTGGCATGATAACAAGAACCTGAACATGACAGAACCTCATGAAACTGAAACTTCTTACATTATATTATTAACTTTCTAATTTGAACTACCAAGCCTCAAATTTCAATGGATGCAAAAGCTTTCGAAGACTGAAGAACCTCTCTCGGGGGGGGGGGGGGGGGAGGGGGAAGAAGAAAAAAAACTTTTTCATATAGCAAGGTAATATTATAATTGTCAACAAAAAAAGACTTTCTACAAGTAATCAACACAAACATCCAATACTTTCTTATAAAGTATCGAACTGAAATGAAATCAGAAGTCAACAATTTCCCATACAATAATCCAAAGTAAGAGGACAACATTTACTAAAAGAAATGATGCACACCCAAGGAACATAACAATAATGAGATTTTACTAACAGGAAAAATAAATAAATCCTCATCAATTTTCTTATTATCATCACATTTAATAATTTCATTTTACTAAAATGAGTCGCTCTAAATTCTAGTAATTATATAGATGTATTCTAACAGTTGTAAATTAATCAACATAATCCCTCCTACATTACAAAATCAAAATGGCAGAAAAAACGATATAAGCTGCAGAAATAGAATGAATTGAAGAATAAGATATGGGCAATCATAAACCGCAATAATTGTATATATGATGCAGAATTTGGATGACTCAAAAGACCAAAATAGTGCATTTAAAATCTGAACTCCGCAATAATTGTATATAGGCTGCAGAATTTGGATGACTCAAAAGACCAAAATAGTGCATTTAAAATCTGAACACTGCAATATGTAAAAGGAGAACTTATTCCTTTTTTAATAAAAAACATTCAAAAATCAAAATTACCGAGAATTTCTCTTATAGCTCATTTGTTGTACAAACACAAATATCAGAAACCTAAGTGACTTGGTTTTTTTCCTACAAAAATCAAAGCCTTTTTAAGAACAACATTACCAACTTATGAAACACAAAGATAATAGTTGCCCAACTTTTAAACACGGAAGCATATGCTTACCCAGATAAATGGCATACAATGTCTATCAATTACCTTGAGATTCTTTTTCCCCTACCTGCTGCTTGTGCTTTTGCCACCAAATTGTGCACAAAAACTCATGAATGACACAATCTTCATCAATTCAGAAATACAAAGAAAGCCTAGAAGCACAAAAAATGATATAAGGTGCAGAAATAGAATGAATTCAAGAAAAAAGACGAGGACAATTATGTTTTCTTAGTGTACTGTTTGAGTTTCTCCTGCAACAGACATTGCCACTGCTGCTGCAATCTCAGATGGCCTAAATTCAAAGAAGTCAATCCCTGCATTAAATTTCCATAAAACAAAATATCAGTCCTGCCAAACCCTATGCAAACACAAACATAAAAAAAAGAGAGAAAACTACCTTTTATTATGCCTAATATAAGTTGGGTTGATCTAAAGATTGACAATCTTGATGAGATTTGATCACCATTTATCTTTGCGAGGAAACAATCTATAAATGAGAATGGGGTAATTGCTTGCATTCTCCACTTCAATGTGCTCAAAACAAGAAGCTCCATTCTCTGTATGGTTCTTGCCTCAAATACAAATTATGATTCACACACCTGTTAATTATGTAATCAAACTCATCAGGACAATTAGACTCGAAAATAGTGAGATTTCATTCAGTTAGAATTTTTTTTTACAAAACTATTGATCTACCTGCAAATCTAAGCATAGAGGCACTTCAGTCTCCTCCGTTTTGGCTGCCAGAGATAAACAAGCTACAGCCAGCAATAAAGAGTCATTTAAAAATGAGTATATAACTATTACCTACAATTAACATTTTAACTAAATAAAATTGAATAACTTAGGCTTTGATTTAGGAGCTTACACAAAGTCATAGGCAGAAAGGAATCTGTTCAAGTAGTTTACAGACAAACATGCACACAGGAGGTTCAAAACTGAAATGGTCATGAACCTGTTGTAAACCAAACAAGAAATTGCATTGAGTAATTTTCAATAACTAGAAGAATCTAATTGTTTTCTGTTTGATTGTTTTTCAACAAAGAAGGGAAACTGAGATACAATTTCAGACAGCAAGAGGGAGGGAGAAATATCAAATGTGAAGTAGAAACATATAAGGACAATTAACATATCAGTAAAAACAAAAGATCCAACCAAAACTTATTTCATTTTAATGTGCGACTGCAATAAAAAAAGGAATCCAAAATTAAAGAAAACCAAAACACAGTTCATCAAACACCAAAAACTACCCAAGAAAAGGTCTATCATAAACTGAAATTGCAGTCAGAATCCAAATTCACTTCAAATACATAATACCCAAGTTCATCAAATGATTAAAACATTCAAAAAAAGGAATCTAAATCCAAACATCAGTCATCTAAAGTTCTAAACTCAAAGAAACACTATCCAAAAATAGGGGGAAAGCTCTACAATGGAATCCCACTCATTGACTCTTCTTCTTCTCCCTTAAAGCTCTGCTTTTGATTACTACAATTTAGATACAGAGACTAGACTAAGGAAAAATACATACACATACATATGCATATATATATATATATGGGCAATGATTCATAGCATCTATATGCTATGAAATAAAAAGTGGCATATAACATCTATACCATCCGTCTTAATTAATGAAGGGTTGTGATAAGATTGATAGAAAACCCGTCCGCTAGACTTACTAGCGGACGTATCAAGTAATTTTTCCAGACGCTTTTGCCCCCCTCCTCTTCCCCACTTACTTGGCCAAGACAAATCGACAGTAAGTACCCAATCCGTTAGTCATACTAGCGGACAGACTAGCGGACAGGCAAATTAACTCAAAAGGGAAGGGAAAGGTAACAAAGGTACCGTGTTCTGCGAATTGGCCGAAAGGAAAGGTAACAAAGGTACCGTCTTCTACAAATTGGGCGAACCGGAAGAACCATAGAAGCAAGTATCTGCGAATCGAAAAGGTAACAAAGGTGTTCTGCGAATTGGGCGAAGGGAAAGGTAACAAAGGTACTGTGTTCTGCAAATTGAGCGAACCGGAAGAACCTAGAAGCAAGTATCTACAAATCGAAAAGGTAACAAAGGTATATATATACAGTGCCAAAATTCGTCCCTAGTATGTCTAGCGGATTGGGCGGAACGCAATAACCCTAGAAGCAATCAACTGCAATTCGGCAAGAAGTTATCGAAATTAAACCTTGTTCTTCCAAATTCGCAGAACATGCAGGTATGTCTACAGTGCAATATCCAAAATTTGAATTTAAACATGCCATGCATTTTTTTTTCTACAGATCAATTGTTTTTTATATATATATTTTCTTGGAAGTTTCAAAGTTATATAATCTTGAAACCTAGATTTGAGGGAAAAATTGCATTTTTTTGGTTCACATTTAGCTATGTTATAGTCATGAGATACATAATGTTTTTTATTTTGAAACAATATCAAATATAGCTCTGTTATTTTTAAGCTATTGAATATGATCAAATAAAAATGTTGGACTGATTATGCTAAATTACTACAATTTGCTAATATTTAGTTCCATAGATGTTAATAATATGGTGCTTTTTTTTCATTCTCATTTTATCAATGCTACTTGTCTCGTTGAAAATTTTGTATTTTAGATCAGTTTAATGCATTTAGTTTTCTTTGGTTTTCATGCCGAGGTGCGAGTTATACTCCCTCCGTCCTAAAAAATTATTCTATTATTAAGGCTTGCATACCACATACATAGTTTATTTTAATAATAAGTTTGAGTGTAAAGCTTAATATTGAAAAATATCATCTAAAAAAGAAAACTCTTTTCTTAGGACGCTGGAGTGATCAATTGCTATGTACGCTGGGAGTGCCTCAAGTGTTCTATGCTATTTTGAATTTGTTTGACCAACTGTACTCATGCTTCATGGATTATATTGGTTCTCCTTATCAGCAGCCATCTCTGGCAATCTTGAGTCTAGATCAATTTTATTTTACATGATATGGCGTTGAGTTTTGATGTTTAACCTCCAGATATGTCTTGTAATGATTTCAAAAACAGAACTTTTTCTTCAAAATTCCAATTTAAATTTAATTGCTAATTAAATGAATGGTACCTTCTAACTATAAGATTTTTTCATGAATGGTTTCTCCTATGTTTTCATTCCTCTCTCCAAGAATAAGCATGTTCCTGCAAATATACTATTGCATTTACAATCTGTAAATGCATTGAACTTTACAATAAGTTACCTTTGCATTGCATAAGCCTTGCGATTTTTGATCTCGATATGGACCCAGCTGTTATTAGTTGAGCTCTAGCTAGGTGATGAATTACTGTTGGGTGTAATATTGGATAAACTACATCATACTCTTCTACATGTTTAGTTAACAGGAACTGTGTTTTGACCCTGATATTGGTGGAGAACCAATGAATTTTTATGATGTTTTCCTTCACAATCAAGCTCTTGAAGGCATGACATTATCCATGGTAAGTTGATTTTTTTAGTTTTCTTTACACTAATTTTTTTTGTAGCTTGACCCAGTAACTGACTGCAAGATGTAAAAGATGGAAAAGGAGAGTAATTTTTTCTATTGGTCTGTTAGCTGAAGACACAATGAAACACCTCAAATGAACATTTTTCTGTGCTTTCATTTCTTCAGTAGTGACATGCCTTTATGCGTTGTCCATCTTGTATGTTGGTTTGTCCAAAATGGAAGAGGGGCAAATAATGGATGGAGGAATAATATGTCACAATTATAATGTTACTGTTGTTGACGAAAAAATAGATGGAAAAAATAGGAAAAAGAAAAAAAATGTCACTCATGGAGTCATGGTTCAATTATGGTTTACCAGAGGGTTAAAAAGGTAACTAAACCTACTCTAACATTGTTTCAACACAGCAGTTGTATAAATGTTAAACCTGGTCTCTGTCACTTTCGCATGTGTTGCCTAATTGTGGGTATCTAAGTGAATGGACTACATGCCTTGGTCTAAAGTCGGATTAGTCGTGTATATTACTTAAGGATTTTGTGCAAGTGTCAAACTTAGAAGCTGTGTGTCCCTGTATGTGTAATTCCAATGTCGTAAAAGCTAAAAGCTATAGCTAGAATTCAATAACTTCTGAATCTACTTGCTTTTGACTCGGCTATATTTTTGCATTAGATGTAGTTGAAAATGGCCTTATAAAGGAGCGAGGTAATCTGTCTGACTCCTTATGATTAGGAAATCAGTAGAACATGATTAAAATGGACTAAGGTAGTTAAGAAGAACTATAATTGTCTAGACAGGATACTGGTGGGAATTGGATTTATTTGATTTGGATAATTTGGAATTGTATGTATTTTATTTGGAAGAATTTGGAATTTGATGTATTTGATTTGATCTCTTTTTAAAGTACTTGACATATTTGATTTCATAGAATTTGGAATTTTTCATTATTGATTTGCTAGAATTTGGAATTTGATATATTTGATTTGCTAAAATTTGGAATTTGATATATCTTGTTTTGATTTGGATTTCAAATATGATTTGGAAAGATTTGTCAATTTTGATGTATTGGGGATGTGATAACCCTACTAACTGTTGATGTAATGGGTATTGCACGAATTTAATTTACATGGATAATGTTGGTGTGTATTGAAGGAATTTAATTGAATTGACATGTTGCTGTGTATTGAAGAAATTTAGGTACAATTGATGTTGCTATGTACTGTAAATTGCAGTGTTGTAATTGAATTGATGTTGTTATGCACTGTAAATTGCACATGGGGGCAAAATTGGCTAAACTTTGTAATAGCTGTACAATGTTTGTAATTGAATTGATGTAGGTATGTACTTGTACTGGCACTGGGTTAACCACAGATATCTGATATCTGTGACAGGAATTAGTGTACTGACTATATTGTGACCGTCCGCTAGTATGTCTAGCGGATGGCTTTGTAATAGCTGTACACTGTTTCACACATGGGGGCAAAATTGGCTTAACATTTCACATCTACGTCCGCTAGTAAGACTAGCGGACAGCGTTAACCCAAAACAAATCTCATCCCTTCATTAATTACACGGATGGTTAAGATGTTATATGCCACTTTTTTGATCCATAGCAAATAGATGCTATGGATCATTCCCCTATATATATATATATATATATATATATATATATCAGAAGAGAGATAAAGAGGTACATATAAGCACAGCAGTGACAGGAAAGCAAAAGGGAGTAGCCATTCGTGAGCAAATGTTGAACCCCTAAAGCACTAGATCTGCACTGCGAATCAAGATCTGTAGACACCAAACCCTGATATATATATATATAAACATTACATGTATGTATATAGGATTAGTACAACATCATTTTTTTCCTTTTTAGAAAGAGAGATTCTGATAATGGTGTTTCCAAACAGAACAACATTAATAAATAAAAAAGTCAAGTAGACTCGGAAAGAAAAGAGATAGTGAAACTCATACTCTCAAAGTGACAGACAAAACAAACAAAAACCCAATTAGACAAGACATCAAGGAAAAAACTCAATTAGACAGAAATCATATGTAAAGAAAACATCTATTCAATGTAAGCCACAAACAATACAAATTATTAATAGCAATCATAAAAAAATCCACAAAACACACAGAGAAAATCAAGAATTAAACAGTACCATCAAAAATTAGACAAGAAATCATAGAAGAAACCCAAATGAAACTGTAAGGATACACAGTAAAAATTATTAAGATAATCGAAAACCCTATTCTTCTTTTGGGTAATAAAGTGACCATTCTGAAGAAAAACAATTAAACCTAAATTAGACAAGAAACACATAGAAGAAACCCAAATTGACAAGAAATCGTGGAAGAAACACAATCAAACCCAAATTATACAGTACGAATAAAGTAGAAATTACTCAAATAATCGAAAAACCTTTTTATTCTTTTGGGTAATTCAGTGAAGATTCTGAAGAACCAAATTAAACCCAAATTAGACAAGAAACACAAAGAAGAAACTCAAATTGACAAGAAATCGTGGAAGAAACCCAATTAAACCCAAATTAAACAGTACCATCAACTGAAAGTAGAAATTACTCACAAAAAAAGACAATACCTCTTCTTCCTTTGGGTAATTAATTCTGGAAGAACCCCAATTAAACACCACCTCTAATACAGTAATTTAGTGCCGATTCCTTCTTCTTCCTCTTCTTCTTGGTGATTAATTATGGCCAAAAACATCTCGAATACTGTAATTCAGTGATCGATTCTGGTTTCTAACCCGGTCGCACTCTCTCTCTCTACACTTTCTCTCTCTAAATATTTCTTCTACCTTCAACTCAACTGTGTTCTCTCTACTCCCCGTATATTTCAATTTCTTGAATATAATATAACTGAGACTGCCCCAATATTAACGGTCAAATTAATTAATCAAAATTTGAATGCCCGGCGTTGGATCAACGCTAATCTAACAGTTTACGACAAAGAGTGCTTCCCACTCGTTCGTGTCTCATTGAACTTTGATCCTAATAATTAATTTATAATATTCTAAATTTTAAATTTGTAACATAAAATATATATTAACTTAATAGTTTTAAAATTAACTTAAAATGTCTTCAAAATTAAAATTGATTTAATTTTAGTTAATAAAATATTAATAATTTTAATACTTATTATTTTGTAATTATTAAAATTTCTTACTAATTTTGAATTTGAATATATTTTAAATTTGATTTTTAAATGTCAATAATAATTTTTACAATTTGAATTGAAGAAAATATAATGATAGTAAAAAGAAATTTTCTGTCCACTTTCACACAATTGTACATTTTCAAAAAGTTCAATTTTTTAAAATAATTAAAAAATTATAAATCAACTATCAACTATATAATTAAAATTACAAAAGGGCCTATACAGAAAGGAACATTTTCCCATCTTCGCTACATTCGTCTCCCATCGGGGGAGACACCAACTTCTTTCAGAGATGTTAGTAGCCCTTGTTTCTAAAAAAAAAGAACAAGAGAACTCGAACTCGAAATTGTCGTTAATGACCGTTGAACCATATATCGCCTTCTGTCACCTGCTCAACTGATGGAAGGTTTGTACCGGAATTCTCATCGCATTGTAGTGGTTATCTTCGATATATTGGCGGTGTAATAAAAGACAAGACGACAACGGTTGCCTCAAGAAGCTAGGTATACAGAGGGCAGCATATGCGCTAATCTTGGGGTAAGTTGACCTACCTGTTTCCTCCATGGTAGACATGGGGCGTGAAGATTCCTTAGGAACTCCACAGCTATACCTAAACTTGACGGTGGCTCCATACGGTATGATTTTGGTTTGTAGTGTTTCGAAGCCTCAGTATTTTTTGCATTAGAGATGTAATATATACAGTATGATATATGATTACTATTCACTCTGGGAGCTGCCCGACACGAGTCTTTCCCACCGCCTAAAGCAGAAAGAAAGACGTAATTCAGATGAAATAGCTCCCTAGAGGGAGAAACTGGTCCTCCCTGAGGGAAGAAAAGTGTAGCGAAGGAGGGAATATCGTTAAGCAGTTACGTGCGCGCGGAAGCCAAAAATGTGCCCCTCGTTGATTGCACGGGTAATCAACCACTCTCTCCCCGACCTCTTTAAAACAAAAAATACTGAGGCTTTGAAGGACTACAACCCAAAATCATACCGTATGGAGCCACCGTCAAGTTTAGGTATTGCTGTGGAGTTCCTAAGGAATCTTCACGCCCCATGTCTACCATGGAGGAAACAGGTAGGTCGGCTGTAACACCCCCTTCCCGAATAGGAAAGGGAGGTTGTGACGCCCCCAAAATTAGGTATACATCACCCATCTTGGGTCGTCAGATACATGGTACAGAATTCAAATATAATATACTAATACAACTGTTGTGTACAATACGACAAAATATAACTGTGAGTTTGAATACAATTATTGTCTACTAGAGATTATATAAACTCAAATGGAGTCCTCATTACAATTGTTAATACACTATTTCACATAATAATGAGGACTACTAATACTATCATCTGGTCCATCACTCCGTTCCCCGACTCGTCCCAGCTATATTCTCATTTCCTGAAGAGAACAGTGAAAGAAAGGGCAAGCTCAACTAGCCCAGTAAGAAATATTATGTGACGCCCCCAAAATTAGGTATACGTCACCCATCTTGGGTCGCCACTTACATGGTACAAAATTCAAATACAACTTAATAATACAACTATCGTGTACAATACGACAAAACATAAACTGTGAGTTTGAATACAAATATTGTATACTAGAGATTATACAAACTCAAAAGGAGTCCTTATTACAATTATTATTATTACACTATTTCACAGAATAGTGAGGACTACTAATGCTATCATCTGGTCCGTCACTCCGTTCCCCGACTAGTCTCTGCTATGTTCTCATTTCCTGAAGAGAACAATAAAAGTAAAAGGGTGAGCTCAACTAGCCCAGTAGGAAATATTATGACTAAGATAATACAGAATATATTATCGTCATCCTTCAACAGTGTTAAACTGATACAATATAACAACCATCAAGTTTAACTGCAGCGGAACAAGCAATCCATTAAAAGAGTCAAGTAGAGAATAAAATCAACTATCTTTTATGATTTAAAAGGTTTTTCATCACTTTTATCACTGGGACCCAGCTTAATAAATAATCCACATCATCAAATCACCCCTGCACTACGGCCAAGGATATTCTTTAGTATCATGACCACGATTATCCAAGCACTACGGGCCAAGAATATTTGTGTATTTATTAATGGTCATGATCATGCCAACAACTGTCCATCAATGTACTACGGGCCAATGAGGACTTTTACCACATCATTTGTAACATTACGGTCATGATTACACCAAATAATCCCTGGTCATAATCATACCAAGTCCATCTATGCACTATAGGCCACAGATGACTTTCAACAAAATATAAACATGAGGATGATGACAATGATATAAGAATTCAATAAAACAAGTTCAAGAATTATTTTATCCAGGAACTAATAATGTCCAAATTGTCAACATGATACTACTTTGTAGAGTAAAATTTAAGAATGCTTAGAAGAATATTTCTACGAAAAGATACTGGATGAAGCGCAAATATCAAGGATATTCCACTAATTTCATGGAGTATAGAAGTCAAAACTTTAACCAACTGAGTATAATAAGGAATTGAATAACAAAAGAAATCACCAGGCATGCGATAGACCGCACAGGCAGGTTATTCCAACAGAATAATAAATAACGGAATCAGGTCCGGCGTAAAATGCACAGACATGATGTTCCAACATAATGATAAAGAATGGAACAACAGAAGAATTTCACCAAGTATAGGGTAGCCCACGTATACAGGTTATTCCAACAGAATAATAAGAAATGGAATAACAGAAGTTCTCTTCATAGATAAGAAAGAAATAATACTCCCTACCTTGAAAAAACTGGATACTGAAATAGTGAGTAGCAGATTTCTCTTCTTCTTTCTCTCTATAATTTCTCTCTATAATAATCGCTCTAAAGCTTTTGTGAATTGGTGAGAAATGAAGGAAGAATGAGCTTCTATTTATAGGAAAATATAGTTTCGATAATTACACGTTTTGCAGCTCGAAAATTACAGTACAATACCTCTAACTTTTCTTTCATTTTTAATTTAGTCCTGCAAGTATTATCAATCTTGCACCAACTCCCCTAATAGTAAATAATGTGAATCAATAGTTCAATCATGTGAATCAATAGTATAATCATGTGAAAAATATAAATTATAGTATAGTACCTCCATCTATACCTCAATTTTTAACTTAGTCATGCAAGTATTATCAATTTTGCACCAACTCCCCTAATATAAATAATGTGATTCAATAGTACACATATGTGAACAAATAGTTATATAAGTATGTGAATTAGTAGCAATTAATTGCTCATTTATCCGATAAATTACCCGATTTATCAATATAACCCCTAGACATCAATTATCATCGAAATAAATATCGATTTTCACTAACGCAAACAATTCCAACATAATGAAACTATTTTTATCAAAAATATAAATTTTAAAATTTTGAAGTTTGAGTTTTTCCCGAAAAAGTCAACTGTTGACTTTTTGACCAAATAGTGAATCTCGGAAAATTTTGTGTTTATAGATTATTTTTACTAATTTCGTCGTTCCGGACTCAAATATCACATCCGCGTCTCCAAATTCAAGTCCGAACAACATTCATCATTAATATTATAACTCACAATATTTATCAACCAGGTCATTCCCAGGAAAAAGGGGGCTTTCCAATAAGGATTTCTCCCTATTGGCGCGCAATTAGGTGATCAAACCTCTTCTTGACAGAACTTCTAGACATTGTAAATATTGCAGTTTATAATATGAATAACTTTGTCGTCTCAAGTATTAATTTAATAAAAAAAACATTTTATATAGATGATACTGACCATAATTGAATCCATAATATGATAGATATGATGCAATAATTACTGTAGCAATAATTGAGTATAACTGAGTGACTTCTCACGTAAGCATCAATAATCAATACCATATGCTACTATGCAACCACGCGTATTACTGTACTTTTAACACCGGGTGTTTCAACAGTTAACGGTAAAAATTTCGTCGTTATTTTCATAAAGTATTTTTGTCGTTTTCTCAATCCGACAATAATTCCGTTGTGGGGGTCCACCAATGATTGTGTCATTGTACGAATATTCTCTGTTAAAACGAATATTCCCCGACCAATCGAATATTATATAACAACTTGCGTACTTTGCAAAATTTATAAATATTACCCACAACTATAACATTATATCAAATCCACACCATAATATTCAAAAATATATTTCGAGAAAATTTAATCTTTATTCAAAAAGTTGGGGTCTTACAACCTCCCCTTCTTATAAAATTTTGTCCTCAAAATTAGGGTTCATACCTGGTATATCGAAGATGTGAGGATACCTTGATTTCATTTCAGATTCTAATTCCCAAGTCATTTCCTCAACATCGTGGTTTCTCCACAAAACTTTGACTTGAGGTATAACCTTGGAGCGTAGAATATGTTCCTTCTTATCCAAGATTTTAACAGGAACCTCTTCATACGTTAAATCTTCCTCTATTTCGTCCGGTTCTAACTAAATAATGTGGTTCGGGTCTTTCACATATTTACATAACATGGATATGTGAAAAAACGTTATGAACACGAGACATACTTGGCGGTAACGCAAGTCTATAGGCTACAGTTCCTACTCGATCGAGGATTAAAAATGGGCCAATGAATCGAGGATTGAGCTTTCCTCTCTTTCCAAATCTTGTAACTCCTTTCCATGGAGCAACACGTAACAACACATGATCTCCAATATCGAATTCTACGTCCTTTCGATGAAGATCAGCATAACTCTTTTGTCGATCTTGTGAGGTTTTTGTACGTTGTCGGATCATTTGAATCTTTTTCGTAGTCATACATACCAACTCTGGTCCCAACAACGTTGCTTCACCCACCTCATCCCAGCATACTGGAGAACGACACTTTCTTCCATACAACGCCTCGAATGGAGCCATGCCAATACTTGTTTGATAACTATTGTTGTAGGAAAACTCCACCAATGGTAAGAACTTGTCCCAACTTCCATTGAAGTCAAGGACACAGAGTCTTAATAGATCTTCAAGACTTTGAATCGTCCTCTCCGACTGCCCGTCCGTCTGAGGATGATATGCCGAGCTAAATCGTAAATCCGTGCCCATAGCTTTTTGCAAACTAACCCAAAATCTTGAAGTGAATCGTGGATCTCGATCAGAAACTATGGATACTGGCATACCATGAAATCTTACAACCTCGTTTATGTACATACGAGCAAGACGTTCAAGTGTATAAGTTTCTCGTATCGGTAAGAAATGAGCAGACTTGGTCAATCTATCAACAATGACCCAAATCGCATCTATGCCTTGAGAAACTTTGGGAAGACCGGTAACGAAATCCATGGTAATGTGCTCCCATTTCCATTCTAGAATTTCAAGTGGTTGCAATGGACCTTTTGGTACTTAATGCTCCGCCTTGACTCGTTGACAAGTTAAACACCTTGAGATAAACTTTTCTATCTCTCTCTTCATATTGTACCACCAAAATGTATGTCGAAGATCACGATACATTTTGGTACTCCCAGGATGGATTGCAAACGGTGTGTTATGCGCCTCCATCATGATTTTATACATTAAATCAGGGTCGTTAGGAATACAAAGTCTGGAGTTGACTTGAAGTATTCCTTCCTCATCGATTCTTGCTTCCGGCATAGCACCTTCTTGCACTTTCTTCTTCATACGCATTAGCTCCAGGTCTGTAGCTTGAGCAGCTTTAACTTTATCGATTAAAGTCGGTTCTACTCGTATATTCGCCATCATCATATGGGTCCCTGGAGTCTTTAACTCTATCTCCATCCTTTGCAAGTCACACAAAATGGGCTTTTGTGTTGTGAATATTGCACTCGTACCCGCATATGATCTTCTACTCAATGCGTCAGCTACCACGTTCGCTTTTCCAAATGGTATTGGATGGTATGATCATAATCTTTCAACAGTTCAAGCCAACGTCATTGTCGCATGTTGAGTTCTTTTTTAGTGAAGAAATATTTGAGGCTTTTATGATCCGTAAAGATCTTCACTTTCTCTCCATACAAGTAGTGCCTCCAAATTTTAAGTATGAAGACAACAGCTGCCAACTCTAGATCATGAGTAGGATAATTCCTCTCATATTCTTTGAGTTGTCTTGAGGCATAGGCTATGACTTTCCCATGTTGTATGAGAACACATCCTAACCCTTTGCCAGAAGCATCACTGTAGATGACAAATCCCTCAGAACCAGATGGTATTATCAGAACATGTGCTGAAATGAGTCTCCTTTTGAGTTATTGAAAACTCTTCTCACATTCTTCGCTCCAACCGAACTTTGTATCTTTCCGAGTCAGCTGAGTTAATGGAGTAGCGATTCGAGAAAATCCTTCCACGAATCTCCGATAATAACCAGCTAAACAGAGAAAGCTACGTACTTCGGTCACTGATTTGGGTTGCTCCCAGCTTTGAATAGCTTCAATCTTTGTCGGGTCAACGGATATTCCATGACTTGATACTACGTGCCCAAGGAATGCTACTTCCTCAAGCCAGAACTCGCATTTCTTTTACTTGGCATAAAACTTATATTCACGAAGCTTTTGGAGTATCAGTCTCAAGTGTTGCTCATGATCTTCACGGCTTTTGGAATAAATAAGGATGTCATCAATAAAGACTACCACAAAGTGATCCAAATATTCCTTGAATACTCGGTTCATCATATCTATGAAGGCAGCAGGAGCATTAGTCAATCCAAAAGACATGACTAAGAATTCATAATGCCCGTACCGAGTTTTAAAGGTAGTCTTTGGAATATCCTTAGTTTTAACCTTCAGATGATGATATCTAGAACGAAGATCGATCTTTAAAAAAAATTGTGCTCCTTGTAACTGATCAAACAGGTCATCAATACGTGGCAATGGGTACCTATTTTTGATGGTGACATGATTCTACTCCCGATAATCAATACAAAGTAGCATACTCTCATCTTTATTCTTCACGAATAGAACAGGAGCACCCCAAGGAGACGTACTAGGACGAATGAAACCAATGTCTAACAATTCCTGAAATTGGGTCTTTAACTCCTGAAGTTCAATAGGAGCCATTCGATATGGGGCTTTGGAAATGGGTTTTGTACCGGGTTCAAGGTTGATACAAAATTCAACTTCACGCTCTAGGGGTAGGCCAGGAAATTTTTCAGGGAATACGTCAGAAAATTTATTAACAATAGAAATATCCTTCAAATTCGACATATTTTTGTTTAAATCCGTGACATGAGCTAAGAAAGCTTGACATCCGTTTTTCAATAAACGAATAGCTTTATGGCTTGAGATGACCGTGATTGATTTTAATGGTCTGGTCGCTTGAATTCGCATAATAGGTTTATTAGGAATATGAAAGCTAACAACCTTACGAAAACAATCAATTTTAGCATGATGAGAAGTTAACCAATCAATCCCTAGAATCACGTCAAATGCAAGTATTTTTAAGGAGATAAGATCGACAGGTAACGTGCGGTTACCGATTTGAATGAAAAAAGACTTATAAACAGTGGATGTAATGAAGGTATATTCTAATGGAGTTTCAACAGATAAGTCAAAGTCTAATTTCTCCGGAGTCAAATTTAATCGTTGAGCGCAAGTAGGAGAAATAAAAGAATGGGTAGAATCGGTATCAAATAAGGTATAGACTTCGCTAGAGTTTATGATAAGCTTACCCGTGATGACCTCGTTTGGGTTCCTTGCTTTCTCGGAGGTCACAACAAACGCTCTCCCTTGCACTACCGGCTTTAACTTTTCTGGGACGGCCTTTGGTGCCTCCATCTTAGCTGAACTTGTCTTCGGTGAAAGACAAAATTGGGCTAGGTGACCTTCTCTTCCATAATTATAACACGCTTTGGATGGTATCACACAGTTTGGACTGATATGTCCCTCCCCTCTACATTTAAAACATATGATAGGTGGTCGTTCTCCTTCCTTAACCACGGTTGTTGGTGCTAACGTCTTTCCATCATTGTTGAATCTCCTTTTCTTAAAATGTTCATTTTTACTGTCTTGGCCATGATTACCACCGAAGTGGTTACCATTTCTGGCATGTTGATTCCCTCCACGCTTGTTGTCACCGTTTTGATGACTGTTATCACTGGTATTTTCATGCTGTCGGCTGCTTTCCCTTGGTTGCGTTGACTCGTTACCGCGCTCTAATAACTGAGCCCTATTTACAACATCTGAGTACAAACACAGTTTATGAGAAATAAGATATTGACGTATCTCCGGTTTTGTAACGACCCCAAAATAGGTCTATTCCATCCAACCCATTCTGAGTCGCCAAATACATGGTACGGAAAATAACTGCAACTTTATTACAACAATTGTCGTGCAAAATACAACAACACATATGTTGTGAGTTTAGATACAAATATATACCAACTGTAGCACGTCACAATGACACCTTACATAAAGGTATAGTCGAAAATTGTTTTAGAAATTAGAATCTTTGGGAAGTGCTCAAGGAAACCTTCGTACATGGGAGGCCATACTTTTAGGTTATGGTAGATATCATATGGCCACAGAATTATCCTTGGTTGACCCAATAGACCCCAAAGAAAAATGAGAAGATTACTATCATATTCTTCCCAATGATGAGTCTTCTCTTGACATATCATTATCTCCACTGTCTCTAATTGGGAATTAAACTCCAAACAAACACCAAGATTATATAGGTAGTGCTTGTAAATATACTCATCAAGTGGATGAGCACAACCCTGTTTTATGATGACACGAGGTTGTATGTCATTAGACATCTTGTATGATAGTGACAAAACACCCTTCCAAGTTAAATTCACCTCACCCTCAACATCTATAGACCACCGTTCTATTCCCTTGTTATCCCACGCTCAACCCAGCTACACTTTTATTACCTGAAAGGAATTATGAAACAAAAGGGTGAGCACAACTAGCTCAGTAAAGAATATCATGACTAAAGATAAATAAATTATCAATAGCCTTCAACAGTAATAAATCAGAGATTTAGAACATATGGTAGATGATAAAACTTTTCAACCATAGTTGCAGCGGAACGAGCAATCCATTAGAAGAGTCAAATAGACCATAGAGTCTATTATCTTCTCCATGTTAAAAGTCCACCAACAATGTTTTATCCCTGTAACATCAATCAACAATTCCTGTCCACAATTAAATGTATAACTCATAATCGTAATTGTAGTTCTAAATTCCTTTCCTCATCCAGTACAAAGATAATTTTCATCACCTGAAACATCAAAGATTATTGTTATACCTAATCACAGTTCATGTTTATAATCCTACTAATAAATTTATCTTTGCACTACGACCAAAGATATACATCAACAAGTCATCTTTGCACTACAGGCCAAAGATATCCATCAACAAGTCATCTTTGCACTACAGGCCAAAGATATTCATCAGTTGGTCATGTTCATCTAAACACCTGTTCATCTTTGCACTACGGGCCAAAGATATTCATCAGAAATCATTCATCTTTGCACTACATGTCAAAGATATTCAGTTATATCATCATTTAGGACTGAGGATGATGAAAAATATTTTAAAGAAAACGAATCCAGTGAAACAAAAGAACAAATATTAAGGATTCGTACTTTAAACAATTCCCGTTCAAAAATACTTCATAAATAACCAGAGTGGAGTAAAATTCAAGAATGAAGATCAAAACATAGATCCAATCAAAGATTGTATCCAGAATAGATATTTTGGACAAAAAGAAGAAATTTCATTTTTTCGGTGAATAGTACCGTATTCGTGAATAGTGTCGTATACGTAAATAGTAACTCCGACACCAAAAGATAGAAATTTCACAAAAAAATATCATCACGTTTCGTGAATAGTACTCGTGAATAGTAACTTATGAATAGTAACTCATAAATAGTACCTCATGAATAGTAACCCCGACATGAAAAAGTTCTAAATTTGATAAAAATTTCCAACCAACATTCCGGCATAATGATATTGAAGAAATAATATCATTTTAGAAGAAAATAACCTCTCTTAGCTCAAAAAGAATAGTACTTCTAACTGGAATACTGGATATAGTGCTGAAAGAATTTGCACCGTATAGCAATACTCGAAGTACTAAAATACTCACAAAAAACGCTCGATATAATAGAGAGAGAAATAGAGAGAAAACTTCAGTTTCTGGTGTGTTTTTTAATTCTAAACTAAGCACCCTATTTATATAAAAATGCTTAGAACACCAAAGCAAAAAATTTAATAAAATATTAATATATATTTATTAAATTCTTACGCACATTTTTTATCAACTGAATTCAGCATTCAACACAAGTAGCCCACCTCAAAAAACTTTTAAAAAACGTTTTTCTTATTTAACATAATTAAAACTTCAAAAATTAACTATTTCAGAGCTCCGGAACTTCAATAATTCATAATAAATAGCCATTTTGTCAGAAAATTTGAATCTCACGTCTTTTTATAGGAAATTTAATTCTCTACAACTTTACAGAAGAAAGTTTTTCCAAATTCCAAACAGAAATTGACCGAAATCCATAAACGGGCAATTTTATAGGCTATAATAAAATTTCAGTCAAGAAATTGGGTCCACCGACACACAAAATATGTGTTAATCATTTAATGCAATAAAAATACTCTTTCTTCTCATATACTCATATATCCCATATTCATTGTAAAAATATCACCATTATATTATTAAAATATAATAATAAATTATTTTATCAGAAAAGATAAAATATCGATTTTCAACAATTGTCACTTTAAAAATTTTCTCCATTTATATCCACATAAAATGAATATTTTCCTCATCATATAAATCAATAATTAATTATTCACAAATAATATTACAGAATCACAATAATGGAAACCAGGTCGTTCCCAGGAAAGAGGGGGCTTTCCAATAAGAATTTCTCCTTACCGGCGCGCAATTAAGTGACTAAACCTCTCCTTAGACAGAACTTTCTAGACATTGCCAATAATTTTTTCTAATAATAGTATTCAGATAATATGAATTATTGCTTCGATAATGGAAAATACTATGTAGTGACAATTATTGAAACAACAGTAATATAAAATATCAACGCAGCAATTATTGAATCAATAAAATAAAATACTGAATAGTAATTACTGTAACAATTATTGAGTAGTGCCTTCTTACGTAAGAATCAATAATTGGTGCAATACCGTGTGCTACTGTGCAACAACGCGTATTACTGTGTTTTAACCACCGGGTATTCCAACAGTATTAACGGTAACAACTACGCCGTTATTTATAAACAACTTATACTTGTCGTTTTCTTCATCCAATCACTTTTCGTTATGGGCCCACACAAGGCTACGCCGTCGTACGAATATTCCCCGACAGGAAGAATATTCCACGACCAAACGAATATTCCCCGACAACAATGAATATTTTATAACCACTTGCTTATTTGAAATATTTACGCATTTTACACATAACTAACCACATTAATCAAATCAACCCTTACTATTTCAAAATAATAAATAGAGGAAATTAAATTTCATTTATTAATAATTTGGGGTCTTACAACCTCCCCTCCTTATGAAATTTCGTCCTCAAAATTGACGTACATACCTGGTGTTTCAAAAAGATGAGGATACCTCGCTTTCATTTCTGTTTCCAACTCCCAGGTCATTTCCTCAATAACATGGTTCCTCCACAAAATTTTAACTTGTGGTATGACCTTCGTGCGTAGGACATGATCTTTCCTATCCAAGATCTTGACAGGTACTTCCTCGTACGTTAAGTCCTCAGCTATCTCGTCCGGTTCTAACTCAATGACGTGGTTTGGGTGTTTCACATATTTACGAAGCACAGATATATGAAAAATATTATGAACACGAGACATACTTGGAGGTAACGCGAGTCTATAGGCCACATTTCCTACTCGGTCAAGAATCTGAAATGGACCAATAAATCATGGATTGAGCTTTCCTCTCTTCCCAAATCTTGTAACTCCCTTCCATGGAGCAACACGCAATAATTCATGATCCCCAATACTAAATTCCACGTCCTTTCGATGAAGATCCATATAACTCTTTTGTCGATCCTATGCTGTTTGTATACGTTGTCGAATCATTTGGATATTTTCTGTAGTCATACGTACCAACTCGGGTCCCAACAATGTTGCTTCACCCACCTCATCCCAACATATTGGAGAGCGACACTTTCGTCCATACAATGCTTCGAATGGAGCCACACTTATACTTGTCTGATAACTATTGTTGTAGGAGAATTCCACCAATGGTATATACTTATCCCAACTACCTTTGAAGTCTAGGACACAAAGTCTTAATAGATCTTTAAGAGTTTGAATAGTCCTCTCTGATTGCCCGTCCGTTTGAGGATGGTATGCCGAACTGAACCGTAAATCCGTGCCCATAGCTTTTTGCAAGCTAACCCAAAATCTTGAAGTGAATCTTGGGTCACGATCTGAAACTATGGATACTGGCATGCCATGCAACCTTACAATCTCATTCACGTACATACTAGCAAGACGTTCAAGGGAATGAGCCTCCCGTATCAGCAAGAAATGAGCAGACTTGATTAATCTATCAACAATAACCCAAATAGCATTTATGCCTAGAGAAACCGTGGGAAGACCCGTAACGAAATCCATGGTAATGTGTTCCCACTTCCATTTCGGAATCTCAAGTGGTTGCAATGGACCCTTTGGCACTTGATGCTCCGCCTTTACACGTTGACAAGTTAAACACCTCGAGATAAACTTTGCAATCTCTCTCTTCATATTGTTCCACCAAAATGTATGTCGAAGATCACAATACATTTTGGTACTTACAGGATGGATTGCAAATGGTGTATTGTGTGCCTCCATCATGATCTTGTACTTCAAATCAGAATCGTTAGGAACACAAAGTCTGGAGTGGACTCGAAGTATTCCTTCTTCATCGATTCTTGCTTCTGGAATAGCACCTTCTTGGACTTTCTTCTTCATACTCATCAGCTCCGGGTCTGTGGCTTGAGCAACTTTAACTTTTTCGATTAAAGTTGGTTCTATACATATACCTGACATCATTGTATGGGTCCCCGGAGTCTTGAATTCTATCTTCATCTTTTGTAAATCACACAAAATAGGCCTTTGTGTTAACAACATCGCACTCGTTCCCGCATATGATCTTCTACTCAACGCGTCAGCTACCACATTCGCTTTTCCAGGATGGTATTGAATGGTATGCTCGTAATCTTTCAACAGCTCAAGCCAACGTCATTGCCGCATGTTGAGTTCTTTTTGGGTGAAGAAATATTTAAGGCTTTTATGGTATGAATATATCTCCACTTTCTCCCCATATAGATAGTGCCTCCAGAACTTTAGCGCGAAAACGACTACTGCCAACTCGAGATCATGAGTAGGATAATTCCTCTCATATTCTTTAAGTTGTCGCGAGGCATAGGCTATGACTTTCCCACGTTGGATGAGAACACATCCTAACCCTTTTCCTGAAGCATCGCTGTAGATAACAAATCCATCCGAACCAGATGGTATTGTCAAAATAGGTGCCGAAATGAGTCTCCTCTTGAGCTCTTGGAAACTTTTCTCGCATTCCTCGCTCTATACAAATTTTATATCTTTCCGAGTCAGCTGAGTTAATGGAGTAGCGATTCGAGAAAATCCTTCCACGAATCTCCGATAATAACTAGCTAAGCCCAGAAAGCTACGTACTTCGGTCATCGACTTCAGTTGTTCTCAACTTTGTATTGCTTCAATCATTGCCAGGTCAACAGATACTCCATGTTTTGACACCACGTGCCCAAGGAATGCTACTTCCTCAAGCCAGAACTCGCATTTCTTCAGCTTGGCATATAGCTTGTTATCACGAAGCCTTTGCAGTACTAGCTTCAAATGGTGCTCACGATCTTCATGACTTTTGGAATATATGAGGATGTCATCAATAAAGACAACAACGAACTGATCCAAATAATCCTTGAATACTCGGTTCATCATATCCATGAAAACCGCAGGAGCATTAGTCAATCCAAAAGACATGACTAGGAATTCATAATGCCCGTACCGAGTTCTAAAGACAGTCTTTGGAATATCCTTAGTTTTAACCTTTAGCTGATGATATCCAAAACGAAGATCGATTTTTGAAAAGAATTGTGCTCCTTGCAACTGGTCAAACAGGTCATCAATATGAGGTAGCGGATACCTATTCTTGATAGTGACATGGTTTAATTCCCGGTAGTCGATACAAAGTCGCATACTCCCGTCTTTCTTCTTTACGAATAAAACAGGAGCACCCCAAGGAGATGTACTAGGACGAATGAAACCGATGTCCAACAACTCTTGTAGTTGGACCTTTAACTCCTGAAGTTCAATAGGAGCCATTCGATATGGGGTTTTAAAAATGGGTTTTGTACCAGATTCAAGATCAATAAAGAATTCAACTTCACGTTCTGGGGGTAGACCGAGAAGTTCTTCAGAAAATACGTCAGGAAAGTCAATAACAACAGGAATATTATTCAAATCTGACATGTCTTTATTCAAATCCATAACATGGGTTAAGAAAGCTTGAAATCCGTTTTTCAATAAACGAATAGCTTTATGACTTGATATGACAGTGATTGATTTTAATGGTTTAGTTGCTTGAATTCGAACAACAGGTTGATTAGGAATATGAAAACTAACAATCTTACGAAAATAATCAATTTTAGCATGATGAGTAGTTAACCAATCAATCCCTAAAATCACGTCAAATGCAAGTATCTTTCAAGAGATAAGGTCAAAAGGTAAGGTGATGGTGCCAACTTGGATCAAACAAGATTTATAAACAGTGGATGTGATGAAAGTGTTAGTTCCCAGAGAGCACAATAGATCTAGAAGGGGGGGTTAAATAGATCCTTTTTAATTCAAAATACTTTTCTGGTTTATATAATATTGTTCATAATTAACATATGACAAACATAAGAATATTTTCAAGTACAACGAAATAAGTAAAAGACCCCCTTCATTGATATATTCATAATTATACATACATTGTTCGTAGAGTAAGTTTAGTTATAAGCAGTTAAAACATACATAGTAGTTATAGCAGTTATAGTACATAATGTAAATGACACAAGGGGTTTTAAGTGGTTCAGAGACTCAAGCTCCTAATCCACTCTTCTGCTTTCAACTAGCAGGATTTCCACTAAGGAAGGGCAGCACCCTGAATCACTAAGATTCCTTCAAGGCCAGCAGCCTTGGGACTTCAGTTCACTAAGAACTCTTCAAGGCCAGCAGCCTTGGAACTCCACTAGTTCCCTAGGAACTCTTCAAGCCCAGCAGGCTTGGAACTTCATTTAGTCCTTCCGGACAAGGATCCTTTGGCCCTGCTTTGTTTAGTCCCTCTGGACAAGGACCCTTTGGCCCTGCTTTGTTTAGTCCCTCTGGACAAGGACCCCTCAAGCCCCGGCTTTGTTGAGTTATTTGTTTGTTGTTTTTGGAGTCGGTGCTGAGCTGCTAAGATGTCTTCATGCTCTGAACATCTTCTATCTTTAGCAGCTTGGCTTGATCATCCTTGAAGTGCAGCTGAGTGTTGCATGATGCTCAACTTCTTTGGTTACTCAGCCACTTTGGATGATCCCTTTATGAACTACCTTGAAGATTATTCTCCTTGGTACTTGATGGCTGCACATGATAGGCTTCTAAGATGACTGTAAGCTCTTCTGTTAAGTACTTAGAAGCTTTCTCATGCTTAACACCAAGATGGCATTTGTGATCTTCCTTCTTGCTACTTGATGCCTTCTCATGATGGACTTGCTAAGATGACTGTAGGCTCTTCTCTATTGTACTTAGAGTCTTCCCATGATGGACATCAAGATGACATAATGCTCTTCTTTCTCTCGGCAGTTCAGAACACTCTTCATATAGTAGAACTCTCACTTCTACATAGTAGAACTCACACTTCTACTTCTATCTTTATCTGAATTCTGAGTGTTCTTGGTGGATCGTAGAGTGAGCCTTCGGACTCACTGTTTCACATGGTTTAGATCAATCCACCTTCTCTCCAAACTCGGCAACTCCAGCGACCTTTGATCTTTGAAGCTCTTTCTCATTTATACTCCTTCCCAATCCTTCCGTTGGAAAGTAACCGTTGAAGGCTACTCAAATATCTTCATAGATCTCGAGTTGCATGAGGTAGACTGCTTGATGTGACTTGTCATACTTTTTCTGACGTTGCAGTCTACTATTTCACCTACCCTGTCAGATGTATCACTTTAATGTCTTGGGCAGGTTGAAGACTTTATTTTTTCTGATTTCTTGATCAGAGGTTGTCCTTTTGCATCGATGCTCTCACTAAGCACTTGTCCGAATATTACTCTTCAGATTGAACCGTTGCCAATGCTTCAGTCTTCAGCTATTCGAACTCTACAATTCTGATGCAAGTCTTCAAGGACCTGATCGTAGTATCTTGTTGAGTGTTGCTCGTTGACTGGTAGAGTTAACACTACGATCCTGAAGAGTGTTGCTTGGATCTTCAATGTAGAGCACCTCTTCCTGGTATTGTGTAGTGCTTCAATACTTCTGTTTGCTTCGACTGTTCTCAGATACTGATGGCCTAATTCCTTGTTCTGGTACCCTTCTGAATATCAAGGCACTTCAGATTTCTGGCGCGTCCAGCTTGCTTTCTCCTTGTGATCTCCCGTTCACTTATCATCAATGAACTGACCCTGCACTTAATCACTTTAGCCTTGTTCTTCAGAGGCTAACCAGTATCTCGGTTCACCTTCCATCAGTTCCTTCTTTGTTTATCAAACACTACGATCTTGGTTGCCTCCAAGATTGTTATCTTCTGTTCACTTGAGAGCTACTGCATTAGCTGGCTTTTTTAGTCAGCTTCTGAAGTCTTTTTTGGATCTCCTTGTGCAAAACTTCATTACGAATGGCCTTACAACTCAATCTTGATGCTGATTGTGTTGGTGCTTAGATCTTCTATTAGCCTGCATGCCATTTGTTGAGTGCTCTTTGGTTTCCTTGGATGTAGCTTGCAGCTTGAACCAGAGGCTTCGTTCCTTTAGATATTCTGGGAGTGCTCATTTGTTGAGAACCGTATATGCCCTACGATTCATCCTTGCCATTGTGAGCACTTCTTCTTAGATCGTAGTTTTGCACTCTGCGATTCAGCTTCGGCTTGTGCAGACACTATTAACCCGAGATCAGATCTTAACACTACGATTTCTGCCTTGTGCTTGTTGTCTTCATCTGATCTTGCTTGACTACGATCTCTGCATGTAATCAATAGACTCTACGAACTCATAGTGTGATCTACAATCCTTGACTAGGCTTTGGCATCAGTAGACTCTACGACTCTGAGTGTAGTCTACGTTTCTGTCTTGGCTTAGGCAGATGACCGGTCGGCTCGTAGGCAGGCTGTCTCTACGATTTTGAACATGACTTCCTCAGTACACTATGATCCCGAGGAAGCTCTACTCGATACACTACGATCCTTCTTCGTTTCCCCTGGCAGTCTACGAACTTCGAGATTTACTATCTTGCATACTCCTATTCTGCCTTGATAGCTCTCGAGTTAACCTTGACTCACCTGGAAGACTACGACTTCTGGTGCAGTGCTCGACGATCAGACTAGCATATCTATTACATCATAAGATCAACCTAACAAGCTTGATCTTTCTATATTTATAGTCCTTGTACATCATTTCTTTTTAAGGACTTTACAAAGCTGTTTTGCTTATGTAGGATCAACCTAACATGTTTGATCAATTTATTCTAAGTCCTTGTACATATATTTCTATTATCTAACAAAGGACTTTACAGCTTTTCTTAATGCAAGCATACTTGTATATTCATTCATATATATCATAATCAAATCATATATTAAATAGGAATATCATTCACATGTTTATTCCTGATAGAAAGTTTCTCCTAACGGAGTTTCCACAGATAAATCAAAATCTAATTTCTCCGGAGTCAAGTTTAAACGTTGAGCACAAACATGAGAAATAAATGAATGGGTAGCACGAGTATCTAGTAAGGTATAAACTTCGCATGAATTTATGATTAGTTTACCCGTGATCACCTCGTTTGGGTTCCTCGCATGTTGACCAGTCACGACAAATGCTCTTCCAGGAACCGTTGACTTTGATTTTTCTGGGACAACCTTTTGAGTCACCATCCCCGCTGGACTTGGTTTCGCTACAGTGCAATCTCGAGCGATATGTCCTTCCTTTCCACAATTATAACATACCTTAAACTGTTGTGGGCAGTTTGGGCTGATATGTCCTTCTTTTCCGCACTTATAGCATATGGCCGGTGGTCGTTCTCCTCCCTTAGAACCAGTTGCTGCTGGTGCTAACGCCTTCGTATTGTCATTGTTGGATCTCCTCTTTTTAAAATCTCCTCCCGACTCGCTTCTTCTATTTTTATGGTCATGATTACCACCAGAGTGGTTGCCGCTCTTGTCCGTATTTTTCTTTCTCCGCTGGTTATCGTTGTTCTGATGACTGCTGTCATTGGTATTATCCTGGTTGTGGTCCCTCGGTTGATCGTACTCGTTATCTCGCTCTAATAATTGAGCCCTGTTGACAACATCTGAATAGAGAGAAAATTTATGAGAAATGAGATATTGACGTATGTCTGGTTTCAAACCTCTCAGAAACATCCGCATCATACGTTCCTCATTCTCCACCAAATGAGGTGCAAACCTAGATAACCGTCATACGTTCCTCATTCCGCGAACTTCGCCTCGTACTGGGACACCGTCATGTTGTTTTATTCCAATCTAATAAACTCAACCTCCTTCATATGACGAACACTTTCAGGAAAGTATTTGTCATTGAATAGTTTCTGAAATGTCTCCCAAGACATGCTGAGCGCGGCTGGATGGGTACGCTTCACAGATTCCCACCAGTAATCTGCCTCATTACGGAACATAAAAGTGGCGAATGGAACTTTCTGTTCCTCCGTGCATCCCAAGAAATCGAATATCTTGGTAATTTGCTTGACCCACGTCTTCGCCTTAATCGGATCCGGCTTTCCCCAGAATTCTGGTGGTCACAACTCTTTGAACTGCTTGGCTGTGACCAGCTGTGCGTTGCCATTGTTTCTTCCTATATTTTGAACAGGAATCTCCTTCGTCTGGTTTTGCATGAATCGCAAAAAGCTTCTAAACATCTCATCGCTCATCGTCTGCTCAGTGGTGTTGTTACAGGAAGAACATTGTCAGCCTGTTGCACGTTCTCCTCATTGGTGAGTAAAGGTGTCTCCACGGTCTCATTTACTCCACTGTTAACATTCTCAGTTGACATTCTCAAATACTGCCATAAAACAAGGATTAATTTAACAAATTAACATATCACATAATATCCCTATATTATGACCAACCAACAAATAAGCTTAGGTAGGACACACTAGCAAAGGATTTACTCGTCTCTCCCCTCCTAGTTCTATTTCCCGATCTCCGCCAGAGATCATATCCCTAAGCTCTGATACCAATTGTGACGCCCCCAAAATAGGTATACAACACCCATTCTGAGTCGTCAAAATACATGGTACAGAAACAACTACAACTTTATTAATACAACATAAAAATTGTGAATTTAAATATAAATATTATCATCTAGACAATATCCACACTCAAATAAGTCCTCATTATAATTATTAATACAATATTACACAAAAATGATGAGGACTACTAAAATGACTTTCTAAAACCTTCATTCCATACCCCGACTAGTACTCGCTACATTCTCGCCTCCTGAGAAGAAAAATGGAACAAAAAGAAAAAGGGTGAGCTCAACTAGCCCAGTAAAGAACATTATGACTAAGATAATATAGAACAAATTATCGTTAGTCCTCAACAGGGAAAAATCTAATAGAATACAATAAATAACAAGTTTTAAATTAATATTTGCAGCGGAAATAATAATTCATTAGAAGAGTTAAATAGAGAATAAAATCTACTATCTTCTATATATGAATTTAAAAGTCCATCATCAATATTTTATCCCTGTAACATCAATCAACATATATCTGGAATCAAATAGTCATCTTTGCACTACAGGCCAAATATATTTATCAGTTGGTCATGTTCATCTAAACACCTGTTCATCTTTGCACTACGGGCCAAAGATATTCAACAGAAATCATTCATCTTTGCACTACATATAAGACCCCAACTTTTTGAATAAAGATTAAATTTTCTCGAAATATTTTTTTGAATATTATGGTGTGGATTTGATATAATGTTATAGTTGTGGGTAATATTTACAAATTCTGTAAAGTACGCAAGTTGTTATATAATATTTGATTGGTCGGGGAATATTCATTTTAACAGGGAATATTCGTACAACGGCACAATCATTGGTAGACCCCCACAACGGAATTATTGTCGGATTGAGAAAACGACAAAAATACTTTATAAAAATAATGGCAAAAGTTTTACCGTTAACTGTTGAAACACCCGGTGTTAAAAGTACAGTAATACACGTGGTTGCATAGTAGCACACGGTATTGATTATTGATGCTTACGTGAGAAGTCACTCAGTTATACTCAATTATTGTTACAGTAATTACTGCATCATATATCTCATATTATTGATTTAATTATTGTCACAGTATCATTTGTATAATATTTTATATTATTAAATCAATAATTGAGATGACAAAGTTATTCATATTATTATTTGCAATATTGACAATGTCTAGAAGTTCTGTCAAGGAGATGTTTGGTCACCTAATTGCGCGCCAATAAGGAGAAATCCTTATCGAAAAGGCCCCTCTTTCTTGGGAACGACCTGGTTGTTAAATATTGTGAGTTATAATATTAATGATGAATAAGTTGTGTTGATTAAAAATGAATTCTGATAGTTTCATTGTGTTGGGATTATTAGTGTTAGTGGAAATCGACATCTATTTCGATGATAATTGATGTCTAGGGGTTATATTGATGAATCGGGTAATTTATCGGATAAATGAGCAATTAATTGCTACTAATTCACATGCTTATATAACTATTTGTTCACATGTTTGTACTATTGAATAACATTATTTACTAATAGGAGAGTTGGTGCAAGATTGATAATACTTGCATGACTAAGTTAAAAATGGAGGTATAGATGGAGGTACTATACTGTAATTCGTATTTTTCACATGATTATACTATTTGTTCACATGTGTGTACTATTGAATCACATTATTTACTATTAGGACAGTTGGTGCAAGATTGATAATACTTGCATGACTAAGTTAAAAATGGAGGTATAGATGGAGGTACTATACTGTAATTCACATGATTATACTATTGATTCACATGATTGAACTATTGATTCACATTATTTACTATTAGGGGAGGTGGTGCAAGTTTGATAATACTTGCAGGACTAAATTAAAAATGAAAGAAAAGTTGGAGGTATTGTACTGTAATTTTTCGAGCCCCAAAATGTGCAATTATCGAAACTATATTTTTCTATAAATAGAAGCTCATTCTTCCTTCATTTCTCACCAATTCACAAAAGCTTTAGAGCGATTATTATAGAGAGAAATTATAGAGAGAAAGAATAAGAGAAGTCTGCTACCTCACTATTCCAGTATCCAGTTTTTCTAAGGTAGAGAGTATTATTTCTTTCTTATCCATGAAGAGAACTTCTGTTATTCTATTCTTTATTATTCTATTGGAATAACCTGTATACGCGGGCTACCTTATACTTGGTAAAATTATTCTATTATTCCATTCTTTATCATTCTGTTGGAACATCCTGTCTGTGCGTTTACGCCGGACCTGGTTCCATTATTTATCATTCTGTTGAAACATCCTGTTTGTGCGTTCTACACCGGACCTGGTTCCGTCTTTATTATTCTGTTGGAATATCCTGTCTGTGCGTTTTACGCCGGACCTGATTCCGTCTTTATTATTCTGTTGTAATATCCTGTCTGTGCATTTTATGCCGTACCTGATTTCGTTATTTATTATTCTGTTGGAATAACTTTCCTGTGCGGTCTATCGCATGCCTAGTGATTTCTTTTGTTATTCCATTCCTTGTTATACTCAGTTGGTTAAAGTTTTGACTTCTATACTCCATGAAATTAATGGAATATCCTTGTTATTTGCGCTTCATTCAGTATCTTTTCATGGAAATATTATTCTGAGCATTCTTGAATTTTACTCTATAAAGCAGTATCATGTTGACAATTTGGACATTATTAGTTCCTGTATAAATTAATTCTTGAACTTGTTTTATTGAATTCTTATATCATTGTCATCATCCTCATGTTTATATTTTTTGAAAGTAAAATGTGGCCTGTAGTGCATAGATGGACTTGGTATGATTATGACCAGGGATTATTCGGTGTAATCATGACCGTAATGTTATAAATGATGTAGTAAAAGTCCTCATTGGCCTGTAGTGCATTGATGGACAATTGTTGACATGATCATTACCATTAATGAATACACAAATATTCTTGGCCCGTAGTGCATGTATAATTGTGGTC
Organism: Panax japonicus; assembly: GCA_020205505.1. Classification (NCBI taxonomy): domain Eukaryota; kingdom Viridiplantae; phylum Streptophyta; class Magnoliopsida; order Apiales; family Araliaceae; genus Panax; species Panax japonicus. Next base: position 78,240,260 of record CM035094.1, read on the forward strand.
GTGATACTAAAGAATATCCTTGGCCGTAGTGTAGGGGTCATTCGATGATGTGGATTATTTATTAAGCTGAGTCCCAGCGATAAAAATGATGAAAAATCTTTTAAATCATAAAAGATAGTAGATTTTATTCTCTACTTTACTCTTTTAATGGATTACTTGTTCCGCTGTAGTTAAACTTGATGTTTGTTATATTGTATCAGTTTAACACTATTTAAGGTTAATGATAATATATTCTGCATTATCTTAGACATAATATTTTCTACTGGGCTAGTTGAGCTCACCCTTTTACTTTCATTGTTCTCTTCAGGAAATGAGAACGTAGCAAGGACTAGTCGGGGAACGGAGTGACGGACCAGATGATATCATTAGTAGTCCTCACTATTCAGTGAAATAGTGGGAAAATAAATGTAATAATATTGAATTTGAGTTTGTATATTGTCTAGACGACAATATTTGTATTAAAACTCACAGCTTATGTTTTGTCGTACTTTGCACGACAGTTGTATAATTAAGTTGTATTTGTATTCTGTACCATGTATTTGACAACTCAGAATAGGTGATGTATACCTGTTTTGGGGGCGTCACACTACAGGCCAAAGATATTCAGTAATATCATCATTTAGGACTGATGATGATGAAAAATATTTTAAAGAAAACGAATCCAGTGAAACAAAATAACAAATATTAAGGATTCGTATTTCGGTTTATCCATGTCCAAAAATACCTCATAAATAATCAAAGTGAATTAAAATTCAAGAATGATCAAAATATGGATACAATCAAAGCTAGTATCCATAATAGATATTTTGGACGAAAAACGAAAATTTTATTTTTCTGTGAATAGTGTCGTATTCGTGAATAGTGCCGTATACGTGAATAATGTCGTATACATGAATAGTAATCCCGACACTAAAAGACAATAGTTTCACAAGAAAAATACTCTCAATATTTTGGCAAAATGATATTGAAAGAAATAATATCATTTTTTAAAAAAATAATATCCCTTACCTCGAAAGAATTGTACTTCTGGCAGGAATACTGAATATAGTGCTGAAGGGATCTCGCACCGTATAGCAACACTCAAAGTATCAAAATACTCACACGAATACGCTCGATAATATAGAGAGAGAAAGAGAAAGAAAACTTTAGTTTCTGATGTGATTTTCAATTCTAACCTAAGCACCCTATTTATAGAAAAATGCTTAGAACACCAAAGCAGAAAATTTAATAAAATATTAATATATAATTAAATTTTCTTACGCCCACTTTGAATTCTCTAGCTTCAGCACTTTGCACATGTTTAATGAGGCCACAAAATGTAAAAACCATTTTTATTAATAAAAATAAATAAAACTTCCAAAAATTAATTATTTCGGAACTTCAGAACTTCAATAATTCATAATAAATAACCCTTTTGTCAAAAAAATTTGAACCACATGTCTTTTTTATAGGAAATTTCATTATCTACAACTTTACAGAAGAAATTATTTCCAAATTCCAAACAGAAATTGACCGAAATCCACAAACGGGCGATTTTACAGGCTATAATCAAATTTCAGTCAAGAAATGGGGTCCACCGACATGTTTAACATGTTTTAAAAAACTTTTGTAATAAAAATACTCTTCCTCCTCATATACTCATATATCCCATATTCATTATAAAAATATCCCCATTATTATATTATAATAATATAAAAAAATATTATTTTATTAGAAAAGATAAAATATCGATTTTCAACAATTGTTACTTTAAAAAAATTTCTCCATCTATATCCACATAAAATGAATATTTTTCTCATCATATAAATCAATAATTAATTATTCATAAATAATATTACAGAATCACAATACTGGCAATCAGGCCGTTCCCAGGAAAGATGGGGCTTTCCAATAAGGATTTCTCCTTACTAGCGCGCAATTAGGTGACCAAACCTCTCCTTAGACAGAACTTTCTAGACATTGCTAATAATGTTATCTAATAATATTATTCAGATAATATGGATTATTGCTTCGATAATGGAAAATACTGTGTAGTGACAATTATTAAAACAACAGTAATATAAAATATCAATGCAACAATTATTGAATCAATAAAATAAAATACTGAACAGTAATTACTATAACAATTATTGATTAGTGTCTTCTTACGTAAGAATCAATAATTGGTGCAATACTGTGTGCTACTGTGCAACAACGCGTATTACTGTGTTTTAACCACCGGGTATTCCAACAGTATTAACGGTAACAACTATGCCGTTATTTATAAATAACTTATATTTGTCATTTTCTTCATCCAATCGCTTTTCGTTATGGGGCCCACAAAAGACTGCGCTGTCATACGAATATTCCCCGACAGGAAGAGTATTCCACGACCAAACAAATATTCCCCGACAACAATGAATATTTTATAACCACTTGCTAATTTGAAATATTTGCTCATTTTACCCATAACTAATCACATTAATCAAAGCAACTCTTACTATTTTAAAATAATAAATAGAGGAAATTAAATTTTATTTATTAATAATTTGGGGTTTTACATAAACTCCCTCAATTCGATCTAATTATCAAAATAAAATATAATACACATAATTAAATTACGAACTCATACAAATTATATTTTCATAAATTTAATAATTTTAATATATTATATTCAATTTATAATCAAAAGATATATTTTAATTATAATAATATTATTTATCACTTTCTCTTTATTAAATTTTGTAAATCTTATATATATATATATATATATATATATATATATATATATATATATATATATATATATATATATATATATAAGGAATAGACAACAGGTTGCTTTATATCTACTTACCTGATTGAGCTTCTTAGACACCAGATGCGTAACATGGATTCCTCTCGAAATTTATTTTCTTTCTCCTATGCCGCCTCTCTTGCTTCATATTTCCAATATCAAACTTATCATGGGTATGATTAAGTTTTGGTAATCTATTTATTAATTAACTTATTTGATTAATTCTTTTAATTTTATTAGAATTTTAAATTACATAAATATAATATAGACCCAATTAATTTTAATGGCCCAATTTAATGCAATATTTACTTATTATGGTCCAAATAAAATAACTACAGTTTGACCCAATTATAAGAAAAGTCCAATTGGATATTTTAAAGCTCACATAAATATTTTATTATTTTATTGGGTATTACATCACAAGTGAATTAAACTATTCCACTTATACTTATAAATTATTAAATAGTTTTATTCATTCTCAATGTGTGACTTAAAGAAAATAGTTTTTTAAACAACAATGAACCTTTTCATATACCCTACTTTGGATACAATTAAAACTAAACTCCTTAGAGATCTATCAACTCTAAGGCTTTTATGCATAATAGAAGGTGTGATGAACATTGAACCTTCTTTTAGTATAAACAACTCAAAGTCATTTCGAAATAGATGGTGTCCGTAGATTGAACCCCTATTCTAAATGATATGACCGGAGTTGTTATACACACAAAAACTCCCTTTATGGTGAGCATTATCATCATTTTACGTTATTAAAGCCATGCGCAATATCCTGTTTCTTGAACCTCTAATAAAGTAAACCATAACTCTCTATAAGAAGTGGCTCCACTTTTAGTTCATAAAGGCAAAGTGTTTCTCAAGCATTTGCTGTTGAGCATAGCTCATCCTCGGTCATGCAACATACATTACTATCATAAATTACATATGAGACCAAGTTGATAGTAACACAACCAACAACTGTGACTTGTTTTTCCCATTGAACCTATAAACTAGAGGTAACCTAGATATAGGTTGGGTTCCCATCACATCTGGCTCAAAATGGTTTTAAGTCCCATATCTCGTGTAGTCAAACTTATTAAGTCTCTTGTCAGAGTCTTAGTAAGTGGATCAACTAAGTTTTTACTTGACTTCACATAAATAATATAAATTGTCTCACGAATTCATGTTTTAGACCAATATGTCTAAACTTACCATTATAAGTACCACTATACACTTTTATAACCGTAGCTTCACTATCATAATATAGTGAAATTGGAAGCATTGGATTTGGCCATTGATTTATTTCTAACAACATCTTTCTAATCCAATCAGCCTCTTTTCATGCTTGAGCCAAAGCAATAAACTCTGACTCCATAGTAGAGTGAGAAATACAAGTTTGTTTCTTGCTTGCCCAAGAAACAACACCACTAGCAAGAGTGAAAATTCACCCACTTATGGATTTATTATCTTTCACACTATTAATCCATCTTGCATCAAAGTATCATTCCAAAACACTAGGGAATTTGTTATAGAACAATCTTAAGCCACTGGTTCTTTTAAGATATCCAAGCATCCTCCCAATAGATTTCCAATGATCAATATTAGGACTACTCAAATATCTACTAAGTTTAAAAACTGCAAAGAAATATCTGGCCTAGTATAGTGTATAACATACATAAGGCTACCAATAACACTTGTGTATTCTAGCTATGCAATAACTCTGCCATTATTTTCTTTAAGTTTAACTCCATTCCCCAAAGGAGTATTCACCTCCTTAAACTCGAGGTGACTAAACTTAGTTAATATCTTTTCAGTGAGATTGATTTAATACAAAGCTCCCACACTATGTTTTTTTTAACTTTGATGCCTAAAATAGTATCCACTTTGTAAGACCCCAACTATTTGAATAAAAATAAATTTTCTATAAATATCATTTTTTAATATTATGGAATAAATTTGATATAATGTTATAGTTGTGGGTAATATTTATAAATTTTGCAAAGTACTCAAGTTGTTATATAATATTCGATTGGTCGGGGAATATTCATTTTAACAGGGAATATTAGTACAACGGCACAATCATTGGTGGACCCCACAACGGAATTATTGTCGGATTGAGAAAACGATAAAAATACTTTATGAAAATAACGGCGGAAGTTTTACTATTAACTGTTAAAACACCCGGTGTTAAAAGTACAGTAATACGCATAGTTGCACAGTAGCACACAGTATTGATTATTGATGCTTACGTGAGAAGTCACTCAATTTTGTTCAATTATTGCTACAGTAATTGCTGCATAATATCTCATGTTATTTAATTAAATTATTGTCAATATTTTATATATTATTAAATCAATAATTGAGACGACAAAGTTATTAATATTATTATTTGCAATATTACTGATGTCTAGAAGTTCTGTCAAGGAGAAGTTTGGTCACCTAATTGCGCGCCAATAGGGAGAAATCTTTATTGGAAAGCCCCCTCTTTCCTGGGAACGACCTGGTCGATTAATATTGTTAATTATAATAAAAGTGATAAATGTTATTAAAATTATTAAGGTAAGTTTTATGAAGTTTTTCTTATTTTATAGACCCCCATATATTCATTTTTCAAAATAATCGGTAGAAAATTTTTTACAGGTGGGGGCCACATGTGGGGCCCATATGTGTTGAAAAACTAATTTTGGAAATGGGGGTGGGAGAGAGTTACGTATAGGGGAGGGAGTTTGTGTATATAAGATGTAATGTGTGTGTGTATATATAATATTATATGTGTGAGTGGAGAGCGGTGGGAGAAAAGAAAGAGTGAAAGTGATGTGTGTGAGTGGAAAATGGTGGGGGAAATGATGTTGCTTTATTTTTATTAGTTGGTTGATTGACAAATTGTGTGTTTTGGTTATATATATATGTATTATAATGTTGCTTTATTCTTATTGGTTGGTTGATTAACAAATTGGGTGTGTGTGAGTTATAAGAAATTTTCATCCGATTGCATAACTGTTGCATTACACAGTGCCTTTCCATTCTCCTATAAATAGAAGCTCATTCCTTCATTATTTCTTACGAATTCACTAAAACTCTAAAAAGAGAAATTATAGAGAAACTATAGAAAAATATTCTGCTACTTCCCTACTCTTATATTCAGTTTCTTTTACAGTAAGGGGTATTATTTCTTTTTGTATTCATGAAGAGAACTTTTGTTATTCCATTATTTATTATTCTGTTGGAATAACCTGTATACGCGGGCAAACCTATACTTGGTGAAATTCTTCTGTTATTCTATTCGTTATTATTCTGTTGGAATATCCTGTCTGTGCGTTTTACACCGGACCTGGTTCCGTCTTTATTATTATTCTGTTGGAATATCCTGTTTGTGCGTTTACGCCGGACCTGGTTCCGTCTTTATTATTCTGTTGAAATATCATGTTGGTGCGAATTTTGCCTGACCTGGTTCCGTTACTTATTAATCTGTTGGAATAACCTGTCTATGCGAATTATCGCATACATGGTGATTTCTTTTGTTATTTCATTCGTTATTATACTCAGTTGGTTAAAGTTTTGACTTTTATACTCCATGAAGTTAGTGGAATATCCTTGATATTTGCGCTTCATCCAGTATCTTTTCATGGAAATATTCTTCTGAGCATTCTTGAATTTTACTCTACAAAGCAGTATCATGTTGACAATTTGGACGTTATTAGCTCCTGAATAAATTAATTCTTGAACTTGTTTTATTGAATTCTTATATCATTGTCATTATCCTCATGTTTATATTTTTTGAAAGTCATCTGTGGCCTATAATGCATAGATGGACTTGGTATGATTATGACCAGGGATTATTCGGTGTAATCATGACCGTAATGTTACAAATGATATGGTAAAAGTCCTCATTGGCCCGTTGTGCATTGATGGATAGTTGTTGGCATGATTATGACCATTAATGAATACACAAATATTCTTGGCCCGTAGTGCATGGATAATTGTGGTCGTGATACTAAAGAATATCCTTGGTCGTAGTGCATGGATGATTCGATGATGTGGATTATTTATTAAGCTGAGTCCCAACGATAAAAGAGATGAATAAACCTTTTAAATCATAGAAGATAGTAGATTTTATTCTCCACTTGACTCTTCTAATGGATTACTTGTTCTGCTGCAGTTAAACTTGATGTTCGTTATATTTTATCAGTTTAACACTGTTGAAGGCTAATGATAATTTATTCTGCATTATCTTAGTCATTATATTTCTTACTGGGCTAGTTGAGCTCATCCTTTTGCTTTCATTGTTCTCTTCAGGAAATGAGAACGTAGCAGGGACTAGTAGGGGAATGGAGTGGCGGTCCAGATGATAGCATTAGTAGTCCTCACTATTCTATGAAATAGTGTAATAATAATTGTAATGAGGACTCCTTTTGAGTTTGTATACTCTCTAGTACACACTATTTGTATTCAAACTCACAGTTTATGTTTTGTCATAATGTATACGACAGTTGTATTATTAAGTTATATTTGAATTTTATACCATGTATCTGGCGACTCAAGATGGGTGATGTATACCTATTTTGGGGGCGTCACAGTTGGTATCAGAGCTTAGGGATATGATCCCTGGCTTAGATGTGAGAATAGAACTAGGAGGGGAGAGACGGGGAATTATTTCGCTAGTATGACCTACCTAAGTTTTTTTTTTTGGTTTTTAATTGGCCGGTCAGAATATAGGGATAATATGTTATATGTCAATTAATTTTTTGTTTTGTGAAAGTATCTGAAAATGAAATCCGAGAATGTTGAGAATAGCAATGGAACACAGGCGACCGTTGATTCACCACATATCAATAATCAAGATAATGTGCATCAGGAAGGCGACCAAACCATTAAAATCAATCATGGTCATCTTAAGCCATAAATCTATTCGTTTATTGAAAAACGGATGTCAAGCTTTCTTAGCTCATGTCACGGATCTAAACAAAAATACGTCAGTTTTGAATGATATTTCTATTGTTAATAAATTCCCTGACATATTCCCTGAAGAACTTCCTGACATACCCCAGAGCGTAAAATTGAATTTTGTATCGACCTTGAACTTGGTACAAAACCCATTTCCAAAGCTCATATCGAATGGCTCCTATTGAACTTCAGGAGTTAAAGACCCAACTGCAGGAATTGTTAGACATTGGCTTTATTCGTCCTAGTATTTCTCCTTGGGGTGCTCCTGTTATATTCGCGAAGAAGAAAGATGGGAGTATGCGACTTTGCATTGATTATCGGGAGTTGAATCATGTCACCATCAAAAAAAGGTACCCATTGCCACGTATTGATGACCTGTTTGACCAGTTGCAAGGAGCCAAATTCTTTTCAAAGATTGATCTTCGTTTCGGATATCACCAATTGAAGATTAGAACGAATGACATTCCAAAGACGGATTTCAGAACTCGGTATGGGCATTATGAATTTCTAGTCATGTCCTTTGGATTGACTAATGCTCATGCTGCCTTCATGGACATGATGAACCGAGTATTCAAGGAATATTTGGATCACTTTGTGGTCGTCTTTATTGATGACATCCTTATATATTCCAAAAGCCGTGAAGATCATGAGTAACACTTGAGGTTGACACTCCAAAAGCTTCGTGAATACAAGCTTTATGCCAAGTTGAAGAAATGCGAGTTCTGGCTTGAGGAAGTAACATTCCTTGGGCACGTAGTATCAAGTCATGAAATATCTGTTGACCCGACAAAGATTCAAGCTATTCAAAGCTGGGAGCAACCTAAATCAGTGACCGAAGTACGTAGGTTTCTCGGTTTAGCTGATTATTATCGGAGATTCGTGGAAGGATTTTCTCGAATCGCTACTCCATTAACTCAGTTGACTCGAAAAGATACAAAGTTCGATTGGAGCGAAGAATGTGAGAATAGTTTTCTAGAACTCAAGAGGAGACTCATTTCAGCACCTGTTCTGACAATACCATCTGGCTCGGAGGGATTTGTCATCTACAGTGATGCTTCGGGCAAAGGGTTGGGATGTGTTCTCGTGCAACATGGGAAAGTCATAGCCTATGCCTCCCGACAACTCAAAGAATATGAGAGGAATTATCTTACTCATGATCTAGAGTTGGCAGCTGTTGTTTTTGCACTTAAAATTTGGAGGCATTACTTGTATGGGGAAAAAGTGGAGATCTTTATGGATCATAAAAGCCTCAAATATTTCTTCACTCAAAAGGAACTCAACATGCGACAACGACGTTGGCTGGACCTGTTGAAAGATTATGATCATACCATCCTGGAAAGGCGAACGTGGTGGCTGACGCATTGAGTAGAAGATCATATGCAAGTACGAGTGCGATATTGTCAACACAAAGGCCCATTTTGTGTGACTTGCAAAGGATGGAGATAGAGTTAAAGACTCTAGGGACCCATGTGATGATGGCGAATATACGAGTAGAACCGACTTTAATTGATAAAGTTAAAGCTGCTCAAGCTACAGACCTGGAGCTGATGAGTATGAGGAAGAAAGTGCAAGAAGGTGTTATGCCGGAAGCAAGAATCGATGAAGAAGGAATACTTCGAGTCAACTCCAGACTTTGTGCTCCTAATGACCCTGATTTAAAGTATAAAATAATGATGGAGGCGTACAACACACTGTTTGCAATCCATCCTGGGAGTACCAAAATGTATCATGATATTCGTCATACATTTTGGTGGAGCAATATAAAGAGAGAGATAGCGTTGTTTATCTCAAGGTGTCTAACTTGTCAATGAGTTAAAACGGAGCATCAAGTACCAAAAGGTCCATTACAACCACTTGAAATTCCAGAATAGAAGTGGGAGCACATTACCATGGATTTCGTTACCGGTCTTCCTAAGGTTTCTCAAGGTATAGATGCGATTTGGGTCATTGTTGATAGATTGACCAAGTCTGCTCATTTCTTACCAATACGAGAAACTTATACACTTGAACGTCTTACTCGTATGTACATAAACGAGATTGTAAGACTGCATGATATGCTAGTATCCATAGTTTCTGATTGAGACCCAAGATTCACTTCGTGATTTTGGGTTAGTTTGCAGAAAGCTATGGGCACATATTTACGATTTAGCTCGGCATATCATCCTCAGACGGACGGGCGGTCGGAGAAAAATATTCAAACTCTTGAAGATTTATTAAGACTCTGTGTCCTTGACTTCAAGGGAAGTTGGGATAAGTTCTTACCATTGGTGGAGTTTTTCTACAACAACAGTTATCAAGCAAGTATTGGCATGGCTCCATTTGAGGTATTGTGTGACGCCCCCAAAATAGGTATACATCACCTATTCTGAGTCGTCAAATACATGGTACAGAATACAAATACAACTTAATAATACAACTGTCGTGTACAATACGACAAAACATAAGCTGTGAGTTTGAATAAAAATATTGTCTACTAGAGATTATACAAACTCAAAAGGAGTCCTCATTACAATTATTATCACACTATTTCACAGAATAGTAAGGACTACTAATGCTATCATCTGGCTCATCACTCCGTTCCCCGACTAGTCCCTACTACGTTCTCATTTCCTGAAGAGAACAATGAAAGTAAAAGGGTGAGCTCAACTAGCCCAGTAGGAAATATTATGACTAAGATAATGCAGAATATATTATCGTTAGCCTTCAACAGTGTTAAACAAATACAATATAACAACAATCAAGTTTAACTGCAGCGGAACAAACAATCCATTAAAAGAGTCAAGTAGAGAATAAAATCTACTATTTTTTATGATTTAAAAGGTTTTTCATCACTTTTATCACTGAGACTCGGCTTAATAAATAATCCACATCATCGAATCACCCCTGCACTATGGCCAAGGATATTCTTTAGTATCACGACCACAATTATCCATGCACTACGGGCCAAGAATATTTGTGTATTCAATAATGGTCATAATCATGCCAACAACTGTACATCAATGCTCAACGGGCCAATGAGAACTTTTTCCACGTCATTTGTAACATTACGGTCATGATTACACCGAATAATCCCTGGTCATAATCATACCAAGTCCATCTATGCACTATAGGCCACAGATGACTTTCAACAAAATATAAACATGAGGATGATGACAATGATATAAGAATTCAATAAAACAAGTTCAAGAATTAATTTATCCAGGAACTAATAACGTCCAAATTGTAAACATGATACTGCTTTGTAGAGTAAAATTCAAGAATGCTCAGAAGAATATTTCCATGAAAAGATACTGGATGAAGCGCAAATATCAAGGATATTCCACTAATTTCATGGAGTATAGAAGTCAAAACTTTAACCAACTAAGTATAATAAGGAATGGAATAACAAAAGAAATCACCAGGCATGCGATAGACCGCACAGGCAGGTTATTCCAACAGAATAATAAATAACGGAATCAGGTCCAGCGTAAAACGCACAGATAGGATATTCCAATAGAATAATAAAGACGGAATCAGGTCCGGCGTAAAACGCACAGACAGGATATTCCAACAGAATAATAAAGACGGAATCAGGTCCGGCGTAGAACGCACAGACAAGATATTCTAATAGAATAATAAAGACGGAACCAGGTCCGGTGTAGAACGCACAGACAGGATGTTCCAACAGAATGATAAAGAATGGAACAACAGAAGAATTTCACCAAGTATAGGATAGCCCGCGTATGCAGGTTATTCCAATAGAATAATAAAGAATGAAATAACAGAAGTTCTCTTCATAGATAAGAAAGAAATAATACTCCCTACCTTAGAAAAACTGAATACTGGAATACTGAGGTAACAGACTTCTCTTCTTCTTTCTATAATTTCTCTCTATAATAATCTCTCTAAAGCTTTTTTGAATTGGTGAGAAATGAAGGAAGAATGAGCTTCTATTTATAGAAAAACATAGTTTCGATAATTGCACGTTTTGGGGCTCGAAAAATTACAGTACAATACTTCTAACTTTTCCTTTATTTTTAATTTAGTCATGAAAGTATTATCAAACTTGCACCACCTCCCCTAATAGTAAATAATGTGATTCAATAGTAAATTATGTAAATCAATAGTTTTAGACATGTGAAAATATGAATTACAGTATAATATCTCCATCTATACCTCCATTTTTAACTTAGTCATGCAAGTATTATCAAACTTGCACCAACTCCCCTAATAGTAACAAGAATGTGAAACAATAGTATACACATGTGAACAAATAGTTATAATCATGTGAAATAATAGCAATCAATTGCTCATTTATCCGGTTAAATACCCGATTGGTCAATATAACCTCCAGACATCAATTTTTATCGAAATAATTATCGATTTTCACTAACACAAGTAATTCCAATACAATGAAACCATTTTTATCAAAAATATAAATTTTGAAATTTTAAAGTTTGACTTTTCTCAAAAAAGTCAACTATTGACTTTTTGACCAAATAGTGAATTCCGGAAAATTTTGTGTTTATAGATTATTTTTTACTAATTTCATCGTTTCAGACTCAAATATCACATCTCCAAATTCAACTCCGAACACAACTTTAATTTTAATAACATTTATCATTAATATTATAACTCACAATATTTATCAACCAGGTCGTTCTCAGGAAAGAGGGGGCTTTTCAATAAGGATTTCTCCCTATTGGCGTGCAATTAGGTGACCAAACCTCTTCTTGACAGAACTTCTAGACACTGTAAATATTGCAATTTAATAATATGAATAACTTTGTCGTCTCAATTATTGATTTAATAAAATAACATATAATGCAGATGATACTATGACAATAATCGAATCAATAATATGAGAGATATGATGCAGCAATTACTGTAGTAATAATTGAGTATAACTGAGTGACTTCTCACGTAAGTATCAATAATCAATACCGTGTGCTACTATGCAACCACGCGTATTACTGTACTTTTACTACTGGGTAGTTCAACAGTTAACGGTAAAACTTCCGCCGTTATTTTTATAAAGTATTTTTATCGTTTTCTCAATCCGACAATAATTCCGTTGTGGGGGGGTCCACCAATGATTGAGCCGTTGTACGAGTATTCTCTGTTAAAACGAATATTCCCCGACCAATCGAATATTATATAACAACTTGCGTACTGTGCAAAATTTGTAAATATTACCCACAACTATAACATTATATCAAATCCACACCATAATATTCAAAAATATATTTCGAGAAAATTTAATCTTTATTCAAAAAGTTGGGGTCTTACATATTGTATGGAAGAAAGTGTTGTTCTCCAGTATGCTGGGATGAGGTGGAAGAAGTAACGTTATTGAGACCGGAGTTGGTACGTATGACTACAGAGAAGATTCAAATGTTCCGGCAACGTATAAAAACCTCACAAGATCGACAAAAGAGTTATGTTGATCTTCATCGAAAGGACGTGGAATTCGATAACGGATATCATGTGTTGTTACGTGTTACTCCATGGAAAGGAGTTACGAGATTTGGAAAGAGAGGAAAGCTCAATCCTCGATTCATCGGCCCATTTTTAATCCTCGATCGAGTAGGAACTGTGGCCTATAGACTCGCTTTACCGCCAAGTATGTCTGGAGTTCATAACGTTTTTCACATATCCATGTTACGTAAATATGTGAAAGACTCAAACCACATTATTGAGTTAAAACCGGACAAAATAGCAGAAGATTTGACGTATGAAGAGGTTCATGTTTAAATCTTGGATAAGAAGGAACATATCCTACGCTCTAAGGTTATACCTCAAGTCAAAGTTTTGTGGAGAAACCACGGTGTTGAGGAAATGACTTGGGAGTTAGAATTTGAAATGAAATCAAGGTATCCTTACCTCTTCGATATACCAGGTACGTACCCTAATTTTGAGGGCGAAATTTCATGAGGGGAGGTTGTAAGACCCCAACTATTTGAATAAAAATGAATTTTCTATAAATATCATTTTTTAATATTATGAAATAAATTTGATATAATGTTATAATTGTGGGTAATATTTATAAATTTTGCAAAGTACGCAAGTTGTTATATAATATTCGATTGGTCGGGGAATATTCGTTTTAACAGGGAATATTCGTACAACGGCACAATCATTAGTGGACCCCACAACGGAATTATTGTCGGATTGAGAAAATGACAAAAATACTTTATAAAAATAACAGCGGAAGTTTTACCATTAACTGTTGAAACACCCGGTGTTAAAAGTACAGTAATACGCATAGTTGCACAGTAGCACACGGTATTGATTATTGATGCTTACATGAGAAGTCACTCAGTTTTGTTCAATTATTGCTATAGTAATTGCTGCATAATATCTCACGTTATTTGATTCAATTATTGTCAATATTTTATATATTATTAAATCAATAATTGAGACGATAAAGTTATTAATATTATTATTTACAATATTAACGATGTCTAGAAATTCTGTCAAGGAGAGGTTTGGTCACCTAATTGCGCGCCAATAGAGAGAAATCCTTATTGGAAAGCCCCTTCATTCCTGGGAACGACCTAGTCGATTAATATTGTGAATTATAATAAAGGTGATAAATATTGTTAAAATTATTAAGGTGATTTTTATGAAGTTTTGCTTATTTTATGGACCCCTCTTTATCCATTTTTCAAAATAATTGGTAGAAAATTTTTTACATGTGGGGCCCATATGTGTTGAAAAACTAATTTTGGAAATGGGGGTGGGAGAGAGTTACGTATAGGGGAGGGCGTTTGTATATATAAGATGTAATGTGTGTGTATATATATAATATTATATGTGTGAGTGGAGAGTGGTGGGAGAAAAGAAAGAGTGAAAGTGATGTGTGTGAGTGGAAAATGGTGGGAGAAATGATGTTGCTTTATTCTTATTGGTTGGTTGATTGACAAATTGTGTGTGTGGGTTATATATATATATATATATGTGTGTGTGTGTGTGTGTGTGTGTGTGTTATAATGTTGCTTTATTCTTATTGGTTGGTTGATTGACAAATTGGGTGTGCGTGAGTTGTAAGAAATTTTCATCCGATTGCATAACTGTTGCATTACACAGTGCCTTTCCATTCTCCTATAAATAGAAGCTCATTCCTTCATTATTTCTTACGAATTCACTAAAACTCTAAAGAGAGAAATTATAGAGAAACTATAGAAAAATATTCTGCTACTTCCCTACTCTTATATTCAGTTTCTTTTACGGTAAGGGGTATTATTTCTTTTTGTATTCATGAAGAGAACTTTTATTATTCCATTATTTATTATTCTGTTGGAATAACCTGTATACGCGGGCTACACTATACTTGGTGAAATTCTTCTGTTATTCCATTCGTTATTATTCTGTTGGAATATCCTGTCTGTGCATTTTACGTCGGACCTGGTTCCGTCTTTATTATTATTCTGTTGGAATATCATGTTTGTGTGTTTACGCCGGACCTGGTTCCGTCTTTATTATTCTGTTGGAACATCCTGTCGGTGCGAATTTCGCCTGACCTGGTTCCGTTACTTATTAATCTGTTGGAATAACCTGTCTATGCGAATTATCGCATACATGGTGATTTCTTTTTTTATTCCATTCGTTATTATACTCAGTTGGTTAAAGTTTTAACTTCTATACTCCATGAAATTAGTGGAATATCCTTGATATTTGCGTTTCATCCAGTATCTTTTCATGGAAATATTCTTCTGAGCATTCTTGAATTTTACTCTACAAAGCAGTATCATGTTGACAATTTGGACGTTATTAGCTCCTGAATAAATTAATTTTTGAACTTGTTTTATTGAATTCTTATATCATTGTCATCATCCTCATGTTTATATTTTTTGAAAGTCATATGTGGCCTGTAGTGCATAGATGGACTTGGTATGATTATGACCAGGGATTATTCAATGTAATCATGACCGTAATGTTACAAATGATGTGGTAAAAGTCCTCATTGGCCCGTAGTGCATTGATGGATAGTTATTGGCATGATCAAGACCATTAATGAATACACAAATATTCTTGGCCCGTAGTGCATGGATAATTGTGGTCGTGATACTAAAGAATATCATTGGCCGTAGTGCAGGGGTGATTCGATGATGTGGATTATTTATTAAGTTGAGTCCCAGCGATAAAAGTGATGAAAAAACCTTTTAAATCATAGAAGATAGTAGATTTTATTCTCTACTTGACTCTTCTAATGGATTGTTTGTTCCGCTGTAGTTAAACTTAATGTTTGTTATATTTTATCAGTTTAATACTGTTGAAGGCTAATAATAATTTATTCTGCATTATCTTAGTCATAATATTTCTTACTGGGCTAGTTGAGCTCACCCTTTTGCTTTCATTGTTCTCTTCAGAAAATGAGAACGTAGCAGGGACTAGTCGTGGAACGGAGTGACTGTCCAGATGATAGCATTAATAGTCCTCACTATTCTATGAAATAGTGTAATAATAATTGTAATGAGGACTACTTTTGAGTTTGTATACTCTCTAGTAGACAATATTTGTATTCAAACTCACAGTTTATGTTTTGTCGTAATGTATACGACAGTTGTATTATTAAGTTGTACTTAAATTTTATATCATGTATCTGGCGACTCAAGATGGGTGATGTATACCTATTTTGGGGGCGTCACACACTTCACCTAATTAGGTCATTCATCTTAAAGACAAATGATATATAATTTTTAGTCTCATTTGATAGGTCTCCAAACCTTTATGTTTATTTTGATGATCAATTTTTTTAGTAAATAGGTAATTCAAAAGGGTAGAATCATCTGCATAAGATTTTATATAAGTTTTTCAAATCATCCTATTTAATTTGACCAAAAATATTTTTCATCCGTGTTAATGTTTTGTAACATATTCAATTATCTAATACGTGTGTACATGTAAATATAATTCTGTAGGAATTGTGAAGAAACTCTAGTTTAACTTTTGTGGTAATCTCCAATCAAGGAAAGTTTTTCAGTTCTATTATGTTTGTGGATTAAATGTGATTATGTGGTGAGTTACATATCATGCTTTATGAATTGTTAAAGTCAAAATATGACTAAGTTAATTGGGTTGTAGAACTCAATTTATATGTGATATGTGATAACACATGTTGTATGATGTAACTCGATAAATTAGAAATATAAAAATGCATGAATGTATGTTTTGTAAGGAATTATTGATGCATGTAGGATATGCATAGTAAAGAATATATGTTGCATGCAAATATGCATATTAAAGGAAATGTAGTGCATATAGAATTGGGCCCAGCAAGTCTAACAGTCTATCATGCATCATGTAGCACATATGTTTCACATTCAGTTTATGTATTTATATTCTCGATGTTCAAGCATATTACAAATGCATTATCACTTTTATGTCATGCTGATAACAACATACGTACTATAGCATACTACACATATCCTGTACATGTCATTCATTGCACATATATATTGAGTTCCCCGACTCAATTTAATAATTAGTCATAATTTGATATTCATCATTCACAAAGCAAATAATGGTTCATAGGTATTACATACATAAACATAAATCATGCTAACAAATATCTACAACAATTATGTAGTTCATAACGAATGAGCCACTTTGCGATTTTCTCACGCCTTGCTCGCTTATCAGAAAATTCCCAAATTTCAGTATATTTTTCATATGAGACTATTTTTAAAAAAATATGAAACCCCCATTTCGGGTTCATTAGGCAGCCCAAATAAAGCGCCAAAAGTGTACGTTCATAACAGTTTTTCACTTGTCTTTGCCTTTGCCTGTGTCCGAAGTATTCGTCCTAATCTGAAATGTTAATCATGATATAGTAAGGGTGAGCAACAAGTTTGCCCAGCAAGTTTAAGATCAAAGAAAGATATATCATGATTGAAAAGAATAAAAGCTGACAACTTTCAACAATATAATAATTGTGAAAGAACGTGAATCAATTTTCATAACTGAATGACTGAGTCAATAATAATGAATGGCCAACAATAAACATGAACAATTTAATTAGACCAAAGGGTAATAAAGGTGATTAGCCTTTCATACATGATGAACATATGTAACATGCACAACGTGCGAATCAATAAATAATAGATGTGGTATAATCAACAATGATTGACCACGAACATGTTTTACAATAACAACTCGAGTTCGAGTTAGAGAACTTGCTTAATTAAAAGTATAGTTCAAGAAACTTGCACAATAAAAGTATAAGAACTTGTCTGCACCATCGATTACTGTTACGCAACCTATTTTAGATTCATTTGAAAGACCTAATATTAATAATATCGATCTCTCAATTAGAATAATATCATCAGCATATACTACTGTTAATTACAGTCATTATACAACTTAAACACTTATCACATAATCAAATATTAGATTACTCCTTAAAACATCATTATTATTATCGTATTTTGATAATTCTTTAATCACTATAATATATACATTATGATTTAACACTTTAATCTTATATATTATAAGTTCTTCTTTAAAATCTAATAAGTCAAATACTAATACAACAACTTGGATTATCCAATCATACCAATCCAACCATTCAGATTGCAATCTAGCAAACCAGATTGAAATCCAGCAAACTGGATTCCAAATCCTAGCAACCAGATAGCCAATCCAGCAAACTGGATTCCAATTACAGCAACCAGATTTTCAATTCAGTAAATTACTTTCTAATCCAGCAAACTAGATTCAACAGATTTTCAATCCAGCAAGCTGGATTCCTAATTATATCAAGTCTAATTGGGTTAAGAAATTAAGTGTATGCAAGTAAGGATTTAAATTATAATTGAGGAAATGAAAACCCTAATTAAATTATTAGGGTAGGATAAAATTAAAAGTGTTGGACCATGTCAATTTTTTCATGGCCTAAAGAATTATTTAGGAAGTCTAAATATTTTAATTGGAAAGCCCAAAAACTTAAGGGTTTAGCCCAAGTGTTGGCCCAATCAATAAATTTAAAAAGCCCAAAGCTTGATCCAAGTATGGAATGACATATTGGCAGGGCCGGCCCTGAGTTTTTCAGGACCTAAAGCAACAAAAAAAATTCGGCCCTTTGCAAAATGCTATTAAGATAGGTATAAAAAAAACGGGCAATGGGTCAAAAATGCCCCTGATATTTATCCGATGTCCCACTTGCACCCTAAGCTAATTTTTTTTTTCAAAAGTACCCTTAACGTTATATTTTTTGGGTGGCTCGTGCCCCTGCCATTAACAGAAGATAAACTGGGTTAAAATGTGATGACGTGACATGCTTAAGTATAAAATATATTCTAAATAAAACAATATATATCATTTAATCAAAACAAAAATACTAAAATTCAAAATAAAAAAGCATAACATATTTACATCATTTAATCAAAATAATAAAATTCAAATTATTTGCTTAACTAATCAAAACAACTAATTAAATAAAATAAGGTGTATAACATATTTACATCATTTAATCAAAATACTAAAATTCAAAACATAACATATTTACATCAAATACTAGTTAAAAAATACTAAAATATTAATTAAAAAAATACTAAAATACTAAAAAAAATCAAATTAAAAAAATACTAAAATACTAACATTCAAATTATCTTGTTAATTAATCAAAACAACAAAAATTTAAATTACATCATTAAAATACTAAAATCATAATACTAAATACTAATTGATATAAAAATTAAAATTACTAAAATCATAATACTAAATAATATTTTTAAACTATATAAAATTTTATGGTGTAATAATCTATACATAACAGTATATGTTATAAATAATATAAATAATTTGATGATATAATAATCTATACATAACAGTATATGTTATAATTTGAATGATGTAATAATATTTTTTAAAAATGTATTCGAAAATTCAAAATACATCATACTATTTTTAAATTTGTATGATTTTAAAAATTAATATTAAAAATTACTAAAATAATCATAATACTCCAGTTTTCTTAAGATGCATTAATTACTTGAGGATTTCGCTGTTGTAGATATGAGTTTTGTGAAAATAAATGGTTTAGATGTTTTCAGGAATTTTACAGGGTATTCAATAATATTGCCAAAAAATAACAGGGAGAAAACATTAAACTGATGAATGGGTTAAGCCAGTGAGAACTTATAAAAAGTATAAGAAAATAAGATAGGATGAGGAGGAGATTGATGCTTTGAGGTTTCTTGGGCTAAGGTATGTACTAAGTAAAAGGAACAATTTGCAAAAGGAGTACATCTCTTATTTAAAAACTAAGAAAAAGGGATATAAGAAAAAGGGGCCCTAAAATTTTTGGGCCTAAAGCCCGGGCACCTTAGGCTTTAGCCCAGGGCCGGTGCTGCATATTGGTTATTTGTTAAGTGAAATAAAAGTAATTAAACAAAATAATAATGTGGTGAATAGAAGGGATAAGTGGATGTTTATATGGGAGAATAAGTAGGCCACATGGCTAGCTAACCAGGGGAAGAGGAAATGGCCACAAGTAAACTAAAATGTGGGAGAAATTTAATGAAAGGCCAAGTGGCCGAATTTTTAAGTGAGAAAAGGAAGGAGCATGTCATCATTTTTAAGCCACAATTTTGCCAAAGATATCTCATCAAATTAAGCTAGGTGTCTAATTGTTTAAGGGGTCACCTTATATATTACTCTCTCACATATATCAATGTGGTGATTAAGAGAGAGAACAAATTATGTTGGAAGATTAGATTAGCTATACAAGATATATGTATATTAATTGACCAAATACTAAAAATCTTGGCCACTTTAACAAATAAATTCATTCCTTTTCTCTCTCATCTCTTACTAGCTAACACAAAGAAAAACCAAATAGAGAGAGAAGAGAGGCTTTGGCAGCCATAGAGGGGGAGGAGAGAGAGTTTTCTTCAAATTCTCCTAGCTCCATAGCTATCTTGGGAAGAAAGGGGAGCATGAAAATCAAAGGTATAAATATCTTTTGTTATGTATTTTTGATTATTGTAAATCAAAATTTGAATATATATTTCTAAACTCAAAAACCATGAATATACTTGTTGATGAGTGTTTTATGTTTAGATATATCCATATTGGGTGTTAATTGGTTTGGAAATCAAAAGAAAAGAAAAGTAATTATTCTAGTTTATAAACCATAAAATTTTTATGTACTTTGGATTTCTACGGTTTTTGATCTACACCTTCTTTTTGCGATCTGTCAAAGAGAGGTGCTAAATATGTAAGTTAACTATCGAAGTGGTAGCTCGTAAAAATATTGAGTACACAGTCCGTAGCGACGGTTTTAGCGAAAACAGATTCATTGTCAATAGAAAAACAGATTGTTTTTGAATAGTCATTGCTAGGGGTAGTTTTGTTATTTTTTTTACATTTAAAAATTTTGAAAAAATTTAGGATGATAATAAGATAAGTTTTCTAACATCTCAGAGTGGAATCACTAAAAAAGGGGATAAATACATTTTTGGTACCTGTACTGGGACCCGACTTACAATTTGATACCCAAAGTGAAAAAATTTACAAACTGGTTACTGTACTCGAAAATTGTTGTCGTCTGGTGCTTGTACTTTACAATTTTGAAATAATTGTTAAAATTGACTAATGGAGTAGATGAAAAATTCTGACGTGACTTCCTCATCTGACGTGGATAATAATATGTATATGGGAGCATAACACATCAGTTTTGGAGGGCTTTTCACGTGACCAACTGAGGAAAAAATAAGGGTTAGGGAGAACGATTGAGAGACAAAATACAGAGGGAGAAGCGATTCGAAGTCGACGCGAAGAGATTCAAGTCTTACGGTGAATTCGGCCATATATATATATATTTCCAACTGAGGAAGAAATAAGGGTTAGGGAGAACGATTGAGAGACAAAATACAGAGGGAGAAGTGATTCGAAATCGACACGAAGAGTTTCAAGCCTTACGGTGGATTTGGCCATATATATCTCCAAATTTGTTCGACAACAAAAAGTAAGCACCCAAATCCTTATTTTTTCTTCCGGGTTTCCCATTTTGAGTAAACACCCAAACCCTTATTTTGAGTTTTAAAGATTTTTTCTGTGCACTGATTTTGAACATTCATTAGTCAATTTTAACGATTATTTCAAAATTGGAAAGTACAAGCACCAGACGGCAATAATTTTCAAGTACAGTAATCAGTTTGTAAGTTTTTTCACTTTGGATTACCATAATGTAAGTCGGGTTCAATACAGATACCAAAAATATATTTATCCCCTAAAAAAAAGTTGTAGATTTCCGTATGGAGTGTTTTTAGCACCGTGCGAAAAAGTGAAAATTTCCAAAACTCACAAACACAGCATAGCGGAAAACTCCCTCTGATCTCCATTCCAGTGCACTTACGGATCTGGATAATCCTCTTTTTCTCTCTGATAAACTCTGTATAATCAGATTGGTATGTCTTTTTGTCGTATAATTATTATATACATATATACATATAGGGTTTTGGAATCCCTAGAGAGCTCAGCTACGATTCGGTGAAACCGCAATCGTATATTCAGGATTTCAACTAATGAATTTTTTAGGGTTTAACAGTGGCGTTGTCAATTTTGAATGAATATAGTGCTTTCTCAGTCATTCCTCATGTGCTAATTCTAGGTTAATTTGGGTGTTTGTCGCCATAATTATCAAGTTACATACCCTCCAGACATATTCAATATAAACTCTTCTTCGAATCTATATGTATTTGTACACATATTGTTATCTGGTACTATACCTGAATTATTTTGGTGCTTTAAATGAATGTATGGTTACCAAACTGAATACCTTATTCATGGGTTGGCTGATGATATTGGTTGAGATTACCTTTTAGTACTACAATTTAGATAGGAAAGAGTATATGGTGGACCGTGGACATAAAAAAATTACTCCAGTCTCCAAAACGAATGAATCCTATGCTTCCAATTTGTGCAGGTTCGGAACCCTGGCTCAAAGACCCAATAAGAATCCCGCATCAGAATTCAGAAACACATCAATTGATTGATCTGGTGGCATTTTTATTGTTTTAGGGCACGAGATTGAGGAACAGAGGTCAACTATGGAAAGTATTTCTTTTAAATCTCCAATAGCAGATTGAACTCAATTCAGCTGTTCAATACCACAAAACAGAACAATACGATGATGCAATCAAAGATAAGTTCATTCTTCAAACCCTCTTCTTTTGCACCAAAGATCCCAGATCCAATTCCCTTTTTGGACAATATATTTGACAAGGAGGAGGACACAAACATCGAAGAACCAGAAATTCTCATCAAATACAAACGCAGAGCTCCAAACCCAGATAGGTACATAAGCCCTTCTCTTTCTATTTAGAATTAGGTAGGTTCAGGGGCTATATATATGAATTGTTTTAGTCTCAATTGAAACTTTTGCATATGTAACAATTTTCTCACCCCCCAGAGTTACTGCAGGATCAAACGGGTTGAATTATCCATTTATCTTAGCAGGTTTTAGATGGGTTGGGTTAAATGGATAACAAATGTTATATGGGTCAAATGGATAAAAACATGGATAATAAATGGGTAAATCGAACGCTGTTCTTTACACACTTTATTTTATAGTGTTTGAATTTCCCTCTGGCAACCTCCCCTCATGACAACGATAAGCTGGAAGGTCCTCTCACCACCATCTCCGACTAATAAATCCGACCAAGATGAGAAAGAAACTCAAATTGTGGATCTCAGTACTCATAATTTCTCTATCCCTCGCATTTTTTTATCTCATCTCCTTTTATTGCGTAGCCGTCACCGATCCGTCACTTTGATTGCATTGCGCATCTGAACTACAGTGGTTTGGATTTAAGATTTGATTGATCCCTTTATGTGAATGTATAGGGATCCACTGAGATTTTGGCCGTTAGATATGATTGATTAGATTTTATTTTTTATTTTTTGGAGTAATTCTATCCCTCTGTTTTACTGAAAATTTAGGGGTGGATGATCTTTGAAACTTGAATTGTAAATTTTCTTCTTTCACAGTGAGAAATAGAATGTGCTTATAGACAGAAGAGGAGAGATTAAAGAGAAGAAGATGAGTTGGTTTTCCTCTATTCAGCTATTTTTATGTTGTGACATAAAAAATGACAGGTATGTTATATGGGTTTATGGGGTTAACCCATATCCATTTAATTTTATCCATCTTCAACCCATTTATTAGTGACCCATTAATGACCCAATCTAGTAACTCACAACCCATTTAATTTTATCCATCTCCCAATAAATCAACTCATTTGCCACATCTAGATGGGAGGAATAATTGGTAGTATGCTAACTGAGGCTTTTCATAAACGTTAGTATTATTAATTATATGTTTGCATATAGCATCTAGATTTTGTTCCATTAAATTATGTTTATCTTTCATCAATTTTTTGAAGACTCTTTAACCTAGTTCTCAGTTTTATTGGTGTTATTCTTTGATAAAAGCCAGTATTGAAAATATGATGACAAATTTATCTCTCTTATTTATTTATTTATTATTTACTTAGTATTATTTTGTTTTACAGTTGCTAAAGTAAAGATGATGAAATGCCATATATCCATTATGTGAGATAGTGCAATCTCAATCTTAATAAGGTTTTGAGTGATTATCTTATGTTTATTCTTAATTTTTGTATGACAGTGGAAGTGACGGTGGTTCAATTGGAAAAGGGGCACAGATACCTAATCCGGGAGATTCTTTGTCCAAAACGATGACAGCTAAGTCCTCGAATGTTCTGAATAAGAAGAGAAACTATACACAGTTCCATTTGGAGTTGGGACAGTCTGATTTTTTATTGCATACATGCAGTACATGTGGGTTCAAGTATGCTACTGGCGATGAAGGGGATGAGAAGGTTCACAACTCATTTCACAAAAATTATACACATGGGATTCAATTTAAGGTACTTCCGTTGGGAACTCAATTTCATTGCTTTGTGATTGTGTTGCTGGCTCATTTTGATGCTTTATTAGTTAAATTGCTACTTTATGGTAAAAGGGCTGGCGCAACGAAAGGGTTATCCATATGGCTTCACTAGAAGGAGGACGGATTATACTGGTGTTGGATGATGACCCTCCTGCTCAGAGAAACAAGGTACAAATCCACATTTGGATTGTAAAAGCCATTTGTATGCATCATTTACTTATGGCTAATATAAGAAGTTGGTTTGAGTGGTCTGTCTTGTTGGAGCTTATTGAGACTGTAATACATTGGCAGGTTCAGGAGGTTATAAAAATGATGGTGATGGAGCTTGGAGATGGATGGATATGCAATAAGCTTTGTAAGGTGATCATAATTTGGCTTCTATTTACTTCGAAGAATCTACATTTTCTTAATTTTATTAAATTTTTTTAAATATTGGATTCCAAGTTATTTTTGTTAACATAGCTTTATGCTGATAGCCACCTCTCCAATCTGTATTCCGTACACAATTTTTGAACTCATCCCAAAATGTTTGCGTTACCTGAATTATTCCTCATTATTCCAGAACTATAATAATGCTTCTCTCTTTTCCTGTATCATTAGAAACAATGTTTTAAATTGTTTCCAAGTCACTTTCAAATTCCAAAATACTTCTATTATTAATTCATTTGTTTTATAAATCCTATTCTCTTCAAGTTTATTTGTCCAGAATTCTACATGCTGCAGGTGTATCTATTTATTTCCTCCAATAGAATTTCTGGCTGTTTAGTTGCAGAACAGATAGAAAAGGCATATAGGGTTCTCTCAAGCACAGGGGATGGGTTATCTAATGTTAATTGTACAAAAGAAGAAATTATAGGTTCAACTACACTGCAATTTGGTAATGTGAGCTTTCAGAGAGAAAGGGTAGGAAGAGCTCCATTTGCCAAAAATCCTGAGGTATTGGATGGCAGCCTCAGTGGAGCAATTTTGTGTGGAAAAGAAGCTGTGTCTGCTCTGTGTGGCATTAGAGCCATTTGGGTTACTCCTTCAAACAGAAGAAAACGCATTGCCACTCATTTGTTGGATGCTGTAAGGTAATTCAAGACTGTTGCCTTTTAAGTTCTGATTTAACTATTTTGCAAACTTCCAATTGAATTTTTATGCAACTAAAAAAAGAGAATGTTAAACTGAAAGTTGGATGAAGTATGCCCTAGATAGATGCATCCAGTAGGACTAGAGAACTGAAATCTATTGCAACATATAGTAAACTAGAATCCCTTTTCTAAGCCACCATGGTAAGTGGAGATATTTATTAAAGTTGTCGCTAGATTACACATGGTTTTGACAAAATTAGGTTGGCTTCCTTGGTATAGCGGCTAATATCAAGAGTCAAGTTCTATGATAACTGAAAATAACAGAATTACGGATTATAGATTTAGCCTTAAGAATTAGGTTCTGGCAGCCAGAGATCGTGAGCTTCAATTGACTCCTATAACTATATTTATTATTTAAATCCCTATTTTGCAGCGATAGGGATCTTGTTATGTGATAATTTCAAATTCTTTGACTACAGTAACACATTCCTAATGATGCAACAGGGAGTGCAAGAGGAAAGAATTCTACTTTGATTTATAACCAATGCTAAAATTTTTAGGGAAACACAATGAAAACCTTGAAAGGGATTGAAAACGTAAAATTATGGAAGCTCTAAGACCTCAAAATCAAAAGGCAATTATTTCGTTAATTAAAAGGTCCCTTGCAAAGCTGTGGCTACTAGTTATAGAAAACAAAATACCAAAAACCCTAATAAATTTAATCCTAACTTTCTATTGACTCTTATTTCTAATTTGAGACATACAATATAATTTATATAATAGTAGTATTATACACTTAAAAAGCCCTTGAACATAATCTTACTGCCGCATGAACACTAATCTATGCTTGTCCATCATTCCTCCTGCATCACTTGAGAATATACTGATATGCCAACAACACTGGTGTTACTGTTCCTAACTTTCACCCCTGGGATGGATGTTAATTTTATAACCTGAACTTGTTTTTCGACTTGTTACCAATGTGGTTTGTGTTTGCCAGTTCTAACTATATGGTCTTAATCCAGGAAAAGCTTCTGCACGGGTTTAATCCTAGAAAATTCCCATTTGGCATTCTCTCAGCCTACCTCAGTTGGAAAGGCACTGGCTTCCGGTTATTTTGGCACTTCCTCATTTTTGGTCTACAAAACTACTGAATGGGAGTAGTTTCCATCGTGTTATTCTAATATGATACATTTTTGCTTTTAGACTAAAGCATGCCATTACATTTTTTTGGTGATAAGAGTACTATTATGCTATTCTACTATTAGTATATTTTTAGCTAATGCTAGGGATATGTTTGAAAAACTGAATCCGTTCACGGTCCGGGACCATTCGACGGTTGGTGGCCCGCTATTCATTAAATTCATCTTTTAACAAATGTATCTCTAATTTTGGAATGGAGGAAGTATATATAAACGTAGTTCTGTTCGCTGTAACAAATTATGTTAGTGATGTAAATACTATTGAGTGTGATATGAGCAGCAATTATACTTCCGGAGCAGAGTGTTGTGCATCGCAGAAGACAGGTTTAGCTGTGAACAAAAAAGGTTTGATGTTAAAAGAGCTTCTTCAGCAAACATCTCATCATTATTCAAAAGTTCGTAAAGGTATTTTTGTTATTAATTTCAAATGATGTTCAGAATTTCTTTTTTAATAGGTTGGGAGTGTTGAGACTTGAGAACTTATCATCTAGAAAGACATGTTGAAACATTCCCGAAGAATAAAAGAAAAATGTTTGGACTCCCATGCATTCGTGCATGCACGTGGACAAAATTGACATTAATTCATGCAAATAAAAACCTGAAAAAGTTGTGCGAAAAAAAGATCTTGGTTAAGGTACACTTAGCTTATCTATGCAGTTCACTCTAGGGGCGGATTCAGGATGTGTTTCCAGCAGGGGCAGATTTTTTTTGACTGAAGTAAAAGGTTGAAGCTTAGCGAGTTAGAGAGCGAGAGTTTGAATACATTATACACCATGCGTTTAGTTTTTTTAGAGTAGTAGTATTTTAAGTTTTTTTTTGTACCTCTAAATTTAACTTTTTCATAAATCTACCCTCTCAAGTTTATTAAGTTTTAATTTTTGTCCCTGTCCATATACCTAAAAAAAAGGTTCAGCATAGGCACTGATGGTTCACTCTAAAGCACGATCAAAGTTCAGGAACTTCATTGAAGTTCGGGTTTGCACAAGCAATTCTTATTATTTTTTTTGTTTGGGAAGATTTTACTTAATGTTATGAAAATCAAATTTTTATTTTTGCTAGTTTGAGACGTAATTTAAACACCCACCCAACCTTTGTCATTGCTTAGGTTTGAAACCCCACCCTCTTGGTACACAAGGGATGGGGGTAACCATTGGGGCAAGACCCTTTGGTTTATGCAAATCAACTTAGTGTCATTGCATAGTTTCTTACCAACCACCATCATAAATTTGAGTGTGACATTATTGTATGATATAATTATTATACTATCTCTGTCGTTAAAAAATACTACTTTGTTTTTAGGAGAAAGAAAGTAGTTCTTTTTCCTAAAAAAAATAAATAAGATGGTGAAAGTATATCCTACTTATAAACAAATAATAAATTAGAAAAAGACGGTGAATGTATATCCTAAAATTTTGTTAATATCTGATTCATGAACATGTGGCAAGTAGCAGTTTTCATATATTTCTATTTTATTTTGGGGATCTAACGATTGCGATATTGATTTGTGATTGTTGTGTGGAAATGCTATGTTAGTTTGAACTTGGAATTTAGAAATTATTGGTTTAAAAGAAGTAAACCTTGTTACTCATATTTTTGGTAGATAAGGGCCTAGGTGATATTTCCATTTGTGAGAAATGATTTAATTCTAATTAGGAGGCTTGTTTCTGTGTCAGGATGTGTTGATTGGTATCTAGGATATATTCGTCAAATATCCAGCAGAGCAGAAGTTGCACAATCCCGCTGTTATTGTGAAACTGCATGAACGTATTAGTGATGATGATAAATTGGTTCGTTAAACACTATCAACTTCTTAAGGTAGTCATTTTCCCTGGGTGCAAAGAGGTAATTCATATTGGCCTTTAGGTTTAAATATTTTTTCATAGTGCTGCTGTTTATCTGTTCAACATCCCCTTGGGACAGTGAACAGATTTTCTAGTGCTAGTGCTATTTCAGCCGTGTGCTATAATTCTCAATAACCAGCTGATTGCAATTATTTTTTTTTCTTTTCTAATGGCATCCTCTGCCTCAAACTTATTCAGATAAAAGATATTATTTTTTCTTCAATAGTACAATATTTACATAATGTTTGAGTAATGTAGAGAATTCTGAGATTCTATGATTGATTTGATTAGGAGTAATTAGTGGTAGGATTATTTTAAAAGCATGATTAGTGGTAATCATTGATCACTAGTCACTCCTAATCAAATAAATCATAGAATGCTAGAACCCTCTAGATTACTCTAGCATAGAAAATTGGAAGTTACTGTCCCCATATTTCTTCTGCTTGGCACGAAGAAATTTCAAAGTACATCAGTTGTGATACATTTTATGTTTTATATTAGAACTGTTTACTGCCATTTCTATTCCATTTTGCACCATATTGATAAAATCCCTATTAATAATTTTGAGTTTAATTTTATATGTATTACCCCTTGATGTTGCCATGTAAATATTTATATCTTTTAACACAGGGCTAACTTTGATGGCTTTCCATTGATTAAATGTTATGCTCATTAAGTTAAGGAATATGATTTGGGTTATATTTTGCTCTCTGTGTGGTTATTAATATTGCTTTTCTCCAGTTATCCTTTGTAGTTTAATCAGATGCTTTTATTTACAGGATAATCAAGGACTTTCATATCCTTGACAATGTTTTATATTTTTAGTGCCATGACACATTTGGCAATTGACGTCAGGTTGGAAGAATCCTAGTTTTTCTATCTCTATAAAAATGTGTACTCTCCCATTTCTTGGAATAAAGTGCATAACTTGTGTAACCCTTGTCCTTAATAAGACTCCTCTTATTTATAGATGTAGGAAATCTTCCTACACTATTTAGGAATAGAATTTTGATTTAATTAATTAATTAAGCTCCTAATCTAATTTGGAATAATATAGAGTACCTTTATTAATTAATTCACAAACCTATTTAGGAATTAACTTAATAATAATAATAGTAATAGTAATAATAATAATAATAATAATAATAATAATAAGACACCTCTTATTAATTTATATTTAATATTTTTTCATAGTGTTGTTGTTTATCTGTTCAACATCCCCTTGGGACAGTGAACAGATTTTCTAGTGCTAGTGCTGTTTTAGCTAGGGCTGAGCAAGTAATCAAATTGAAACCGAAATTGCACTAAAAATTGCACGAAACGCACCAATTAAAATTGCATCAATGGTTTCGACGCATGTGGCGGTTTTAGGTGGGTTGAATAACCAAATTTACGGTTTCGGTTTGGTTACTAGCCAAAATCGCACGCATAAAATCGAAACCGCACCATGTGTGTGTATGTATGTATTATTTTTAGTAAATTCTAAAGTTACGTTTCACTTGAACACGCTCAGAGAAAACTTTAGTCTTGCATTGTCATTTTTTCACTAATTGAAAGAAGATGTTAGAGGTTATAGAGTCAAAAATTAAGCAATTGGGTTTTAGATTTTCGAATTTATTTGATGCGTTATTGGAGGGGTTTATAGCTGAGGGGCTCGAGCACGTGATGCATTGGTTAATGTCAATTGCTATAATAGTAATAGTCTAATAGATTATTTTTTAAATTAGGTATAGTTATGATTATATTCTTTAAGTCCTCCATGCAATATATGAGATATATTCTATTTTCAGTATATACTTTTAATTTTTGGGGAACTAGATAAACATTCTTGCTTGTTATCGAATATATGGTCTTCGTTATTTTATATAGTGTATGTTTTAATTTTAAAGCATGCTTGATATAATTTTCATTGCCGACTTTGTCACTAAGTTAATTGTTCGATGTAAATTTTATTAAAAGCTTAGACTTTTTTGTTGTTTCAATTGGTTTTGGAATCGAAATCGCACCAATTAAAATCACATCGCTCACTTTAAAACTGCACCGCACCAATCACAAGCGGTTTCGGGTGTGATTTTGAATTTTTTAAACCGCACATAAGCGGTTTCGGGTGCAGTTTGAACTTCAAACCGCACTATGCTCCCCTAGTTTTAGCCGTATGCTATAATTCTCAATAACCAGCTGATTGCAATTATTTTTTCTTTTTTAATGGCATCCTCTGCCTCAAATTTATTCTGATAAAAGATATTATTTTTTCTTCAATAGTACAATATTTACATAATGTTAGAGTAATGTAGAGAATTCTGAGATTCTATGATTGATTTGATTAGGAGTGATTAGTCGTAGGATTATTTTAGAAGCATGATTAGTGGTAATCATTGATCACTAGTCACTCATTAATCAAATAAATTATAGAATCCTAGAACCTTCTAGATTA
The DNA here is from genome assembly GCA_020205505.1 of Panax japonicus. NCBI lineage: Eukaryota > Viridiplantae > Streptophyta > Magnoliopsida > Apiales > Araliaceae > Panax > Panax japonicus. The sequence goes on from CM035094.1 coordinate 78,271,424, forward strand.
CTCTAGCATAGAAAATTGTATACTACCTTATATCTCAAGAAGTTACTGTCCCCCTATTTCTTTTGCTTGGCACGAAGAAATTTCAAAGTACAGAAGTACCTTTATTAATTAATTCCCAAATCTCTTTAGGAATTAACTTAATAATAATAGTAATAATAATAATAATAACTCCTCTTATTAATTTATATTTAATATTTTTAAAATATTAAGCTATTTAATTTATTCTATTACCATAGATTAAATTAAATACACTTAACTTATTATTATAATTATGTCATTTATTTCTTAAATAAATATTTTTCTTTTATGGTGTGACCCTTTAGGTTTTCTATATTAAATTGGTTGTGAATAAATAAATTAGAATAATTTTAATCTTATTTAAATAAATAAATTAAGCTATTAATTTATTTAAATAAATAACATTTATTCTATAATAAGGATAAACACTTTTCAGATAATATAGATTTTAACATTAATCATAAAAGAACCTTTGAGTAAATAGTTACTGTATAATTCAATCCTTCCAATATACAATGTCTCAATTAAATATAAGACATAGAATTATTGTCAAGGTTTATTTTATTTAATTATATGTATTTCGATTCAAAAATGTACAACTCCAAATAATTCAAATTAGAAAATATTTTCTAATTTCATTTCATCTTGGCCAAGGATTCTTAGGTTATCATTTATCGAATAACATAGGACATTTCACTTCTTTCACTAGAAGCGGTAGATTCTTTATTGATCATTTATTATCTCTATATATAACTTATTACACCTAAATATGCCCTTTAATATACCCTAAGGGTCTTAAGGGACATGTCAAAGTATAACTTATCATACACAAGATACTATGATGATCTCAAGTCTAAGGATCACTTTTACTACTATCACTACAGGAATTCCTATTGACATGCAAGTAAAACTCCATAAGGTATTGCTTAGTGAGCCACGTTAAGTGAACTTATTCTCTAATAAGCACCTACATACTTGCTTTAGTGTCTCCACACAAATGATCATGAGATCAATCATCCTCATCCAATGAGCAAGCAACGTATGTACCAATCTATCCAGATTCACTAATTTCCTTTTTAGTAATCCAAATATTGGGAACATTTTAGTTTTTAAGCTATCTATGAATTTAGATCTCATCAACATGATCTCATCATGATTCTAAAAGCATTACTTAAAACTATGAGTTTATCACATATTAAATAACAATACCATGTAAATAAATTAAATGTCTTTAATAAATAAATATTTTTATTAATAAATAAATAAGATTTTTTACAAATTATATGTTTTATTATTAAATATGATTGACTTTTATGCATACTACTTTCAATCTCCCACTTGCACTAAAGTAAATCACTATATCTTATACCCATCTTCTCTAAGTGACGATCGAACTACCGTTGTGTTAAAGCTTTAGTAAATGGATCTGCAATGTTGTCTTGAGATTCCACACGTTCCAAGTGAAAGTAGTATGCACATAAGTCGATCATGTTTGATGATAAAACATATACTTTGTAACAACTTTATTCATTTATTAATAAAAGTATTAATTTATTAAAGATTTTTAATTATCTACATGATGTTTTATAATATGTAATAAACACAGTTTTAAGCAATGCTTTTAGAATAATGATGATGATCATTCTAATGAGATCTAAATTCTTAGAAAGCTTAAAACTAAAATAGTTCCTAATCGTTGGATTATTAAATTGGGGATTAGTGAATCCGGATAGATTGGTACATACGTTGCTTGCTCATTGGATGAGGATGATTGATCTCATGATCATTTGTGTGGAGACACTAAAGCAAGTATGTAGGTGCTTATTAGAGAATAAGTTCACTGAACGTGGCTCACTAAAGAATACCTAATGAAATTTTACTTGCATGTCAATAGGAATTCCTGTAGTGATAGTAGTAAAAGTGATCTTTGAGATCATCATAGTATCTTGTGTATGATGAGTTATACTTTAACTTATTCCTTAAGACACTTAGGGTATATCAAAGGGTATGCTTGGGTATAATAAGTTGTACATGGAGATAATGTATGATCAATAAAGAATCTACCACTTCTAGTAAAAGAAGAGAAATGTCCTATGTGATTCGATAAATGACAACTCAGTAGTCATTGACCAAAGCATAATGAAAGTAGAAAGGAGTTTCTAATTTGCATTATTTGGTGTTGTGCATTTAAGAGTCGAAATAAATATAATTAAATAAAATAAAATTTTGACAGTAATTACATGTCTTATATTTAATTGGGACATTGTATGGTGGAAGGATTAAATTGTACGGTAACTATTTACTCAAAATTTTTTTTATGATTAATGTTGAAATCTATATTATCTGGAAAGTCATTGATCGCTAGGGAGGCTCATCCCTATTGTAGAATAAATATTATTTATTTTAAATTAATTATTTAATTTATTTATTTAAATAAGATTAGAATTGTTCTAATTGATTTATTCACAACCGATTTAATATGGAGAACCTAAAGGGTCACCATAAAAAGAAGAATAATTATTTAAGAAGTTAATGACATAATCGTAATAATAAGTTAAGTATATTTAATTTAATCTATGGTGATAGAATAACTTAAATAGCTTAATATTTATTATTTAATATTTTAGAAATATTAAATATAAATTAATAAGAGTAGTCTTATTATTATTATTACTATTATTATTATTTAATTCCTAAAGGAGTTTGAAAATTAATTAATAAAAGTATTCTCATTTATTCCTAATAAGATTAAGATGTTAATTAATTAAAAGTTTAATTAATTATTCCTAATAAGATTAGGAGCCTAATTAATTAAAGCAATTTAATTAATTAAAATACAACCCAATTGCTTAATTGTTAAGGAGGGTTGCCTACATCTATAAATAAGAGGAGTCTTATTATGGGTGTAGTGTAGTTGTTAACTTTTTCACAACAGACGTGATTTCAATTGTTGGAGAGTACGTTCTTTTCTATGAAAGATAGAAAAATTAGGGTTTTGTCAAATACTCATCTTCTTGAATCTTTCTTCTTCTTTGGTGGATCACCTCTAGAGGCCAAACACTTGGGTGGCTAACATTGATCAAAGGAAGGAACCAAATCCGGTGGATTCAAGCTGAACGCGAAAAAGATTGGAGGTGAAATTGTACCTGAGGAAGCTCGAATCTTCAAGAGTATGATTCTTGTTCTTTTTTTTTTCGTTTAATTAATAATTATGCTTAAAGGATGATCCGGGTATATGGTTTGTAAAATTTTAAAACTCTGATTTTTCATGTTTCGCTTATTTTGTGCAATTTGATTGCGTTCATGAATATTACAAACCTAACAAAGGTGATATCTCCTCTTTCAATGATTTCTCTAATTAAATGGAACCCCCGCAACACGTGTTTTGATTTCTGATGAGACCTGGGTTCCTTAGCCTATTCAACAGCTTCTCTGTTGTCAAAGTATAAATGTACTGCTCCTCTAATGCTAGGAACCACATCAAGTTCGGTTATGAACTTCTTCATCCAAACAGCCTCCTTTGCAGCTTCACTTGCAGCTATGTACCCTACCTGTGTCACTGAATCAATAATTGTTTGTTGTTTGAAACTCTTCCAATTCACTGCGCCACCGTTTAGAGTAAACACATACTCCAAAATGGATTTATTGTCATGTTGGTCCATTTGAAAGCTTTAGTCTGTGTAGCCCTCTAGTTTCAATTCAGACCCACCGTAGATAAGAAAAACATCCTTAGTTCTTCTTAAGTACTTTAGGATGTTTTTTACTGCCTTTTAGTGCTCTTTTTCAGGATTCGACTGATATCTGTTTGTTACACTAAGTGCATGATTGACATCTGGTCTAGTACATATCATACCGTACATGATGGGTCCTACTAAAGCATAAGGAATCTACTCATACGGTCTCTCTCCTCAAGTGTCTTTGGGGTCTATTTCTTGGAGAGATGTATTCATGACTCATCAGCATGAGACTTCTCTTGGAATCTTTCATGCTAAATTCTTTAGCATCGAGTCAATATACGTCCTTGGGACAAGCCAAGCATCCTTTTAGATATATCTCTATAGATCTTTATCCTCAAAATATTAGATGCTTCTCCCAAGTCTTTCATCGAGAAGTGTTCAGATAACCAGATTTTGATCGACTGTAGCATAGGAATATCATTCCCTATCAGTAATATATCGTTAACATATAATAAAAGGAATAAAACATCGCTCTTACTAACCTTTTTGTACACATGGTTCATCCTCGTTTTTGATAAAATCAAACTCTTTGATTGTCTCATCAAAACAGATGTTCCACCTACGAGAAGCTTGGTTCAATCCATAAATGAATCGTTGTAGCTTACAGACTTGATTTGTTCCAACCGTTGAAACAAAATCCTCTGGTTGTGTCATATACACATTCTTCTCAAGTTTACCATTGAGGAAGGCTGTTTTCACGTCCATCTGCCAGATTTCGTAGTCATAATAAGCTGCAATCACAAGCAAAATCTGAATGGACTTGAGCATAACTACTGGTGAGAAAGTTTCATCATAGTCAACACCTTGTCTTTGTTTGAAACATTTTGCAACAAATCGGGCCTTATAGGTCTCTACCTTGTCGTCCTCTCCAGTCTTTCTCTTAAAGACCCATTTGCACCCAATAGGCTTAATGCGTTCAAGTGATGAAACTAAAGTCCGTACTTGATTCTCATACATGAAGTCCATATCGGATTTCATGGCTAGAAGCCATTTCTCTGAGTCTTTACTACTCATAGCATGTTCGTAATTCAATATATCATCATCATTCATGATGCATACCTCATCGTCATCCTCTATGACGAATCCATACCTCTCAGGTATATTCGGTACCCTTTCAGATTTACGAATAGAGTGTTGTACATAAGGTGTTTCTACTTGGACATGTTCATCTATTTGATCTATAATGATTTGTGGTTCTTGAACTTCTTTAAGATCTATTTTTCTCCGACTAACTCCTTCAAGGATAAACTCCTTTTCCAAGAAGGAAGCATGTTTTGCAACAAACATGTTTTGCAAGCAAACATCCTTTTGCTCACTAGGATTGTAGAAATAGTATCCTAAACTTTCTTTAGGATATCCGCAAACGTGCACTTATCAGATCTTGTCCCAAGCTTATCATTCTAAAACTTTTACACATAAGCTGGACATCCCCAAATCTTAACATGCTTAAGACTAGGTTTCCTCCATGTCCACATATCATATAGAGTCTTATGGACGGATTTCGAGGGGACCTTATTTAGTAGATATACAACCGCTTCAAGGACATAACCTCACAAGGAAACTGGAAGATTGGTAAAACTCATCATGGAATGAACTATGTCAACAATATTCGATTTCTTCTTTAAGATACATCGTTTGACTGTAGCGTCCTATGGTGGAGTCCATTGTGAGATTATGTCATTTTCTTTGAGTAAATTGAGAAACTCACTGCTTAAGTATTCACCTCCTCGATCCGATCGAAGAATCTTAATACTCTTGCCAATTTGTTTCTCTACTTCACTTCTGAACTCTTTTAACTTTTCAAATTATTCAGATTTGTATTTCATGAAATACACATCCAAATTTTGAGTGGTCATCTGTGAAAGTAATAAAATAAGAATACCCTCATCGTGCATTCGTTGTCATAGGTCCTTATACGTGTGTGTGTACCAACGCTAACACCTCTATAACTCTTTCTCCTTTTCAATAAAGGGTGATTTAGTCATCTTACCCATGAGACAAAATTCATAAGTTGAATATGATTCATAATCAGATAGCTCTAAGAGCCCATCTTTATCCAACCTGGATAATCTTGTTCATTAATATGATCGAGTTTACAGTGCCACATAAAAGTATAAATAACATCATCTCTTTTCCTTTTCTTAGTTTGTTCATTTGAAGTATATTTTCATGCAAGTCAAGTATGTAAAGTCCATTCATCAATTTACCAACACCATATAAAATATTTTTATTGTAAATGGAACAATTATTGTTCTTTATAATAATATCAAAATCATCCATATCTAATATAAAAATGTAAATAATATTTTTAATGAGTGTTGGAACAAAATAATAATTATTTAAACTAATGGATTTGCCCGTAAGCAGTGTGCTAAACAATAATTCCTTACAGCTAATGCAGCAACCTTTGCTCCATTTCTCACTCGTAGGACGACTTCATCCTTATTCAACTTTCTATTTCTGACCAGTCCCTGCATAGTATTACATATGTGAGAACCACAACCGGTATCCAATACCAAAGTAAAATTTGAACTTTCAAAAAAATTAATTTCAATAATAAACAAATCTTGATTAGGAATCGAAGCTTCTCGAAGCTTCTTCTGCTTTTGTTCCGCAAGAAACACCTTGTAGTTCCTCTTCTAGTGACCCGACTTATTGCAATGGAAGCATATTCTTTTGCTAGTCGGATCAGATTTCTTTTGATCCTTTATTTTTGCTTTGTCCTTAGCCTTATTCAACAATTTTCAATATGTTAAGTAACTCAGGCAAGCTGACGTCCAACTTATTTATGTTAAAATTCACAACAAATTGTGAGAAGGTGTCAGGGAGTAATTGTCAATTACGAACCCTATGTATCTAAGACGTTCAGTCAAATTGATCATCTTTAGGACATGAGTCTCAACATTAATGCCCTCAGTCATCCGAGATCGGAAGAGCTACTTAGATATCTCATATCTAGCAGTCCTACTTTGTTCACCATACAAATCTTTGAGGTGCAACAGTATAGTAAGAGCATTCATAGTTTCATGCTGACGCTGAAGCTCGTTACTCATGGATGTGAGCATGATGTATTGAGTCACATATGCGTCATCTTGCCACTTCTTAAAAGTAACAATCTCTTCCTCAAAAGTTGTTTCTACAACAGTTACAGGGACAGACGAATTTAGGACATAAGAAATTTTTTCAGCAGTGAGAAAAATTCTCAATTTCCTTAACTAATCCGTATAATTCGGTCCGGTCAGTTTGTTATCATTAAGTATGCTACGCAATGAAATTAGTGAGTTTGACATTTTCAAATTCTGCATGTGAAAAAGATAACATTTAGTATACATTCATTTAATTAATTAATTACCAAAATAAATTATGTTTTGTTTTAAATTGGTATCTCCCACTATTTTCTTCAAATTATATTACACTCACTTATATAGTTCGACAAAATCTAATTAAAGATTTGCTAGTGAGATTAAGGATCTCATTTTAAATGTATATAGCCTTGTGTGTGCACAACAAACTATATATAAATAAATAGGTAGACAACTCTTGTCAATTACATTAACATGTAACTCTTTTTATTTTGCCTCTTAATCTAAGTTAAGTCATAACTAACATTTCCATATAAATGAAGAGAAAACTAGAGCCCTTGTGTGTGCACAACAAAGCGGTAATGTTCAATTCCTTGTGAACAATATATGTAATAAAGCAACATCTCAAATATTTAATACTTACCTTGTGTGTGCATAACTGATAAGTGCATAATATTCATGATTTTTGATTCCTTTATGTTTGGTTTTATTGCATGTTTTGTGTTGTAAGTGGACTTGGTAGGGTGTTTATTGATTTCAGGTTGAAATGGAGCTTAAGAGACGAAACAGGATGATTCGAAGCTGAGTAGAAACAAAAAGAGAAAAATACAGAATCTGGCATGTCCGCCCCGACGGGGATCTCTCTGTTGAAGCCCGCCCCAGCGAGCACCGAATTCGCCTCGACCAACTTCTCTCTATCAACGCTCGCCCCGACGGGTTTAGCAAGAAGGAAATATCCGCCCCGGAGGACATCAAAGTTTCAACAAGGAAAAGGGACCTCGTGTCGGCGGAGTTTCGAGGACGGAAAAGCCCGTCCCGGCAGGGTCAACGAGAAAAAGATGGAATCTTTAAAATTTTGGAAAGTTTCTAAAAGAAGATTTTGGCAGACTTCTACACAAATTTGGATCGATACTTAAGTCGATTTTAGGATTGTGTTAGATGGAGATATACTTTTTATATTAGATTCTATTTCTTTATGGAAACTAGATATGAATTGTAATTCCTTTTAGGATTTGACTTTCTAGTTCTCATAGGATTTAGGGATTGATCTAGCATTATATATATATATATATATATATATATAGTAGTGTTGGGAGATTTATTCATTCAATCATCAGCTCTCCTCTATACCATTGAAGTGTAGATCTAGAAGCATGTCAGGCTAGATTTCTTTATTCAGTTTTAAAGGGAGGTGGAACCTTGTTTACAAGTAATTAATTAATTGAGTTTTATTATTTATTTCTTCTTGTGTGAAACTTCTTCTAATAATTTGTTTTCATTAATTGCATGTTAATTGATTTGATATGGTCAGTTGAGTTAATTTGATCATTATCATCTGCTAGATTAGGATTGGTATTACGTGTAATTGATGTCACTCTTCATTGTAAGTAGAAACTTGGTGATACTAATTATGGACAAACCTTTGTGTATTGCTAAGATTATTAAAAAAATAAGTTAAACAAATCGAGCTAATGTGTTTGTTGCTTGGATTAGCCTAATTCTCTATTTCTTAATGCTTCTGTCATATTAAATCTAGAGAGTTTGTTCTAGGTTATATAACAATTGAATCTGATGAAGAGCTTATTTCATACAGTGAAAATCTAAGGAGAATTTCGAATAGCATAGCTTATTGTTATCTAGGGTTAATAGTTTCATTGAAAGGAAAATAATAATAATTTGATTAATTGATTGTTGTACTTGGTGAAACTGAACTGCAGAACTGAAGTGTTTACATATTTGGTTAACTTCATCATTAATTATTGTTATTCTAGGTTATATGATAGTTAGAATCTGGTTAAGAGCTTATTTCATATAATGATAATCTAAGGAGAATTTCAGATAGTAGAGTTTATTGTTATCTAGGGCTAATAATTTCATTGAAGGGTAAATAATAGTAACTTGGTTAATTGATTGTTGTAACTTGGTGAAACTGAACTGCAAAACTGAAGATTTTACAAATTTGGTTAAATTCATCATTTAATTATGTTTTTCTTAGTTTAAAAATAATTTTCAAAAACCACCCATATTTATTTTTTGTTAAAATAATAGAATAAATCTAAAATAAATCACTCTCTGTGGGATCGATCATTTCTTACTACTGTGCTAATCATTTGAATTTGTGAAGTGAAAGTGAGGTTAATTTTGGAGTGTCAACGACAGCTCTCAAATTTTGGCACCGCTGCCGGGGAGTAATTGCGTTTTGTTTTATTTCTATTATTTATCTATTTTTGTTTATGCCAATCAGAATTCGAGTTTATGCATTTTTATTGTGAAATAGAGGTAGGGTAAATGTAATTAAAGATGTAAAAGAATATTTACAAATGTACTTATATTTTTTACTACTGTGTGTAATTAGCTCTGACGGAAGGAGTTTAACAAATTATATTAAGATTATAATTTCTAGGTATTATTACATTACTTAATTTAGGTACGGATTACGTACTCCTTTGGCGATACTCCTTTTAATTTGATTTGTTCGTTTTTCTTTTCGTTTAGAAGTTAGTTATTATTTCACCTGATTATCTCTTCTCAAATTCATGTGATAGTTTTGTCTTGACATTGATACTTAGAACTCGTATTTGTGCTATTTGAACTAGTTTATCATGTTTAGTATTTATTTTGATCTTTGCAAAAAAGTACATGTTAATATATTTTTGGAGACTTTGTATTTTGATGATTTGTTTCGATTTAACATGTACGTATTAGAACCCTTTATGTTGATATTGTGTCGTATATGTTGTGATATCGTATCTTTGTTAGAATATAACGTAGGGTATACTTGAGCTATAACCACCTGTGGTGTACCACATACATGCTTGTGACGCCCCCAAAATATGTATACATCATCCATCTTGAGTCGCCAAATACATGATACAAAATTCAAATACAAGTTAATTATTCAACAGTCGTGTAAAATACGACAAAACATAATCTAAGAGTTTTAATAAGAATATTGTTATCTAGACACTATCCACACTCAATGGAGTCTTATTATATTTATTGTCACACTATTTTATTGAATAGTGAAGACTACTAAAACAACCATCTGGACCGTCAATCCGTTCCCCGACTCGTCTCAGCTATATTCTCATTTCCTGAAGAGAACAGTAAAAGAAAGGGTGAGCTCAACTAGCCCAGTAAGAAATATTATGACTAAGATAATGCATAATAATTTATCGTTAGCCTTCAATAGTGTTAAACTGATAAAATATAACAAACATCAAGTTTAACTGCAGTGGAACAAGCAATCCATTAGAAGAGTCAAGTAGGGAATAAAATCTACTATCTTCTATGATTTAAAAGGTTTTTCATCACTTTTATTGCTGAGACTCAGCTTAATAAATAAACCACATCATCCCTGCACTACGGCCAAGGATATTCATTAGTATAACGACCACAAATTATCCATGCACTATTCAATGGTCATGATCATACCAACAACTGTCCATCAATGCACTACGGCCAATGAGGACTTTTACCACATCATTTGTAACATTACGGTCATGATTATACCGAATAATCCCTGGTCATAATCACACCAAGTCCATCTATGCACTACATGCCACAGATAACTTTCAACATATTATAAACATGAGGGATGATGACAATGATATAAGAATTCAATAAAACAAGTTCAATGATAAATTTTTAAAGATTTATAATTTAATTTATCCAGAAATCAATAACGTCCAAATTGTCAACATGATACTATTTTGTGGAGTAAAATTCAAGAATGCTCAGAAGAATATTTCCATAAAAAGATACTGGATGAAGTGCAAATATCCATGATATTCTACTAATTTCATGGAATATAGAAGCCAAAACATTAACTAACTGAGTATAATAGAATATATGAAACTACAAATAGGATTTTTGTCCGTCATGCGGTAATCCACGTAGACAGATCATCTCCACAATTTTATAAGGAATGAATACGAAGGATCATTCACCATGCATGCGATAATCCACATAGACAAGGTTATTCCAACAGAATAATAAAGAATGAAATAATATAAGAATTCACCAGGGCGTGCATAATCCGCACAGACAGGTTATTCCAACAGAATGATAAAGAATGGAACCAGGTCATGCGTAACCCGCACATACAGGATATGTTAGAGTTTATGCCCTAGAGGACCAATTATTTGATATAATTGCTTAACATTTTGATATTATAGTTGATTGAATAAATGAATGATTTTATTATGGTTTTATTTACTGCGTTATATAAATGTTAACATAATAAAAAATCTTTAGAATAGTGATACAAATTATATAGTTTAAATATGTGACTTGAACATAAGATTATATAATTACAATTAGTATCATTGTTCTTAAATGTCCCTAGTCGAGTATCATTGTTGATGGGACAACAATATTGCATTAAGACTAGTATGTGGGTTGACTGATGACCAAATCTCATTGGTCATAAATATATGAGATATTAAGTCAATGCATAGGTACATGTTAGAGAACGATGTACTGGACAGACCCACCATGAGAATTCTATGTGGAGCATTATGCTAAGTGTCATTAGCAATTCTCATAGTGACAATGATGTAATGGTCATCCGACCTGAAATTACTATATTTCTACACGGAAATTTATGTACTTTGATATCATCAAATGCCACCTTTAATAGGGTGAACTATAAAAGTGATTATTTTGTACATCAAGAATCGTGTGAGGAATATGAGTGATCTAGATGAATTTAATCATCCTATATATTAGGGGTGATATCCATAGGCCTCTTGATTGAGTAGGACTATGAAATGCATGACCATGCTCAAATAGTGAATTATTTTATATAGTCTACTCATTGATCAAGAAAAACTCAGATTAAATTATGAAGAGTATGACACATTTCATGACTCGAGTTTAATCTAGGATATTAAGGTTAAAAGGATTAAATTATATTGAAACATTGGTCACGAAAAGGTTGCATCGAATCATCGATCTTATTATTACTTGGGTAGCACTGATGCATTACTAGATGCCGATCATTGTTTATAATTTTATAATATGATTTTAAAATTATTATCAACGTAATAATAACATATAGGGTCACACACATAGAACGTAATTAAAAGTGAATTAATTTAAATTGTAAAGATTTAAATATGTCAATATGATTGATAGTATTTAAATTACGAATTTAAATTAATAGGATAATTTATATATATAGGTATATTAATTAAGTAAGACTTAATTAAGATATATATATATATATATATATATATATAAATTCGGATTTTAATAATATTAGGTTTTGATTAATTCCTCATAACTGCTATATATATGATATATATCAGTCATTTTAGGGATTATGTCAAAATACAAAACCCTAGCCGTTCTTAAAGAGAGACTAGAGAAAACAGTTTCAAAAATTCTCATCCTTGGTGGCTAGCACCGCGGTTCCTTCTTCTGCAGATCGTATGACGATTCGCGGAGCGTTCGTGTGGATACCGTAGAGATGCAGTTCTGTTGGATTGCGTAAAGGATTCGAAGCCGTTTCAGAACTCTTTCATAATCAGTATAATATCTAAACCACTGAATTAATTTCTGTTTCGCATGGATCCTGTTTTGGGTTTCGAAAATTGCTTTGATTATTTTATATTTCCGCTACGTTTTTGTGCCAAAAATCCTACAGGATATTCCAACATAATAATAAAGAATGGAACCAGGTCATGCGTAATCCGCACAAACAGGATATTCTAACAAAATAATAAAGAATGGAATAACAACAGAATTCATCAGACATGCGATAGACCGCACAGACAGGTTATTCCAATAGAATAATAAAGAATGGAATAACAACCCTTACGAGTATTGAAAGAAAATAACTCTCTTCATGAATACGAAAGAAATAATACCCCTTACCTTAGAAGAAGACTGGATACTAGAATAGTGAGGTAACAGACTTTCCCTTCTTCTTTCTCTCTATAATAATTGCTCTATAGCTTTAGTGAATTGGTGAGAAATGAAAGAAGAATGAGCTTCTATTTATAGGAAAATATAGTTTCGATAATTGCACGTTTTGGGGCTCAAAATATTACAGTATAATACATTCATCTTTTTCTTCATTTTTAATTTAGTCGTACAAGTATTATCAAACTTGCACCACTTCTCCTAATAATAAATAATGTGAATTAATAGTTCATTCATGTGACTTAATAGTATAATCATGTGAAAAAACTAATTACAGTATAGTACCTTCATCTATACCTCCTATTTTTAATTTAGTCATGCAAGTATTATCAATCTTGCATCACCTCCCCTAATAGTACATGAATGTGAATCAATAGTACACACATGTGAACAAATAGTTATAAGCATGTGAAATAATAGCAATTAATTGCTTATTTATCTGATTAATTACCCGATTGTTGTAAGACCCTCAACTTTTATGAATAAAGATGAATTTTCTATAAATATCATTTTTGAATATTATGGAATGAATTTGATATAATTTTATAGTTGTGGGTAATATTTATAAATTTTGTAAAGTACGCAAGTTGTTATATAATATTCGACTGGTCGGGGAATATTCGTTTTAACAGGGAATATTCGTATGACGACACAATCATTGGTGGACCCCAGAACGAAATTATTGCCAGGATTGAGAAAACGACAAAAATACTTTATGAAAATAACGGCGGAAGTTTTACCGTTAACTGTTGAACCCTGATGTTAAAAGTACAGTAATACGCGTGGTTGCATAGTAGCACACGGTATTGAATTATTGATGCTTACGTGAGAAGTCACTCAGTTTTGTTCAATTATTGTTACAGTTATTGCTGCATAGTATCTCACGTTAATTGATTTAATTATTGTCGATATTTTATATATTATTAAATCAATAATTGATACGACAAAGTTATTAATATTATTATTTACAATATTAACGATGTCTAGAAGTTCTGTCATGGAAAGGTTTTGTCACCTAATTGCGTGCCAATAGGTAGAAATCCTTATTGGAAAGCCCCCTCATTCCTGGGAACAACTTGGTCGTTTAATATTGTGAGTTATAATAAAGATGATAAATGTTGTTAAAATTATTAAGGTGATTTTTATGAAGTTTTGCTTATTTTTGGACCCCCATTTGCCCATTTTTTAAAATAATTGATAAAAAAATTATTTAATATAATAATAGGTGGGGACCACGTTTGAAATTGAAGGAGGAAGGGGCTGATATGTTTGTCAGGTGGAGTGGTTTGTTGTTTGTGTTTTTATATTATATATATATATATATATGCATTTTGTTTGAAAAAGTGGCAGAATGAGTACTGGATGTATTATATATATATATATATATATAATAGTTTTGGCAGCAGAGGTTTCAAGCATTAATTCACGGGAGTACTATATATAAAAGTTTGAAAATTTGCAGGGAATGATTAAAACGAAGTCACGGGAGTGATAACCCGTGAACTTATATATATATATATATATATATATATATATATATATATATATTATATTTTACTTAAAAGTTTTTATTTTATTAAAATATTTTATTACATAGCATCATTTCCATTCTCCTATAAATAAAAGCTCATTCCTTCATTATTTCTTATGAATTCACTGAAACTCTAGAGAGAGAAACTATACAGAGAAAGAAGAAAAGTATTCTACTACTTCACTACTCATATATTCAGTACTCTTCTTTTAAAGGTAGGATATTAATTGTTGTACTCGTAAGGGGTATTATTTCTTTCTTTCGTTTTCATGAAGAGAACTTCTGTTATTCCATTCTTTAGTATTATGTTGGAATAACCTGTCTATGCGAAGTACTGCATACATGGTGAAATTCTTTTATTATTTCATTTTTTATCATTCTGTTGGAACATTATGTCTGTGCTTTACACATGACCTGGTTCCATTATTAATCATTCTGTTAGAATATCTTGTCTGTGCTTTACGCATTACCTGGTTCCATTATTTATTATTTTGTTAGAATATCCTATCTGTGCGTTTACGCGTGACCTGGTTCCATTATTTATTATTCTATTGGAATAACCTGTATGTGCGGTCTATCGCGTGCTTGGTGAATTCTTTTGTTATTCCATTCTTTATTATAATCAGTTGGTTAAAGTTTTGACTTCTATACTCCATGAAATTAGTGGAATATCCTTGATATTTGCGCTTTATCCAGTATCTTTTCATTGAAATATTCTTCTGAGCATTCTTGAATTTTACTCTACAAAGAAGTATCATGTTGACAATTTGGACTTTATTAGTTCCTGGATAAATTAATTCTTGAACTTGTTTTATTGAATTCTTATATCATTGTCATCATCCTCATGTTTATATTATGTTGAAAGTCATCTGTGGCCTGTAATGCATAGATGGACATGGTATGATTATGACCAGGGATTATTCAGTGTAATCATGACCATAATATTACAAATGATGTGAAAAAAGTCCTCATTGACCCGTAGTGCATTGATGGACAGTTGTTGGCATGATCATGACCATTGATGAATACACGAATATCCTTGGCCTGTAGTGCATGGATAATTTGTGGTCGTGATACTAATGAATATCATTGGTCGTAGTGCAGGGATGATATGGATTATTTATTAAGCCGAGTCTCCGCGATAAAAGTTATGAAAAACTTTTTAAATCATAGAAGATAGAAGATTTTATTCCCTACTTGACTCTTCTAATGGATTATTTGTTCCGCTGCAGTTAAACTTGATGTTTGTTATATTTTATCAGTTTAACATTGTTGAAGGCTAATGATAATTTATTCTGCATTATCTTAGTCATAATATTTCTTACTGGGCTAGTTGAGCTCACCCTTTCTTTCACTGTTCTCTTCAGGAAATGAGAACGTAGCAAGGACTAGTCGGAGAACAGAGTGACGGTCCAGATGATAGCATTAGTAGTCCTCACTATTCTATGAAATAGTGTGATAATAAATGTATTGATAACTTATTTTGAGTTTGAATACTGTCTAAAAGATAATATTTGTATTAAAACTCACTGTTCATGTTGTATATTTAAAGTTATATTTGTATTCTGTATCATGTATTTGGCGACTCAGAATAGATGATGTATACCTATTTTAGGGGGCGTCATAATTTGTCAATATAACCTCCAGATATCAATTGTTATCGAAATATATATCGATTTCCACTAACAATAATAATCCCAACACAATAGAACTATCAATTTCATCTTTAATCAACACAACTTATTCATCATTAATATTATAACTCACAATATTTAACAACCAGGTCGTTCCCAAGAAAGAGGGGGCTTTTCTATAAGGATTTTTTCTTATTGGCGTGCAATTAGGTGACCAAACCTCTCTTTGACAGAACTTCTAGACATTGTCAATATTGCAAATAATAATATGAATAACTTTATCGTCTCAGTTATTGATTTAATAATAATAAATATTATGTAGATGATACTATGACAATAATTGAGTCAATAACATGAGAGATATGATGCAGTAATTATTGTAGCAATAATTGAGTATAACTGAGTGACTTCTCACGTAAGCATCAATAATCAATACAGTGTGCTACTATGCAACCACACGTATTACTGTACTTTTACTACCAGATAGTTCAACAGTTTTAACGGTAACACTTTCGCCGTTATTTTTATAAAAAGATAATTCTGTCATTTTCTAACTATGACAATACTTCGTCCACCAATGATTGTGCCGTCGTACGAATATTCCCTGTTAAAACGAATATTCCCCGACCAATCGAATATTATATAACCACTTGCTTACTTTGCAAAATTTATAAATATTACCCACAACTATAATATTATATCAAATCCACGCCATAATATTAAAAAATATATTTCGAGAAATTTATTTTTTATTCATAAAAGTTGGGGATCTTGCACATGCCCTCTTGACATCGAGACATGACACATTGCGTGGTGATGTGATTAGTCCACGACATCTCCTGTTTTATTTTCCGATAGGAGTTGGCCATATAGTGATTTTGTTGTGGGAGGCGTATAGGTCGACACTAGTTTTCTATTATGTTATGTGGATTGGTAATATTTGTGCCAAACACACCTTATGATTTTGTATGCATTAGGATTGCAGTAGTTCGATGTGTGATTTCCTATGTGACATATTTTGATTTCTTGTGTGACATTATTTGACTTATCTGTATGACAAGGTATATTTCTGTTTTGTTTTGAGCTCGACATGAAATAACACTTAACCTTTTGATTCAGCCTTCTATTTTGTTGTGTTAGTTTTGTTCGTTTCAATTCAATTAATTGAGTTAGTTATTTCAGTTCATTATTTATGTGCTCTATATCCATACTAGTCATTTGGCTCATGTTGTATTTTTCTTTCAAAAGTTAATCAAGGGGATCACAGACAAGTGTGATGAGAGTTCTTTTGTTGCCAATGTTTTAAATATATTTTGTTTAGGCTGTGGTTTAAACAAGTTTGACTTTTATTAAGATTTGATTTATGATATTTATTAGTTAAATCTTGCCATACAATAAATGAAAAACATGTATTTAGTCGTAATTAGCCAAATACCAAACATATATGTTACAAAAGTCAAAATACTTGTATTTTAGTCAAAATGTTTTTTTCAAATTAAAAACTTTATAGGACCGGTCAAAAGAAAATATGATCGATTTTTTTTTTTATTGAGATTACATTGATAAATTAACCTAAATTTTGAGGGACAGTTTCATCCTTTGCCTAATAAGTAATAAGATTATTAAATCCACTACAAAAATTTTATATCGTAGTTAAGCTATCATTTCATAAAAATGTACTACAAGCATTGAGTCCAAATTTGATTTTAAAAATTATTATTCAAGTTAATTATAAACCAGAAGAACCTCAAATTTCTGCATGCATGATAGAAAGCTAGTTTACTGCTCCCTCGGTCCCAGCATAAAAGTCCTTATTACTATTTTGGATTGTCTCATATTAAATATTCTCTTTCTTTTAATAACCAAACTTTTATATATTTTTTCCTATTATGCCCGTAACATTAAATATCTCATACTTTTCTTATTTTAATTCTCTCTTCATATTTAATGACATTATCATGGACAATTTTGTCATTTTATTCTTCTTCTTAATTTGCGTGAAAAGTCCATCGAGACTTTTATCCTGGGACGTAGGGTGTATAAAATATCAATGAGGTGAAATATACATGTCAATGTTTAATACTTCCCTCTCATTTCCATCTCTTCCGGAACTGCATGTCAATCTATGCTATGCGTATGCGGGATAGAAACTTTTACTCCCATCCATCAACTTTGTGATACCCCAAACTATAAAATCTCCTCAAATCACCCCTCTAAACACCTAATTTTTGCTGTGTGGTCCTCTTTTCATCACCAGCAAAAATGCCAAATTCTTTGATTCTCCTCTCCTGTTTCCTCCTCCTTTCCTCCACCGCATCCGCCTTTAACATCACCAAGCTCTTAGAACGGTACCCGAATTACGGGACATTCAATAGCCTCCTCAACCAAACAGAGCTTGCAAAAGCGATTAACAGCCGCAGCACAATCACCGTCCTAGCAATTCAGGACGGCGATATCGGTGACCTTGTCGGGAAACCTTCCGACGTGCAAAATGCCGTTTTAAGTAGCCATGTTGTACTGGATTATTACGACATGGCTAAGCTGTCGGGCTTAAAAAAAGGGACGACGCTAACCACATTGTTCCAGACAACTGGTGTGGCCCAAAACAAACAAGGGTTCCTGAACGTCAGCAGGTTGCCTAACGGCAATGTGGCGTTCGGATCCGCCATGAAGGGCGGTGTTGACGTGATATTAAAGGAGGCTGTGGCGGCGCAACCGTACAATATTTCTGTGCTTCGGGTTTCGGGTCCAATTGTTGCCCCGGGTTTGGACCCGTCTATGGCGACGGGTGGATCGAAGCAGCCTGTTGCGTTGCCACCTGGACCGTTGCATAAGGATGCGCCGCCGCCGACGAAAGATGATGCCGAGGCTCCTGCCAGTGATGATGAGGTGGCAGCGGAGGCTCCTGATGCCGAATCACCCGCGGATTCGCCAGGTGAGTCTCCGGCAGATGCACCGACCGCTGATGCACCGGACGCCGACGCACCAACGACCGAAGATGTAGCGGATAAGGAAAATGCTGGTAAATCTTCAGCTGAGAAGACAATCGTTTCTAGTGCTGGGCTTTTGGTTGTGTTGGTTGGGTCATTCCTTGCAGCTTTTTGAAGAGGATACAAATAGGAAAAATTTGAATTATTTTCGGAAGAGGAAGGAAGTGCATAAATGTGAAGTTTATATTTAGCAAACAAAAGAAAAGAAAATTTGAACTTTCTAAGTAAAATAAATTAGGAATTGAATTCCTTGATTAAATAAATTAAAAATACTGCAATTGGAATGAAATAAATAATATAGTTTAGGGTAGGGTAGGAATATTTAATTAAGATAAAAATAAATACTTTCTACATTCCAAAATATAAAGTTATTATTGACTTTTTTTGAAAACCAATTTAAAATATTTCACAATTTTGAATTGATATATACTCGTTTAGAAATATGAAAATAAATTTTACATTCAATAGTATTTTCTAGATAGTTTAGAACATAGGGAATATATCTGTTGGAAGTTTAAATGTAAATAAGCAAATTATTCAATAAATCCCAATTGAAAAATAATTTATAAATCAACAAATTTCAAAATTAAATTGCAACTAATATGAAACTTTAAACGATAGAATAAATTAATAGAAAGCCTTTTTTAATTTCACCTTATCTCATATACACTATTTATTATCAACATAAATTTGTCATATGTAATAAAGACTTTCAAATTTATCATTCATTCATCTTATAGCGCAAGTATACTCTTATGTTCAGTTTGTTGTTTTGTACACTAACTGTGCACGACTATTCAAAAAAAACAAAAACAGATACACGGGTCCGATACAAAGCAAGACTTGCATATTCTTTTTTCTTTGTTAATGTACAGTTAATCTTCTGAATAAAAAAAATTATTTAATAATTAATATGTCTGAACTATCTGAATGACAAAATTTTATTATTTTATTTCTATGAAAAAATTCAAAATTATTATAAATTTATTTAATATTACTTAATATAATAGCTAATATTTTATTTTTTAAATTTTTTTTATTTAAATTCAACTTCATTCAACTCTAAATAAACACCCCTTAGTAAACAACCGTCAAGTCTACTAAGAATTATTTGTTGTATAATTTCAACCGCTCAAGAAAATGGCTGTAGAATTCATTTTAGCAATAGCAAAAAGAAAGGCATACAGGAAATGCAACAAATGATAGCTCCAGCCTCCATGCATGGCCACTTCATGTTGAACAATAATAGAGCAAATAGTTGCATATAACACAGCACAAGATTAACTCTGTCATTTGATCCCCAGTACATTGGAAAAAGATCATACCCACCACTTTTTGATGCAATGCTTAACATTAACAAGACTGATGATGTCTTGAACTACAGCACACAGCATATAACCAACAAGAAATATACAAAAATTACTGTATGCACTGTAACCCTCCCACAGATCAGCTCCACTTAAGGACTAAATTCAGGTAATATTATCAATCAGATGTAGTTGACTTGTAATGAAATTCATCGATCGTAGAATATATCAAGCCTTCCTCTTCAAGAGTGTGGATAGATTCCCTAGCAAAGATAAAAATCGGACCAAATAAGTTGCTTAGCACGAGCACTAGCGTCTGTGTAAATGAGTTGTCTCGTGTGAGCATGTGTATGCAAGCGTGTAGGCACATGTTTGTGTTATTGTGTATGTTAGAAACAGGAAAACGAGGATAGAGAAAGAGGGAGAGTACATGAGTTTCTCTAAAGGAATTTTCAGCTCCTGGTGAATTACATCCCTATGTACACCCTTTTCAGATCCACTGCAAATATGAATTGATTCAGACGATCAGTTGCATGAAATCAAGAACAGGGGCAAAAATTAAATAAAACTGACAAGATTAAGCATTCATATAATAACATGAAGAGAAAAAGTAGAACCAAGTTACTTGAACAAAGCGATATCTTGAATTGGAAGAAATATTGGTTGACAAAACAGAGCCGTAATGTATAACTTACAAGCTTGAAGGTCGTTGAAGATAGTCTAGGACCATTTGGTCAAAGCCTTTGAGTCCATCAACACTAAGCTGTCAAAAGAAATACAGAACAGACAGATTTTGAGTCACGGCATATAAGCTGAGTGGGTTTATATGAAAGAATACGGAAGTACATATGTGGATCTCTTACAACATTTGGAACCGATGCCTGATACGCATTTGACCCATTGATCCCCTTCTGTAAAGGTGTGTTCAAAGCTGGATTAATCTCGGACTGAGTTGAAGTATCCCCTTGCAGCTACAACCAAATATATGACCATCAGGACATCATGATATTTAAGTACCAATATACATCAATGTTCAAGCAATAGGGTGCATATGATTCACTTAAAGCTGAATTTTAGATGGAATACCTGCACACGGGAATTTTGCAAATGGAAGTGTATGCATTCGATGAAATGGTATGTGATTTCATCGAAGTTCGTCACAGGCCTAAAATATGGGCAGCAAGTGAGCAGTATCTTAAAACAACTGATGACTAATAAAGATGTGAGCCAACAGAAAGTAAGATAAACTAAATATTGAGCAGTCACAAAACAGTTTCTATATAGATCGTTCTGGCAGCTATACTATAGTTTGAACATGTTTCTTGATATCAAATATGAGAAAAAAAGAAACTGGATCTTTCACAAATTAATTAAGTAGGATTATATAAATTTAAGAGCAACCCTATTCCTAGGTTTCTTCAGAGAAAGAAAAATCTTAAAGTAAGCACAAAAGCATTAATACAACAATATTCAGAGAAATAATTTCCATTTGTACCTAACAGAAAAGACAGCTATTTGCTTTTTGCCCTGAAAGCTTCTTAGTCGTCCATTAACGCGAACATAAATCCCATCTCTATAGCAATGAGAACAAAAAGGAAAAATCTCAAGAAATTCCCAATATTGCATTAATATAACAGTTTAATACAAAAACATAAAAAGGTAAAAATTATTTTCAATACAAATCTACCCCATCAACAAATCAGTGAAACAGATAAATCAATCACCCTCCCCCACTAGCAAGATATTTAAAAACTTACTGTATCACAGACATTTCCTTTGTGTCATATCCTTCGTTGACCCTTAAAGAAAGAGAAATTAAAACATAAAATCAGCAGCCAACTCAATGCAGAAATATAGATTTAGGAAACCAAAATAGTTGAAATAAATTATGAAATATGTACCATCTGTTACAATCAATTCTGCCTGTTCCATCATCTAGAGTGAAACCAACATCAGTAACCCTTTCCACTTTTCTTGTAACCATTGCTACCACAGAAACCTAATCGAACAAAAATAGGTATTAATGTATTAAATTGTTTAAAACAAAGACGCTATTAAGAGGGTTTTACTTGTTTCAACATCACCTAATGATGACAGATTGACCGGGTCAGAATTTTTCATCAATTTATCGACTCGATTGAAGTGTTCAACAAATGATTTTAAATAATTGGGCTAAAATTTATTTAGGGAGTACAATTTAAATGTTATTAGAGTGACCCAATTCAGCAAATCAATTCAGCAGCATAAAAAGATGTGGGCCGAATTAGTCTATTGATTAATATGCATATGGGAATTCAAAATGTATATGCCACGTGGGCCAGCAGCTATCAAGGAAATCAGCATATATAACATGTATATGGGGCCATCAGATATCAAAGATTTAGTAACTTACTTCACAATCACGAATTTGGTAACTTATTTAACAGCCACGACTTCCTAACGCGGCTTGAAAAATATCACCATACTTAGCACGCGGCAGGAAAAATTTTTGTGATCTAGAATTAATTTTAAATTCTATTCTAATTAGGATTTCTTTTCCAAATTGACTTCTATTTCTTTATAGAAATTAGGGTTATAGTTTATACATTCCTATTAGGATTTGGATTGTTTTGAGTAATATAAATAGAGGTCCAAGTTATGTAATCAAACACATTATTCATTATTATTATTCAATATATTTGTGAGTTTATTCTCTACTTTTGGTTCTTTGAAGAATTCCTAAGAACTAGTAATTCTTAGTTATTTCTTTGAGATTCAATTTGACTTATCATACAACAATTCATAGTTGTGTGTGGCGTCTTCTACCGCATCAATCGTCGATTGTACCAAGATTACTGCTTCCATATAAACGAGGAGTCAAGGTGTCGTTGGTGTCCATTCAACGCAAAATTCCGAACGCAAGCAATTGTACCAAAATTACCGTCTACATATAGGCGAGGGATTAAGGTGTTGCAAGCAATTCATCAAACAACTGTGCTAGAAACGATCGGGGCGGCGACCACCTCACGCAAGCGTGCCGTGGAGTCTATCACCTAATAACCAATTGTCAGATTGCTCTTAAAAAGTATAAATCAGAGGTGTTATGTTCCCACTAAAATAAGGATCAGTTGTTCCTAAAAGACCAAATTAGAACCAAAGAAAATGAGAGCGCAAGTATAAATCCTTGATCTTATATTTGCAAGTATTCACAGCCCAAAAAAAACACGGTCTAATACGTTATTTGAACTTAATGGTATGGACAACCAAATGCTATATTGCTATCTAGATAGCAACCGAACCCTTTTCTGATTGACAAAGGAAAAACTTACACCTCCATCCCAAAATAATAGTCCACTCTACAAAAAACATCTATATTAAAGTTGTTTTGATAAACCTCTAATTGCAACCACCATTATGAGTACAAAAGAATAATTTTTCCTCAGTTGAGTATAACTGCAATTCTGCAAGGACAACTGGACAAGGAAGCTTCCCATCAAGTACAATATGTTGGTGTACACTCTCAATAGAGCCAAGAAATATATGAAACCCCTTGCCTTGTTTACTAATAAAAAAAAAATTATCCACTATTCTTCTTCTTAGGAGCTCACTAAAGCTCGAGTTGAGTATAATAATATAACATTGTTAATAGTCAATTAAAACTCCCAACTCAAATTAAATAACATACTGCAGATCTAAAAGCTAGGTCTAGCTAATCAATATTAAAGGGAAATATGAAGCATTATGTTTTTTAACTTCCTCCTTTCCAAACTTAGAGATACATTGACTATTTTTTGTCAATTTGCAAAATCCTAACATTGAAAACAAATACAATTTTTTAGTACAAACTAATATATATTCTATAAGTTACTCCCTCCTATCCAAAATTAGATATAATCTTTAAAATGACAAATTTTAAGGATAATTTTACTTTTCAAAAGATATCCATAATATTTAGTAGAAATATAATAACAGTAACAGGGTAGTATTCAATCAAGATATAAGTAATGGGAAATTAGAAACTTCATGTATCTTCGTAATCCATAAAAATAAAAATAAAAATAAAAATCTCTAATTTTAGAAGGAGAGAGTAATTAAAAAGCAATACTAATTGTCATATTTGTTGTTTTTAAAAATTAAAATTGATTTGTATTAATTTTAAATTTTAAAATTTGGTAAATTGACTTCAAAAAGTAAAACTATATCTCCAGTTTTGGACAGATGTATTATTTCTATAAGGTGGAATCTCATTTTCAGGTACATACAAACGTGTACTCTGATTTGGGAATCTACACAAAGGTGAGAGAAATTTTATGAACAGATTGTTGGAAATTTCTTACGTTGGAAACATCAACTCCGGCAACCAGAAAATTAGATTTTTCATCACCAGATTGAGAAGCTTCGATAATTTTCTTCACTGTAACCGGTATTGTTCCTGGAGCATCACGATTCTGCAAAATCAGAGAGAAAAATATCAACAAAAGTCACCTTTCATATATATATATATATATATATATATATATATATATATATATATATATATATATATATATATAAACGTTTCGGTCGCCATAAATAGAAGAAAAAAAGAGAGAGGAAAACCCCTTACTTTGGCCGGAGAAACCCCGGAATCAGTCGCCTGAGATGACTGAGAGAAGTTGAAGTTACCATCGAATTGGCTCGATGAGAACATGATTGGAAATCTAGAGATAGAAATCGGAGGGAGAGGGAGAGAATGCGAAAGCAAATTTGAAATTGCGATGATTAGATGAAGAGTCGGCCTTGGGGATTTTTAGTATATCAGAATTTAGAAGTGGGTTCCCTTTTCCCGCCAATTTGTGATGGTTTTTTCCCGCTTTGCATATATGCGGTCAATTACAATACGGGATAAATCACTTTTTGTTCACTATACTTGGTCCGGTTTTCATTATGGTTACCGAAACTTTTTTTATTATAATCGAATAACTGTACTCTCAAAATTTTTCAAAATGGTCATTACTTCAGATTTCAGTCCGAAAAAATGGACGGAATGCTGACTGTGCAAGTTGACTAGACTTTTTGCTTACGTGGAGCAAGTTGACCAGACTTTTTTACTTATATGGACTAGACTTCTCTTCTTTGTTATCTTTAAACAAAGTGGAGTAGTAAAATTTATTATCTTTAAATAATAATAATAATAATTTCAAAATAATAGTAATAGTAATAATAATATTTTTGAAATAATAATAATTTCAAAATAACAATAATAATGAGGAATGATATCACAATGTTTGAGCAGCGGAATGGGGAGTCATTATATGAGGCATGGGAGAGATACAAGGAATTACTCAGAAAGTGCCCACATCATGGATTGCCCAAGTGGTTACAAATGAACACCTTCTATAATGGGCTACATGGAAATGTCAGAACCAACATTGATGTGGCATCGAGCGGTGCATTTATGGCTAAGAGTTACGAGGACGCATATAATTTGATAGAAATAATGGCGGCAAATAACTATCAGTGACCTACAGCAAGAATGACACCGACAAAGGCGGCTGGGATCTTGGAATTAGATGGAGTAACAGCTATACAAGCACAACTTTCTGCACTATCCATGAAGTTTGATACGATGAATGAGAGGGTAAATACGATGAATGAGAGGGTAAATACGATGACAGGGGCTCAAGTTCAACAAGTTCAGTAGGTTATGGTAGTATGTGAATTGTGTGCAGGTGATCATCCGACAGATCAGTGTGCAATAAATCCAGCATCCGTTCAGTTCATAGGCAACTACAATAGAATTTCGCAAAATACTTACCAAAACACCTACAACCAGGGGAATAGGAACCACCCAAACCTTTCATGGAGCAATAATTAGCAAACTCAAGCTCCACGACCATCATATCCCCCTGGTTTTCATAATCATGCACAACAGGTTCAACAGCAGGACAGGAAATCCGATGGGAGGAAATATGGCCAAGGTACATGACTAGCAACGATTTGGCTATGAAGAATCAAGCTATTGCTATTAAAAATATAGAGAATCAGATAGGTCAAATTGCGTTGGCATTAAATAATAGACCACAAGGAACATTACCTAGCGACACCAAGAGAAATCCTAAGGATAATCAGGAGCAATGTCAAGCAGTTATGTTGAGAAGTGAAAAACATCTTGGTGGGAATAGTGTAAAAAATTCAGCAACACTGGAGGAAAAGGTTGATGACAGTAACGCAGTGGAGGGTAACAAAAATGAGGAAATAAAGTTAAACAGTGAGCCGAATGTTTTTCCTCCACCGCCGTTTCAGCAGAGGGTCCAAAAACAGAAATCAGATAAGCAGTTCGCAAAGTTTTTAGACGTGTTCAAGAAACTCCAGATTAACATCCCATTCGCAGAGGCCCTAGAACAAACGCCGAGTTATGCGAAGTTTATGAAAGGAATTCTGTCGAGGAAGAAAAAATGGGAAGAATTCGAAATGGTGGCACTAACAGAGGAGTGTAGTGCGGTGTTACAGAAGAAGCTTCTACCAAAACTCAAAGACCCGGGGAGCTTTACTATCCCGTGCACGATCGAAAAAATGTCGTTTAACAAATGTTTATGTGATTTGGGGGCGAGTATAAACCTGATGCCATTCTTTGTATACTCAGAATTGGGTTTGCCCGCACCAAAGCCTACAAATATTTCATTGCAGTTGGCAGATAGGTCAGTTACATATCCGAGAGGCATTGTAGAGGACATTTTGGTTAAAGTGGATAAGTTTATATTCCCTGCGGACTTTATCATTCTGGATTTCGATGAAGATAAGAACATCCCGATCATCTTAGGAAGACCTTTCTTGGCCACGGGAAGGACACTCATAGACGTGCAAAAAGGAGAACTTACTATGAGAGTCCAAGACCAAGAAATAAAATTCAATGTGTTCAAGGCCATGAAATATCCTACGGACGAAGAAGAGTGTTTTTGAATGGATTTAATTGAGCAAATTACCAGTGAAAATATGATAAAGAGTTTGATCAACGATCCGTTAGAAACAACTTTATTGGGGGATGAGGAAAAAGACGACCCAGAATTTATGGACTTATTACAGATGCTAGACTCGTTGCCACGAGTTAGCCGATTCAGAGCACCGGTTGAACCTCTGCACACCGATGAGACAGTTGCAGAAAAATTGAAACCATCATTGGAAGAGCCACTAACATTGGAACTTAAGCCACTCCCTAATCATCTCAGGTATGCGTATTTAGGCAATTCAAATTCTTTACCTGTAATTATTTCTGCTGCACTTAACGAATTGCAGGAAGAAAAGTTGCTGAGGGTGCTTAGGGACCACAAATCAGCAATTGGATGGACGATTGCGGATATAAAAGGCATTAGCCCATCATTTTGCATGCACAAGATTCTGATGGAGGATGATGCAAATCCATTGGTGGAGCATCAACGTCATCATGAAGGAAGTGGTCAAGAAGGAAATTCTAAAATTATTGGATGCCAGTGTCTTATATCCAATTTCCGACAGTAAATGGGTAAGTTCGATTCATTGTGTGCCTAAAAAAGGGGGAATGACGGTGATACAGAATGAGGACAACGAGTTAATTCCAACAAGGACAGTAACAGGGTGGAGGGTGTGCATCGATTATAGGAGATTAAATAAGGCAACCCGAAAGGATCATTTCCCGCTACCTTTTATTGATCAAATGTTAGACAGGTTAGCGGACATGAGTTTTACTGCTTATTCGATGGATACTCGGGATATAATCATATCGCCATCGCTCTTGAGGATCAAGAGAAGACAACATTTATATGCCCTTACGGCACATTTGTGTTTCGGAGGATGTCGTTCGGGCTATGCAACACACCTGCAACTTTCCAACGGTGTATGATGGCTATTTTTTTAGATATGGTAGAGAAGAATGTTGAAGTCTTCATAGACGATTTCTCGGTCTATGGAGAAAATTTTGACACTTGCCTAGAGAATCTGGTCATGGTATTGCAGCGATGTAAGGATACAAACCTCATACTAAATTGGGAAAAATGCCACTTCATGGTTGAAGAGGACATAATTTTGGGCCATAAGATGTCGGCTCAAGGATTGGAGGTGGACAAAGCAAAGTTGGATATGATCGAGAAACTACCTCCACCAAGCTCAGTTAAGGGTATTCGAAGTTTTCTGGGGCATGCTGGGTTCTACAGGAGGTTCATAAAAGACTTCTCTAAGATTGCAAAACCTCTATGTAATCTTTTAGAGAAGGATGTTATTTTTAGCTTTACTGCAGAATGCAAGTCCGCGTTTGAATTGTTGAAGAAGAAATTAACTACAGCCCCCGTGATAGTCGCATCGGATTGGAAAATGCCATTCGAACTTATGTGTGATGCGAGCGACTATGCGGTTGGGGATGTTTTGGGCCAAAGACGAGACAAGGTATTTCACGCCATATACTATGCAAGCAAAACACTCACAGAGACTCAAATGAACTACACTACTACGGAAAAGGAATTGCTTGCAGTGGTGTACGCGTTCGATAAATTCCGGGCATACTTGATCGGGACTAAGGTAATAGTCTACACGAACCATTCGGCGATTCGGTACTTAATAGCGAAAAAAGATACTAAGCCATGCCTTATCCGATGGATTCTCCTACTCCAAGAGTTTGATTTAGAAATTAAAGATAGAAAGGGGACGGAGAATCAAGTTGCCGACCATTTATCAAGGCTGGAAAATTCAGAGAAAAAGGATGAAGATAGATGCGCGATCAACGAGTCATTCCCGGATAAGCAACTACTTGGGTTGAATGCAGAATTTCCGTGGTATACAGACTTCGCAAATTATGTGGTGAGCAAAATGCTTCCCCCGGATCTTACACGACAACAGAAAAAGAAGTTTCTGCATGATGTCAAGTGGTACATGTGGGATGAACCGTACCTATTCAAACAATGCGCCGATAAGATGATTTGACAATGTATCCCCTACAGTGAAGTTCACAATATATTACAAGAATGCCACTCATCGGCATACGGTGGACATTACGGGAGTGAGCGCACTGCGGCAAAAGTGCTTCAATTTTTTATTAGCCTACAGTGTTCAAAGACGCCCACCAATTTGTGAAAACATGTGATAGATGCCAAAGGGTGGGAAACATATAGAAACAGAATGAAATTCCCCTACAAACAATTCTTGAAGTGGAAATCTTTGATGTATGGGGCATCGATTTCATGGGATCCTTCCCTTCGTCTTTGAACAATCAGTATATTCTACTCGCGGTGGATTACGTCTCGAAATGGGTTGAAGCTGCAGCATTACCATCTAATGATGCCAAAGTGGTCCTCAAATTCCTACAGAAAAACATTTTCATGAGGTTTGGCATGCCAAGAGCAATAATTAGTGATGAAGGTAGTCACTTCTGCAATAAGTCGTTTACAGCTCTTTTGACTAAGTATGGGGTCAACCACAAGGTGGCGACAACATATCACCCTCAAACAAATGGACATGCTGAGGTTTTGAACACAGAAGTTAAGAAAATATTGGAAAAAGTCGTAAATCCGAGTCGAAAAGATTGGTCACTTCGGTTGGATGACGCATTATGGGCGTACCGGACTGCATACAAAACACCAATCGGGATGTCACCTTATCAACTCTTGTACGAAAAAGCATGTCACTTACCGGTGGAGCTACAGCACAAGGCTTACTGGGCCGTACAGAAATTGAATTTTGATCAAGCTGCTGTAGGAGACAAGAGGCTACTCCAACTAAATGAGCTCGATGAATTCCGACTCCAAGCCTACGAGAACGCGAAGCTATATAAAGAAAAGGTTAAAAGATGGCATGACCGGAAAATTGTGCAACGAACATTCGAGCCGGGTCAATCAGTCCTCTTGTTCAACTCACGGCTGCGATTTTTCCCAGAAAAGCTTAAGTCGAGATGGTCGGGACCATTTACTATAAAACGCGTATTTCCTCATGGCGCCGTTGAACTCTACAGTCGTAATCCTTTAGAAACGTTCAATGTCAATGGTCAACGGATAAAGCATTACTGGGGTGGCGAGTCGAACTGGGACGCCGACAACATTACCCTCACCGATACACAGTAAAACAGGGAGTAGTCAGACTGAACAACTTAAAATCAAGCGCTAATTGGGAGGCAACCCAACTTTTTGTTATTTTTAATAGCTCATGTTTAATTGTTAGGATGTAGTTTTTACTAAGCAGTAGTTAGGTCTTATCAAGTAAAACTTTTGCTAAAAATCTCAATGAAACTCAAAGTCGCTATTAATCTAACAGATTGCATGTTTATGGTTGCAGGAGGGGTCCAAAATGAGTTAGAGCAACAACGGGCACGAAAACAAGCAAAATCGGAGAATTTTGATCTTCACTTTTTTTAAGCACAAAAGTTGAAGTCAGTGGCACCCCCCGCCGGGGTGGGCTATTTTGGCTGCACACCCCCCGCCGAGGCGGGGGTCCTGAATCCTGGGCAGATACGCTTATTTTAAACGCACGCCCCTTCCTCCTCTCCCTCACACATACACCTGGTGCCATCTCTGTTTTCTCTCCTAAACACAACCCACGTTGCCATCTCATAGTAACTTCTTCATCCCATTACCTACATCAAAATTACCAACTACTACCACTACCTAAATCCATTACACCCACCTTCTACCCCACGAATTTCCACATAGCCTCCATCACGTCCACCTCTTCCTCTTCCCCACATCACTCCTATATAAACCCTACCTCATACTTCCCATATTCAACACAATTAAACTCGAATTCTTCAAGAAATTGGGAAACACACACTTGAGAGTAAGTTGCGTTCGTGTCAAGTCTTCATCTTTTCTCAACTCCTTATAACCAACCTAAGTTTGGGGGATCCGAATGAGCTGTGCACGCCAAGTGTTTGACAAATTGACTGAACCAAGTTTTCGGGAAAGGTAGTGTTTACTAGAAAGAGTTCACCGCTGAAATTCAATGGCTTCTCAACCGACACCAAAACGCCAACGGGGGGAGAGTTCAAGCGATGCTCCACCACCACCAACTTATGATCGACGAAAATTTGTGAGTGCCGCCGTCGCCGATCGGTATGAGTACATGCTAACCAAGGCACTTACGCCAGAGCGGGGATTGGCCCCCGAGGGGAATGATGGGGAAATGATGTCTCAGATCTACCAAAAGGGGTGGCTTCACTTCACTGAACATCTGATACCCGCTGTTGTTAACATTGTCAAGGAATTCTATGCAAACACCGAAGATAAAAATCCTTTCAAAGCGTTTGTGCGGGGTCGAATGGTTCAGTTCAGTGATGATGCCATTAATGCTTACTATCAGTTGCGAGTACCACGACACTGTCAGTTTGCCCAATTGAGGGATTCTGACCTGGACTATGAGGAGGTTATTAAAAACATTACAAAGCCGGGCACATCGTGGATCAAAGGTAGAAAGGGAGGAACGGTGTTTAATAGCAAGGACCTTAGCCGGTATGGAAAAATATGGTACGCATTCTTATGTGTGAAATTGCTTACATCCCAACACACTTCGGACGTCACAAAAGAGAAAGCGTTACTGTTATACGCCATTGTGCAAGATTTCATTATTGACGTCGGGGCCATTATCAATTTCTCGATCCGCCGGTGTTTACGTGGAAATTTTTCGGGCGGTTTGCCTCACCCATCACTTATATGTGCGTTGTGCCGCAACGCCGGGGTGAGGTATTCTGATGATGAGCCCACTCAAATACCGCTCGCTTTTCTTGATTTCAGAATGATTGCGCGGTATTCAGTTTGGCCTGGAGGAGAGTCACATCCACGGGGTTTGGGATTTATATTTCCATCGGCGTCGGAAGACGAGGTCGATGCCGAAGATACCTCGGGGGATGAGGATGAAACGATGGGAGATCAAGGAACTGAGCAGGTACCGCAGACCGAGGCAATATCTAGTCCTTAGTTCATTGAGTTCCAAAATCAGATGAATGCGCACAATAGGGCAGCACATCGGGAAATGCGGCGATTGGCGATGCGCCAAGATCATATGTTTGATGCCATGAACGCATCTTTTGCTTCATTCAACACAACACTTCAAAGTTTCAACCCGGTGGCTCAGTTTCCATATCAACAACCCGTACCATTACCTCGATTTCCTCCTAGTGATTCAGATGAAGAAGAGCACCAACCACCTCCCCAGACTTAGACGATTCTAGGGAAGTCCTCATGCACTTAATTTTTATCCAATGAGGGCATTGTCTTATTTAAGTTTAGGGGATTTATTTGTTAGTTTCATGCATGCATTTTGTTATTTTTTTTTCATATCTAGTTTTGCATTATAGATTAGGTATTTGCATAGTAGTTCGGATTTTGCATTGTTATCTAAAAAAAAAATTGTTAAATAGAGTGTTTGCATATGTCTAACGGTGTCGCATTTTTTATGTTATTTGTGGGACAATGATGAGACTATGAACAAGTTAACCAATATAGTATGGATTATTAGAACTATGATATAATTTCTGTTATGAATCGATTCTTGGACTTGTTTGAAACTGTTATAAAAAGGGTAGCATTAATAACATTTTTTTTGACCGGTCAGTTCAAATTGATACATAAAAAGTTTCTAAAGGATAATGCGAGGGTGAACCAGAAAATGACAAGGATAGGCAGTGAAGACTTAACTTAGGCAAAAACCTAAGTTTGGGGGAATATATGTGGGATATGTGTAAAAAAAGAGAAAGAATGAAACATGTTGAGTTTTGTGGTGGGTTGAGGAGAAACACTCCCCATAAACACAAGCGGGAGATGAAGCGTTAAACGCACTCACCAACCATCTATAAAAAAAGGGAAATAATCACGAAAAAAGAGCGAAAAGCCCCCGTGTGAAAAAAAAAGAGAAGAAAAGAAAGTATAAGTATCCTGCATGTACTCTTGAATTTAGGTGTGTTTTTTTAGTTGAGTCGTGCCTATCTTTGCGATTTTTAAGTTTGCATTGTATGATTCCTTCTAAGAAGTTGTTTATGTATTGAATTTGGGTCCGTATCAGTTATCTTAGATGTTGATCACACACGCACGCTATACCAGTGATAATTGTTCAAGATTTGAGAATTAATATGTAAGTGTGGATTGGTTTTGATAATTCGTATTGTAAAGTTGCTTGTTTTCTCTGAGGACTATGGGATAAGTTAGTTTATGCGATGTTGTTGGATTTTTAGGCATTTATATTGTTATTGCATTTCATTGCATTGCATAGCATGTAGTTTGTTTTGTGCTCGAGGACTAGCACGATTTAAGTTTGGGGAATTTTGATAAGTGGATTTTATATACACGAATCGATATTCATTTCAAGTTTAATTCGTAGTTATCTTCATGTTTTGTGTTCGTTTTTACTCGTTTCATGTTATTTTATGTGTAGGGTGGTCATGGATGCAAGTGGTGAGGAAAGGCGGTCTTTTTGGAGCAAAAGTGGAAAAAATTGAAGAATGAAAAATTGGAAGATAATGGCCATGCCCGCCGGGGCAGGCCTTTTCAAGCTTACACCCCCCGTCGGGGCGGGGGTCCCGATTCTACAACTGTCCTGTTTTGTTTTGACTTTTGCTAGAGCTCGGTTTCTTGGATTTTAATGATGCGCATGGACTCTACAAAAGGGGATCTCGGCCAGAAGAGAAGGGTGATTGCTATTACGTTAAAAAAACAATAATCTTACATCACGTAGAGCATAATTCGAGAGCAATTTCTAGGATTGAAGAGCAAACGTTGGAGGAGTAATTTTCAGAGATTGTCACGACGGTTGCGAATCAAGGCTACGTGAAGGGGTTTTCATTATTCTTCTTCTCTTTAGTCTTGTTTGTAATTGGAAGGATGTTTTCAACAAATTATTCAGATTTTAATTCATTCGTTATGAACTAATTTAATTATTAGACTTGTGATGGATCTTTAGGCGAAATGATGATTCTATAACTTTGATTTCCAATTCAAGAATTTATTTTCAGTTTATCTATGTTAATTTGAGCGTGAATTTATGAATTGCCTGATCAACAGTTCTTTGTGGATTTGAAAGGAATCGAGAGAAGAGATTCGAATCTAGACCTAGTTAATATAGCATGTGTCATTAATTTTGTCGATAACAGATTTTTGATTATTGTTAAGGTAGAGATACGCTTGACATCACATGCAATCGTATAGAGAGCTTAAACTTCAATCTTCTTTAATTGCAGTTCACATAGAGATATAGTGAATTGGTTAATTTAGGTGTTTAACGGATTTCTATCTTAATTGTGGATTGATGTTAATACGGTATTATTGCATCGAGAGGTGGCTCTTACTACGTTCGTGTTCTTGATTAATAAACTGGGATATTAAATTGAGTTGGAATAAAGGTTTGAAAATCAGAGTGAAGCTCAGGGTGAAATCATAAGTCCAATTCTCCATTAATTGTTTGAAATTCCGGATTTCGTTATTGGTGATTGTTTTGTGATAGTTTATTTCTTTATTAATTTAGTTTTTTATAAATATAATTTAAAACCATTGAATTGATTAGTTTAATAAAATTAGGGTTAATACAAAATTGATAATTGTGAAGTTAAAATTCTTGATATTTTGTCCTCGTGTGAACGATACTCTATTCACTACTATATTACTTGTTGACCCACGTACACTTGCGTGTTTTGCGCATATTGATTTTACTCAACAGGGTGGGGGTGGGGGTGTATACATATTTAATAAATATTATTTTTTTAGATAAAATGTTGATGAAACTATGTTCATAGTGAAAGTATATATACTGAATTCACAAGTGTGTTATATCTATACAAATAAGTCAAAATTTTCATATTTCAGAAGCACTAGTCCAACAGTATTATAGAATATGGGTCAAAACTAGTTTCAAACTATATTTGTAATTAATAATATGGATCCAAAATTGAACCAATCCATAACCTAAAAACTAGTTAACCAACCCAATAGATCCAACTGATTTTGGTTAACTATATAATTTTCAACCTAAATTGTCAGGTCTAGGTGGACCCCATTTACTATTCATATAAGGAGTAACTTGTGGAACTATCAAATTTACTTATGAAAATATCAATTTTCTTAATTTTTAAAAAGTCAATTTCAAATATTTTTAAATTAAAAATTAGCATGAATTCATTTAGTATAAATCGATACAACTACGAATATAATAAATTAAATAAAAAGTATTATTAGTTATAAGATTTATTATTTTTAAAATTTGAATAAATTATGTCAATTTTTAAAAATTAATAATAATTTTATACTTCGAAATAAGGGATTGTATAATTTCAACCATATCTATTTAATGGGAACCTTTCGCCTAAAGCAAATAAAGAATTTCAAAATTGAAACAGACAAATCAATTTCTTCTATTGGAAAATGCTGCCACGTGGACGAATCCCTTTAATTAGGTGCATTTCAAGGTGCAAGGATCAAATTCACGTGAAGCCCTGAGGCTCTCCCAGTCTCCCCTCTTTAGGCGTTCATGGGGACCTCAAAATGTCATCATCCAAACTATATCCGATTCTTATCGAGATGTTGATTGTAGTGACGGATAAAATTATCGTTAAATCTGTTATTATAGGATTTAAATCGGATTAAAACGATGATTTTGGAGTATCGCAACGGTTTAGATTTTATAACGACGAATTTAGCGATCATTTTGTCCGTCGCTAAAGATGGTCCGCATGCAAATCACCCGCATAGGAAACTCTCTGATATATATGACAATAAAGTTATATTAATATTAAAATTTAATATTATATATATATATATATATATATATATATATATTATTTTCCTAAATAAATAATACTTTGGTGACAAAAGAATAGTTACAAAAGATGAATACAAAATAATGTGGTTGTTTATAATTAACACTAAGTCAACCTATATATGGTGAATCATCAATTAATTACACTTTCTAATATCATTTGTAAGCCATTTTTTATTAGAATTTTTTTGTCACCATAACAATACACATTATAAATATTGATATATGTGACTACGTGAGATAGAAAAAAATTAAGAATAATCTTATTTTAATTTATTTTAAATAATTATTTAGAGTTTGACGTAAGTCGTGATTCAACTTCATCATAAATTTATTTAACTATAAATCATTTCTCCATTCCTATTATCCAAAAAAGAAATTTCCAAACTAAAATACTTTTTATGATTGGGAGGTCCCCTCCTTAGAATATATACAGTAAGATACACCATTGTGTCATCTATGAACACATGTATGACCTCACTTTTAATCAACTTTAATTTGAAATTGAGATTTTTTTTATTTTCTTTTGAGTTTTTTCTTTTAGTTGGTATCAGTACCCTATAGAATTTGATTACAATGGAGTGACACCTAAATTTGTGACAAGTACATATTTCTCTGAATATTCAATCTACATGGAAAAAGGTGAAGTTATATTTGCCAAAAGTTTTTATTAAGATTTGTATGTAATAGATTATTTATTTTAGAGGATTTTTAAATTACTAAAAATAACAAGAAAAAAATTATATATGTATGTATTAATGTGTAATATATATGGGAAATTCATCCATGGCAACTAATTGCTATGGACACTGTTATAGTAACTCACTTTTGGAACGTTGATCAAATTATTGGAAGACTTAAATTGAATGTCATAATTTTACAGCCGGCACAAGCTTTACCGGCTTTTATTTTAATATATTGCATTGCATGGTCAAGTGTTGTCATTTTAATAATTTTAAAAAGATTTTTTAATATTAAAATACTCCAGCCGGCACAGCTTGTACCGACCGGGTATGTTTTTTTACACATTTTTCTATTTAATGGGATGACTCAGCATATTAAAATCACATTAAAAAAATAAAAAATAGTCCAGCCGGCACAACTTGTACCGGCCGAATAATTCCTTTGCAAACCAGTCTAATATTATACATATGTACTGCTACATGCATGCATATATATCTCATGTACAGCCAACATTGGTTATAATATTAATATTAATACAATATTATAATATTATAATATATATTATAATATTATATATATGTACTACTGCATTCATGCATATCTCCTGTACAGCCAACATTGGTTATAATATTAATATTAATACAATATATTAAAATCATTTTAAAATAATATTAAAAAATCATTAAAATAAATAGTTGTGTCGGCCGGTACAAGCGGTGTCGGCTGAAATATTTTAATATTAAAAAATTATTTTAAAATTATTAAAATGACAACAGTTGACCATGCATGTGAGACCCCATATTTTATGAATAAAGATTTAAATTTATCAAAATATTTTTTTAATATTATGGTGTGGATTTGAGATAATGTTATAGTTGTGGGTAATATTTATAATTTTTGCAAAGTATACAAGTTGATGTATTATATTCGATTGGTCGGGAAATATTTTTTTTGTCGGAGAATATTCGTACGACGGCGCAATCATTGGTGGACCCCATAACAGAATTATTGTCGGATTGAGAAAACGACAAAAATATTTTATTGAAAATAACGGCAGAAGTTTTACTGTTAAAACTATTGAACTACTCGGTAGTAAAAATACAGTAATACGCGTGGTTGCATAGTAGTACACAGTATTGATTATTGATGCTTACGTGAGAAGTCACTCAGTTTTGCTTATTTTATGGACCCCCTATTTTGCCCATTTTTCAAAATAATCGGTAAAAAATTATTTTATATAATAAAGGTGGGGACCACATATGGGGCCCACATGTGATGTATGAAATCTGAAAATAGGGGTGAGAGAAAATTACGTAAAGGAGAGATAAAATATATTTATATATATGTATGTGATGTGTGTGTGTGTGTATATATATATATCTATCTAATAAAATACAAATGATTTTGAATTTCCCGCTCACTCAATAAATCATCTCGGCCGTCCAAAGTTTGGGATAAATCCCACCGTTCATACATCTATCTAATAAAATACATCTATCTATCTAATAATCTAATAATAATTTAATAAAATACAAATGACTTTAAATTTCCCGCTCATTAAATAAATTATTTTGGTCGTTCAAAGTTTGAGATAAATCATATTATCCGTACAGTGCCGGAGGCACGGGACCCAGCTAGTATATATATATTATATAATGTTAGTGGAGGATAATGGAAAAGGTGGAGTGTATTATATATATATAATGAATGTGTGTGTGTAAGAGAATGTGTTATATATATGATGATGACAGGTGGGGACCACATATTGGTGAATGTTTAAAAATGGGGGTGGGGGTTTGAAAGTGTGTACGTGTAGTGTGGTGGGAAGAAAAAAATAATGAAAGTAATGTGTGTGAATAATAAGTATTTTTATATGTTACATATGGGTGAGTGGGTTGTGGTGGAGAATTTGATAGGTGTTATAATATTTTATATATATATTTAGCATGTGAAGATTGACTTGAGGGGAAGGAAGAATTGATTTATCGGGTGGAATTAGTATGGTATGATTATAATATATATATATATATATATATATATATATATATATATATATATATATAATGTTAGTGGGATTATATGTATATAGCATGCATGCGAATTAATTCATCCGTGACCTGCCAAATTGTTCTGCCCGTGTACTTCGTCTAATGTTATATATATATAATATATAATATATTATATTTTATTTAAAAGATTTTGCTTTAGATATGGACCGTCCGATTAAAAATAAATCAATCTAGACCGTTCATGAATTAGTTACTATTCATTCCATTTTCCTATAAATAGAAGCTCATATCTTCATTATTTCTTACGAATTCACTGAAACTCTAGAAAGAAAAATTATAGAGAAGCTATAAAAAAGTATTTTGCTACTTCCCTACTCTTATATCTAGTTTCTTTTACGGTAAGGGATATTATTTGTTGTACTCGTAAGGGGTGTTATTCTTTCTTATTCATGAAGAGAACTTTTGTTATTCTATTGCTTATTATTCTGTTGGAATAACCTGTATACGCGGACTACCCTATACTTGGTGATATTCTTCTATTATTCTGTTAGAATATCCTGTCTGTGTTTTACAACGGACCTGATTTCGTCTTTATTATTTTGTTGGAATATCATGTCTGTGTTTTACACCGGACCTGGTTCCGTCTTTATTATTCTGTTGGAATATCCTGTCTGTGTGTTTTACACCGAACCCGGTTCCGTCTTTATTATTCTGTTGGATTATCCTGTCTGTGTGTTTCACACCGGACCTGGTTCCGTTATTATTATTCTGTTAAAATAACCTTTTCATGCGAAGTACCGCATGCATGGTGATTTTTTTTGTTATTCCATTCTTTATTATACTCAGTTGGTTAAAGTTTTGACTTCTATACTCCATGAAATTAGTGGAATATCCTTGATATTTACGCTTCATCCAATATCTTTTTATGGAAACATTCTTCTGAGTATTCTTGAATTTTACTCTACAAAGCAGTATCATGTTGACAATTTGGACGTTATTAGTTCCTGACTAAATTAATTCTTGAACTTGTTTTATTGAATTCTTATATCATTGTCATCATCCTCACGTTTATATTTTGTTAAAAGTCATATGTGGTCTGTAGTGCATAGATGGACTTGGTATAATCATGACCAGGGATTATTCGGTATAATCAGGACCGTAATGTTATAAATGATGTGGAAAAAAAATCCTCATTGGCCCGTAGTGCATTGATGGACAGTTTTTGGTATGATTATGGCTATGGATTATCTTTGGCCGTAGTGCAAAGATGAATTGTTTTATGGCATGATCAGGACCGTTGACGAAAACATGATTATCTTTAGCCGTAGTGCATGGATAATTCGTGGTCGTGATACTAAAGAATATCATTAATTGGCCGTAGTGCAGGGGTGATTCGATGATGTGGATTATTTATTAAGCTGAGTCTCAACGATAAAAATGATGAAATACATTTTAAATCATAAAAGATAGTAGATTTTATTCTCTACTTGACTCTTTTAATGGTTTTCTTGTTCCGCTGCAGTTAAACTTGATGTTTATTATATTTTATCAGTTTAACACTGTTTAAGGCTAATGATAATTTATTCTGCATTATCTTAGTCATAATATTTCTTACTGGGCTAGTTGAGCTCACTCTTTCTTTCACTGTTCTATTCAGTAAATGAGAACGTAGCTGGTACTAGTCGGGAAACAGAGTGATGGTCCTAGATGGTGTATTAGTAGTCCTCATTATTCTGTGAAATATTGTGATAATAATTGTAACGAGGACTCCTTTTGAGTTTGTATAATCTCTAGTAGACAATATTTGTATTCAAACTCATAGTTTATGTTTTGTCATATTGTACACGACAGTTGTATTATTAAGTTGTATTTAAATTCTGTACCATGTATCTGGCGACTCAAGATGGGTGATGTATACCTAATTTTGGGGTCGTCACAATGCAATGCAATATATTAAAATAAAAGCCGGTAAAGCTTGTGCCGGCTGGAAAATTATGACATTCAATCTAAACCTTCCAATAATTTGATCAAATGTCTAAAAGTGGGTTGCTATAACAGTGTCCATGGCAACCGGTTGCTATGGATGGATTCTCATATATATGCATGTAAATTTAATATTTGAGAAAAGAAATGACAAGAACAATGATTCTCACTTCCACGGAGGTATTAAAATTTATAACACAATCTAAGCAAAGCACTGTTAGGTCATTAATTATTCATCTTCTTCCCTTCAACATGATCATATACAACACCTGAACAACGAAAACTCAGTACACTCATTAATAATCCCGGACGTGAAAGAAGTTAGGGTTTTTTATGAGAATATCATACATGTAGATGGAATTGAAGTTGCAGAAATATATCATTAGGAAGTGGAACTGGAGGAGATCGATCGACGATGTCACCTCCGTACGTAGTATCTCTACCATCCCAACTCCCTCAGCATTTGCTGGAGGGAGTTAACTTGTAGGATGAAACTGTTGGTAAGTGCACCAGCAGTTTATAGCATGCCGAGCTAGCTGTCATTAAGGCGAATAATGAGAGAGTTCTATAAGAATAAGGAAAATAGTGGGCTGGTGTTGGTGAAGAGAAAGGAGAAGTGGATCGATGACTTGTTTATAGCACGATACAGATTAATACAACCAGGGGCGGATCCAGACCGATAGTTCAGTGTGATCAAACTTGGAAATAAAATTTTATTATGAATAAAAATTTTGTAAAATAACTTACAAAACTAAACAATCCTCAAATATTATTTATAATAACATTTTTCGAGATTTCATTGCTTGAAATTGTTGCATGATAGCCTTATTTTTAATAGTTACAAAAATATCACGCTCGATGTATGTTACTAAATAGTCATTCATCCATTCATCAGCCATTTGGTTACGAAGTTCATTCTTCACTGTATTCATGGCTAAAAATGTCATTTCAACAGTTGCAGTAGCAACGGGCAAAAGTAGAGCCACTTTCAGCAACAAATAGACTTAGGGATACGCATCATCCTTTCTTTTCTAAACCAACATTTGAGTCAATTCACCAATTCCTTTTATACTCAAAAAATTGGGATAGTTTCTCATATCCACAATATAATTTTGGAGTTGACCATCAAGTGTCAAAAGTTCCATATCATCAAATTCTGAAAGGTAAAGTTTTGCAAATTCACTTTAGACCCTCTTATTTTTTGGAGTTGACCATCAAGTGCCAAAAATTTCATTTTAGACCCTCTTATTTTAGTTTTTTTTAATATGCTCCCTGATCCCTAAAAATTCAGTGGGGTCAGGTGCCCCTCCCCTGCCTTAGGTCCGCCCCTGAATACAACAAAAAAAAACATGAATCCAATTATCTGTTGCATTATTTGCATTATCTGTCTTATCTGATATTTCACTTTTATATATTTTTGTCATATAATTTTTATCTATTTATTTAATTTACAATTATTCCGTAATTGATGAAAGATTATAAGGAGGGCTATATATACATGCATGAGTTGAGACAACAAATGAGAGAGAAAGGATCATGAGACAATTAATATATATACTCCTCCATCCCACAATTAAAAGATAACTGACATACAAATATAAAACTTTTAAAAAAATATCTAATAGAAGTCAGAAGATGACTAAAGTACACAATTTAAATGCACAATTTTAGAGTACTATTTAGATTAAAGGTAATAATTTAGTGGTAGAAGTC
Source organism: Panax japonicus (assembly GCA_020205505.1). NCBI lineage: Eukaryota > Viridiplantae > Streptophyta > Magnoliopsida > Apiales > Araliaceae > Panax > Panax japonicus. The sequence goes on from CM035094.1 coordinate 78,313,974, forward strand.
TATTGTTTTGAAACATAAAAAATGCAGAATATATATTATATAAAGTCTATTTTACTAGTTAAAGTATTTGATATAATCTTTCGTATACTTATATTCAGAATTAATAATATTTTGATGATAAAAGATTGAATACAAAAGGAGAAAATAAAAAATATAATGGGTATGGTATATGATAGATTATAATAATTGGATCCACCGATATTTTATAGTGGAACATTAACTAATTATAATCTGACACATTAAGTTTTTATAAAAAAATTTGTGTGACCATAACCATATATAGCATTATTCTAGACTCTATATATAATGAGAACTTATTTTATACTATCTCCTCTATTATTATTCTATGTAAAAATTGTACTTAACCGCGCGTCTTTAATTATGGACGAACGAGCTCAAGAAATGGGATGAAAAAAGGCTGGCAATCAGGCGTTTTGGAGGAGAATATAGATTTTGTGGGGGCTGCTTAAAATAGGCAAGGCCACAACAACAAGGAAGTTATTGGGGTTTGCTTTAGGGCACATGTCCATGCAATGCATCCGTGTGGGTTTTGTTACCCATGACAAGAATCTTGTGGGTCTGAATGAAGTCGTGTTCAACCAGGGAATCTTAGCTAGGCCAATTGGGAGTCACACTTTTTGATACTAGATTTCATAAAGTCAATGAAAAGAAATTGTCCCACTTAAATCACATGCGTTACCGGTGGTGGGTTTTTAAAATAATTATTATTTTAAAATACATCAGGCATCATGCAGACATAACTAACCAAATTAGTGAACCAGAGTGTCTATTATTTTATGTTGTTTGTTATTTGAAGGTATTAACTTGGGTCATCTGATCTAAAACTTGTTGGTATTTTGAGTCTTACGTGATACAGATCGAAAAAACATTGAAACAAACAAGTGCAATTGGGACAATGGACCACTCTCTCGCTAGTTTCTTCACGTGTGCAACATGTGATTAAAGTGGCAACAACAATGAAGTTATAAACAATTGGCCTTGGCCTTGGCCTATGTCCGAATTATTATTTTCAAGATTCTTTTATGAAGAGAGTAAAGTTATGCCAATTGATCAATTTAGGACCTGCTAGCTACAATATTCCTCCTTAACAAATCCACACGGATGGATCTGTGCCCTAAAACTAATCCTAATAGGTCCCACAATATCTATATATTATTATCCACCAACTTTTCCTAAACTATTTCCTTGTCATTCCCTATAAATAACTCCTATATATTCCCCTTCTAATTCACCACAACAAACCCAATTTCCTTGTCCAAAAATGTCCGGCGTTTGGGTATTCAAGAACGGCGTTATACGCCTTAATGATGACAGCTCCATATCTTATAATCAACAATCTAGTCGAAAGATTAAGGGTTTAGTGCACTTGCCAACAGGCCAGGTGGTTTCATCCTACAACTTTCTTGAGCAAATGCTGAGCGAGTTGGGATGGGAGAGATATTATGGTGGTGATGTTGATCTCTTCCAGTTCCACAAGCAATCTTCCATTGATCTTATTTCACTTCCTAAGGATTTCTCCAAGTTCACCTCAGTCTACATGTATGATATTGTCATTAAAAATCCCAATATCTTCCACGTTCAGGATTTTTAATTACTTAGTTTTTTCTTGGAGCTTCAACATTAATTAGCTCTATTGTCTTATATATATTTCTTGGTTTATATGTCGATTTGTGTGCTTTTTATTTGGAGTGATAACTTCATTTTATAGTTTTCATGTTAAATATAATAGTAATGAAAAAATTTTGTTAACTGTTTTTGATCGATCCTTCTTCAAATTGCTATAGTTTGATAGTTCTGTTTCAAATATGCATGTCTAAACTGTGTTTTGTACAAATCATACTGTTTGGAAAATATCAACAAAAATAGTACATGATGCGGGTAAAAATAACCCACTATTAGAAAAAAATGGCACGTGTAATTTTTGTAACCCTATTAACGAGGGGCAATATAATAATTTGGTTTTGTTGAGTAGTCTGCAAGAATGAACAATCATGTAAGAATTACAAGTCTTTGATGTTTAATCAATCGAGGATTGACAACCTAATGGGTGTCTGAATCCAAAGAGGACTTTATTCAGGAGATGACTTTCATGCTATAAATAAGGGATGTTCCGGCATATTTTGTAATATTTTAGATATTTATGAGGCTTATAAATATGATCGTATTTGATTAGATATTATTATGATCTAAATTAAGTGTAATGAGATCCTCTATGAATAAAAGTTGATTTTAATGACCTAGGTTCTTTGTTATGTGTTATGCGGTGGAATTTAGGTGGTGTTGTTTCGTATAAGAAAATATATAAAAATTTCATGAGAAATAACGCGAAGACAATACTCACGCAAAAAACACTTGTATGTTTTTTCGACTTTTCGAATTACGTCGTAGTGTTTATTCGGGAAAGGGAGACGTAATCTCTAATAAAATTACGAAAGAAAAATTTCACGATTTTGGATAATCGGACGAGTTAGGAAAACTTAACTAGAAAGGGTTAAAACCTAGATACGAGAATGATACGAAATATTATACGAGTAAAATATGAGAATAATACGAGTATAATACAAAATATTATACAAGTAAAATACGAGAATAATACGAAAATTATATGGTAGAAATACGAAAAGTAAAAGTCAACGATTATGACTAAATAACTAGTTGAAGTAACTGAAATCCAAGTTAAACTAACCAAGTAATAACTCAATCCAAGTGAAAGAAACTGGATAATTCATAGAGGAGGATGATATAAGAAAATGGATCTATCTTTAACTGATCCTCTCTGATGAGAAGATTCTTCCGCCGTCGGCTGTCCTCGATGAATGGATCATTCATAGAGGAGGATGATATAAGCAATGGTGTCATGTAGGATGATGATGTAAGCGATGATGTCATAAAGGACGATGATGTAAGCGATGATGTCATGTAGGCTTATAAATATGATCGTATTTGATTAGATATTATTGTGATCTAAATTAAGTGTAATGAGATCATCGATTTGTGAATAAAAGTTGATTTAATGACCTAGGTTCTGTGTTATGTTTTATGCGGTGGAATTTAGGCGGTGATGTTTCGTATAAGAAAATATATAAAATTTTTATGAGAAATAACGCGAAGACAATATTCACGCAAAAAACACTTATATGTTTTTTTTCATTTTTTCGACTTTTCGAATTACGTTGTAGCGTTTATTCGGGAAAGGGAGACGTAATCTCTAATAAAATTACGAAAGAAAAATTTTACGATTTTGGGTAATCGGACGAGTTAGGAAAACTTAACTAGAAAGGGTTAAAACCTATATTATATATACGAGAATAATATGAAATATTATATGAGTAAAATATGAGAATAATACGAAATATTATATGAGTAAAATATGAGAATAATACGAAAATTATACGGTAGAAATACGAAAAGTAAAAGTCAACGATTATGACTAAATAACTAGTTGAAGTAACCGAAAACCTAGTTAAACTAACTAATTAATAACTCAATCCAAGTGAAAGAAACTGGATCATTCATAGAGGAGGATGATATAAGAAAATGGATCTATCTTTAACAGATCCTCTCTGACGAGAAGATTCTTCCGCCGTCGGCTGTCCTCCACTTGTAAATGTCCTACTGTTCTCCATAATCTCAGATGCAGGAATGTTGAGTGTGATTGAAAACCAGCAACACTAGAAAAGCCCTTCTTCTAGTGTCAATGTTAACGCCAAGATCCGTCCACGAGCTCCAATCATCAAAGCGCATCCAATAATCCTGCACAAAAATGGGTAAACAACAAAAGCTTAACGGCTTGGGCCGACGGGGGATAGTTCCGGTGTGAGAATAAGTACAGACTGAAATAAGGTTAACAATGGAAGCTTAATGTTCTAGCGCTGGAAATAAATTATATGTACCTTAAAATCAGTGGATTGCCTTGTATTTATAATGTTCTCACCACCTTCATGAAATCCTTCTCTGAATCAGATTAAGGTCATCTCCCAAACAACCATTCCTTAATAGAATTGCACCGTATATCCTAGAATTAAGGAAGTGAATTTATAATTCAACACCACCTTACATATTTAGAATCCAAATAGGATTAGGATCCTTAATCCACAAATCCTCCGTCTACCAAATCTCTGGCCCAAGCCCACCTATCTTCATAGGGTTGTTAGCTCATTATAATCTGAAGGCCCATGTAAGGCACAACTTTTTATAAATGAAGATTTAATTTTCTCTATTTATTATTTTGAAATAGTAAGGGTTGATTTGATTAATGTGGTTAGTTGTGGGTAAAATGCGCAAATATTTTAAATAAGCAAGTGGTTATAAAATACTCATTGTTGTTGGAGAATATTCGTTTGGTCGTGGAATATTCTTACTATCGGAGAATATTCGTACTACGGCGCAGCCTTGTGTGGGCCCATAACGGAAAGCTATTGGATGAAGAAAACGACAAATATAAGTTGTTTATAAATAACGACGCAGTTGTTACCTTTAATACTGTTGGAATACCAAGTGGTTAAAACACAGTAATACGCGTTGTTGCACAGTAGCACACGGTATTGCACCAATTATTGATTCTTATGTAAGAAGGCAATACTCAATAATTGTTACAGTAATTACTGTTCAGTATTTTATTTTATTGATTCAATAATTACTGCGTTGATATTTTATATTACTGTTGTTTCAATAATTATCACTACATAGTATTTTCTATTATCGAAGCAATAATTCATATTATCTGAATAATATTATTAGAAAACATTATTGGCAATGTCTAGAAAGTTTTGTCTAAGGAGAGTTTTGGTCACCTAATTCTGCGCCATTAAGGAGAGATCCTTATTGGAAAGCCCCCTCTTTCCTGGGAACGGCCTGGTTGCCAGTACTGTGATTCTATAATATTATTTGTGAATAATTAATTATTAATTTATATGATGAGGAAAATATTGATTTTATGTGGATATAGATAGAGAAAATTTTTAAAGTGACAATTGTTAAAAAATTGATATTTTATGATAAAATAATATTTTATTATATTATATAATAATGGTGATATTTTTACAATGAATGTGGGATATATGAGTATATGAGGAGGAAGAGTATTTTTGTTACAAAAGTTGTTTAAAACATGTTAAACATGTTTGTGGACCCATTTCTTGACTGAAATTTGATTATAGCTTGTAAAATCGTCCGTATGTGGATTTCGGTCAATTTCTGTTTGGAATTTGGAAAAAATTTCTTCTGTAAAGTTGTAGAGAATTGAATTTCCTATAAAAATACGGGAAATTTGAATTTTCTGATAAAAGGGCTATTTATTATGAATTATTGAAGTTCCGAAGCTCCGAAATAATTAATTTTTGAAGTTTTAAATATTTTTTTAATAAAAAACTTTTTTTATATGTTGTGAGCCTCATTAATCACATGCTAAGTTGCTGAATTCAGAAGTTTAAGGTTGGCGTAGAAAATTTTATTTATATAATATTATTATATTAAATTTTCTACTTTGGTGTTCTAAGCATTTTTCTATAAATAGGGTGCTTAGGTTAGAATTGAAAATCACACCAGAAACTAAAGATTTCTCTCTCTTTCTCTCTCTATATTATCGAGCGTATTCTTGTGAGTATTTTAGTACTTTGAGTGTTGCTATACGGTGCAAGTTCCCTGCAGCACTATATTCAGTATTTCAGTCAGAAGTACTGTCTTTTAGAGGTAAGGGGTGTTATTTTCTTCGTAAGTGATATTATTTCTTCAATATCATTATGCCGAAACATTGGTCTGAATTTTTATCAAATTTGGAACTTTTCATGTCGGGGTTACTATTCATGAGTTACTATTCACGAGTTACTATTCCTGAATTATTATTCACGAGTTACTATTCACAAGTACTATTCACGAACCATGATGATTTTCTTGTGAAATTTCTATCTTTTGGTGTCCGAGTTACTATTTACGTATACGACACTATTCACATATACGGTACTATTCACGAATACGGCACTATTCACATAAAAATTAAATTTTTGTTTTTCGTCCAAAATATCTATTAAGGATACTAGCTTTGATTGTATCCATGTTTTTATCATTCTTGAATTTTACTCCACTATGATTATTTATGAGGTATTTTTGGACATGGAATAGTTGAAATACGAATCCCTAATATTTATTCTTTTATTTCACTGGATTCGTTTTCTTTAAAATATTTTTCATCATCCTCCGTCCTAAATGATGATATAACTGAATATCTTTGGCCCGTAGTGCAAACATGAATGATTTTATGATGAATATCTTTGGCCCGTAGTGCAAAGATGAACAGGTGTTTAGATGAACATGACCAACTGGTGAATATCTTTGGCCAGTAGTGCAAAGATGAATATTTGATTTATGATGTATATTGATTGATGTTACAGGGATAAAATATTGATGATGGACTTTTAAATTCATAGATGATAGTAGATTTCATTCTCTACTTAACTCTTCTAATGAATTATTGTTTCCGCTGCAGTTGTTGATCTAAAAATTGTTGTCTATTGTATTCTATCAGATTTTTCCCTGTTGAAGACTAAGGATAATTTGTTGTACATTATCTTAGTCATAATATTCTTTACTGAGCTAGTTGAGCTCACCTTTTTCCTTTTTGTTCCATTTTTTCTCAGGAGACGAGAATATAGCGGGAAATAGTCGGGGTGTGGAGTAATGGTTCAAGACAATTGTTTTAGTAGTCCTCACTATTTTGTAAAATAGTGTATCAATAATTGTAATGAGGACTTATTTGACTGTGGATATTGTCTAGATGACAATATTTGTATTTAAACTCACAGTTTTTATGTTGTATTAATAAAGTTGTAGTTATTTTTGTACCATGTATTTGGCAACTCAGAATGGGTGATTGGATGGGGGCGTCATAGCCCAAATAAGTTTGGCCCAACAACAAGAATGTCATTCGAACGGTTTTGAAATGCTAAGTGATCTATCAAAAGTATTTATACAAATATTAACATTGAAACTTTAAATTCGGTCAATTTTAGGTGCCGCTATTTGGAAGTATTACTTAAACAAGAATATCATTTAATTTGTACGGTCATTAAAATTCTAAGTGGCCTTATTTAATATTCAGAGGATAGATAAAATATATAGTTATATATATATTTTCGAGTTTAGCAAATTTATTTGTTATATCAAGTATTACTTAAATTGTTTAATTTATTATACTTGATATATGTTATAATTTGAACATTCATAAAAGTTATTTAAACTTTTATAACACGAACTTCTGTGAATTTATCTGCTTAACAAGAAGCATAATTATAAAAGTTACACTACAAAAAAAGGGTCACTTGCCGACGGCGTCATTGTCGACGGGCAATTAACCGTCGCTAATGACCTCATTCGCGACGGGATTGCCGTTGCCAATGACCCCCGTCGCTAATGACCTTTCCCCAGCTTTCCCAGTTTGGTGGTCGACGGTTAGCCGTCGAGAATGACTTGACTGTCGTCGATAATGGAAAGGATTTGGCGCCAGGTTTTCGCGGTGGAGGGAAAAGGAAATGGCTGACGACAAATATTGTCATAGGCGACGAGCGTGTCCGTCGGGAATAGGTCAATAGCGACGGGACTACTAGCGACGGCAACACCATTGATAATGAGTCTTAGATTAAAACCCTTGTTTCGACCGCAACGACTCTTATTTTTTTCCCTCTATTCTGAATTTCATTTTTCCCTCTCAATTCTTCATTCCAAGTCACCCATTTGCTCAATTAGTACACATTTCGCCTAATAAATCATCACAGTTTGCCCCATCACCATCCTGCAGGACATCATCATCATCATCTCGATCATTAAAACAGATGTTGCTCTCCATGCGCCGGTACCAGCGCCTGCTACTCCGGTCGACTGAACCTCAGGCCGCCACCACTCCCTCTCTACTGCTTTCTTCTTCTTAATCTTTGTTTCCCCCAAATTACAAGGTATGATATCCATTGAAATCTATTGTCCTTCTTTATTTATCCATGAAAATTTATCCTCTGTTTTTTATTTTACTTTTCTTTATTTGTATGGACCACCAACAATGAGAACATCTTTCTTGTCAGTGTGCCAAATGTAAAATTTGTTGATCACAAACATAGTTCGTACGTAGCTCCTTTAACAATTATTAATCAATGTACTTTTGGTTTGCTCTTATTTCTTGGACTCGTAATAAATGTGTACATATTGTGTATTATAGTGTAGGACAAAAGTTTAATTATAAGTTCATTATAAGCAAGGAAGGAACTGAAAATGTCCTTCAAGGTCACCCCACCAAAATGGAACAGTGGTTGTACCAAGCTAATTTTGAAAACTGCTAACCTAACCGGCATGTCATCTGCTAATTAAGTATAACAAATGTGATGCAAGTAAACACATTTCTTTAATCGTGTATCCCAGTTCTACAAAGCATAATTGCGTAAAAGCCTTAAATTTATTTAAAAGAACTGTTAAAGGCTTCTTTTAAACAGTTTAAAGAAATTAAAAACATAACTATTTTGGAGGATAGGGAACTGTGATAAAAACATTAAAGGATAAAAAGGTTTACAGAACTATAAATTTTACATTAGCAACTGTATAATATATAGAACTATAAATTTTACTAACATATATCAATTGATTCTTAGCTAGCTCAGTTGATTTGTTCAATAGAATCTCCTTCATCAGTTTTGCCTAAATGACAGGCCGGTTCCAAGCCTAGTTCGCCGGCTGCCTCCATTCGCCGGCTGCCACCAATTCGTCGGCCACCTGTGCACCACCCAGTTCATCATTTCGCCCTCAGTTGATTCTACAGTTGTTCTACACTTGATTTTGGTAAAAATTTAAATTATATTCAACACTTCTATATATATATAGGTAGTCAATTCCTTTTTTTGCTTATTTCACTTTCCTAGTCTTCATGTGTTTATTCAACTGTGTATTTCATTTAATTCAAAACACAAGGACAAATTGGTTGAAATTGTTGTTGACGATTAAAACACCGAAGCAGGCAGGCAGGCAGTGGCCATTTGACAGTTAAATTGGGACAGAGTGAGTACTTAGTATATATAATTCTGCTCACATTGTTGGCATTAATGGTTTGAAAGGTGAATGTGTAGTTATATAGAATAATCCTTACTTTCACATGTCCATATTGTCATATAGTTTAGGAAGCTTAGAAAACCTGTTTGAGATTCACTTAGTAGGAGTGAATCTCAAATAGTCCCCGTTTTGCAATCATTATCTTCAACTTATATTAATATACTAAATAAGGTGTTAGTTGTTTTAGCTTACTATTTATGTTGTATCCTTTTAGGTTACTATTTATGTTGCATTCTTTTAGTTGTATATGTATGTTATCCTCTTTGTTCACAAATATAGTATTTACGAATGTTTAATAATATTTTTTTATGATTTGACAGTCTACATACGGATGGCAGCGCACACCACATGGCGATCGTGGTGGGCATGCAGGTCGTGGGGGCCGTGGCTGATTCTACGCGTGATGATCAGACCGGATCGTCAGGGTATAATTACATGTTTTGATGGGATAGTCTTATTATTATTATTTTTATATTATATTGACATTATATTCGTTTATAAATATTGATGTATTTCACTACATAGGTGATCGACGTAGGCCTCCGCGGAGACTAGCACATGGCTTGCTAGGGAGTCCCCCCCCCAGGAGCCGCTTATATGTCGTCTTGGGACTCATAGGTAATTTCATAATCCTATATAGTATTACTATAACATAAGTATTTAGTTCTTATATATTCTTTGTAATTTGCAATGTATTAATTTCAATTGTAGTATCCTTGACGCCACGCCAAGGAACATGTTGTTTGGGATCGTCCGCAACCGATTCTCAAGCTCGTGGATGAGGTGGGCGGATGTGGATGATCGCACACGTCAGCTGATTATTGCAGAGTTTAGGGTAAGATGTCAATCATTCATATGCTAGTTTTATATTCCATTTGAATATATTGTTACCTCTTTGATTTATGTTGTCTACTAAGCTTATTAATCTGTAATGTGCAGAGATATTATCATTTTGTGGACGGGTAGGAAGCCCATGGCATGACTATTCTGCACAGATACCTAGAGATGAATTGGCACAAGTGGGTCTACGACTGGAAGAAGAAGGCCCAGATGAAGATGGTTGATGGACATACGAAGATACCTAGAGATGAATTGCAGTGGCCCGGAGCATCTAGAGAGATGACACTCCAGCAGATGAGTCTACGCATGCGGACGAGGAGATAGAGGATTGGTTGCAGGCTACAGGGGAACCGAAGAAGGGTATAGTTGTGGGCATTCCCCATGTCCCAGCTTACACCTTAGTCCCTGCTGCGAGATCTCAGTGACGCCCACCCACTGGAGGTAGTGGTGCGAGTGGATCGGGCGCCGGCCCTACATTGTCCGGCGACTTCTTCCGGTGAATCATAGAGGGGTGCATGGCGAGCAGTGTTGTGCAGTCAGGCACACCATCACGCGAGCGGATCTACCAGCTGGCTCAGGAGGTTTTCCATGGCTCTAGCGATCCTACTGCTGTTGTTGACGACCTCATGGGTGTAGTACGGGAGGAGGCCATCCGCGTATGTGCAGTTGTCTTGGCTAACATCTTCCCACCACATATTCGACAGGTAAAAACAATTAACTTATGTACTTCCTTATTTAATTTATGTAATTTGTAATTGTATTGCTTAGATAAACTTAAGATAAAACCCTAAAACACGCAGACATGCCACACAAATACACACATAGCACCGCGTAGATAATAGACATGCGTTACAACTTACGGGACTCGATTCTGACATACAGGACCGAGTTATTGCCCAGTTTGCAAAACTCAACAATACTTAGGCAAAAAGTCGAAAAAGAGCCCAAAACTCGCATCGGCCGTCCGAACGCCACGCAAACACACACGTAGTACCGCGTAGGTAATAGACACGCGTTACAACTTACGGGACTAGATTCCGATATACGGAGTCCGAGTTATCACCCAGTTTGCAAAATTCAACAACACTTAGGCAAAAAGTCGAAAAAGAACCCAAAACCTGTCTCGGTCGTCCGATCACCACGCAAACACACGCATAGCACCGCGTAAGTAATAGACACGCGTTATAACTTTCGGGACTTGATTCTGACATACGGAGACCGAGTTATTGCCCAGTTTGTAAAACTCAACAACACTTAGGTAAAAAGCCGAAAAAGAGCCCAAAACCCGCATCGGCCGTCCGAACGCCACGCAAACACACACGTAGCACCGCGTAGGTAATAGACACGTGTTACAACTTATGGTACTCAATTCTGATATACGGAGTCCGAGTTATTGCCCAGTTTGCAAAATTTAACAACACTTAGGCAAAAAGCCGAAAAATAACCCAAAACCCGCCTCGGCCGTCCGAACGCAAACACACACATAGCACCACGTAGGTAATAGACACGTGTTACAACTTACGGGACTCGATTCCGACATACGAAGACTGAGTTATTGCCCAGTTTGTAAAACTCAACAAGACTTAAGAAAAAAGCCGAAAAAAAAGCCCAAAACCCGCATCGGTCATCCGAACGCCACACAAACACTAACGTAGCACCGTGTAGATAATAGACACGCGTTACAACTTACGGGACTTGATTCCGATATACAGAGTCCGAGTTATCGCCCAGTTTGCAAAATTTAACAACACTTAGGCAAAAAGCCAAAAAAGAACCCAAAACCCGCCTCGACTGTCCGAACGCCACGTAAACACACACATAGCACCGCATAGGTAATAGACACGCATTAAAACTTACAGGACTCAATTCCAACATACGGAGACCGAGTTATTGCCCAGTTTGCAAAACTCAACAACACATAGGAAAAAAAAGTCGAAAAAGAGCCCAAAATCTGCATCGGCCATTCGAACGTCACGCAAACACACACGTAGCACCGCGTAGGTAATAGACACTCGTTACAACTTATGAGACTCGGTTCTTATATACGGAGTCCGAGTTATTGCCCAGTTTGCAAAATTCAATAACACTTAGGCAAAAAGCCGAAAAAGAACCCAAAACCTGCCTCGGCCAGTCCGAACGCCAAGCAAACATACATATAGCATCGCGTAGGTAATAGATGCGCGTTACAACTTACGGGACTCGATTCCTTTTGCAACAACACTTAGGTAAAAAGCCAAAAAAGAACCCAAAACCTGACTCGGCCGTCCGAACGCCACGCAAACAAACACGTAGCACTGCGTAGGTAATAGACACGCGTTACAACTTACGGGACTCGATTCCGATATACGGAGACCGAGTTATTCCCCAGTTTGTAAAACTCAATAACACTTAAGCAAAAAGCCAAAAAAGAGCCCAAAATCCGCATCGGCTGTTCGAACGCCACGCAAAACACACACGTAGCACCGCGTAGGTAATAGACACGCGTTACTACTTAAAGGACTCGATTCTGATATACGGAGTCCAAGTTATCTCATAATTTTCAAAATTCAACAACACTTAGGCAAAAAGTCGAAAAAGAGCCCAAAACCCGTATCAGCCGCCCGAACGCCACGCAAATACCCACATAGTACCACGTAGGTAATAGACACATGTTATAACTTACGGGACTCGATTCCGACATACGGATGCTGAGTTATCAACCCGTTTGCAATAATTGTAGAACACAAACTACAATAATTTAAATATGCTCTATTTTTGACTTCGTAATTAATATTTTTACTTTTATAGGGTATTATTGATGTGACTCGTGGGGTGGAGGCTGCGGCACAGGCGATGCCCGTGTCAGAGATGGTGATTACCGCTGAGCTGATGCTGATGAGACTATGGAGGGTGGGACCGCAGGTGGGACAGGCGATCGTACAATAGATGGCGGTGATGATGACACTGAAATTCCTGATCTTGGGTTGTAGTTAGTTTATGTTTATATTTTGACTTTCATGTATGTATTTATATAATTTTTGAGTTGTACATGCCAGAGTTTTGCATATAACTAACTAAATTGATTGTTGACGGTAAAATATATGATTGTTATTGATATGCGTGCATTGTCATTATTAGTTTTTCTTTATTTATAACAGGTACAATTATGTCTATGTAAATGAACAGGAAATTTTACAATTTTAATTTTTTTAAGGAGGTCATTGGTGACGGGGGGTCGTCGACAATGACATACAGGTCATTGACGACGGCAATATGCATTCATTGGCGACGGCATGCCGTCGGGAATGACAGTAAAATTTAATTTTACAAATGTTTATTAACGACAGCATGTCCGTCGCTAGTGCCGTCGATAATGATTCATTGGCGACGGTGGCCCGTCGACAATGCTCCCGTCAGCAATGACCTTCTCGACGGCGAGCGACGGGAGTCACGGGCGACGACCTCTGGGGCGACGGGAGGGGCGACGGACTATGCCGTCGCCAATGAGGTCATTGGCAACAGCAAGAGGACCATTGGCGACGACGTAGTCCGTCGACAATGACCTTTTTTTTGTAGTGTTATTTAAACGTTTGGTTTCCATAGAAACGCATTCTTTATTTTATAAAGAAATTTAAGTCAAAACTAAAGTCATATATTTGCTTATTCAAAAAGCACTTTTTCACAAAATATAAAAGTTATTTAAAATTTTATAACAGTGCATAAATTTATATATTTGCTTACATAGAAGTATTATTTGATCCAAGCATAAATTTATATATCTGTTTACAAAGAAGCATATTCTCTCAAAGTATAAAAGTCTTTGAACTTTTTATCTGCTCTTTAACTGCTATCTGCTCATTTGAGAAGCCTAAAATATAAAAGTTATTTAAACTTTTATATATCTGTACTAAATTGTATCTGCTTATTTTAGAAGCAAAATTCTGTCAAACACTTTGTAAAAGGAAAAAATGGTAGAGTTAGTTTATTTTATGTACATGTGAGAAAGATGAGTAATTCTTTGACCAAAACCAGAGTCTTAGAGATGTCAGATGGGAGTTGGGTCTCTAGTATACTTGTGAGGTGAGGAAGAGATTGTCATTTCATCAAGACTAGATCATAGAATAGAACTGAACTCAAAAGATGTACAACTAAGCTTGAGGAAGCTTGAGGAAGGAGCTGGGAGCTTGTTGTCCAAGATAGTTAGTTGAGAATAGTTGAAAGTTTGTCTATAAAACTTTGTAAAGGCTTTTCCGCCTGGTGAAAAAATATTTACCACTGATAGTAATAGGATCTCAAGTCCTGAAGAGGAGCTTGAGACTGGACGTAGCAACATACATGAGTTGTATGTTGTGAACCAAACAAATCTATGTACATTGTGTGATTGAATTTTTATTGTCTTGCATATTAATTTTAACACTGCAAAGTAATTAATTAAAAATTCAAAAAAGTCTAAGATAAATTTTTGAACAGTAATAATCTATTCAACCCCCTTCTAGATTATTATTGGACTTTCACATTTGTCCTAAATGGTTAAAATACAATCATTTAAAGTTGATTTTCAAATGAAATGCAAAACCATCTCTCAGTTTGTATATTTTTTACATACCGGTTACCTAATTTTTTTTATAGCAAAGCTACCTAATTTTTTTTATAGCAAAGCTCACCCTCAAACTTGTTCTCTTATGTTAATCAATAGTGCTAATTATGCTGTTTGGGTTAATCAATTAGGTTAATTATTTTGTATGAGTTAATTAATTTTTTAATTATAATATCAGATTAGTATGGGAAAGAATTGTGTTTATGTTTTGATTTTAATTCCCCCCCCCCCCCCCGCCCGCCGTCCGCCGTCCGCCGTTCGGTCTTTGATTTTATTTTAATTAATTACATGTTTTTTCTTATTACTCTTTTTTAATATCATTTTGCTTACTTAAAAATGCTATAATTTAATTTAAAAATCTATTCGTATTTACACATCATCATTGATTTTTCCATTTATGTATGCAATGCCATTAATTAACTACATATCACAACTAAAGAATTAATTAACCCAAATAATTTTATTAGCCTAATTAACAAACCAAATAGAATAATTGACACTATTAATTAAGATAAGAGAACAAATTTTCAAATATTAATGTGATTAATGAATTAGGGGGTGTTTGTTTAGAGAAGCTGAATCTGAATGGCTGAATCGGTCAATGCGTTTGTTTTGGTCTGAATGGCTGAATCGGTAAGATAGATGAGCTGAATGGCTAAGTCAGATTTTTTGAGCTGAATAAGCAGCTAAATGAAGTAAAAAAAAATTAAAAAATTAAAACAAAATATTAACTATTATATTACGTAATATTAAATAAATTTACAATAATTTTGAATTTTTTTAGAGGGGGAAAATAATAAAGTTTTGTCATTCAGATGTTTCAGACATGTCAATTATCAAACAATTTTTTTCATTCAGATTCAGATTTAGATTTATTCAGTTTTTATCAAACACCCCCTTAGTCTTGGGAATCCCTTTGTTTAGTATTTAATGTAAGTTTGAGGGTGAGTTTGGCTATAAAAATAAAATAAAATAAAATTCTCAGGAACGAGTTGGTAAAAGGCATAAAAATTGAAGGATGAATATATATAACAAAATACGAATGATTTTGAATTTCCCGCTCATCCTAATAAATCATCTGGGCCGTTCAAAGTTTGGAATAAATCACACCGTCCATAGTGCCGAAGGCACGGGACTATTGCTAGTTTATAACAAAATACAAATAATTTTGAATTTTTTTCTCACCCTAATAAATCATCTGAGCCGTCCAAATTTGAAATAAATCTCACCGTCCATAGTGCCAAAGGCACGGGACTGTTGCTAGTTTATAACATTTGACATATGAACTACATGATCACCTCTCTCAGTTCCAGGCAATCCTGACCTTGTCTTTCAATATTCAGATTCATGAATATTTTCAGTGTTTACCATCTGCATTATCAACAAGTGACACAAGTTCGATATCTGCGGATTCTTTAACTTCATTACCTTCTTCTTTTGTTACTTCAGCTGGAAGAATAATTGAATTTGGATCACTCCTTGGTACCAAAAATAGTACACAGAGCGGCGCTAATCTCAGCATGTTTCGGATCAAAATGGCCAACCAGAGATTATCAAATCGCGTCCTCGTTATATTCATAGTATGAAGTAGTAATCCTCCTCCCCATGTTGATGAAAAAAGTCCAGCATTGTCGATGGACATTAGCAAGGCGAAAAAAGTGCCCTCAATGCCCGGGGGACAAAGCTTGGAACTTAGAACAAGAAGAGGCATCCATTTTAACTCTGAAGTCATTTGGGAGATGCTTTCGTCGATCACTGCAAAGATATAGTCGGGGATTCCGAGCTTTAAGTTTAACCTTAAGACTAGAACCAAATCTAGCATTCCTGATAGACCAAGTATCAACTGAGTCCAAAAGAGTAGATCCCTAAATGGATGATGTTTTAGACCATATTGATACAGTGTCGCCGCCAAAACAGATCCCACTGAGCCAATTGAGAGCAAGTAACCAATGTTCTCCTACAGAAAAGAAAGTAAAGGAATTATAGGTGTAGGGCACAAGGAGCCATTCCAACTTTAATGAGGTCCAGCCGTCCAGGCATCGAATCTTGTTAACAACTAAATTTTAAACTCTAACTCTTCATAAAAATTTATAAAACTAGCATTCAAATATAATTATCAAACAACGTTGTCTGATTTTTGTTTTCACTAATGAAAATAAATAAAAGCAGAAATATATGAAAACAAAAACAGTTACCAAACGAACCATAGTTTCTAATGGATGGATCTGAATTCTGAAATAACACAACTTCTCACCAGAAAAGTTCAACTGGCATAGTATCGTACCAAATTTATTTATGTCTCCAATTTGATTAAATAGGTTTATATTTCCAATTTGAAGATCAAGAAGAATCTTTTTCCAGTGATCGACTACGATTGTTTGTTTTGTCTGAACAGCTTCTTAGTACAACTTAATCTTTTTCATCTAGAAGTGTAATAATTAAGACTAATTGTTTTGAGTAAGAACAAGACTTAACACCTCATAATCAATAAATCGGAATTTTGAATCTTCTTCATCAAGAGGTGCATATAAAATGGTCTTTTTAGCCAAAATTGACATTTATATGATTTCAAAAGTTGAGTCATCATTTATTTGTCTTAAAAATATGATTTCATATTTTCTTCTTCTTCTTCTTTTTCATTTTTTATGTACGAGAACTTTCAGCTATTTATAAACAACACCTAATGATCTTTTCCAAGGTCGTACAAGATCACTACAAAATAATTTATGGGCTTCAATTAGCCACGAATCAAGGGCGTCTTTAATTTAATTAATTAATTTACATATTTATTTTAGTTATTTTTTGTGTTCCCAGCAGTTTCCTAATTTCAGCAATTGTATCTCTACTTCCGAATTATTTCTTAACAGTCACTAGATTTATAATCTTGAGTAGTTGCTTAACAAGTTCTGAAGCTCCATTGCTTGTTCTGCGAAAGAGTCAAAAAAGCCACTGGAACTGCAACGGAGATAAATTTGAGGCTCAAGTGATTTTTGTAACTTACTGTTAAAGTGACTTGTACATATTGAATTTCGTCTTTATGACATATAGTTGCAAATATATTAGGTAATGTGATAAGGCTAAGAGAGGATTGCATGCATCTTAAAGTGTGGCTCTATAATTTTTTGAGTGGTAGGGCCTGCAGCATATGATAATTTATGGGCATAGCATGACAATTGTGTTTTCTGTATCTATTTATATTTTTAAATTAACTACTTTACTGCTGTATATTAGAAAGATAATTTGTCAAAGGGACCTTAATTGTGGATGTAGAGACTATAAATCAGAGGTAAAATATACCTTGGAGAAAGAAGGACCTGCCTTTGAATCCGTATACCAATAGAACATGCCTTCATATATATTCAAGCTTAATGCAAAGGATATATACATATATAAGCATGGCCTCCACACATCTGGATGCTTCAATGTTTTCCACATAGCATTAGCTGCATCTAGAAATTTTCGATGTACCTAATATCAAAGAGAACATTAGAACTTTTTTTTTCTTTTAAAAATTTTAAAATGAACAGAATTGAAAAGATGCAAAATACCTGTCCATAAGCAAAGTTAGGTGTGTGGGGTTCCTTAAGCACAATGCCAACAAGTAATACAAACCCTGCTGGGATGGTAAGCAATCCATATACCCCCTTTAGTGAAAAGACAAAAGATGATCAGAATGTTTTTATTTAATAATTAGTCTGGTGTTGAATAACAAACTAGAAATGAACCTTTGGGCCAATTAAATGAACAAAGATTCCACTTATAAAAAATCCCACTAGTGCTCCAATCGAACGACTCAGGGAGCATAAGCTTTGCATGTCAGCCGCAAGAGAAGGATGACTACCACTTTTCTGTGCCACACAGGCATCAATGGTCACATCAGCTATTGCAACCCCAGTACTTCCTACTGTCAATAACAGCAGTGCGAATACAATATGCAGCATTTTGTGCAACGATAAAAAGAGCATGGAGATAAGACCAAAAATGCCTGAAATCAACATGAAGCAAGAAATTGATTTGTTGATCAGTTTTTCTTTAAGGCGACGCAAACAAATTTTTGCATGCAGATGAAAAGCAAGTATAGCCTTATATTGAAACTATGCATAACAAAATAGGTTCCATCTGATGCACGGATTTGGTGAAGGAAGATGAATACAAAAGGAAAGATAGAAGACAAGAGAATCTCATAACTTCTCCTGCTAAATGAAACATGCCTCATAACTTTTTGGAAAGCATGGATTTACGTGCATTAATTTTTCGAATAAAAGAATTTTGAAAATTCATACACTCGACCCACTTGTTTATGGATTAGTTTGGTTAACATTGAAAAGAAAGAACATACGTGTGCATCATGAATACACCTTGTTTGGTTGGCGAAAATAGAGTCAAGAGGAACTAAAAGAATAAGAAAAAAAAGGATACAATGCATTTGGTTTTGTGAATTTGAGAAGCCTTTGTAAATAAATTTATGACACAAAAAAAGAAAGAAAAAAAATCCAACTACTGAGTCTAAACAAAAAATATAGTCGACCAATGAAAATGACTCGATCTTTGTCTTATTATATTTTGGTATTGATTTAAACTATAAGCTATAAGAGACTGGAGACCCTACTGGGGTTGATGTGCCATGGAAGAAGATATTCATCTGCATGACTGCATAATCATAAATCAAACTATAGGCCCAACAAATATATTCAAGGTTTTATATGCACAGTTTGATGTTCACGGTTTCAATAAACAAACATATGGTTCGGTTCATGACCTCTGTCGAAGCTTTGGACAGTGATTTTCTAATAAAGAAAAGGTGAATAGTTAGTGAACAGAGATTCTCCAGAAAACTAATGGTGAGGTTCTTGATGTTATAATTGTATGGTTGTGTTATTGGGAAATTGTTTGGTCAGCTATTGGTGGATGTAGGCCTGTAGTTAGTGATGCATTTAGATGATGCTGCAATTGTGATGTGTCTTTGCGGTGAACAGATTATTACTATAGCTATCAAGGCTACTGGTTCTCTTTCTATAATGCAAAAGGAATGGTCATATTAGAACCATGTACTGTCAGCCAATTAAGATATCTAGTTTTGGATAATATTTGTAGTTATAAATTTCTGGAATAGTGGAATTTCAATCAGAAACCTAGAAAACAAAATAATAGACAACAAACATGGTTCATCATGTTATGCATAGCAACTACAGAAAGGTACCGACTCATGGTTGCTTAATATCAGAGGGTCCCATTTTTCCTCTCCTTTTTCATCCAATCATTTCACGGACAAAGAAACTAAAATTAGTAAGATAAGACATCTATAGTTGCTTAATAAGATAAGTAGCAATTTAATGTTTTCCGGTGCCACTACAGCTGGCTAGTGTTAAAAGAAGCACATCTCAGACCCCTAGACTTCTATGAACAGAATATAGTTCATCATGTTGGAGAAAACTAGGAAAATAAATTTTAGGAAAATAAGTAGTATTCCACTTGTTTGAGTATGACATTATAATATAAGCAGGATGGATTTGTTAAGGGGCAAGGGTGGTGATCACACTTACTTTTTTATAGTTTCATGATAGTATATTGTATGTATATTCCCTTTGTTTCAAAATTAGAATTAATACATTTCTAAAAAATGACAATTCGGAATGAAAAAAATTCCAAATATATCCCAAACATTTACTATAAATAAAGAAGTGGTTGTATGATAGTAGTCAATCTACCTAAAAATAGTAATGACATATTACGAGCTTAATATCATTTTATAGTCTAAAAATACATCTATCTCCAATTTTGAAAGAGTATTAAAGTTACTTAACTTAGTCTATTTATTTTCATTTTTACTTATTCAAAGTTACTCAAGTTGAATAGTCTAATTTGTTTATATCACTAGTTGAGAATTTTTGGTTAATTTCTTATAGTTGTTAAATTTGATGGATATTTACATTAGCTTGATTAAATATATTATCATTTAAGTTTTTAATTATTTTTAATAGTTAAAAGATTGCCCACACTTAATTAAATTCTTGCGTCCGTCACTGAATATAAGGAATGCCATACAGATACTATTGGCTCTAATATGGTCCTAGCTGGAATGGATTGATGGGAAGATTACCTAGAAAAGAAACTAATCATAAACTGTAGAGGATAGATTTTAAATCTGCGGATCATTGATTTATATAGAATCCACAAGCTATGTAAAAATATGGGGGTATTGGGCCTCATGTGTTTGGGCTCATGTTATAGCAACTAGAGTTTTTTAGTTACTATAAAAACATTGTTTGGTGTGTGGATCATAGTAGAAGTGTGAGGCATCTAATGAATACATCAGGACTAGCCAAATTAGTGAACCGGGTATATCGTGTGTTCTTACTTTTCCATCATTATATAATTTGTGATTGCAATAATATATGCAGTATTTTCTTTCATTTTCATGTTTCTTTAGCGTGTATCCTTGGGTTTTCATTGATATTTTACCCCATCGCTTAAGAATGAGGTCAAGAATTAATATATTTTTTTAAAAATTACGAGAAAGTCTCTTAGTTAAGGGAAGTATTGTAGATGATGACAAACTCTGCAAAATAAATGAGATTCTGAGCAAGCATTAATGGTTTGTCCCTTTACAGTTAGAGTCCACAATATGACCATAATATACTCCGAGTAACTTGTTCTCATTTTCTATAAAGAATCATATACAAAACTTGTATGTGTATTAACTAATTCTGATATAACTCAGGAATTTGAGCATAAAAGTGTTGAAACAAGGGAAGAAATGGAAGATTAACTAACAGCAAATAAGGAAGACTTGGTGAATAATATGGAATGTTGGAAGCTGAGGTGGGGACATTTAGAAGAAGATATGCTAGAATCAGTTGAAGGTGTCAATGGCTGGAGTATTCAGAAGCTAAGAACAATAAAGGGATGAAGAGAACAGCTAGTGATAATGTGCGAAAAACAGTTACGAGGGGAAGTTATGACAGGCAGGCCAATTTAGAAGTTAGTTACAACTGTACAATTTTGTTGCATAACTGTTTTGATCAAGCTGTGTAGCTCAATCTCTCAACGGTAGATAGGCAATGCGTGTTTTAACTATAGAAACTATAATTGCATGCATTGTAATTATTCTGTTATCAAATAAATTACAGACGTCTCACTTTCTCTCTTTTCTTCTCTCTCTCTCATCTTCTTCTCAGTTTCTTTCTAAGGCAATAACCATGTCTATATGACTGGTCCAATTTCCATATAGCCTACTATACAAAGGCAATTTTTAGTCTTAACTAGACTAGTTCAAGGGCTCAAAGAGTAATTATTCAATCACTTTTCTTCTTTGGATCATGATTCAGTAAAAAAAATCAAGTTATTCTAATCTGTAACTTCAATGAAATTGAATCGGATCCAATATTTCTTTCTTTGTTTTATTCTATCGATTCTTGTGAAAAACGAACAATTTGAATATAATTTGAATAGAGGGCCCATATCCTTTTTTTCTTAATGAATCTGTTTTTATGGTCCTGAAAGACTAATCAAAAGAATAATTCATATTATCAACAAAATGAAATAGCAACTGTTTTGGTAAACTCGTATAAACAAAATTATAAATCTAAACAATAATCATCTCAACTGTTAATGATTCAAGAGTATAGACACAAGATTAACAACTACCAATAAAGCTAAAAGGTACTAACACAAAATTTTAATCCACCATAATCAATAACAAGCTCGAGTAATTTAACAGCATACAATTACCTATTGTTACCTGCGAATATGAAATAAGGCCTTCGACGATAACCAGCAATGGGGACAACATCTGTGAGAAGACCCCAAAGAGGCTTGACAAGCCAAGGAATATTAGTTATTCCAAAGTAAACCTGTGCTTCAGAAGGCTGCACTTTCTGCACATCCTTCATGTAATACTCGGTCCCTACCCGGGCAAGTGCTCCTCCCAATCCCTGACTTACTCCATACACCATCAGCACCCCAAAAACAAAACTCCAATGCATTTCCCCAGCAAGCATTCTAAACCAATTGACTGGTGCCCAAATACAACCACTGAGCTCTCTTTTTGGTTCATTTTCTAGCATTGCCTCACTTTGAATTGGATACTCCTCATCCTCCACCATAACTTACTTTTTGGGTAGTTAGTATAATTCTTGGTAAAGCAAAAGAATCCCAGTAAAGAATCAAGTGCTTCCTAAGATGGGTTTATCTAAAAATCTAACAAATTTTACATTCCAGCTTTAAGAGTAAAATATTCTGTCCAAAAATGATAGGGGTTTTTCCTAACAAAATGTTGCAAATATTTGAATAAAAACAACCCAGCTCAAAAAAAATGTTTTTTGAACTGGGTATTGAAAGAAATTTCCTCAAGTAATATTTAAATTTTTAGCAAAGAAACAGCAAACCAACAAGACATAAAAGTCAACGCTATACGAAATGGGGATCTTGAGTTTGCCTGCAGTTCCACTCAAATCCTAAAACCTCAGTACTGGTTTTGGTTTATAATTTGAGTCACCTATAATGCATTCCCAACGTGATCCTCAGCCAAAACCAATATGTGTTCAAATGAATGTGGTTCAGCTTCCAATCATTTTCTGAACCTCTCTACTTTGAATTTCACCAAACAGTTCATCAAGTTTGGTGTAGCTACTTTACTTGCAGTTTTGATTGTTGAGTCTCCAACAATGATGCCACAAAAATGGGGGGAAATTAGTATCAAGATTTGTGCCTGGTATGGAAATGAATGAGAAAGAAAGAAAGTTTTGTTTGAAGAGAAGAAGATGATTAGATGAATTAAGAAGACACAGAATTTCACAGACAAGGAGGAAGTTCCTAGGTAGTCGAACGGTCTTTATTCTAACACACAAAAATTAATTAAAAAATATTGGTAAACTAGCTCTCTGACCGCGAGGTATTGAATAATCTCTAATTTTTACCCTAAACTTTAATCCTAAAATCGATTTACACCCTAACTTTTATTTTGATTTAAATGAACCCTAAAGTTTGAGTTTTAAAACAATTTGTACCCTCTATATCAAAATAATTTACACTCTCAACTTTAGTGCGAAAGGAGAAAATTGTATTGAAACTGCAAAACTTATTATGCATTTAATTTCAAATAAAATTTAAGGTGCAAATTAATTTTAGGGTTAAAGTTTAGAGTCCAATTTGGAATTTAGTCTGAGGTATTTATTATACATGGTGTCGACGTCGGGAAAATTTTACCCTTTTTTCTGTTCTTACCTTTTTTGTTCTCTATTTTGTTTAGTTTTGTTTGAAAAGGCGAGTTTAAAAAAGGTCCGACATATAAATGTCGACGATTTGAAAATTAGAGTCGTCAGTTGGTAGATTTGAAATAGTTGTATCAACTCAGCTGATTTAAAAAAAGTTTACACAAAGGCCCAATAGTTGGACTCTGTTTAACAAGCATTGGAAATCGAGATTCATAGAGTTCGGGGACTTGATTAAGCTGGCAGGGGGGGAGGTGTTATGCACCCCCCGACTTCCATGAAAACACGGTTATCGCAACTTTTTATTTCCCTAATTAATCTGTATGTCTGTGTGTGTGTGTGTTTATTGGGCCTATGTGCAATTATCTGGAAGTAGTGATATGTCTCGTTTGCAACTATATACAAAGGGTTTGATTTGTATAAAAGTTCAATTTTAAGCAAGATATAGCAGTAATGTTTTAAAAAACAAGTTTTTAAACCCTTATGCTCAATATTAATTGAGATCTTTGATACTTCTATTTTATTTCGTATTCAGCTTGATTGATTTTATTTTCGAGATGCGAAACATCTTCGAGAAAATAAGATACATAGCAGTGTCAGACTCCTTATGGACATGAAAGTCATCCAAGGATGTCCAAACACCATAAATAATTTACAAGCTGACTGCACTGCTGAAAAGTGTCCATCGTGGGAACCAGGTCTAGATTCACAAGATGAATCTCAAACCTCAGGGCTCCTGTAATACACTAGAATTTTCTAATAATATTAATAAGTATGTTAATAAAAGTCGAATATTTATTTGGATATAAATAAATATTGTTGTAGCATGGAATACAGTAATTTTATTCAAATAAATTAGGTATGTGTTATGGTGGAACGAATGAAGAGCTTAATGCTTATGATAATTGCCTAGTGTGGCAAGATAATAAAATAAGTGTACTATCAATTAAATGAAGAGAATAATTAATTTAGGATATGAACTAATTTCAACAGTAACCAAGTCTGAGAACTTCCTAGAGTGGCTCAGCTGTGCCACTTCTGTATTATAAACCAGCGCAGATACGCCAGTAGCAAGACTTGAAAAATAATTTCTACTGTGAGCATGAGTTACAAAGATGGATAATTAGCATTAATGAAAGAAGAAATGATAAGTAATATAGTGGACTATTTACCATTATTATTAATGTGAACATTATTATTAAATGTTGTTATGTACCACCATTTGTGATATAGAAATATGTAGGTAGTAATACCATATAATTACTTCATTTCTTGGCATAACATAAGGTGTGACATTTAAATGTGAATAATGTTATACAAAACAATATAGTAAAAGTAATGAATTATATAAGGAAGCTTATGTGACAAAATATTGTTTGGCGGGACAATTTAATGTGTATTTTAATATGTGGGAGTAAGTAAATGTGTACTATTAAAATATTTATTTCAATAATGATGAGTAATTTAATAATAAATTCTATGGAAATATTGGATTATTAGTACTCAACTAAATTGTGTTCATACCTGTTATAAATATTAATTGGATTAAACCAATATAAATGGATTATATGAAAATGTATATATATCCCCAAATTATCACCATGTAATAATATTATCTCATTAAAGTTATATGTGTACACCCAAAAAGGGACTTAAAACCTAAGTACGTTAAATTCCACATTGCAAATGTTGAGTATTAGGAAGGAGTGTCCCATATTCAGTGTCACTTTTCTTCCTCACGTATTTAGGCCAATGGTGTAAGACCCCAACTTATTATGAATAAAATCGAATTTCCTCTATTTATTATTGTGAATAATAAGGTGATAATTTGATATAATACTTTGGTTATGGAGAAAATGTGCAAATTTTGCAAAATAAGCAAGTGATTATAAAATATTCATTGTTGTCGGGGAATATTCGTTTGGTTGTGGAATATTCTTGTTGTCGGGGAATATTCGTACGACGGCGCAGCCATTTGTGGGCCCCATAACGAATAACGGTCGGATGAAAAAAATGACGAATTTGAGTTTTTACAAATAACGACGTAGTTGTTACCGTTAACACTGTTGGAATATCCGGTGGTTAAAATACAGTAATATGCGTGGTTGCACAGTAGCACACGGTTTTGCACAGTATTTTTGAATTATTGATTCTTACGTAAGAAGGCACTACTCAATAATTGTTACAATAATTAATGTTCAATATTTTATTTTATTGATTCAATAATTGTTGCGTTGATATTTTATATTATTGTTGTTTCAATAATTGTCACTGTACAATATTTCCCATTATCTGATTTATAATTTATATTATTTGAATAATACTATGAGATAGCATTATTGACAATGTCTAGAAAGTTCTGTCAATGAGAGGTTTGGTCACCTAATTGCGCGCCAGTAAGAAGAAATCTTTATCGAAAAGCCCCCTCTTTCCTGGAAACTGCCTGGTTGTCATAAATGTGATTCTGTAATATTATTTGTGAATAATTAATTATTGATTTATATGATAAGAAAATATTTATTTGATGCCGATTTAAATGATAGCTTTATTTATGTGGTTATAAATGAAGGAATTAATGTTGAGGTGTTTTATCAATATTTTGTCGGAATGGAGGTATTAAAAATCAAACTAGTGTTCTTGAGATATATTGCGTGAGTTATAATTTTTAATTCTACCGTTGGATCATTGTGATTTTTAATGTTGAGTTATAATTTTTAATTCGACCGTTGGATCATACAATAATGACAACCAGGCCGTTCCCAGGAAAGTGGGGGCTTTCCGATAAGGATTTCTCCTTACTGGCGCGCAATTAGGTGACCAAACTTCTCATTGACAGAACTTTCTAGACATTGCCAATAATGCTATCTCATAATATTATTCAAATAATATGAATTATTGATCCGATAATGGGAAATACTGTACAGTGACAATTATTGAAACATCAATAATATAAAATATCAACGCAGCAATTATTGAACCAATAAAATAAAATATTAAACAATAATTATTGTAACAATTATTGAGTAGTATCTTCTTACGTAAGAATCAATAATTCAAAAATACTGTGCAAAATTGTGTGCTACTGTGCAACCACACGTATTACTGTATTTTAACCACCGAGTATTCCAACAGTGTTAACGGTAACAACTACGCCGTTATTCGTAAAAACTCAAATTTATCGTTTTCTTCATCCGACCTTTATCCGTTATGGGGCCCACAAATGGCTGCGCCGTCGTACAAATATTTCTCGAAAGAAAGAATATTCCACGACCAAACGAATATTCCCTGACAACAATGAATATTTTATAACCACTTGCTTATTTTGCAAAATTTGCACATTTCACCCATAACCAAAGCATTATATCAAATTAAAACCATATTATTCACAATAATAATTAGAGGAAATTCGATTTTATTTATAATAAGTTGGGGTCTTACAGCACTATTCACAAATACGGCACTATTCACCAAAAAATAAAATTTTCTTTTTTTTGTCCAAGATGTCTATTATGATTACTATCTTTGATTGTATCCATGTTTTAATCTTTATTTTTGAATTCTGCTTCAAAATTGGTTATTATGGAGTATTATTGAACTTGGATAAACTGAAATACGAATTCCTAATATTTGTTCTTTTATATCACTTAATTCGTTTTCTTTAAGATATTTTTCATCATCCTCAGTCCTAAATGATGAATGATTAACTGATGAATATCTTTGGTCTGTAGTTCAAAGATGAATGATTACCTAATGAATATCTTTGGCTCGTAGTGCAAAGATGAACAGGTGTTGACATGAACATGACCAACTGGTGATACAAATGAATATCTTTGGCCTGTAGTGTAAAGATGAATATTTGATTCAAGATGTATATTGATTGTTGTTACAGGGATAAAATATTGATGATTAACTTTTAAATCTTAGAAGATAGTAGAATTCTTTCTCTACTTGACTCTTCAAATGGATTGCTTATTCCGCTGCAGTTGTTGATCTAAAACTTGTTGTCTATAATATTTTATCAGATTTTTTCCTGTTGAAGACTAATGATAATTTATTGTATATTATCTTAGTCATAATATTTCTTACTAGGCTAGTTGAGCTCACCCTTTCTTTCACTGTTCTCTTCAGGAAATGAGAATATAGCTGGGACTAGTCGGGGAATGGATTGACGGTCCAGATGGTTGCATTAGTAGTCCTCACTATTCTGTGAAATAGCGTATTAATAATTGTAATGAGGACCCCTTTGAGTTTTTATACTGTCTATTAGACAATAGTTGTATTCAAACTAACAGTATATGTGTTGTCGTATTTTGCATGACAATTGTAATACAGAAGTTGTATTTGTTTTTGTACCATGTATTTGGAAACTCAGAATGGGTTGGATGGAATGGACCTATTTTGGGGTCGTCACAAATACCTTCAACTATACCTCTATTTTTAACTTAGTCATGCAAGTATTATCAATCTTGCACCAACTCCCTTAATAGTACATGAATGTGATTCAATAGTACCAACATGTGAACAAATAGTTATATAAGAATGTGAATTAGTAGTAATTAAGTGCTCATTTATCCGATAATTTACCCGATTTATCAATATAACCCCCAAACATCAAATTATCATCGAAATAGATGTCAATTTCCATTAACACTAATAATTCCAACACAATGGAACTATCAATTTCATCTTTAATCAACACAACTTATTCATCATTAATATTATAACTCATAATATTTAACAATCAGGTCGTTCCCAGGAAAGAGAGGGCTTTCCGATAAGGATTTCTCCTTATTGGCGCGCAATTAGGTGACCAAACCTCTCCTTGACAGAACTTCTAGACATTGTCAATATTGTAAATAATAATATGAATAACTTTGTCGTCTCAATTATTGATTTAATAATAATTAATATTATGCATATGATACTGTGACAATAATTGAATCACTAATATGAGAGATATGATACAGCAATTACTGTAGCAATAATTGAGTATAACTGAGTGACTTCTCACGTAAGCATCAATAATCAATACAGTGTGCTACTATGCAACCACGCGGTACTATACTTTTAACACCGGGTGTTTCAACAGTTTTAACGGTAAAACTTTTGCCGCTATTTTTATAAAAAGATAATTCTGTCATTTTTTAACTATGACAATACTTCCATTGTGGGGTCCACCAATGATTGTGTCATCGTATGGATATTCCCAGATAAAAAGAATATTCCCCGACCAAACGAATATTTTATAACAACTTGCATACTTTGAAAAATTTATAAATACTACCTACAACTATAACATTATATCAAATCCACTCCATAATATAAAAAAATAAAAAATTTATTTCGAGAAAATTAAATATTTATTCATAAAATTTGAGGTCTCACTATCTCCCCTCCTTATGGAATTTCGCCCTAGAAATTTACGTACGTACCTGGTATTCGAAAAGATGAGAATACCTTATTTTCTTTTCGGATTGTACCTTCCCGGTTATTTGCTCTATTTCATGATTTTCTCATTGCTCATCTCCTGTATTTCAGATATCATTCTAGAATATATCTTCAAAATAAAGGTCAATTGACATATCATAAATTTTCAATTTATCAAGTAAAAAAAATTTCGGCTTAGGTAAGTCACACACTAGCGAAGTATATTACTAGTCTCTCCCCTCCTAGTTCTAGAATCATATCTCCACCAGCGACCATATCCCTAAGCTTTGATTCTAACTGTGACGCCCCCAAAACAGGAATACATTACTTATTCCAAGTCGCAAAATACATGGTACAGAATACAAATACAATCTGAAATATACAACATGAGCTGTGAGTTTGAATACAAATATTGTTTACTAGAGAGTATACAAACTCAAAAGGAGTCCTCATTACTATTATTATCACACTATTTCACAGAATACTGAGGACTACTAATGCAAACATCTAGGATCATCACTCTGTTCCCCGACTAGTCCCAGCTACGTTCTCATTTCCTGAATAGAACAGTGAAATAAAGGGTGAGCTCAACTAGCCCAGTAGGAAATATTATGACTAAGATAATGCAGAATAAATTATCATTAGCCTTCAACAGTATAACAACTGTTAGAATATAATAGACAACAAGTTTTAGATAAAAAAATGCATTGGAATAAACAATCCATTAGAAGTGTCAAGTAAAATATAACATCTACTATCTTCTATGATTTAAAAAGTTTTTCACCAACTTTATCGCTGAGACTCGGCTTAATAAATAATCCACATCATTGAATCACCCATGCACTACGGCCAAGGATATTCTTTAGTATCACGACCACGAATTATCCATGCACTACGGCTAAAGATAATCATGTTTTCATTAACGGTCCTGATCATGCCATAAAATAATTCATGATAAATTCAAGAATGTTACTCCAACAGAATACTAAATAACAGAACCAGGTCAGGCGAAATTCACACCGACAGGATGTTCCAACAGAATAATAAAGAATGGAATAACAACAGAAATCACCATGCTTGCGGTACTTCGCTTAGACAGGTTATTCCAACAGAATACTAATAAGGAGGGAATCAGGTCTGGCGTAAAACGCACAGACATGATATTCCAACAGAATACTAATAAGGACGGAATCAGGTCTGGCGTAAAACACACAGACATGATATTCCAACAGAATAATAATAAAGACGGAACCAAGTCCGGCGTAAAACGCACAGACAGGATATTCCAACAGAATAATAAAGACGGAATAATAGAAGAATTTCACCAAGTATAGGGTAGCCCGCGTATACCGATTATTCCAACAGAATAATAAAGAATGGAATAACATAAGTTCTCTACATGAATACAAAAGAATAACACCCCTTACGAGTACAACAAATAATATTCCCTACCTTAAGAAGAAGAGTACTGGATATATAAGTAGTGAAGTAGCAGAATGCTTTCTTCTTTCTCTCTATAGTTTATCTCTCTAGAGTTTCAGTGAATTCGTAAGAAATAATGAAGGAATGAGCTTCTATTTATAGGAGATTTGTAGGATACTATTGGACTGTATAGTAGGAATTCAAACGAAATTATTTGCTAAGTCACAGCTCCACTGATCCAACACATCAGTAATATTTTTTTCAAAGAGTTGGCCAATGAAAAAAATGAACACATGCCACTTGGAGGCCTTGACCAATTAAAAGGAGCCCCAATTCATAAGCTATCAATAATAATGCATAACTTGAAAAAGTTTGGCCAAAAGGTCCAAGCTTTGAAAAATTATCACAGAATCTACCAAAATAAGCTAGCAATGTCAATCCCCCAACTAATGAGAATAAAGGAAAAAAACTATAAAACATATCTATATATATAATCAACACATGTTGTAAACCTAAATATATATATAATAATAATAATTGTACTCCCCTCCCACGTGAACACCAACTTTCCCCCACCCACTTTGTCAACTTGACAACTTTATATATATATATATATATAACTCTAATATATATATAAGTAATAAAACGAAACTGAGATGACTTCTCACGTAAGCATCAATAATTAATATCGTGTACTACTATACAACCACGCGTATTACTGTACTTTTAACACCGGGTGTTTCAACAGTTAACGGTAAAACTTCCGCCGTTATTTTTATAAAGTATTTTTGTCGTTTTCTCAATCCGACAATAATTCTGTTGTAGGGTCCACCAATGATTGTGATGTTGTACGAATATTCACTGTTAAAACGAATATTTCCCGACCAATCGAATATTATATAACAACTTACGTACTTTGAAAAATTTGTAAATATTACCCACAACTATAACATTATATTAAATCCATCCCATAATATTCAAAAATGATAATTATAGAAAATTTATTTTTATTCAAAAAGTTGGGGTCTTACAATAACAACTTGCGTACTTTGCAAAATTTATAAATATTACCCATAACTATAACATTATATCAAATTCACTCCATAATATTCAAAAATAATATTTATAAAAAATTCATCTTTATTCAAAAAATTGGGGTTTTACAATCGACATCTATTATGTTGATAATTGATGTCTGGGGGTTATATTGATAAATCGGGTAAGTTATCGGACAAATGAGTAATTAATTGCCACTAATTCACATGCTTATATAACTATTTGTTCACATGTGTGTACTATTGAATCACATTCATGTATTATTAGGGGAGTTGGTGCAAGATTGATAATACTTGCATGACTAAGTTAAAAATAGAGGTATAGATGGAGGTACTATACTGTAATTCATATTTTCACATGTCTAGAACTATTGAGTCACATGATTTACTATTGATTTACATTATTTACTATTAGGGGAGGTGGTGCAAGTTTGATAATACTTGCAGGACTAAATTAAAAATGAAGAAAAAGAGGAAGGTATTATACTTTAATATTTCGAGCCCCAAAATGTGCAATTATCGAAACTATATTTTCCTATAAATAGAAGCTCATTCTTCCTTTATTTCTCACCAATTCACTAAAGCTATAGAGTAATTATTATAGAGAGAAATTATAGAGAGAAAGAAGAAGAGAAGTCTGCTACCTCACTATTCCAGTATCCAGTTTTCTTTAAAGGTAAGGGATATTATTTGTTGTACTTGTAAGGGGTATTATTTCTTTTGTATTCATGAAGAGAACTTCTGTTATTCCATTCTTTATTATTATATTAGAATAACCTGTATATGTGAAGTACCGCATACATGGTGAAATTCTTCTGTTATTTCATTCTTATTATTCTGTTGGAATAACATGTTTATGCGAAGTACCGCAGACATGGTAAAATTCTTCTACTATTCCGTTCTTTATTATTCTGTCGGAATACTCTGTCTGTGCGTTTACGCCGGACTTGGTTCCATTATTTATTATTCTGTTTGGAATAACCTGTCTGTGCAGTTTATCGCATGCATGGTGAATCCTTCTGTTATTCCATTCTTTATTATTTTGTTGGAATAACCTGTCTATGTAGATTACCGTATGCATGGTGAATGATCCTTTATATTCATTCTTTATTAAATTGTGCAAATGATCTGTCTACGTGGATTATCGCATGGCGGGTGAAAATATATTTATAGTTTCGTGTATTCTATTATACTCGTATGAGATATCATTTCTTTTGTACTCGTCATGGAATATCATTTTTTTGGTATTTTTTACGAGTTACTATTCACGGGTTACTATTCACCCGGTTACTATTCACGGGTTACTATTCACTCTAGTATTATTCACTCGAGTATTCAGGGCACTTTTCGTGTCGGAGTACTATTCATGAGTTACTATTCACGGGTTACTATTCACCCAAATTACTATTCACCCGAATATTATTCACTCGAGTATTTGGGTTACTTTTTATGTCGAGGTACTATTCACGAGGTACTATTCCCGAAGTACTATTCACGGGGTATTATTCACCCAAAAAATATATTTCTTTTTTTGTCCAAATTATTTTTGGTACATGAATATTATTCTTGAATTTTACTCCACATAGAAGTATCATGTTGACAATTTGGACATTATTGGTTCCTGGATAAATAAATTCTTGAACTTGTTTTATTGAATTCTTATATCATTGTCATCATCCTCATGTTTATATTATGTTGAAAGTCATTTGTGGCCTGTAGTGCATAGATGGACTTGGTATGATTATGACCAGGAATTATTCGATATAATCATGACCGTAATGTTATAAATGATGTGAAAAAATTCCTCATTGGTCCGTAGTCCATTGATGGATAGTTTTTGGTATGATTATGGCTATGGATTCTCTTCGGCCAAGGGTGCAAAGATGAATTGTTTTATGGCATGATCAAGACCGTTGATGAAAACACGATTATCTTTGGCCGTAGTGCATGGATAATTCGTGGTCGTGATACTAAAGAATATCCTTGGCCTGTAGTGCAGGGATGATTTGATGATGTGGATTATTTATTAAGCTGAGTCTCAACGATAAAATTGATGATAAACTTTTTAAATCATAGAAGATAGTAGATTTAATTCTCTACTTGACTCTTCTAATGGATTGCTTGTTCCGCTGCAGTTAAACTTGATGTCTATTGTATTTTATCAGTTTAACACTATTGAAGGCTAATGATAATTTATTCTGCATTATCTTAGTCATAATATTTTTTACTGGGCTAGTTGAGCTCACACTTTTGCTTTCATTGTTCTCTTCAGGAAATGAGAACGTAGCTGGGACTAGTCGGGGAACGGAGTGATGGTCCGAGATGGTGTCAAAGTAGTCCTCACTATTTTATAAAATAGTATGATAATAAATGTAATGAGGACTCCATTGAGTGTGGATATTGTCTAGATGACAATATTTGTATTAAAACTCACAACATATGTTTTGTCGTATTTTACACGACAGTTGTATAATTAAGTTTTTATTTGTATTTTGTACCATGTATCTGGCGACTCAAGATGGGTGATGTATACCTGTTTTGGGGGCGTCACAGTTGGTATCAAAGCTTAGGGATATGATCCCTGGCTGAGATGTGAGATAAGAACTAGGAGGGGAGAGATGGGGAATTCCTTCGCTAGTATGACTTTATTTGGTATTTAATTGGTCGGTCAGAGTATAGAGATAATATGTGATATGTTATTTAACCCCTGTTTTGTGGCAGTATTTAAAAATGACATCCGAAAATATCGAGATAAGCAATGAAGCACATGAGACCGTTGAGTCAGCAACGATCAATACCCAGGATAATGTGCAACAGGAAGACAATAATCCTTAGATAAATAATAGCACCGATCAGATGATGAACGATGGGATGTTCAGAGGCTTTATGCAATTCATGCAACATCAGGCGAGAGAGACTCTTGTTCAAAATACAGGTGGAAACACTGGCAACTCTCGGATGGTCACCACTAAGCAGTTTAAGGAACTGGGACCGCCGGAGTTTTTGGGAAAACCAGAACCACTTAAGGCGAAGACGTGGTTAAAGCAGATCACCAAGATATTTGATGTCTTGGGATGCTCCGAAGAGTAAAAGGTTCCCTTCGCCACCTTTATGTTGCGTGAAGAAGCAGATTACTGGTGGGAATCTGTAAAATGTACACAGCCTAACACACTCAAGATGTCTTGGGAGAAGTTCCAAGAGCTATTCAACGACAAGTACTTTCCCGAAAGTATTCGTCACATAAAGGAGGTGGAGTTTATCAAGTTGGAGCAAAATAATATGACCGTGTCGCAATACGAGGCTAAATTTGCGGAGTTATCCCGGTTTGCATCCCATTTGGTTGATAATGAGGAGCGAATGACGCGAATGTTTCTAAGAGGTTTGAAACTCGATATACGTCAATACCTCATTTCTCACAAACTTTGTTTATATTTAGATGTTGTGAATAGGACACAGTTAGTGGAGCGCGATAATGAGTATTTATATTATTAAATCAATAATTGAGACGACAAAGTTATTCATATTATTAATTGCAATATTGACAATGTCTAGAAGTTATGTCAAGGAGAGGTTTGGTCACCTAATTGCGCGCCAATAATGAGAAATCCTTATCGAAAAGCCCCCTCTTTCCTGGAAACGACCTGATTGTTAAATATTATGAATTATAATATTAATGATGAATAAGTTCGTGTTGATTAAAGATGAAATTGATAGTTTCATTGTGTTGGGATTATTAGTGTTAGTGGAAATCGATATTTATTTTAATAATAATTGATGTCTGGAGGTTATATTGACCAATCGGGTAATTAATCGGATAAATGAGCAATTAATTGCTATTATTTCACATGCTTATAACTATTTTTCACATGTGTGTACTATTGATTCACATTCATGTACTATTAGGGGGGTGCAAGATTGATAATACTTGCATGACAAAGTTAAAAATAGAGGTATAGATGGAGGTACTATACTATAATTCGTATTTTCACATGTATTGTAATACCAGGTAAAAAAAAATAAAAATAAAAATAAAAAATATTTAAATTCATATTTTTAATTGGGCTTTTATTATGTTTGGATCAAATTGTATTTAATTTGTGTGGCTTATAATAAGTAGGTGATTACATTAATTTGGGCTTTTATACTAATTGGGTCTAATTTGTATTTGGATAATATTAAAATCCTATTAAAATTAGGAGAGTTAATAAAATAGGTTAATAAATATTTAAACCCTAATCTATCTCACATACCTCTCATAACTGATTGAAAAAAAAAGGTGCAACCTCTACTACGAAGAGAGAGAAAAGAAGGGAGAGCAATGACGGCACAAAAAAAGAGAGAAGAAAATTCATCAACCTTTAAATTTTGCAATATCCAATTAGTAAGTTATTATTATTTTTTTAAGCTATTAGATCTATTTTGTTGGAAGTTCACTAATTCATAAGAAAGTTTAAAAATATATTTTATATGCATAGTACTTTTGCAAAGTGATTACCGAAATTGATTAAGGTGGCTATAGGAAGTGGGTATATATATAATGAACATGTCAGGTGGCCTATTACTACTATCATTATATATATATATATATATATATATATATGTAGATATATTATTTTTGTTTATTAGAATATAATATGTAAGCTTAGATATTTTGTTTCTTAGCAATCTAATTTCGAATGGCAGTGGGGTGATAAGATTAGTATACTGGCTTAATAAATAACTAATTATTATGTTATATTTAGAAATTGTACCGAAAGTTTTGTATATTAATTCAAATCGAATTCGTATATTTGTTAATATTATAAAAAAATATTATTTAATAAAATTAGTTAATATTATGTTAGTAATGGTTAGATTTGTAATAAAATTTTATTTTATTATTAGTTCGAACAGAAGGAATTTAACGAGTCATTTTTAGAATATAAATTTTGGAATATTAATAATTGATTTAAGGTGATGATTAAATGTACCTTGAATGAATAACAAATTATTTTGGAGTTTATGAGTTGGATTATATTTAATTTGAGGTGAATATGTTTAGGTGGTGAATAACGTTTCGTATTTGATATCGTTGACAATTGAGGATAAGATTTTGTGGAGTGTGCTATAAATGGTTTGGAAGTATCAGGTACGGATTCCGTACTCTTTCAGCGATACTTTTGTTACATTTGATTTATTCGTTTTGTTTCTCGTTTCAAATTCTGTTATTATTTCACATAATTATTTCTTGTGAAATTCATATAATTGTTTCATTTTGGAGTTGACACATTGTACTCGTATTTGTACTCTTTGAATTAGGATATTATGTTTAGTATTTATTTTTGATAATTGTAGAGCGGTACATGTTGCTATTTTCTTTTTGAAACCTTGTGACCATAATTTGATTTGGTTCAACATGTACATATAGAACCCTTTTATTGGTATTATGTCGCATGTGTTGTGACATGGTATTTTTATTAGAATATACTGTAGGGTATACCTGAGCTAAAACCACCTGTGGGGGTACCACAGGCATGTCGTCTTGGCACGAGAGACATGACACTTTCCGTGGCGGTGTGATTAGTCCACGGCGTCTCTATTTTGGGCTTCGGAGTAAATGGGCCATTTGGTATTTTGTTGTGGGAGGCGTATGGGTTAACCCTAGTTTTCTGTTCTGCGGATTGGTGATGTTGTGCCAAACACACCTATCCGATTTGCATACATTTGGATTCGCGGTCCAATGTGTGATTGCCTGTGTGGCATTGTTTTGATGTGCCTGTGTGGCATTATTTTGGTTGCCTGTGTGGCATCATTTGATTTGCCTGTGTGGCATTGTTTTGACTTATCTGTGTGACAAGATATATTTCTGAGCTCAATCGGTATGAAATAACCTCAGCCATTTGTTTCAGTCTATTATTTTATTGTATTAGTTTTGTTCGTTTCGTTTCAGTTTGTTTCGTCTCCTTTTAATTAATTGGGTTAGTTATTTCAGTTCATTATTTTCTTTACTCCTCTGTTTGTTTCGTTAATTCTGTTGGTTTAGATATATTCTATTCAAATCTTCAGAGATTTTATTTTTGTCAGAGGCAATATTTTGTCTATGTTGATTTCGTATGTCAGTTGTATATCTTTTGTACCTTTATATCCGTACTGGGCAATTGGCTCATGCTGTGTTTTTTTTCCGGCAGGTTTGCAGGGGTGATTCAGGGCTAGTGTGATGAGAGAGTTTTGCCTTTGACCATCTAGGTTATTTCAAATTTTAAGGTTGATTATTTTGACTCTATTTGGAGAATTGTATTTAGTACGTTATTAATGGATCACCACTATTAATGTTTTGAGGTTGTTAGTGCTCTGTTTTCTTATTTTGAGGTTTGTTGTGCTTTGCACGTGACCTCCCTTTCCTTTTCGGGAAGGGGGTGTTACATGTATAGAACTATTGATTCACATGATTGAACTATTGATTCGCATTATTTACTATTAGGGGAGGTGGTGCAAGTTTGATAATACTTGCAGGGCTAAATTAAAAATGAAGAAAAAGATGAAGGTATTATACTGTAATATTTCGAGCCCCAAAACGTGCAATTATCGAAACTATATTTTTCTATAAATAGAAGCTCATTCTTCTTTCATTCTCACCAATTCACTAAGTCTCACAAGAGCAATTATTATAGAGAGAAAGAAGAAGAGAAGTCTATTACCTCACAATTTCAGTATCCAGTTTCTTCTAAGGTAAGTGGTATTATTTCTTTTGTATTCTTGAATAGAGTTATTTTCTTTTAATACTCGTAAGGGTTGTTATTCCATTCTTTATTATTCTGTTGGAATAACCTGTCTGTGCGGTCTATTGCATGCCTGGTGAATTTTTCTGTTATTTCATTTTTTATTATTCTGTTGGAATAATCTGTTTGTGCAGTCTATCGCATGCCTGATGAATTCTTCTGTTATTCTATTCTTTATTATTCTGTTGGAATAACCTGTCTGTGCGGTCTATCGCATGCCTGGTGAATTCTTTTGTTATTCCATTCTTTATTATTCTGTTGGAATAACATGTCTGTGCGATCTATCGCATGCATGGTGAATTCTTCTGTTATTTCATTCCTTATTATTCTGTTGGAATATAATTTCTATGTGGACTACTGCATGCATGGTGAATGATCATTCGTATTCATTCCTTATTAAATTGTGGAAATGATCTATCTACGTGGATTACCGCATGGCGTGCAAAAAAAATTCATTTGCAGTTTTATATATTCTATTATACTCAGTTGGTTAAAGTTTTGGCTTCTATACTCCATGAAATTATTAGAATATCCTGGATATTGCGCTTCATCCAGTATCTTTTCATGGAAATATTCTTCTGAGAATTCTTGAATTTTACTCAACAAAACAGTATCATGTTGACAATTTGGACGTTATTGATTTATGAATAAATTAAATTATAAATATTTAAAAATTTATCCTTGAACTTGTTTTATTAAATTCTTATATCATTGTTGTGAGATCCCAAATTTTATGAATAAAGATTTTAATTTCTCTAAATATTTTTTTTAATATTATGGTGTGGATTTGAGATAGTGTTATAGTTATGGGTAGTATTTATAAATTTTGCAAAGTAAGCAAGTTGTTATATAATATTCGATTCGTCGGGGAATATCTGTTTTAACAGGAAATATTTGGACAACGGCACAATCATTAGTGGACTCCACAACGAAATTATTGTCGGATTGAGAAAGCGACAAAAATATTTTATGAAAATAACGGCGGAAGTTTTACCGTTAACTGTTGAAACACATGGTGTTAAAAGTACAGTAATATGCGTGGTTGTATAGTAGAACACGATATTTATTATTGATGCTTACGTGAGAAGTCACTCAGTTTTGTTCAATTATTACTACAGTAATTGCTGCATAGTATCTCACGTTATTTGATTCAATTATTGTCAATATTTTATATGTTATTAAATCAATAATTGAGATGAAAAAATTATTAATATTATTATTTACAATATTAACGATATATAGAAGTTCTGCCAAGGAGAGGTTTGGTCACCTAATTGTGCGCCAATAGGGAGAAATCCTTATTGAAAAGTCTCTTCTTTCCTGAAAATGACCTGGTCGATTAATATTGTGAATTATAATAAAGGTGCTAAGTTTTGTTTTATTATTATTATAAATGTAATAAAACAGAAAACTTTTTATATAAAACAGAATACTTTTATAAAATTATTTATTTTATTAGACTATAAATATAATATATAATATTCTATTATGCATAGTGTTAGCATAATGTTTGCATAGTGTTTGCATAGTAAAATCTTTTTATATAAACAGAATACTTTTATAAAGTTATTTGTTTTATTAGACTATAAATAGAATATATTGTAGGGTTTCGGCACAGAAACGCACAACGGAATATAAAAAATTTATAAAGCAATTTCTGAAATCAAACACAAGATTCATGCGAAACAAAAGTAATTCAGTGGTTTAGGATTTATACCGATAAAAGAAAACTCTGAAATCGCTTCGAATCTCCAACGCAATCCGAAAGAACTACGCCTCTACAGTATCCACACGAACGCTCCGCGAATCATCTTACGATCTGCAGAAGAAGGAACCGCGGTACTAGCCACCAAGGATGAGGATTTTCGAAACTGTTTTCTCTAGTCTCTCTCTAAGAGCGGCTAGGGTTTTGTATTTTTGACGTAATCCCTAAAATGACTGATATATATCATATGTATAGCAGTTAGGAGGAATTAATCAAAACCTAATATTATTAAAATCCAAATATATATATATATATATATATATATATATATATATCTTAATTAAGTCTTAGTTAATTAATATACATATATACAAATTATCCTTTTAATTTAAATTCGTTATTTAAAATACTATCAATCATATTGATATATTTAAATCCTTACAATTTAAATTAATATCATTTTTAACTTACGTTCTATGTGTGTGGCCCTATATGTTATTATTACATTGGCAATAATTTTAAAATCATATTATAAAATTATAAACAGTGAGCGGCATCTAGTAATGCATCACTGCTACCTAAGTAATAATAAGATTGATGATTCGATGCAACCTTTTTCGTGACCAATGTTTCAATGTAATTTAATCTTTTTAACCTTAATATACTATATTAAACTCGAGTCATGGAATGTGTCATACTCTTCATAATTTAATCTGAATTTTTCTTGATCAATGAGTAGACTATATAAATAAATCACTATTTGAGCATGGCCATGCATTTCATAGTCCTACTCAATCAAGAGGCCTATAGATATCACCCCTAATAAATAGGAGGGTTAAATTCCATCTAGATCACTCATATTTCTCACACGATTCATGATTTACCCAATAATCACCTTTATAGTCCACTCCTATTAAAGGTGACATTTGATGATATCAAAGTACATAAATTTCATGTAGAAATATAGTGATTTCAGGTCGAAGGACCATTACATCATTGTCACTATGAGAATTGCTAATGACACTTCGCATAATGCTCCACATATAGAATTCTCATGGTGGGTCTGTCCAGTACATCGTTCTCTAACATGTACCTATGCATTGACTTAATATCTCATATATTTATGACCAATGAGATTTGGTTATCAGTCAATCCATATACTAGTATTAATTTATCATTGTTGTCCCATCAACAATGATACTCGACTAGGGACATTTAAGAACAATGATACTAGTTGTAATTATATAATCTCATGTTCAAGTCACATACTTGAAACTATATAATTTGTATCACTATTCTAAGGATTTTTATTATGTTAACATTTATATAACGCAATAAATAAAATCGTAATAAAATCATTCATTTATTCAATCAAATATAATATCAAAATGTTAAACTATTATATTAATTGGCCTCTAGGGTATAAACTCTAACAGAATATTCCTCGACACAACGAATATTTTATATCAACTTGCTTACTTTATAAAATTTTCAAATATCACCTTTAACTTTAACATTTTATCAATTTAACCATTTACTAAATAAAATAATAATTATAAGAAAATTGAATACTTTCATTTCATAAAATTCGGGTTCTTACAATGTATACCTATTTTGGGGGCGTCACATATGATATCTACAATCTTCTATGATTTAAAAAGTTTATCATCAATTTTATCGCTGAGACTCAACATAATAAATAATCCACATCATCGAATCATTCATGCACAACGGCCAAGGAAATTCATTAGTATCACGACCAAAAATTATCCATGCACTACGGCCAAAGATATTTGTGTTTTCACCAATGGTCATGATCATGCCAACAACTGTCCATCAATGCACTACGGACCAATGAGGACTTTTACCATATTATTTGTAACATTACGGTCATTATTATACCGAATAATCCCTTGGTCATAATCATACCAAGTCCATCTATGCCCTACGGGTCACAGATGACTTTCATCATAATATAAGCATGAGTATGATAACAATGATATTAGAATCAATTAAAAGAAAACAAAGGATAAATTTTTAAAAATTTATAATTAAATTTATCCAGAATTCAATAATGTCCAAATTGCCAACATGATATTGTTTTATGGAGTAAAATTCAAGAATAATATTGTATCAAAACCGATTTGGACTAAAAAGAAATCAACCTTTGTTATGAATAGTACCCCAGGTGAATAGTAACCGAGTGAATAGTAATTCGAGAATAGTACTCCGTGAATATTACTCCTGCATAAAAAGGTTAAAACTTATCAATAATGCTCAGAATAATATTTTCATGAAAAGATACAGGATGAAGCGCAAATATCAAGGATATTCTACTAATTTCATGGAGTATAGAAGCCAAAACTTAACAAAATGAGTATAAAATTCGAATTCTGAAACGAAATAATATTACTTACATACTACAGAGTATGGAAGAAAATATTATTTCATACGAATACTGAACAAAATAATATCACTTACCTTAAAAATGAGAGTATTCCAACTGGTATAGCGGGGATATTCTTGAAGAAAACTTGAACTGTTTTCTACGCTCAACATTTTGTTAAACTTTAAAG
Source organism: Panax japonicus (assembly GCA_020205505.1). Classification (NCBI taxonomy): domain Eukaryota; kingdom Viridiplantae; phylum Streptophyta; class Magnoliopsida; order Apiales; family Araliaceae; genus Panax; species Panax japonicus. The sequence goes on from CM035094.1 coordinate 78,356,650, forward strand.
AAATACGCTCAAGATTATAGAAGAAGAATTCTCAAGAAATACGTACGCTCAAGATTTTTAAAAAGTACAGTGAGCTAATTGAATATTTTAAAAGCACAAGTGACTAATTTCTTAAAACACTACAACCACATTGGGTAAAGTGCTTTTTGTTGAATAAAGGTACAAAAATACGCATCATCTCATTAACCAGATTCGCTCGCTTGATATGGGGGCAATTCTGTTCGAAAATTTCTTTTTCTGTATCCAGCTAGTTGAACTCGTGGATGGCGTAATAGCATTTTGAATCTCAGCCCTTAATTTATGTAATGTACGGTGAAGATGTTATTTGCCTATTTTTTATCCATAGCAAATACATGCTATGGATCATTTCCCATATATATATATTGCAAAACAACGGCTAGAAAGACTTTGTTAGCAAAAAAAATATCAACCAATGTTTGGAAAGAGTCATAATAGGAAGCAACATATATAAATATATCAAATAAAAGATAATAAACACAAATCAAACTAAGATAACCAAAATAAAGGAGAATAGGAGTCCAACATATTTTTCCCAGTCAAGATAGATTCATTTAAAAGACTCCTAATCAAATAACATATCTAACTTTAATTCAAATCATGATATATATATATATATATATATATATATATATATATATATATATATATATATATATATATATATGGGTCCGAATCAGGTAAGGACTCCCTTATGATACTAAAATGCGGACTTTTTTTTTAAAAAAAACAACTAATTTTTTTTAATATTTATGGAATTGAAATTTTTCCATAATACAGTATTTTGAGTGTTATTTGGATACATATAACAAAACATATATGTACAGTGTGTGTGACGCCCCCAAAATTAGGTATACATCACCCATCTTGGGTCGCCAGATACATGGTACAGAATTCAAATACAACTTACTAATACAACTGTCGTGTACAATAAGACAAAACATAAACTGTGAGTTTGAATATAATTATTGTCTACTAGAGATTATACAAACTCAAAAGGAGTCCTCATTACAATTATTATCACACTATTTCACAAAATAGTTAGGACTACTAATGCTATCCTCTGGACCATCACTCCGTTCCCCGACTCATCCCAGCTATATTCTCATTTCCTGAAGAGAACACTGAAAGAAAGGGTGAGATCAACTAGCCCAGTAAGAAATATTATGACTAAGATAATGCAGAATAAATTATCATTAACCTCCAACAATGTTAAACTGATAAAATACAATAGACATCAAGTCTAACTGCAGCGGAACAAGCAATCCATTAAAAGAGTCAAGTAGATAATAGAATCTACTATCTTTTATGATTTAAAAAGTTTTTCATCACTTTTATCGCTGAGACTCAGCTTAATAAATATTGCACATCATCGAATCACCCCTGCACTACGGCCAAGGATATTCTTTAGTATCACGACCACAATTATCCATGCACTACGGGCTAAGAATATTTGTGTATTCATTAATGGTCATGATCATGCCATAAAACAATTCATCTTTGCTCCCTTGGCCGAAGAGAATCCATAGCCATAATCATACCAAAAACTGTCCATCAATGCACTACGGGTCAATGAGGACTTTTAATTTTCAAATCATTTGTAACATTACGGTCATGATTATACCGAATAATCCCTGGTCATAATCATACCAAGTCCATCTATGCACTACAGGTCACAGATGACTTTCAACATAACATAAACATGAGGATGATGACAATGATATAAGAATTCAATTAAACAAGTTCAAAAATTAATTTGTCTAGGAACCAATAACGTCCAAATTGTCAACATGATACTGCTTTGTAGAGTAAAATTCAAAAATGCTCAGAAGAATATTTCCACGAAAAGATACTGGATGAAGCGCAAATATCAAGGATATTCCACTAATTTCATGGAGTATAGAAGTTAAAATTTTAATCAACTGAGTATAATACCGAATGGAATAACAAAAGATATCACCATGCATGCGGTACTTTCGCATAGACGGTTATTTCAACAGAATAATAATAACGGAACCAGGTCAGGTGAAATTCACACCGACAGGATGTTCTAACAGAACAATAAATGCGAAATAATAAATAAAGGAACCAGGTCCGGCGTATAGTACAGATAGGATATTCCGACAGAATAATAAAGACGGAATAATAAAAATGGAACCAGGTCCGGCGTATAGCACAAACAGGATATTTCGACAAAATAATAAAGATAGAATAATAGAAGAATGTCACCAAGTATAGGGTAGCCCGCGTATACAGGTTATTCCAACAGAACAATAAAGAAATGGAATAAAAGAAGTTCTCTTCTTGAATATAAAAGAATAATATCCCTTACCGTAAAATAATACTTGATATAAGAGTAGTGAAGTAGCAGAAAACTTTTCTTCTATCTCTCTATAGTTTCTCTCTCTAGAGTTTAGTGAATTCGTAAGAAAATAATGAAGGAATGAGCTTCTATTTATAGGAAAATGGAATGCATAGTAACTAATCCATGAACGGTCCAGATTGATTTACTTTAATCTGACGGTCCATATTTATAGAAAAATCTTTTAAATAAAATATAATATATTCTATTTATATAAAAAGATTTTTACTATGCAAATACTATGCGGGCACTATGGAAACACTATGCATAATAAAATATAATATATTCTATTTATATAATAACTTTAATAAAGTATTCTATTTTATATAAAAAGATTTTACTATGCAAAATACTATGCATAATAGAAAATAATATATTCTATTTATAGAATAACTTTAATAAAGTATTCTGTTTTATATAAAAAGATATTTCTATTTTATTACATGAATAAAACAAAACTTCTAAATGAACAATAATTGAATCAAATAATGTGAGATACTATGCAGCAACTATTATAGCAATAATTGAACAAAACTGAGTGACTTCTCACATAAATATCAATAATCAATACCGTGTGATACTATGCAACAACACGTATTATTGTACTTTTACTACCGAGTAGTTCAACAGTATCAACAGTAAAACTTTCGCCGTTATTTTCAATAAATATTTTTGTCGTTTTCTCAATCCGACAATAATTCCGTTCTGGGGTCTACTAATGATTGTGCCGTCGTACGAATATTTCCTGTTTAAAACGAATATTCCCCGACCAATCGAATATAATATGACAACTTGCATACTTTGCAAAATTTATAAATATTACCCACAACTATAACATTATCTCAAATTCACACCATAATATAAAAAAAATTATTTCGAGAAAATTAATTCTTTATTCATTAAAATCTGGGGTTTCACAATCTCCCCTCCTTATGGAATTTTGCCCTCAAAATTTACGTACGTACCTGGTATGCCGAACAGGTGAGGATACCATGACTTCATTTCAAGTTCTAACTCTTGATGCATAACACTTGAGTGTTGAATACGATTTCTCTTATCCAAGATTTTAACACGAGATCTCATACGTTAAATCATCCGTTATCTCGTCCGATTCTAAATTAATAATGTGGTTCGGGTCATCCACATATTTACGTAACATTGATACGTTAAAAACGTTATGAGCACACGACATACTTGGCGGTAAAATGAGTCTATAAGTCATAGTCCCTACTCAATCGAGGATTTCAAATGGGCCAATTAAATCGAGGGTTGAGATTTCCACTCTTCAGGAACTCTTGCTTCTAGAATAATGTCCTCTTGAACCTTCTTCTTCACATTCATCAGATTCGGGTATGTAGCTTGAGCGTCTTTAACTTTATCGATTAAAGTCGATTTTACTCGTATATTCGTTATCTTCACATGGGTCCGTAGAGTCTTTAACTCTATCTTCATCATTTGCAAGTTATACGAAATGAGTCTTTGTGTTAACAACATCGCACTTGTAAACGCATACGATCTTCTACTCAACACGTCAGCTACCTACGTTCGCTCTTCCACGATGATATTGAATAGTACGATCGTAATCTTCAACAGCTCGAGTCAACGTCTCTGGCACGCTATACGTTCATTTTAGTTGAAGAAATATTTGACGGGTTTTAGAAATGGGTTTTGTACTGGGGTCAATACAAAATTCGACTTCACGCTCTAAGGGTAGGCTAAGAAGTCTTCAAGAATACGTCAAGAAATTTATTAACGATAGAATTATCATTCAAAACTGTGAACCTCATCCAAGACTTGGATAGTACGTCACATCGATACCTATCAACTTGCCATCGTCATTCGCGACATCGCCTACAGAAAGTCTGGCTTCGGTGCATTCCACATAAGGAAGTCATCAACAAAAGGATCGGGGCTCATTACTTATGGCTTGATATGACAATGATTAAATTTAGTGGTTTAGTTGCTTGAATTCGCATAATAGGTTGGTTAAGAATATGAAAGCTAACAACCTTACAAAAAACATGATGAGTAGTTAACCAATCGTTAAAAAAACCACATCAAAGGCAAGTATTTTCAAAGAGATAAGATCGACAGGTAACGTGAAAGTGTCGATTTGAATCAAACAAGATTTATAAACAGTGGAGGTAAAGAAGGTTTGTCCCAATGGAGTTTCAATAGATAAATCAAAGTTTTACTTCTCCGGAGTTAAGTACAAACATTGAACATAACTAGGTGAAATAAAAGAGTGAGTAGAACCGGTATCTATCACGGTATAGACTTTGTAAGAGCTTATGATTAACTTACCCGTGATAATTTTATTCAGGTTCCTCGTCACGAGAAAAAAATGCTCTCTCTTAAACTACCGGCTTTAGCTTATCTGGGACATCCTTTGGCATCACTATCCCGGTTGGACTTGACTTCACCATACGACAAAATCGAGCTAGGTGACCTTCTCTTCTGCAATTAAAACACGCTTTGGATTGTTGCATACAGTTTGGACGAATGTGTCCCTCTTGTCCGCATTTGAAACATACGACCGATGGGCGTTCTTCTTCATTTGAAATGGGTGCTGGTGCTGACGTCTTCACGTCATTGTTGAACCTTCTCTTCTTAAAATATCCATTCTTATTATCTTGGCCATGATTACCACCGAAATGGTTATCATTCTTGGCATGATAATAACCCCCACGATGGTTATCGTTGTTATGATGACCGTTGCCACCGGTATGATTATTATCGTGTTGTTGGTCGTTGCCTTTTGGTTGTGCTGACTCATTATCGCGCTCCAATAACTGAGCCCTATTCACAACATCTGAATATAAACAAAGTTTGTGAGAAATGAGGTATTGACGTATATCGGGTTTCAAACCTCGCAAAAACATTCGCGTCATTCGCTCCTCATTATCGACCAAATGGGATGCAAACCGGGATAACTCAGCAGACTTAGCCTTATACTACGACACGGTCATATTGTTTTGCTCCATCTTGATGAATTCTACCTCCTTCATGTGACGAATACTTTCAGAAAAGTACTTGTCATTGAATAATTCTTGGAACTTCTCCTAAGACATCTTGAGTGCGTCAAGCTGGGTACGTTTTACAGATTCCCACCAATGATCTCCTTCTTCACGCAACATAAAGGTGGCTAATGGAACCTTTTGCTCCTCTGAGTATTCCGAGACATCAAATATCTTGGTAATCTGCTTTATCAATGTCTCCGCCTTAAGTGGTTCTGGCTTTCCCAAAAACTTCGGTGGTCCCAGCTGCTTGAACTGCTTAGCGGTGACCAACCGTGGGTTACCATTGTTTCCACCTGAATTATGGACAGGAGCTGCCTTCGCCCATTGTTGCATGAATTGCTCCTTAAACTGCTTAGCGGTGACCGTCCGAGAGTTATCAGTATTTCTACCTGCATTTTGGACATGAGTTGCCTTCGCCTGTTGTTGCATGAATTGCATAAAGCCTCTAACCATCCCATCATTCACCATTTCATCGGTGTTATTGTTTTCATGAGGAGTATTGTCCTCTGGTTGCACATTATCCTGATTATTGATCTATGGAGACTCAACGGTCTCCTGTGCTCCATTGATAATCTCAACATTCTCGGATGCCATTTTCAAACACTGCCACAAAACAAGGGTTAATTAACATTTCACATATTATCCCTATACTTTGTCCGACCAATTAAATATCAAATAAACTTAGGTATATCATACTAGCGAAGGAATTCCCCGTCTCTTCCCTCCTAGTTCTTATCTCACATCTTAGCCAGGGATCATATCCCTAAGCTTTGATACCAACTGTGACGTCTCCAAAATTAGGTATACATCACCCATCTTGGATCGCCAGATACATGGTACAGATTTCAAATACAACTTACTAATACAACTGTCGTGTACAATACGACAAAACATAAACTGTGAGTTTGAATACAATTATTGTCTACTAGAGATTATACAAACTCAAAAGGAGTCCTCATTACAATTATTATCACACTATTTCACAAAATAGTGAGGACTACTAATGCTATCTTCTGGACCATCACTCCGTTCCCCGACTCGTCCCAGCTATATTCTCATTTCCTGAAGAGAACAGTGAAAGAAAGGGTGAGCTCAACTAGCCCAGTAAGAAATATTATGACTAAGATAATGCAGAATAAATTATCATTAGCCTCCAACAATGTTAAACTGATAAAATACAATAGACATCAAGTTTAACTGCAGCGGAACAAGTAATCCATTAAAAGAGTCAAGTAGATAATAGAATCTACTATCTTTTATGATTTAAAAAGTTTTTCATCACTTTTATCGCTGAGACTCAGCTTAATAAATATTCCACATCATCGAATCACCCCTGCACTACGGCCAAGGATATTCTTTAGTATCACGGCCATAATTATCCATGCACTACGGGCCAAGAATATTTGTGTATTCATTAATGGTTATGATCATGCCATAAAACAATTCATCTTTGCTCCCTTGGCCGAAGAGAATCCATAGCCATAATCATACCAAAAACTGTCCATCAATGCACTACGAGCCAATGAGGACTTTTAATTTTCACATCATTTATAACATTACGGTCATGATTATACCGAATAATCCCTGGTCATAATCATACCAAGTCTATCTATGCACTACAGGCCACATATGACTTTCAACATAACATAAACATGAGGATGATGACAATGATATAAGAATTCAATTAAACAAGTTTAAGAATTAATTTGTCCAGGAACCAATAACGTCCAAATTGTCAATATGATACTGCTTTGTAGAGTAAAATTCAAGAATGCTCAGAAGAATATTTTCACGAAAAGATACTAGATGAAGCGCAAATATCAAGGATATTCCACTAATTTCATGAAGTATAGAAGTCAAAATTTTAATCAACTGAGTATAATACCGAATGGAATAACAAAAGATATCACCATGCATGCGGTACTTCACATAGACTGTTATTTCAATAGAATAATAATAACGGAACCAGGTCAGGTGAAATTCACACCGACAGGATGTTCCAACAGAATAATAAATACGGAATAATAAATGATAGAACCAGGTTCGGAGTATAGCACAGACAGGATATTCCGACAGAATAATAAAGACGAAATAATAAAAATGGAACCAGGTCCGGCATATAGCAAAGACAGGATATTCCGACAGAATAATAAAGATAGAATAATAGAAGAATGTCACCAAGTATAGGGTAGCCCGCGTATACAGGTTATTCCAACAGAACAATAAAGAAATGGAATAACAGAAGTTCTCTTCTTGAATACAAAAGAATAATATCCCTTACCGTAAAATAATACTTGATATAAGAGTAGTGAAGTAGCAGAAAACTTTTCTTCTATCTCTCTATAGTTTTTCTCCCTAGAGTTCAGTAAATTCGTAAGAAAATAATGAAGGAATGAGCTTCTATTTATAGGAAAATAGAATGCATAGTAACTAATCCATGAACGGTCCAGATTGATTTACTTTAATCTGACGGTCCATATTTATAGAAAAATCTTTTAAATAAAATATAATATATTCTATTTATATAAAAAGATTTTTACTATTCAAATACTATGCGGGCACTATGCAAACACTATGCATAATAAAATATAATATATTCTATTTATAGAATAACTTTAATAAAGTATTCTGTTTTATATAAAAAGATTTTACTATGCAAAATACTATGCATAATAGAATATAATATATTCTATTTATAGAATAACTTTAATAAAATATTCTGTTTTATATAAAAAGATATTTCTATTTTATTACGTGAATAAAACAAAACTTCTAAATCAACAATAATTGAATCAAATAATGTGAGATACGATGCAACAACTATTGTAGCAATAATTGAACAAAACTGAGTGACTTCTCACATAAATATCAATAATCAATACCGTGTGATACTATGCAACAACACGTATTATTGTACTTTTACTACCGAGTAGTTCAACAGTATCAACAGTAAAACTTTCGCCGTTTTTTTCAATAAAATATTTTTGTCGTTTTCTCAATATGACAATAATTCCGTTCTGGGGTCTACTAATGATTGTGCCGTCGTACGAATATTTCCTGTTTAAAACTAATATTCCCCGACCAATCGAATATAATATGACAACTTGCATACTTTGCAAAATTTATAAATATTACCCACAACTATAACATTATCTCAAATTCACACCAAAATATAAAAAAAAATTATTTCAAGAAAATTAATTCTTTATTCATAAAACCTAGGGTTTCACAGTCTGTGCAGACTGTACATACATTTTATATACATATACTTTTTTTGGGGCTTTTTTTTTTAAAACAACTAAAAAATAAAGTTTAATATTTTATGAAACTGAAATTTTTCCATAATACAGTGTTTTGGGCGTGATTTGGATACCTATACCAAAAAATATATATACAGTCTGCACTGACTGTACATACCTATTTTGTTATATGTATTCAAATCACGCCCAAAACACTGTATTATGGAAAAATTCAAGTTCCATAAAATATTAAACTTTTTTTAGTTGTTTTATAAAAATAAAAATAAAAATAAAAAAATCCGCATTTTAGTATCGTAAGGGAGTCATTACTTGATCCGGACCCTATATATATATATATTAAGGAAATATTCAACTCTAATATTTTTCAATCTAATTATTTCCTTATAAAACTCGGTTCCAAATAATATATTTGAATTTAATTGTAAACAATATATATCAAGGAAATCTTTAGCAAAACTAACACCTTTGAGTTTAACCGCTGAATAGATTATAATACAATTTTGGGTCAATCAAGAAATCAACATATTAAACATATTTAAACTAGCTCAAACAATTAAAAACACAAGTCCATTAAATTTAATACAAACTCAATAATATTGTCACATAAATATCAATAATCAATACCGTGTGCTACTATGCAACAACGCGTATTTCTGTACTTTTACTACCGAGTAGTTTAACAGTATCAACGGTAAAACTTCCGCCGTTATTTTCAATAAAATATTTTTGTCGTTTTCTCAATCCGACAATAATTCTGTTGTGGGGTCCACTAATGATAGTGCCGTCGTACGAATATTTTCCGACCAATCGAATATAATATGACAACTTGCATACTTTGTAAAATTTATAAATATTACCCACAACTATAACATTATCTCAAATTCACACCATAATATAAAAAAAATTATTTCGAGAAAATTAATTCTTTATTCATAAAATCTGGGATTTCACAGTCTGTGCAGAATGTACATACATTTTATATATATATATATACTTTTTTTTGGGCTTTTTTTTAAAACAACTAAAAAAAAGTTTAATATTTTATGAAACTGAAATTTTTCCATAATACAGTGTTTTGGGCGTGATTTGGATACATATACCAAAAAATATATATACAGTCTGCACAGACTGTACATACCTATTTTGTTACATGTATCCAAATCACACTCAAAACACTGTATTATGAAAAAATTCAAGTTCCATAAAATATTAAACTTTTTTTAGTTGTTTTAAAAAAAAGCAAAATAAAAATAAAAATAAAAATAAAAAAATCCGCATTTTAGTATCGTAAGGGAGTCATTACTTGATCCGTACCCTATATATATATATATTAAGGAAATATTCAACTCTAATATTTTTCAATCTAATTATTTCCTTATAAGACTCGGTTCCAAATAATATATTTGAATTTAATTCTAAACAATATATATCAAGGAAATCTTTAGCAAAACTAACACCTTTGAGTTTAACCGCTGAATAGATTATAATACAATTTTGGGCCAATCAATAAATCAACATATTAAACATATTTAAACTAGCTCAAACAATTTAAAACACAAGTCCATTAAATTTAATACAAACCCAATAATATTAAAATCATAAAAAATATAAACCAACAATTATATATTTCTGCTTGTTTGTGAATAAAAAATGTACTAACTTTTAGGTCTATCTATGAATGAGAAGCAAAGATTAATATTTACTAATCTCCTGAGAAACTGTTCGAAAAGTTTGTTAGTTGATCAAGGAATGCAAGCAAATAAAGCAGTAGTGAAAATGGTTATGGGGTTGATAGCTGGATGATAAATAATGATCTTGTAGACATGTATGGAAAACGAGGAAGACCAAACAGAAAAAACAAGAAGAAAAAAAACAGGGCCAATATGGATTACCTCATTATGTCACCATAAATTACAATTGTACATCATCCAAACGCACCCTTAGTCAATCAGCCCACAGTTTTCAGCCACCAATCTATTCTCCGAATTTCAACATTCTGCTAATATAGCAACGTAAGGCTCAATTTGGCAAATTCCCATGTCCCTCTCTTGTCCCCACTCCGCACAAATCTTCGTCCCTTCTACGCGACCACCACAAGCCCTCCATAGAGAGAGCGTGTATAGCTGACAGTTGGTAGAGACAGAAAAAAAAATGCAATCGCTGCAGCAGAAAGCTTCGGAATGGAGTGGGGTAGCTACTGATGATGCGTTCGCAATTGATAAAACTAATTTATTTCAGAAGCTCGGTCTCCAAGCATTCATCAATCTCTCCACCAATTTCTATACAAGGTCCTTAAAAATATTCATCAATTTCTTTGTAGTAATTCTTTTATTTTTCCGTAAATTTTAACTTATTTTAATTATTGTTATTATTTTTAAGTTTGTATGTTTATACTTGGTTAGAAGGCCATCTTGAATGATTGAAGGATGGTTAGCTACTAATTTTTTATGTATAAGATTGGAGATTATTTTGCTAGTTTGAATATTTTTGCTATTTGAGTTGATGACAAAATCTAGGAAAATAAAATTACTATAGAAAAGTTTCAGTCTTTAGCTCCGCATCGTGTTTTGTTTGAGCGATTTTTTTTTCCTTTTTGAAGTTCTTTCTTTGTCTGGTTGTTTTTGATTGTGATCACTGTCTTCTATTCAGTGTTTAGACACCTGTTTTGTTTTTGAATTATTAAAAAGCCAAAGGACATGAATAAGTGGGTGGCACTTGAATTGTGCAAAATTTGAGCTGAAATAATGGTTTTTGTGTACTGATTGTGAAATGGATTTCCCCCTTGAAAATAGGGTTTATGATGAAGATGAAGAATGGTTCAGGTCAATTTTCGCCAATTCAAAGAAAGAAGATGCAATTCAGAATCAGTATGAGTTCTTTGTGCAAAGAATGGGAGGACCTCCTTTGTATTCTCAGGAGAAAAGGTGAATCCTCAACCTAAATATGTTGTAGTGTTATTGTTGTCAAATAATGTTTGCATGGATCGAGGAAATTGTTTATTTTGCTGCCTTTTGATTTGCTTTTTGTTATTACTATTTGACTAACACCAGTCTTTTTTCTGATGCCACTTTATTATAAAGATGTCATGATCAATCCATCCTACCCCAATCCTGGTGGTGCTATTCTAAAAGGAATATGTTTGAAATGCTTGTTCCACATAGTAAATGATGTGAACATTGAAACACATAAATATAGTTTTGTTAGAATTTTAATACTCAAGATAAGCCACTCATGATGAAAGATTTTTACATTTTTTCTCTATATGTTATTATTTCATGCCTAGGTTTTTGTTGGCACAGAAAACTGTTGGCCAGAAAAGCTTACCAATTTTTTGAAAATTCAAATCTATCACCAATATGGACGTGTTAATAAATAAATAACTTCCACTTTCCTGCATTGCTCCATCCCTCCCCCTTCACCCTTGCCAACTTTCCCCCTCCCCCTCCCCCTCCCCCTCCCCCTCCCTCTCCCTCTCCCTCGACAGGTTGTTAGGACAAAGCTTGAAACAGAAGAAACATGTAGGTAGTTTACACGTGAATTCGCAGAAATAGTCTTAACGAACAAGATACAATGATTCTAAACACATTGTCCACCCTGCTGCAGTTGTTTTCTGGTCTTCTCCAATAGCATTCACATGTTGAAATGTGGTTTTCTGAATTGTTATGAACTTGGTTCCTGTTACAACTCTCATCCTATACCCTCAATTCTATAGATATTGTATTTCATACTTATTGTTATCATAATCGACAAACTTACCAAAAAAATTAAATAAGCATAATCAATATTTTTGTCTTTGTTTGTTGCAATGAGTTGCATCATTATATGATATATAAAAAAATATAAATTTTCTTACGATTTGATTGAAACCTTTGCCTTTTAACATCTCTATCCTTCTTTATAACATTGAGTTGCATCACTCTATGATGAATGGAAGTATCTGCACATCTTTTAAGCCTCTTGCATATATGTATGTATGTGTGAAATTTGGTTGTTGCTTGATGCATGTGTGGAACCTTGTGCGGATTTGATGGCTTTGCCTCATATTTGAATGGAAGTGCAGAGTACAAGATTTCTCATGCTGTTTATTACAACCTTGATTACTTTTGCAACTGGAAGACATGCTAATGAAAGTCCTAGTGAAGAGTTTTATAACTTTCATCTTGCAAGAATCTTAAAGTAGGTGAAGTAGATTATTACGTTGCTTCGCTGTTTTGATGCTTCTTTAGTTGATATTTGCCCCAACTTAGAAGTATCTTCTGGTTTAGATTGCTAAGCACATAAGCGTATAAAATAGATATTCAGGCCGGGTAGACCTTAAATATAATATAAATTGCCTCTTGAAACTATGATATAGGATGGTTCTTAGTCTTTAGGGTCTGCTCTGGAACATACTTTACTCTCTTTTCCATTTTATAGGACTAATAGAGACAATGTGATACTTTAATTTACTAGGCAGTCTTATAGTAGCTTCAGTGCATCTGGGTCTTGATCTAACATATATCTATCAAAAATGATAAGTTGACATTTCAGTGACTTGTTAAACCTATATTCTTACGCATAATAACCTTCTTGTTTGGTGGGTGAATATCCTTGTGAATTCCAAGCTTTCATTATTGATTTCATTTACTTAATATATAATATATTTCTTTTTTCTCCACACATCACCCTTCTCTGTCACCATTGGTTTTTGCACATTATGATGTCCAGAATCCTGTCTATTAGAGTAGTAGTGGATCATTTGGATGGAAATAATTTGTTGGTACCTGCATCCATAACTCTTAAATTATTTTGTCAACAACTACTCGTGTTAGGTACTTGATATTAAGGGTGTAAACGAGTCGAACCGAAGCGAACAGAGAGCTACTCGAATTCGACTCGAAATGATAAATTCGTACTCGAATTCGGCTCGAATTCGAATTATATTTGAAAAATCTACTCAGATTCGACTCGACTCGAATATTTATTACTCGAATTCGATCCGACTCGACTCGAATATTTATTCAAACTACTCGCGAGCTTCAAATTCAAGCTCGAATTCGAGTCTCCACATAATAACTAGTTTTATAATAAATATAAGTATAAATTAAATTTGTTATTTTACTTAGAAATGAGAAAATATATTTATTATTACACTTTACAAATATAAAGTCACAATTAAAATTAAAAACAAAACAAAACAATAACTAATTATCCTAATTTGATTTAAATTTGTATATATTATAAGAGAATGTATTGAACATCTAATCGAATATGTATTAACCGAGTATGTATCGAATTACAACAATCAAGAATTCGAGTAGTTTGAATTTTAAACGAGTCGAGTATAACCTTGCTCAGATTCTACTCATATTTTTATTCGAACTATTTTTAATGCTCAGATTTGGATCATATTATTAATGAATCCGAGTCTCGCTCGTATTTTTTCGAGTCGAGCCCGAACTGTTTGGCTCGTTTACAGCCTTACTTGATATATGTCATTGGGTACTTCCAACTTGAATTTTCATGGATCTAAGACTGATGAGAAGTATATGCTGTAATTCAAAATATCAAGAGGCCTTTTAAGGTACTCTTAGTCTGGTGACTACAAAGCCTTTAAAAACCAAAACTCTTATTGATTTTTTGTTTTGAATAACCAAAAATATTATTGATATTGCTTTATGATCTTTTTCATTTACCCTGATCGAGGGCTCCAACTTTTTGATTAGTTGTCTGATCATGTTGATTCCAGAATTCTTTTTCTTTCTTCTAAAAGTTGGATTCCAAAATGAGCCCGAACTTGTGAACTTACAAAATTTTCATCCGTTAGTTTGAAAGTTTGATTTTGTTTGGTATGTATTCACATCCCAGTTCATCCTCGGGGGCGGGGGCGGGGGCGGGGGCGGGGGCGGGGGGGATGGGGAGCCGCTAAGTGGCTTCCACTGAGATTTGGCCCGGGGTTGTTGTAGGTGTCTGCAGGCCTCTTCACTAGGCAATCTCTATGATATATTTTTCCTAGTTATTATGAAAGACTTGAATTGGGATCAACCATGATTAAGATTGTAATTTTGATTGTTTCAGGCCATCCTGCGCTGATTGGACGACACCGGCCATTTCCTGTCACTCATCAAGCTGCAGAGAGGTGGTTACATCACATGCAACAAGCATTAGATGACAGTACGGATATTGATGCCGACTCAAAAACTAAAATGATGCATTTTTTTAGGTACGCTCCTCTTCTTACTTCATTTTTCATATAGTCAATTTCATTTTTTTGCTTGTGAAAATGCATTACATGTTGTACATACACTATTACATTTCAGGCACACTGCATTTTTTTTGGTTGCTGGAGATGAGTTGAAGAATCCAAACCAAGGAGTGCCCCCTAAGCCTGGAGCCAGCTAACCAGAAGCAATGTAAACCTACAACAGAAGTTTTTAATTTGGGTTCTTCCTGCAAGAACATGATGAAATATATAACTTATTGATCTCTCAGATGTAAAATACATAATTTTTCATCAAGTTTATTTGAAATTAAGCTTGGAGTTAGATTTTTATTTTGCCACTTCTGACAAATTCCAGAATTACTGATATAGCGGAGAATACAGAACAGTGATAGCCATTCCAAAATCAAGTTGCAGTTTTCAAGTTCTGATCTGTGTATAGATCCTTGTGAATAAACGAACCGGTCCGTCAGAGAGCCGAACTATATATATATATATATATATATATATATATATATATCAGCTTTGTACTGCAGACTTGTTTAGGCATTGTTGGATAGGGTTGGGTTGAATTTTGATGTCTTATGATTCAATCATTTCATCTTAGGCTTGAATATGAATTAGTACCCTAAACTATAGGCCATATTCCACTTCGGTGATCCACCTTTTAATTTTGTCAATTAGGGGATTAAACTATCAATTTTTTCCAATTAAGCAAAATTGAACACACCACGTCAGAAATTGTTGACGTGGCCAATTTTGTGAGGTCTAAACATGCTTATGTGACAAGAAAACACTTTATTATTCATTACATAAACTAATCATTTTATATGATGGGCAAATTCGTCAAACTCAAATTAATTTCCTCTCTCCTCGCCATCTCCCTCCTCTCCGCCACCACCTCCGCATCCTTCATCACCGACCTAGAACTCGACCGCACAATCTCTGCCCTCAGATCCACCGGCTACAACCTCTTCGACAACGCCATCGCCACCTCCGACCTCCGCTACCAAATCCTCTCCACCGCCGCTTACAATTCCTTCACAATTTTCTCCCCCCTCGACTCCACCCTCTTCTCTTTCGACATGGCCTCCCCAGCTACTGCGTACATCCAAACACTCCACTACCACGTGTCCCCCCGCCGCCTCACCTCCGTCGACCTCGGCATCTCTTTCCATCCCGGCGATGAATTCAACGTGCATCCACTCTTTGATCTTCCTGCATTTTCCCCATTTTTCGGGCATTAAATATCCTCTATCTTTTTGTTTTTCATTACAGAACATGATACACAACCATGGATGTCTGTAATCTACATGTTTAAAACTCAAATGAGTTTTTCAGCTTGTGATTTATGAGTCTTCTTCATCTAATTTGTTGATCTAATGTATTAAATGACCGAAGAACTTTTTTTTTTCTGCTTTTGGATGCTCAGATTTACATGGACTGTGTTTTCAGTTTGGGTTTTCTATCTTGATTTGGCGGTTTGGATGGTTGGATGTTGTATCTGATCTTGCCAGTGCGTTGATTCCGGTATAGTCTTTATGTTCTTTCGAAGAACGGAGATGAAGAGATTTTCCACCCAGAAATGCCAGTTTCAGATCTAGGAGTTTCAGAAGTGGGTGTGTTGTTTGCTTCGGCTACGGTGGAGTTTTGATCGACTACGATATGGGTGAGTTTCAAAAGTGGGTTTCCGATCGAAGATTTGATCTTTTCGATTGATGCCAGTTTCAAATCTAGGAGTTTCCGATAGTGACGAACTGACGATGACTAGCAACATTTTTAATGTTATTTTTTAATTAATTAATTAAATTAAATTAAGATGTTAATGATAGTCATTAATAATATTTTAAATTAAATTAAGATGTTAATGATAGTCATTAATAATATTTTTGACTTTTTTAAGTTAGTTATTTGTTTTTTACATATTTGTCCTTGTAATTCTATATAATATTTTAAATCAAATATAAAATGAGTTTTTTATTTAACACATCAGCATTGACTTGCCACGTATTCAAGCCATATCATCAATTTCTGATGTGGCAATTCAATTGAACTAAATTGATAGTTTAATTACCTAATTGACAAAATTAAAAGATGGATCACCGAAGTGGAATATGACCTATAGTTTAGGTACTAATTCATATTTAACCCTTCATCTGACACAAATATTGGTTTTAACAATGGTACTATATATCGCTAAATGTAATAATTTTATAGCTAAATGTGTAATTAATGAGAGAAATTAGGTGAAAGTTGTGATGAAAACGATCATTATCCGCGATTCCACTTAAACTATTGTTAATAATAATAACTGATGTTAATAATAAGATATCGAACACAGTATTAGTTTTCTGGTTCTTGTATTTGCTATGACCTTGCAGTGCATAGAAATAATGATACTGTAAGATATTTAAAGAACAACAAGCACATGTAGTTCACCCTTTGATTTAAGTTCCAAATTTCTGGACTCACAAGGGATTAGGTATACATATTTTGGGCCATTGCCTGTGTAGTAAATTCAAGAACAAAACTAGTTATATATATATTGGACAAGGACAATTGCATAGTGCCCAAAACTTTAAGCAACTACTGGGGACAAAATTAAAAAATCTCTTAAATCAATGATATATAAGTACCGTGTTATCAAGCCTAAATGCAGGATCCCAATCCCAATTCAGCTGTAGTTGAGATTGGCAGTGCCCTAAGCATGAACTGATAAACATTCCTCTGAATGAACCATTACCCGATTTAGGTAATGCATGCAAAAATTCTGATCTGAACCCTGCATGCAATATATATATATATATATATATATATATATATATATATATATATATATATATATATATATATATATATATATGGGATTCCATCCATAGCAATCGGTTGTTGTGAAGCAACCCATTTTGTCCAGCCGCTACAACCTGTATCGGCCCTTATCAAAAAAAAAATTTATAAGCCGCTACAACCTGTAGCGGCTGGGCCAAAAATGGGTTGCTCCCAACAACCGGTTACTGTGGATGGAATCTCTATATATATAGTTTTAGTTGAGCTTTCAACACAAACTTCTTTTCAATGTTGTAATTAAGACGGTGAAGAAAACGCCCTCCCATTATATTTTATGTACAAAGTGTTAGTTCACAAAGATTGTGATGATCTCGCGATATATAACACAGACTGTGATGAGCAGATTAGAGTAGATAGGCCAGCGTGGTGTTCTGAGGATGTTTGGGATGCGCTACGCAACCATTGGGCAAGGAATGAGTTCAAGCGCAAGGTTGATCGAGTGGCGAGCAAGATGGTCCACACAGGTGGATCGATGCCATTCGAGCAGCACGAGAGGGACTTGACACGGGAATCGAACTCCCAGCCGACACAAATGGATTTATTTGAGAGAACTCAAAAGAAGAAATCACAGAAGGGGCAACGTGGACAGGGGCCATGGGCCAGTGTTAGCATTATATACGTTGTTGGGTCCTTCATCTAATAACTTAAACTTTTAGATGAGTTCATTATTTAATATGGTATCAGAGCTCTGGGTCTGCAAAATCTTTTTTCCCTTCTCTATAAAAAAAGTTGCATTTGAGGAAGTGTTAACATGATATACATTGTTGGGCCTTCCATCTAACAACTTAAGCTTTTAGATGAGTTGGTTACTTAACGAACATGCTGAGAATGAATATTTATGTATGAGAAATTTTTTAATTTGTATTTCAATTGTAAGCTCATTGTTGACTTAATTGCAAATCTAACCCTCCTATTTATCATGTTTTTGCTAAACTGTTCCTTAAACTTTTTTTAACATAACTGTTCCTCATAGGTGCGTTAGTCATGCAAATGTGTTCCTTCAATGTTCCATAAACTTTTTTTTTTCGCATAACTGTTCCTCATAGATGCATTAATCATGCAAATGTGTTCTTCTAATTTTTTTTAACCTATTAAATTTGATTTTCTCTCTCCTCCCTTCTCATTTTTTTTAAATATATGTAAAAAGTATAATCTTCTTCTTCTTTTGACTTATTTATTTTTATATTGACATTTTGAATTCAATATAAAATATCTTTAAATTCAAAATTAGTATAAATTAATTAATTTTAAACAATATAATTACCAAAATTATAAACTTTACTATTTTTTATTTTATCTAAATGACACTAATAAAAAAAATAATACGGTTTATATAAATTACTAGTATTTTTTTAATTTTTTTATTAATTATATTTTTTTCATACCGTTATTAGTACCATTTAGATAAAATAAAAAAACAGTAAGGTTTATAATTTTGGAAATTATATTGTCTAAAATTAATTAATTTATACTAATTTTGAATTTAGATATATTTTATTAAATTCAAAATGATAATATATAAAAATAAACAATTAAAAAGAAGAATAAGAATATACTTTTTACATAAATTTAAAAAATAAAAAATAAAAAAATGAGGAGAGGAGAGAGAAAATTAAATTTTAATATATGAAAAAAAATTGAAGGAACACATTTGCATGAGTAACGCATCTACGAGCAGGGACGAAACCACTCATGGCTGCAGGGGGCATGGCCCCCAAGATTTCCGCTCTATTATTTCACACTAGTCTCTCAGTATATACACGCTATCTCTATTTCTCCCTCAATAGTCAGTCGACTCAGCTCAGTCCGGCAGTTCCTCTATTTGATGATCTGACCTCCGCCACTCCGCGCCTCCGCCTACAGCCTACTGCCTGATTTCCGTCCGCCGTCCGCGCCTCGTCGCCTCCGCCTACCTCAGTCCTCAGATACTTCCGATCTCGCCATCTCGGTTAGTCATCCACACACATACATACATATTTGATATTTGTATAAATCAATTTGCAATGGTAAATGGTTAGGGTTTTGAAAATCTGGTCTACTGCTTGAAATTTATCTTTCTTCATGTTTTATATAATTTGCAATGGTTAGGGTTTCTGCCTTGCTCAGTTGCTCTATTATTTCTTAAATTCAAAGTTGTGTAAATAAATGAATCTGATTATTGGTGTCTACTGCTTGAAATTTAAATTCAAAGTTGTGTAAATTCAATTTGATATAATGATATTATTGGTCTACTGCTTGAAATTTAATTTTTTTCCCCTAATGGTAGTATTCCACCCAGTCACCCACCCCCACCAAAAAAAGAAAAAGGCCCACCAACATGATGAATGTAGTTTTTAAGACATTATATATAACCTTGCTTGATGCTTCATGAAAGTGTTGGCACAAGGTATCTGAAATTTTTAGAGCCCACAATAAAAATGTTCTAAAAAGACTTTTTTTGTTATGTTTTGTTGTCTTGGATAAAACAAATCTATTACTACATTATCTTTGTTTTAGTAAAAATATGTTTTGTAATGGTGGAATTTTACTTTTTAATGATGAATATATATTATGTTGTTAAAAAAATTCTTGGCCCTCCCCCCCCCCCCCCCAAAAAAAAATAAAATCCTGGTTTCGTCCCTGTTTACGAGGAACAGTTGTGCTAAAAAAAAGTTTGGTGAACATTGGAGGAACACATTTGCATGACTAACGCATCTATGAGGAATAGTTATGTTAAAAAAAAGTTTAGGGAACAGTTTAGCAAAAACATGACAAATAGAAGGGTCAGATTTGCAATTTAGTCCTCATTGTTAGTACTGACTTGATTTTATTTTGTGTTGCAGAAGAACTACAAAGATCCATTTGCTTCTTCAGACTCCTCAGGGACGACACTCACCCAGCAAGAGCTAGCGCAAATTAACAAGCCCAACTTCAGGCCTATCTTCATGTTATTGGTGGAGTGCGGAAGAACGGTATTGTAGGGATGCCTAGGGTGTTTGCAGTTATTCCTACCCCGATATTCACAGACTCCTCAATCAAGCCCAAGTGTTGATCTGATCATATGCTCATATAGAAATAACATAATATTGTTATTTAAAATAGTTTTATATTATCAATTAGTTAGGATATTATTTTTGAATTACCAAATCTTTGATTATGTAATCCCTTGATTTTAGCATAGGTGATTTTGTAAATCACTTGATTGCTTAGGTGGTTATCCTATATGTATATGTAGGACAACTCTCTTTGTAAATGAAACAAGTAATATAATACAAAAACTTAGCTTTCTCTTAGCTTTAATTTGGTATTAGAGCCACAATACCTAACGCCTTATAATCCAGTTTTTCACTGCACATCTTTTGTTCTCCTTCTTCTCTTATGTTATTCCTCTCTTTCCAGACAGTCTGCGTCCCAATCCAGACACCCTAATTACCTGTTTGCATTCCAGCAATTGTCCCTGATTTCTTCTTCTTCCTATAATCCTCTGCCTCCCTCAAATCAAATCAGCAACTCATTAACTCATTATTTCTCTCCAATCAAATCAAGTACCATCACTAATTATTCAAAAAAAAAAACTAATTCTCCATCCAATTGCTTTAACATGATTCATATATACCACTTCACACCCTCCTCCAGAATTCTACTCTTCATCATATGACCCAAAATGGTGGCTAAATCCTCAGCAAAATGTTAATGCAATTTGCAACCCAAATGATTCGATCAGACATGAAAATATTTCTGATGATATCGTCACCGATACTTCTGATTCTGACTCATTTTTCAGATCTAATTGGTATGTCTTGGATATTCTCGAGACCAACTCTATTCTCTTCGAAAAGTTCCAATTCAATCTATAAACAACTATCTTTTTGAGGCGAAATCTCTTGCATACGCCCTTAATCGAGCTGGAGAACCCATTTCTGAAACCGAGCTCTTGATAATTCTTTCAGTGGCTTTATTCAAGACTACTATGAACTTAATCTCTTATTATCATTGGATTTGTTTTCTAGCTTTCTTCATAGCTATGAAAAATTACAATAGCCGCTCTCATCAATGTTGCCTAACCATCCTCTCGGTCCATCATCTACACTTCCACAAGAACATCAAAGTATTGACGGTGATGCTCTTATTAACTCGTTATCAAGTTCTAATATTAGTGTTTCTCATTTTGACGTAATTTATTCGTCACAAATTATACCTCCATCCACCTCTCTTCCTTTACTCGTTGAAAAATATTATTATTTGGCAGTTTCCGCAAATTGCCAAATTCCAAAATTTCAGTTATTATCCTTATTTTTCTCCGCAATTAATGGCTATTCTCAGTCTCACTTGGACATCTTTAAGGATTCATTTTTAGTTTGCTCCTCATCTCCACCTCATCCCTCAAATGAGCGAATGCTTTCTCTTGATACAACCCACATCTCCTATCTTGATGGATTAATGGAATTCTCTAAGAGTGTTCATGGAAATCTAATATAAAATGTACAAGAAAGTTCCTACTTGTTGCAAATGTGCAAATACCCAAGCACGTTCCATTCTTCTTGATTATATTCAGTACTTGACGTCAATCAAAAGTTGTTCACTAATTAACATCCCCCAGCCTCCTGCCCATAGCCAAATAAATCTTATAGTACAAGAGTACTCATTCATGGATCAAAAACATCCCAAGATAGAGAACCTGATGACCTTCACCAAAAGATAACAAAATTTGGGGATAATTCACGTCATCGCAACGATGTTAGGGAATGCTCTTCGCAGTGATGTAAATCTCTAACAATTGATTAAGTAGTGATGTAGGACAAAAATTGGGAAAAACCACTGGTCCGAAGAGACGACATTAATTTCCGAAGACACTTATTTTCGAAGGCAATAATGTTGAGTTCGTTTGACTTTGGGATCGAGATTTAGGTTCGGCTTCTCTTCGGAACATTAGATTTCATGTAGGAACTGTGACGCCCCCAAAATTAGGTATACATCACCCATCTTGGGTCGTCAGATACATGGTACAAAATTCAAATACAACTTACTAATACAACTGTCGTGTACAATACGACAAAACATTAATAACATATAGTTTTATAAAAGTATTCTGTTTTATATAAAAAGTTTTTACTATGTAAAACACTATGCAACACTATGCATAATAGAATATAATATATTCTATTTATAGAATAACTTTATAAAAGTATTCTGTTTTATATAAAAAAAATTTCTGTATTATTACATTAATAATACCAACAAAACTGAGTAACTTATCACGTAAGCATCAATAATCAATATCGTGTGCTACTATGCAACTATGCGTATTACTGTACTTTTAACACCGGGTGTTCCAACAATTAACGGTAAAACTTCCGCCGTTATTTTCATAAAGTATTTTTGTCGTTTTCTCAATCCGACAATAATTCCGTTATGGGGTCCACCAATGATTGTGCCTTTGTACTAATATTCCCTGTTAAAACGAATATTCCCCGACCAATCGAATATAACTTGCGTACTTTGCAAAATTTATAAATATTATCCACAACTATTATATCAATTTCACTCTATAATATTCAAAATTAATATTTATAGAAAATTCATCTTTATTCAAAAAGTTGGGATTTTACAGGAACGATCAGCTTCGGGAGATGTCTTCGAGTTCGGAAATGGCGTCATGACTTCGGGAGATGTCTTTAGGTTCGAAGATGGCGTCATGACTTCGGGAGATCAGAACTTCTTCGGGATTGGCATCATAACTTCAGGAAGACTGAATTAATTATTATTATTATTATTATTATTATTATTATATAGGGTAAGAAATATTACTAGAAAAAAGAAGAGTCATTCTAGGGCGACATTCTAGCGATTTTTTTTATATTTTTATTCGTTTTTTTAAAACCTCCCAAAAATTGTATAATGCTTATTCCAATTGAAATTTTTACAGAAAATAATATTTTAAGTGTAATTTAGATACATACAAGAAACATGGTTGTATAGACTTAATGAAAAAAAAAATCACTAGAAATGTCACAACAATGTCCCCCTAGACTTATTAAAAAAAGAATTGCATGAAATGTATGAACTGCATCTAGTTAATTAATTACTCCTTTCGTTGCTTAATATAAGTCGTTTTAGAGTTGTGCACAAATATTAAGGAAATAGTTGCATAACATTAAATATAATATCAATTGTCTATATTACCCTTGTATTGGAAAAAGAGAATGTTATTTATGGACAAAAAATAATAAGAGAATCAAAGTTATATTTATTACTTGGAATAATATTGAAAACTAAGCAATTAATGTTTACTTGAAATTCTCAAACGACTTATATTAAAAAAAAAAATACTAATTTTTTAAAACTATTTATATTAAGGGGTAGATATCATGACATTGACCTTTCAAGGTTTTTACTTGATTCCGGGAGCACGCTCTCCCAAGATTCAGGCACGCCTGGTGCCAAAATATATCCAATCTAGAGAAATTGACAGTACTGAAATTAGTAAATTAGAATATAATGAAAAACAATTTATTTATTTTTCCCACATTTTTGTAGTCTTTACTCTTTAGTACAAATAAAATTAGCAAGCTAACCTGATAGATTGCAATTATTTAAACCTGCATGCACTGCTTTGGTTTTGTTCGGTTATGGGTTTTAGCTGAATCACCCATCATGATATATTGCTTGTGTATTTTGAATAGCATGACATGATAGAAGATGCATTATTTAATTGGGGAACAATATTATTTGGTAAATATAATTAAAAGTAATAGTTCATCTATAAATTAAATGCTCTTTTTCATTTTTAACCCTAAATACTGCATATGGCACACCACAATACCAAAAATATAACAAGACAATTAGAATTATATATACTACATTCCACCCATGAAAAATAAAAGTTTATTAAATAGTACAATTTATAAATAACTTCTAAGCACATATATAAGATAGGATACATCTATAGGCACCATCAATCATAACTTCTAAATTATAATTATAATTATAATTGTAATTATAATATTAAAATTATTAAGATATAAATATTTTAAATTTGAAACCAAACAAACAAAATAGAATAATTCTGGGGCGACAGCTAAATATAATTGAACTTATAATTGTGTAGGGAACCCCAGAGCCAGCTAAATATTGCTCAGCCTTTCTCTTCCATACCTGTATCATGACCAATCAGAGCCGGTCCTGGGTTTTATAAGGCCCAGGGCAAAACAATTCTAAGTGTGCCCCTTTTAGAGGTGGCAAACGGACGGGCGGGCGGACCGGGCTCGGGCCGGGTCCAAAATGACCCGGGTTTTGACGGGCTGAAATTGTTAGAACCGTGGCCCGGGTCGGACCGAGCCACGGGCTTCTTCCTTTATTTATTTATTTATTTATTTATTTGCAAAATCTTGCTACACCAAAAATAGTAATAATAATAAATATTAAAAATAATAAAATAATTTATAATTAACAATAATTCTAATTACCTACATTAACTACATATCTCAATCAATTAAAATTCTAATAGTATTATAAATTATTTTCAAAGTATATAATCAAATTTAATTTTTTAAAATTAATATAATTTATTTAACTTTTAAAAATATCTAGGATTATTACATATCTACAGATACAAGGATTGTTACAAAATAATTCTATTTGGTACGGATTGTGACTTTTTTGAAGGTGTATTCAACACAAGACACATAATTTACACTATATAACTATATAAAATTCACTATATATTAGTACTAGTTTGTTTATATAACTATATAAAATTCACTTTAATATCTTTTTGTTAAAGGTTAATTACTATCTTGAGAGCAGTTTTGCCCCTGCCCTGGCCACATATTAAGTTCAATTGTCGTATTTTTATTGTAAATGCATATTTATTAAATATCATTAATCATGTACAATAAATTATACAATTAAATGAGAATTTAAAAATGGATAAATTTTTTTATTTTTTTATTTTTAATATACATAAAAATCAACTAAATTTTTTATCATATTACGGAGGGAATAATAAATATAATATTAAAACTCATAATCAAAAATCAAAATAGGACTTTTGTGTTTTCTTAAATTGTTAGCATCTATGATATAGAGATGTATAATATAAACAGCTTTTTAATTAAGTATGTCTTATTTTGCAGTTAAACCGTGAATCAAATATGAACTGAGAGGGTTGAAGGGTTTTTTCTTCTTTTTTTTGTGTGGCTAAGAGTCTATTTTGATTCTCCATATTAATTTATTGATTTGTTTTATATTATATTTTATAATTATTTTTTATTTTTTTATACACATACATAATTTTTTTAAAAATTTGGGCCCTCCTCAACTTTGGGTCCTGGGCGGTCGCCCGGGTAGACCTGCCCCAGGGCCGGCTCTGTGACCAATTGAACTTCTTTGAAGTGATTCTTGTAATCTAAGCATTTTTAGCAAGAGGAAAGCAAAACATAAAAAGGAGAGTGAAAAGGGGCATCAAAATGGCCAAGAAACACCAGTCATAAAAATGATGCAGGTCATCAACATTAGGTTTGGTCTGTTCTACCTAGATTTAGGTTTTGCAGTAAAAAAATTTAAAGGTCTGTTCTGAGAGAGTAATCGTATGCTTACCTTGAAGGCTGCTAGAAGAGAGAAGGAAGGGAGCAGCGACAGCGGCAGCGGCAACGAAGCACAGTGGAGCAGCGGCAGGAAAGGTGAGTTTGGTAAAGAGAGAAGAGGGAAGTGTTTAGTAAAGAGAGGGAAGTGATATGGCATGGACTTAAGTTTTTTTTTTATCAATATATCAATAGCTGACGTGGCTGAGCCAACTCACCCGGTCGCTGCTCCCGGTCACCAAATGCCTGTCGCCCCAGAATTATTCAACAAAGTAGAGTTTTTCTACACCGACCGGGTCCTAGCGACATTGCTAGCGACCGGTCCAAAATTTTTTTTTTTTTTTTTTTTTTAAATATCTCCCAAATAATTTATAAGATTTATTGGAACTGAAATATTTTCAGAATAAAGTGTTTGGATGTCATTTGGATACACGTAAAAAATATGCCTGTACAGTCTGTATAGGCATATTTTTTACGTGTATCCAAATGACATTCAAAACACTTTTTTTTGTAAAAATTCCAGTTCCAATAAATCTTATAAATTATTTGGAAGACATTTTTTAAAAAAAAAAAAAAAAAAAAAAAATTTCCGGCCGGTCGCTAGACCGGTCGCACAAACCCTGTCGCCGTAGAAGGTCTCTTTTCTACTTCAACCGTAGTAACCGATCTCTCTTTCCTACCCCAACGCTTTCCGGTCAGACTATCACCATATGGTCCATATCTACATATAGTGATATATATGTATGTATATAGATACAAATTTGTAATACTACGGCAATGGAAGACAAAGATACAGAGCTCCTCTCTCGAGTCACAGTGAACCACCTGTTCTTAGGCCAATTCGAACCCTTCCGAGCCACACTAATCACTCTCCGATCCCGAAACCCTGACCTAGCTCGCTCCATCCTGCAAACAATCGTTGCTAATGGCGGCCGATTCGACTCACTGCTCTGGTCCCCCTCCTGTCCTTCTCGAGCTCACCTCACCTACCTCTCCACCCTCGAGCTCCTCCAATTCGACGACCCCACGTTGTCAGTTTGGAGCTTTGATTCGATTTCTCTCCGTTTGCGCTCCGAGTTTCTGCTCTATATCCAAATTATAACCTCTAGGGTATCGGATAGTATTAAAGGAAGTGTTAATTTGGATGAAAATGAAGAGGGTAATAGTGAAACTGATTCGGACGAAAGGGGTTCTGTTGAAAATCGCAAATTGGGCGAGTCTTTACGGGTTCTGGATAGGATTTCGGACGTGGGTATGTTTCGGTTGAGGCCGGATATGGTAGCTGGGGATGATGGGAGAGAAAGTGTGGAATTGGAGGAAGAGGAATTTATTTGTTTGAGGAAGGTTATATTGGAAAATGCAGACGTCTTCGATTCATTATGTGGGAATATACAGAGGCAGGTTGGGTTGGTTGAGAGTGATGATTCAGGTATGGCAATTACGTTGAGGAGTGAAGAGAAGAAGAGGGAGGAGGATGATAAGGTGCTTAAGTTGATACAAAAGAGTGTTCAGACTGCACATTTGGATGGAATGAAGGAATGCTTGAAAGACAGTGATGAGGACGGAGTGGTTTCTCATATTCGTTTTCTTAATATGGACTACGGAGTGGAGGAGACTAACTATCGGTATGCTAGTTACTTTTCTTAATATTTTTGAGCTGCCATGTAAACTGTATGAAGTGTCTCTTATTAAAGTTCATTTCACCTCAACATTTTTTTGTTGCCAATCTGTTGCATTTAAAATCTATCATTAATGTCTCACCCTTCACCAAAGGGAGGGAGGAGGGAGGAGGGAGGAGGGAGGAGGGAGGGGGGGGGGGATATTATACGTCCTTATCTGCAGTGTTTTTTTCTGTTGGTTTGTTATCTGTACTGTCTTTAACTAAAATAAAAGTTTACTTTTTTTTGCTGATTTTCAAATCTCATCTAAGCACAAGGTTTAATTGAGACTGGAAACTCATTGAAATTGTTAAAAGTATTAATTTTTAATGTCAAATTCTAGATAACACAGATTGATGTTCAGGTGCAATCAATAGCCACAAACAATTGTGAAAAGGTAATGAATTAATTTATGTTCATAGGATGTGTTTGACAACCTAAACATCATTAGGTGAAAGGGAATTAACTACGAAATACAGTGAGGAGAATGGGAGTCATTCTTGTTTTACCCTGAGGCAGCAATCTAGTGGGAAACAAAACAAAGAGCGGTAGGAACATGTGTGTGTGTGTGTATATATATATTTATATATTTTTTCCCCGTTATGTAAATGCATATATTTTTGAAGGACTATACTTATGTAGACATATCCAACTAAGAACTGAATATCTCCCTTGTTTAAGATTGGTAGAAGATAAACCATCCAAACTAAAATCTATATAATTTACTAATGATATGTACAGTGATTGAAGGTGTTCATATAAAAAATTAAATTGATGTACCCTTTCTAATTTTTAGGATAAGTAGTTTTTATTTACTTTAGTATGGTAGTAGTACTTGAAGTGTGATTTACTTAAGAGGCTGAATGGTTTTTATAAGATAGAATAGGAGTTAAATATTAGCATCTTATAAGTATGTGTACATTAGTATTTCACTTAATATGAGTGTAGAAGGATGCGATAGTGCATTTGTGCTTTTTGGCATATTTATCAGAGAAGCTATGTGGCAAAACATGAAAAAATAAAAATTTAGGATCATTACCTAGTAATGAATTTACCAAGTAAAGATTAAAATCTTAATAAAGAATTAATGATGTAGAAGCTAAAGGATAGTGTTCAAGCCAGTGCAGAGAATTGGTAAAAATACTGCAGGAGGCTGTTCTAAAATTTCTATTGGCCTCTTGTTTAATTCATATTTTATAAACTAGTGCTCAGGTTTGGATATTATAGATATTTCCTTTTTCTCTGGTGTTGTGTTTTTAATCCTTCTTTTAGTAGATGATGGTGGATACTACTATTCACTGGACTGTAGATTGATGTTGGTTTTGTGTAGGAATTTATTGGGTGTAGCAACTATCTTTATAATGCTATTTCTGTTATTTTGGAAAAAAACATAATTGAATTATCTTTTGACTAATGTGCAAGTTTTGCATCTTATCTAGGACTTTGATTTTGGCATTCTCACAAGGTGAATATACTATACTTTATATTAGTTAAATTGGCCGCTTCTTTTGAAGGTATATTTTTCAATGTCTAGGATGGGAGACATAATACATTAATACTGCCCACATCTTTTCTCTAAATTAGGATTTCTATTTGGAATGGAAGAGAGTTGTTTTGGATTCTATTCGTCCACTCCCATATTTTCCAAGTGTTGATCCCACCACCCCCAATATAAATTGTTTTTTGGCAAGCACGACCTTATTTCTGAAAACAATAGATATGATTCTACTTTCACCTATTAGCTTTAACTGAATCTGGCAATAAAGAACAAATCTAGTATTGAAATGTTTAGTACCTATGAATAAATGACAGAAATATCTATTCTATCTTATTATAATGGGAGCAGGTCTGCTCAGCATTGATTGCAAGTTCTCCCTCAAGTAAGTGCTTGTTTATCTAACACATCTGGTGTGTTTGGAATTTTCAGAATGAACCAAACGCGCCAGTTGGATTTGAGATTCTTGTTCACCTAATAACAACTTATTCCAAACGCACCTTATTATACTCACAAACACCTGCGTTTGAGGATCAGACGCACAACACCAAAAGGTGTGTTTGGACCTCTAACGCACTAAACTCTGCCGCTCCAAATGGTAGTAACCGAACAGACCCTTGACATTGGCATAATAATCTAATACAAGATACTATAGAGCATGTGCATCGCGTGGCACAAATATAGTGCTTATTAGTTGGATAGCCTCTACCCATTTGCTCGAAAACTTATTATATCCCATGTCCCTATATCCTGTAATGCATTTAAAGAAATAAAAAGCAGATTGATTCCCCCAAGACGAGCCGAAGGAATATCTGCTTTTGTTGTTAAAAAGTATTCAAGGATGGCTTATGGTTTGAAGAGTAGAAGTAAGCTTGAAAACTAGAAGAATTTTATAGTGATTAAGCTTTGAAACAATATCTTTCAGACTTTCACCAGTAATTGCTCGTGTTATGATCCCTCAATCAAAAGTTTTTCCCCCTTTTTTTAGATACGTAAAAAGTTCTTTCACCATTTTCTTGAATCTTATTAGAGACCATGTCCCTAAATTCTATACTCCTAAGAAATTAGAAAGAGACTGATGGCCCCTTGATGAACAGAAGGAATATCTTTCATCATTAATTGCTCATGTAATGATTCCTCTATCATAATTTATTTAATCTTCTTGAGCTGTGTTGAAAATGTTATTTGGAAAAGTAAGTATTTGTAAAAGCCAAGGATTATAAGCATGATGTTTTGCTTTGTGTCTCTTTTCCTTTTTATTATTTTAAGAAAAATGTTATTCTTTTTAGATGCCTTTTTGTTTCCTGGTCATTTATTTAGACTCCCTTTTGATGTTTTCAATAGCATGGTTTTGCAAGATCTCCTCAAGAGGGTTTTGTCAGGAAAGGATGAATATGGAGACAACTGGCTGGCCATGAGACATAAATTGTTATCAATCTATGGAGAAGCTCTTTCGTCAACATGCACACGTCTTGTTCAAATGATTCAGGTGGTTATTTTTTTCCTTCCCTTTTATGCTGACTTATTACATATTAATAGTAAACATAATAGTGATGGACCTGTTAAAAGAAACTACATCAGTAATTTAGTAAATGGATCTTATTTAGATTTTGGCTGGTAGCATTGGCAGATACCCAGTCCCTCGCAGTGGAGAGCGGGATTCGAATCTCACCCCCTCCCCCATAAGTTGTAATAGAGTAGGATCTTAATGGTACCAAAAAAAGAGAGGATATTATCATGACGCTGATCCTACTTAGTGCACTGTGCTCATAACAGCATTGTAGGCTGCTTAAACGAATCCCAGTATGGCAGTATCTCAGTCCCATGAACATGGTGTGTACCAGAGATTGAAAGGTTTCTTTTAGCTGTTAGTATGAACATGCATTATAGCTGCAAGGTACTTGTTCTATAACAGGTTTTCATTTTAATGTGCATATATATATATATATATCAACTTTTTGATGACGGTGGAACCTGCAAGTCTGCAATCACTATCCTTAGTGTAAGCACTGCACAAATGATCAAGTGCAAATACCCCACCAACGCACACCGGTTGCCTTGTAATCCCACAGTAAACTATGTGTTGATAGCCCCAAGGAGTCAAGGAGATCATTGTCTTTACGGAATATTGTACCCATGACCTATGCATTGAAAGACACTTATCACTAGAATTTTTATCAAAAAAAATAAGAAAGAGCACTTATCACTGCACTAAGTACCACTTGAGCTTCAGCTAACTCCTTAATATTATTTCCGAGATGTATATTAGTAGCTTGAAATTTTGCTTCTTTCTTTGATTTTGTGAATATATGCTTGGGAGTTCTTAATTATCTTTTGGGCAACATGTGCAACCATTGGTCTGCCTAATAACCACATAGTTTTTTTATATACTCTAAACAAAATTTATTAGTAAGAAGGGAAGGTACAAGTGAGGAGGACAGAGAGAGTGTTACAAAAAAAGGAGTAAAATCCGCAAAACCATTAATATAGTGTCTTTATCCCGTCCCTATGAAATATTATAAACATCCACAATGCCAAAGGATCTTTTATCCTCTCTCTCTCCTAAACCTGAAAATGTGGTAAGCTGCAGAGTCTCACTGAAACAGGACTTGCCCATACTTCTTCCAAGATCCTAAATAGATGGCACCAAAGTCTCCAAGGTAATAAAATCATTAGTGAATACTGTGTAAGATGGCATGGATAGAAATATATTATAATAAGGCACTAATATAATTGGACTGGTTGTAGTTTAGTTCTGCATATGGTTGTATGGTGGCTTCCACCCAGAACAACTTGACTGATGGTTTTTTGTGAGGGAACATGTACAACCTGGACACCTGTTTCGGCCATTTCATGTACACCCTAGTGTAGGTTTGTCAGTATATCTGATCTGAGTGGGCATCTCATGTATATACTTTTTGCAGATTATTCAGGATGAATTGCTCTCTGAAGAGATTGAGATATACAAAGCTTCTGACAGCAACCAAAAATTTCCTCCGCTTGAGTGTCTTCAAAATTATATTTCAGAAGTGAAACCAGAGACTTTAGGTGACATAACTTCATCCTTGAAGATGGCAACCTCTTCGTGCATGAGAGACATGTATCATTATGCTCGTGTTTCTGGAGTTCATGTACTAGATTGCGTCCTGAATATTGCCCTATCTGCTGTCAAGAGGGAGCAGCTTCAAGAAGCGAGCAATGTACGTACCGTTAAAATTAAGTACAACCTTATTTTATGTCTTCCCTAGGACACATTTAACATTGTTTTCAGAGTGAAAAAATCAATAATTTTCTCAGTGATGATTTTCTGGTTAACTTGTAAAATATTTTTGCATAAATTGATGTCATAGGTTCTCTCATTGTTTCCCCGACTTCAACCCCTGGTAGTCGTTATGGGTTGGGATCTGTTATCTGGAAAAACCACTTTGAGAAGGAAGCTAATGCAGCTTTTATGGACCAGTAAGTCGCAGGTTTTTCGGCTGGAAGAGTCTTCTCTCTATGGGAATTCAGATGAGGTAGTTATACTTTGTTTTCTAACATGCTTTTGATATTATATAAACTGTTGGAATTACTTATTTATCTGCGCTTCAAGCGTCAATATTTGATTAACCCTTATTATTGGTTTGGCAGGTGTCCTGCGTTGAGCATCTTTGTGATTTTCTATGTTATCAACTTGATCTTGCTACTTTTGTCGCCTGTGTCAATTCTGGTCAATCGTGGAGTTTGAAGTCCTCGTTATTGTTGTCTGGAAAAGAACTAATTGAGCGTGGAGTTGAAGAAGCCCATTTGGATCCTTTTGTAGAAAATTTTGTGTTGGAAAGATTGTCCGTTGAAAGTCCTCTCTGGGTAAGACTACAGGTTATTATCTTTATGAACTTGTAGAAGTCTGAGTGGTTATGAATTGTTATTTTCCTGCTCTTTATTTTTGTGGAGTCTTATTTGTAAATGGAGTTGTCTACTGTGGTTATTTCTGTTGAAAATATGTTTTATGCATTTGCGAGTATAGTTTGTTTTCGAACTATATCATATCTTTATTTTTATAATGTCTTGTGATTTCTACCTAAGTCACCAATTTGTGGAGCGAGAGTGTGAAAGCAATTCATTTGGAAGTACAACCCTTTGATAGCATCTCGAGTTCATTTAATATAAATAATTTTTTATATAATAAGTAATGTTTTATTCATTCCAATCCTGATTGCTGATGTTTCGATCTATTATTGAACAATTTTAAAAGCCAAGGAATTGACAATTCCTTGTCCTCCCTTATTGTCTAGAGTTTCTGATTTTTATTTGATAAGTAATTTTTGATGTTAAAGTTTTGCTTCAAGTGAATTAATTAAGCTTCCGAATAGAAGGTGCTCTGTTGAATAATTTAGTACTGCAAGGTGACTCTAATTCTTTGATTGTAAAGTTGGCATAGATCTACATATATCACATGACATCTTTGTACAGTCTTTCATCATGTTAATTATACCTAAAAAAAACTACATATACCTATAAATTGCTTGTTATGTAGATGGAGATCTAGACTATTGAGACCTAAGTGTTTAATATAGACCAATATTCTGAAAACAAGACATCCCACTTATTCAATGACAGAGTTTGAAGCTTTAAGCACTATTTTGTTAATTAAACAGATGTGACAGTGAAATGCCAGAAACTTCTACTGAAAAGGTAGAAGCAATAGCACTGAGAAAAAAAGGGGAGAAAAGAGTCGGTAGTTTTCAATAGTTTAAAGGACTGCATCAGTGACTTTAGGTAACGACATTCAGAGGTCAACCCTTTCTAGATGGGATAGGATTGTGTATACTAGATCTGTATATGTCAGTCCACACTTGGCCTTGACTTAGAGATACAGAGGTAGAGAAGAGAGAGATAGAGATTTAAGGATAGATTTCACTTCGAGGGCTGTTGGAGGAGGGAGATAGGTGTGAGAGCAAATACTTCTTCATTTTCATATATTTCATCACTTGATCTAAATACAAGGCTATTGCATGTATTTATGGAATGATAACTTGCTTGAAAATAAAGCTTAACCTACACCAGACTCTAATCCTTTACCTATTTTTAACTACCATCACAAAAATATGCTAGCTACTAGAATATACCCTTACTTAGTAACTACCAGTTATGCCCTTGCCTGACAGTATACGTATATGAACTTTTTGTATATACCTAAAAGATCATCTTCCTTATCTCACACCAGGAAAACAAATAAATAATTAAAGAAGTCAAGAATTATTTCAATTTAGGGAGAACCATGTGTGTAATCATTGAGCTGGTTAGAACTCCTCAACTTTGGCCACTAACTACGTCACTTCATCTCTTTGGAAATGTTCACTATCCTGACATTGGTTCAGGTTTATAATTTTTTTAGATGTTGGTATAATTATAAATACTCATCAGTTAGTTTTTTTTCTTGATTTGCAGGTTTTGTTTGATGTTGTGCCAAGCATAAAATATCAAGATGCTATTGAATTGATTAGCATGCAGCCAATAACCTCTAATCTAGCAGCATGGAAGAGGTACAAATGCAAATTTTCTATTGTGTTATAGATTTTTAGGGGTATTTCTGCCAATATATGGTTTCAGATTGCGATCGTTAATCCCTTATGAATCTTGAAGTTGTGTGCTATTTTTTTGTTTGTTTTGGAATTGATGTTAATTGCACAATTGTGTGCTTTACAGTTTAGATCATCATCATGATCACCATCTCTCTCTCTCTCTCATGTTCTTTGTTTAGTCATGGACTTCTCTCAGAATTTCAGTGTCCTTAGCTATTTTGCATCATTGATGATTTATTGAGCTAGGACTCTTGTATGTTGGTTAGTTATGGATGGTATCATAATTTCAGTGCTGCAAATGAATATAAACTGTTCCTTCTGGTAGTTAGATTACTACGATTTATAGTTGTAAGAAACTATGCAAGCTCTTTATAATGATTCTTGGTACTCTCGAGTTGATACTCAATATGTATGATACAGTCTAACATGGTAATAACCTCCGTATTTTGATAGAATGCAAGATGTTGAACTAATGCACATGCGGTATGCTCTGGAGTCTGCTGTTTTTGCACTGGGAGCTATGGGTAGGAGTGTGAATGATGTAAAGGAAAGCCACCAAATGGCTTTGTACTATTTAAAAGACCTGAGAAACCACCTGGAGGCTATCAACAACATTCCGCGCAAGGTTGAACGTGCTCTGAATTCATTGAACTTTATTTAATCTAATTTTCATCTGGATTGTAGTGACTCTAGTGCCTTTTGTTTTATTATGTAACAAGGCCATATGACACCATGCTTATGCCAGGAATATAGATTTTTAGACTATACTTGTTATTTCAGAAACAATATATATTTATCTATGGTTCCATTGGGCCATTGGCAACAGGGATGCTCAAAAAATTCGGTTTTTTCGGTTTTTTACCAACTGGTTGAAACCGGTACCGTTTTTTTTCGGTTTTGGTTTTTTCGGTACCGGTTTTTCGTTTTTTTTATACTTTTCGGTACCGTAGCGGTAATGAAAATTTTGAATTCGGTAATACCAAAAAACCGAAAAAAAACCGAAAAGTTGCTAGACGCTGATGAAGTTTTTGTTAGTGGAACAGCAATAGTTGTATCACCTGTAGGCAGCATAATTTATCTTGATAGAAGGTAAAGTCTGTATAATGCTTTTGCAATTTTATCTTTAGATCGGTTGATCCTTTCTGAGGAATGGATTTGGTAGTATCTCTTGAGTCCTAGATTCTATGTTCTTCTTCAAAAGTGTTGTTTTCCAAGACCCCTTTCTTTAGAAATTTTGTGCGTATTTTTAAATAATATTATTTATAAATAACATAAAAGTAATTTTAATAATAAAATATTTTAACGAAAATTAAAATATTATTTATAAATAACATAAAATTTGTTAATATAAATTTTTTTTATTTAATTATTGCGGTATAACCGAAAACCGAACCGAAAAAACCGGTACTGACTTTGTACCGAACCGGTACCGATACCGGTTATTCGGTACCGGTACCAGTACTGGTTCTTGATTTTCCGGGTTTTTCGATTCGGTACCGGTTCGGTTTTTTCGGTACCGGTTCGGTTTTTTACCGATGAACACCCCTAATTGGCAATATGTCACATGCGGAGGACTTGATATGAGGGCATTTATGAATTTGGAATGCATTGTAAATGCAGAATTTGACAACAATCCCTTCACTTTATACAAGGTTACAACTTACAATCAAGTGACGAGATCGAGTAACATCTAATGTACTCCCTGCGGACAACAACTTGGTTACTGCAGAGCCACCGTCCTGATCAGTAGGTTTATATGAACGAGGATTACATTTTAATGTTAAATTAATATAATGATATTGGCAATGTACCATGACGTTGCAACATTGCTACAATAACTACCTGAGCCCGGATCTAAGCTTATTCCATTGTCCTAATAGTACCAGCACCTGGGTCATCTTGATAGGCCGCAGGCCCACCCAATAGTCTTGACAAACTATTGTTACTCTAAATAGTAGAGTTGAGACCTTATATACAATTTCAGTCTATCACACATGTTCCGATGTGGGCTTGGGTAATTGCAAAGTCCATTTGAATTTTAAATACCTGAAATTGGTCATACTGGCAGCAAATACCCAAATTTATGTTTTTCCTATTTTGTTCCTTATTTATCCTTTCTAACACATTGGATTTTACATATGTTGCAGATATTGATGATCAATATTATTATCTCCCTGCTTCATATGGATGATCTTTCTTTCAATTCGATACCTTCTCCCATGCCAAGAAATTCTGATTTACCTGATACATTTAGTGGGGAAGATGCTGAAACTGCTACTCGTGGAGGGGGAAATAAGATGGTTGTATCTTTTACAGGGTTATTACTTGATATATTGCGGCAGAATCTACCGTCAGCTATATCTGAACAGGAGAACACATTGAATGCCAATGTATCTACTAATGGAAGACAAGCCTTAGAGTGGAGAAGCTTAAATGCTAGGCGTTTCATTGAAGATTGGGAGTGGCGCTTGTCAATTTTGCAACGCCTCCTACCATTATCTGAACGCCAATGGAGCTGGAAGGAGGCACTAACTGTATTACGTGCAGCCCCATCTAAGCTACTCAATCTGTGAGTTTGATGTATGATTGTTTGAAATTTCTTTATGGAATGTAAATTATGGTTGATTTACATAACTCTACTCTCATCAGTAGTTTGAAGTTCGTACTTTGTTCCAATCCACATAATATTAACTCAACTCAATGAAGATTCTGATGCAGTGTTGTGAATAAATAAGATGATGTATTCAGAGGTCACAAAGTTGATGTTTGTTATGATGCAGTTGCATGCAAAGGGCGAAGTATGACATTGGAGAAGAAGCTGTACATCGTTTTTCCTTATCACCAGAAGATAAAGCAACACTTGAATTAGCTGAGTGGGTCGATGGTGCCTTTAGGAAAGCATCTGTATGAACCTAACTGGTGACTGTTCATTTATCTCTTTATATCTTTAAGTTCACTGGAATTTATTATAAGTTGGTTACTAATTTTGCTTAGAATTACCTTCTGCTATTTATGTTGTATTCCTAGATTTGAATCTACTATTAATTTATGAGCTGTGGATTTGTATGTACATTTGAAAAGAAACAATTGTTGATGAAAATCAAGAAGAAATGTAATCATGAAGACTGAAGCACCTTTCTGAACTAATTATAGAAAAGAATCCACTTTATCCAAAAAAATATTTAAGGTAGATAAGTTCCTCAGAACTGCTATCAAACTTTGCTAGCATTGTAACTATCCAATTTCTGCCTTGTTATACTTTCCTCTCTAAAGAGGCAGTAGAGACCAAGGATTAAGATCTAATTTCACCTACCAACAAGTTCAGATATACACATTGTTGCAACAATAAAGAAATCAGTATCTAAAAGAAAGTTGAGGTGTTATGATTAGGATTCAGGAATTTAGTGAATTTAAATGTAATTGTGAAAAGGATGAATGTTTTACGACTATCTATTTGAGATATTGTTGTATAAATACTCTCTGCTTTGATTATTATATAGATTTCTAATTTTACTTGTGCTCTTGTAGCAGTATTTTTTGTTTAAAATGGGTTTTCCTATGAATGGGTTTATTTCTTGTGCACATACTGTTTTCAATCTAATGATAGGTTGGTTTCACGTTGGTCCTTTGTCAGGTGGAGGATGCTGTTTCTCGTGCTGCTGATGGAACATCCGTTAGTCAAGAATTGGATTTCTCCTCTCTACGCTCTCAGCTAGGTCCTTTAGCAGCAGTAAGTGAATATTCTCATTTACCTTACTTTAGTTCATTCAAAGGGGAACTTACCTGTTTCCTGGTTGCGAATAGAGGATTGACTGCTGATATGTTGTATATTCTGCCAGATTCTTCTATGCATCGATGTTGCCGTGTCTTCTTCGAAATTCGCAAATATGTCTCAGAAGCTTCTAGATCAGGCAATGTAACTTAACTGTTAATGTGAAGATTCTGATTGTGTATGCAATATCATGTATCTCGTTCTTTCATTTACTTGACCTTTTCTTATTATTCTGACCATCATGGGATTTCTAATTTGGATATGATGTATCTCCTGTTATTTATGGAGTTGGTAACACTAAAATAGTTATGTACCCAACAGTGAAATTATGGCAGATTGGTTCCTTGGATATCTGAATTCACCCTCAATTATCAAAAGACCTTTTTTAATTTTAAACTAAACTTTGCAAGTGCCTTGTCTCTTGTAGGGCTTTCTTTGTCGAGCTTTCTATTGGTTTCTTATTTTTTGGCTTTTGTATTTCCAGTTGTCTTTCTACTGGATATATGATGGTGTAACAATATATAAACTTGAGTCACTTTATCGTATTTGTCATGTGCAGGCTCAGGTTATGTTATCTGAGATATATCCTGGTGGCTCTCCAAAGACTGGCTCAACCTATTGGGATCAGATTCATGAAATGGGTGTAATTTCGGTAGCAAAGCGTCTTCTCAAGCGTCTACATGATTTATTAGAACAGGTAACTTATAGTAATAAGAATCCTTATAAAATGTCCAGTTCCTTTTCTTATGTCCCAAAACCTTGTTACCTTCAATGAACTTATATGTACATTATGGTGGGGACTAAAATATCTCTGAAAGCTCATATAGGAAAAGCCCAAGGTTGTAGTTGTCAAAGGCTTGCCTAGGCTCGAGGTGAGGCGTAGCTTTTGCATAGTTAGATTAGGTATGGGATTTTCATGCTTAAACTCAAGATGCAATGCTAGGCAAGGCACGCCTTGGCGATCAACCCGACTTAGTTAAAAGGAAAAACGCCAAACTCAAAAATAATCCAATTGACAAACCCAAAAAATGAAATCAGAAAACCATAAGACCAAGACAGAAAAACAATCAACTAAATGCATGTGATGTGGGACTTTGTTTACCATCGTTAACTTTCCCGCGCAACTTTAAATATTTGTCTACCTTCATGATCAGTGATGGACGAAGGAATTTAATTAAGGGTGAGCAAACTTTTAACTATTAAAAATAATTATAAAATTAAAAGTTAAATGACAATATATTTAATTAAGCTACTATAAATATCCCTCAAAATTAACAACTATAAGAAATTAACCAAAAATTCTCAAGCAGTGATATAAACAAATTGGACTATTCAACTTTAAGTAACTTTGGATAAATAAAAATAGACTACTTTAAGTAACTATGAATAAATAAAAATGAAAATAAATAGACTACGTTAACTAACTTTAATACTCTCTCCATTTCAAAATTAGAGATACATTACTCTTTTTTTTCCAAAATTTGAGATACATTATATTTTTAGACTATAAAGTAACATTAAGTTTTTAATATGTCGTTACTTATTTTTAGGTAGATTGACTACTATCATACAACCACTACTATATTATAGTAAAGTTTGGAATACGTTTGCAAAAAATAAATTTTTTATTACAAATTGTTAGTTTTAGAAATGTATTAATTCTAATTTTGAAACGAAGGGGATAGATATGTTTATAACTATTATACATACAATATACTAACATGAAACTAGAAAAATTTAAGGGTGGTCAATTCCACCCTTGCCCCTCAACAAATCTGTCCCTATCCGTGATCGTGATGAATTTTCTCTTACTTTTGGT
Source organism: Panax japonicus (assembly GCA_020205505.1). Lineage (NCBI taxonomy): Eukaryota > Viridiplantae > Streptophyta > Magnoliopsida > Apiales > Araliaceae > Panax > Panax japonicus. Next base: position 78,397,225 of record CM035094.1, read on the forward strand.
GCATTAAAGGCTTCTCTATTTTAAATGATTTTTTTCTCAACTTATTTTTTAGTTTATTGCTTTATATGAGTTCCTCTTAAATTGTTTGAGCATGTTAGTTGTTGATATAGGTATTCGTAAAAGAAACTGTTGCATTGTAGTTTTGTAACTAAATCTCTAAATCTTTGAAGGAATTGTTGAATGTCATTGAATTATAAAAATTTATTGTATTTCATACATTGTGTGCCTCATGTCAAAAGGGCACGCGCCTTACCTCTAGACTATATAGGGCATTTGCACCTAGGTTGCGCATTGTGCCTTAACAACTATGCCCAAGGCAATCCTATAAAATTGATATTATCCCTTAAAAGCTCTAAAGGAAGGAATTCATCTCGAAAACCCTCAGATTCCTTTGACTTGTTACCTCTTTCTTGTTTGGTGAAAGATAATATCTGAGGTTTTTGTTATCGAAAAATTTAACAGCATGTGCGCGTTGTGGCTTTCTGTCAAGTGTATAAAGACTACTCCGGTTTAACTAATTATCAGTTTTTTATATGTTGCTTACTGTACACAACATACTTTTAAACACAACAGTCTGATTACCTGATACATGACTCCTTGCTTCAGGATAAACCTCCAGCTCTTCAGGCCATCTTATCTGGAGAGCTGATAATTTCTTCATCAAAGGACTTTAACCGCCAAGGTCACAGGGAACGTGCTCTTGTTATGCTACATCAGATGATTGAAGACGCTCACATGGGAAAGCGACAGTTTCTTAGTGGTAACCATATTAATAAACTTTATTACTAAGCTTTAGTTGCTGTGAAAATATAAGTATATAATTAATTTTTTTAAAAAGAAAATATTGTTATTCTTGTAATTGTGCTTCCAGACAGTGGCTTATAAGGATTCAATGTTTCCTTTGACATTTTTAGGTAAGCTTCATAATCTTGCTAGAGCTGTTGCTGATGAAGAGGCAGAAAGAGGTTTTATGAAATCAGAGGGTTCATATCCCGATATGAAGGCTTTCTTTAATTATGATCAGGATGGGGTTCTTGGGCTGGGATTAAGAGCTTCCAAACAATCATTGCCAGGCTCAGCAGCTAATGAAAATAGTATGAGTTCTTCTGGCTATGATATTAAAGACACTGGAAAGAGATTGTTTGGTCCCCTAAACTCCAAGTCTTGCACATATCTTTCCCAATTTATCCTCCATATTGCTGCCATTGGTGACATAGTAGATGGGACCGATACAACTCATGATTTTAACTACTTCTCCCTTGTGTATGAGTGGCCCAAAGATGTAGGTTTTCTGTTCTGTGCAACTAAATCACATATTCTTCTCATATATGCAATCAAAACCTATTCTTTTCTTCTTTGCTATACATGTCTCAGTAGTCAGTTCCAAAGTTCCATGATCCGAGCTTCATTTGCCAGGATATAAAAATATTATACTTGAAGAAGCTTTTAAGTGCATGTGGTTACTCACTTTAACTCGGGTTGAAGAATGGGGAAAAATAATGTATGCTACATAAAATATTTAAATAGTTTGAAATTGCATGGAATACATAAACAAAAACTAGAAGTTAGGATATATGTACTAAAATTGTTTACCCTAATGGAAGTGCTGTGAAATTGTTGGAAATTTTGGATTAGTGAAATATTTGTGATACCGAGGGATAATTTGTGGACAACTTTTCTGGAAACTTTTGGGCGCAACCTCCAAAACTTAATGGGAATGGGTGGTTTGTGTGTGGAAGATTCCATGGATATTTTTTGTGTGCTTGTGCCTAATTTACAACAGAAACTTTAAGAAATGCAATCTTCTATATACTTTTGGGGAATAACGTTTTTAAGCCCTTGTTGGTGCCATTTATCAACACTTGCCTTGTCATTTGTTATCAATCTATTAAAGTTGTAGCCCATGACCTTTTGATCGGTGTTCTTAAAATTTTGTTTTGTTTTTGTGAAGTCAATTGTTATGTTTCTCATCTGTTTTTTAACTTTTTTAAACTGCACTTCCTGCTTTTGCTTCCGGATTAGCGACTGTAGTTTTATCAGCTTAATCTTGAGTAAGTAATTTGGTCAGAATCCCTACATACATGCCAATAACATTTACACTTTCAATGTCATCTTGCAGTTGATGTGTTTTTAATTATATCAATTTAGGATGAATGGAGTAATACAAAACTTATTTATATCATAAGCTCTAAATCCTACTTGAAGGAAAACCCTAAAGACCATATTAGTTATTGAATTTGATTGCGACTTTGCTTCTCCCGTATATTCACTTCTTTGGCTAATATTTTTTTTCTTAATTTGGTGAATGCATCAGGAATATCCTGATGTTTATGAATAATTTGGTCTAACGACCAAGAAAACTTACATTTTTTTCTTTGTTGACACGTTACTTTTTTCCCTGGCAATTTACCCTTAGAGTCAGTAACATTATTTACAGAAATGCCTCGGTGGGTTTCTTCTGTAGCAAATAACAAAAAATACATGGCAGGAATGGAGTATAGCTAGAGATATATCATTCTTCCCTTTTGACTTTGATTACAGCTTTTAACTCGTCTGGTGTTTGAGCGAGGCAGTACTGATGCAGCTGGAAAGGTAGCAGAAATCATGTCTGCTGATTTTGTTCATGAAGTAATTTCTGCATGTGTACCTCCAGTTTATCCTCCTCGATCTGGTCATGGTTGGGCATGCATTCCAGTGATTCCTACAAGTCCAAAGACTTATTCCGATTGTAGAATTCTTTCCCCTTCTTCTAGAGAAGCTAAGCCTAATTGTTATAGCCGTTCCTCATCCATACCTGGAATTCCTCTATACCCTCTTCAATTGGATATAGTAAAGCACCTTGTTAAGTTATCCCCAGTGAGGGCTGTCTTAGCATGTGTTTTTGGTAGTAGAATATTGTATCGTGGAAGTGACTCGACTATATCTAGTTCCTTGAATGATGGGTTTCTGCCGACTCCTGATGCTGACAGGTTATTCTATGAATTTGCTCTTGATCAATCAGAGAGGTTAGTCTCAGCAGAATACACATTGAATAGTAGTGGCTGTTACTTTCTCTAATTTGCGTAATCAATGTGTTGCTTACCTTTCCATTTTGGTGATCAGGTTCCCAACCTTGAATCGCTGGATACAAATGCAAACTAACCTTCATAGAGTTTCGGAGTTCTCTGTGCTGGCTGAGCACACAATTAAGGACGAAACAGACAAAAGTGAAGTAAAAACTGCTATCAAGCGGTTCCGTGAGCATGACAATGACTCTGAGTCAGAAATTGATGAAATTGCTGTTAGTACTAAGACTGCAGTACTGCCTGACATTAAGAAACAAGGAAATGTGGCTTCCGATCCTTGGATTGGTTCACTTAAGTCTGAAGCTTCTGAAGTTGATACAACGGTTTTCCTTTCTTTTGATTGGGAGAATGAAGGACCCTATGAAAAAGCTGTAGAGAGGTACTATGGCTTCCTTGTTTTGAGATTTCCTCATACAAAGTCTATCAATATCTTTGTAATCCTCTTTCTTTCCTTTGTACATTGTGGATTTTGTAAACTTTTACCATCACAATATTGATCATGCGTACTGTGTAAATTTTTTATGATGTCATACCTGCTAGGTTACCCAATACTGAATAGGGTAATGCTAGGGGGTCTTGAATATTTTGTGTCAAATGTGTTTCAAATGACGTGGCATTGATAGCCAATCACAAGAGATTTACTCAACCAATGTAATGATACCTCATCATTTGAGACACAAAATTTGAGACCCCTAGCATTACCATATGCAATATGAATGATTCAAAGAAGTATTTTGAAAGGAATGACAAAAAGAAATTTAAGATAAGTTGTGGTGAGAAAAGAAGATTGTAGAACAGAGCATTACATTGAGATCGCAAATAGAAGGCTTATGCACATTTTACTTGTTTAACTATAAATTTGGCATCGAGGGAACAATATTTTCCTACCACACCTTGTAAGGTATATAGATTTGAGTTGAGGAAGATATAAATTTTGATTTAAAAAATAAACTAAACGTCTTAGTCTCTTAGTGACTTTCCTTTTGTATTCGTGGCTCTGTTGCCTTTTTTAAAATATTATTTTATTGTATTTGCTCTAGTTGCTTCCTTGTAATTTGATTTCATATTCCCTTTATTGTTATAATCAGTATCAAACTTCTTATTTCTTAACAATAGTATTTTTGTTGTATTTTTTAATTGGTGAATGGCGACTGTTCTATGGACACGTGGTTGACAATCAAGCACAAAATGGAGTTACTTATTGTCAATTTTGACTTGGACCTTAATTCTTCACAAGGTGCTGCAAGTCTGTTTATAAATTGCAGTTCCTTTTGCTTTTCCACAACTACATACCTTTTTCAAAACTGAACTTCGTATTGCCCTTATCATGTTCTCATATGCCTAGTTGAGGACCCATTTTGTCATACATTTGGAGTGTATCTATGTGGTTGTTGTGATGAAAACATCCTAGCCTCTTTTTCTCATAGGAATAGTATCTTTTGCCAAATATTGGATGGAGTTATTGAATACAAACAGGGAGGGCATATAATATTCCCCGCCAAGTCAAACATTTCATAACTGTTAAGAGTCTAGAAGGCTTCTCTATGAAATACAAAGTATATCTTCAGGTCTTCCTCAATGAGAGGAGAAGGAAATAGGGGTTTGGGGAGGGGGGATTGTCTCGACAACAGTGAGATATTCTAGTCATTTTCTGCTAATATGGTCCATGTCCTTCGTATTGAAAGGATATTATTATGTCAAAATTAATTTTTTTATATCTTTATGTTTATATCAGAGTACATGATTAGACACCAAATAAAAGCAATTGCATTTTTTATATCGGTATCACAGAAATCTATTTGCTAAATAGGATTATGATTTCGGAGGATCAGATTCGTGTTGCCCAAACAGTTGGCCAGGATTTATTGCTCAAGGCCAAAATTTATTTAAGAAGGAGATTACAAAAACTTCATTGCTTAAAGCCAGGATTTTTATCATACTACTGAAATGAAAGACATTATGGGAACTTACAATAATTTATTCTACATGCTAGATTAATTGATGAAGAAAATTTAATGGATGCTCTTGCTCTTTCGGATCGCTGCCTACGTAATGGAGCCTCAGATCGGTTACTTCAGCTACTCATTGAACGCGGGGAGGATAATACTTCAGCATCTGGACAAGTTCAAGATTATACTGGCCATCCGGTTTGGAGTAATAGTTGGCAGTATTGCCTACGTTTGAAGGATAAACGACTGGCAGCTACACTTGCCCTCAGGTACTTGTAAATATGTGTGTTCCACAATTCTGATGTTTTATGTACTCCTTTGTTCTTCTTTAATCGACCTTAACAAGATGGCACATAATTTAAGAATTGTATCATTTAAGCACCTGTTAAAGTTTAAAAATTTTAAATGGCAAGGTCCTTAAATAGTTGAACTAGACCGATATTAAAAGTCAGAAAACTCTTATTTAAGTGGGTTCTGGGGTCCATTAAGTTTTGAATGACGCAAACTGAAGAGGTTCAATTAATTTAGGACATTCAAAAAAAAAGAAGAGGGAAGGAAGCCAATTAATACAGACGGACAGAGTAGGTCCCGGGATTGCAAATCTGTCGATAAAGTTCTCATGAGGATGGTGAATTTTCTGTTTTTGATAATCTTCAAAGTTAAGATGTTTCAACTTTTTTCCCTCCTTGCCCCCTATCTTGAGTTCATTACAATGGTATATATTAGAAAGAAAAGTTGAGGTCTTTTTATACTAATCTTTGCTTTCTCTTATGTATCTGCTTATTAATAGGTCTTTGTTATATTGTTAATAATATAGCTGTTGCTAATGTTACCTACTTCTGTTTCAGATATTTGCACAGATGGGAGCTGGATGCTGCTTTGGATATTCTCACAATGTGCAGTTGCCACTTGCCTGAAAGTGATCATCTCAAGAATGAGGTGTCTAATCCATTATATTTCTATTATGTATTAAAACCTTGTACCGTTGCTGAAATTTGACTTGGCGTGGATCAAATGCCAATTTGTACATTTGTACTTATTCTTGCAGAAACTGTATGTCACTTGCCCATATACTGACATCTTTGGTGTATTTAGGTTGTTCAAATGAGACAATCTTTGCTGAGGTACAAGCATATTTTATGCGCCGACAATCTATACAACAGTTGGCAAGAGGTGAGATCATTACATGTTTCTACTGTAATATATTGTATGGACTTGTTTTTGTCAGTTGTCATATTTTATTCTTCATTGGCATAAATTGTCTACTTCCATCATGGATTTGTCAGGTTGAGGCAGAGTGTAAAGAAGACCCTGAAGGTCTGGCTCTTAGATTAGCTGGCAAAGGAGCTGTTTCTGCTGCTTTAGAGGTAGCTGAAAGTACAGGACTATCTATTGAATTGCGGAGAGAGCTGCAGGGTCGTCAGCTTGTGAAACTTCTTACTGCAGACCCTCTTAATGGTGGTGGTCCAGCAGAAGCTTCACGCTTTCTTTCTTCCTTGCGTGATACTGATGATGCTTTACCAGTTGCAATGGGTGCAATGCAGCTAGTTACCCAATTTGCGATCAAAGCAGCTTCTTGTAAGGATTGTTTTCTTAAGGATCTTATGTTTATTTTCTCTATCCATTTATTATTATTATTTATATCATTGTTATATTCTTTCATAAGAAACTGATTGATTTGAGTTTGTGATGCCTTGTTATTTGAGAAGAAACTTGTTTATTTCGATGAAGGTTCACTTTTTCTTGAAGAGAAGAGATGGTAATTTGTCAGAACTTGAAGTTTCTAGGCTTAACTCTTGGGCATTAGGTCTTCGTGTTTTGGCTGCCTTGCCATTGCCATGGCAGCAAAGATGCTCTTCCCTCCATGAGCACCCTCATTTGATTCTGGAGGTTCTGCTAATGCGGAAGCAATTCCAATCCGCTTCTCTGGTATATTGGTTACACAACTAACAACCATAATGAGAGTCTATGCTTGATAGTCCCAAATAGTATTTCATATTATTCATTTTCTGTCTGGATGATATTTGTCCGCAGATACTTAAAGAATTTCCTTCATTGAGAGATAACAGCAAAATACTTGCATATGCCGCCAAAGCTATTGCTATCAGTATCACTTCTCCTACCCTAGAGCATCGGATACCAGTTTCAGGAGCAAGGACAAGGCAGAAGACAAGAACAGGTACACCAACGAGGTCATCTTTTACGAACAGCCTAAGTAACTTGCAAAAAGAGGCTCGTAGAGCCTTTTCTTGGACACCTCGCAACACTGGTGATAAAACTGCTCCAAAGGATGTTTATAGGAAAAGAAAGAGTTCTGGGTTACCACAATCTGAAAGAGTTGCTTGGGAGGCAATGGCCGGTATTCAAGAAGACCGTGTTTCATTGCACTCTGTTGATGGACAAGAACGACTTCCTTCCGTTTCTATAGCTGAGGAGTGGATGCTTACGGGTGATCCTAGTAAGGATGAAGCTGTTCGTTCTTCTCATCGATATGAAAGCTCCCCTGACATCATTCTCTTCAAGGTAGGATATCATAATAAGCTGTAAAATTTTCAATATATTCCAAATTCTTTCATGTGTGGATGAGACGTTTTATGTGTTTTCTGGGATATATCAGAGGAAGACATTACAAATTAGAAAAAGAAAATGAGAATTACTTGAACTATGGCCCCGTAAGTGCTGAAGCATGAGTAGGAAATTAATCATGGTTTCTTATTGGGACATAATATAAGATAAATGCCAAGTGTTCTTCACTGGTTGACCCTTCCTTGAGAAAAGCAACAATGCAGCAGGGATGGTCCTCACTTGAAACTCAGCATACAAATACTATCTTTTGACGTGCTGATGGTTTTTCTAGTCTTGAGTATGTTATAATTACTCAACTAAATTTCAGTGTTAATGATCCAATAACATGAGAAATTTGTTGGAGTTCTATACCCCCCCCCCAAAAAAAAAAGAAGAAAAAAACAAGAAAAAAAGAGAGAAATTTGTAGGTTTGTATCATCTAAAGAACTCAATATCTTTCAATTTGGAGCATGTTAGTTGTCTTCACACAGGTGTACAATATTAGTCGGGTATTTACGTACCTGCACTTTAATGCATGTTCTCACTGGGCTTGAATAATGGAACATGTAACATAGTAGTGGTGTTAGTCAAATTTTCAGTTAATTACTATGCTTCAAACTAGCTTCCGTTAATGTCTGAAGGATCTCCGTTGTGTTTATAGGCACTGCTTTCATTGTGTTCGGATGAGAGTGTTTCGGCTAAGGGTGCTCTAGAATTGTACATTAATCAGATGAAAAATATCTTAAGCTCCAAACATTTGCCGGAAAATGCATCAATGGAAATTATTGGTCGAGCATATCGTGCTACAGAGACATATGTTCAGGTATTACTTCAGTTGTTTGGAAAAATTCATCTTTACTATCCATGAAGTGCTACCGTAAGAGGAGGCGTGGACAGACTAATGCAGAATATTTGTGGTTCATTTTTAGGGACTTATTTTCGCTAAATCCCAGCTTAGAAAGCTTTCCGGGGGTAGTGACTTTATTAGTAATTCTGAAAGAGGTAAGGATGCTGATGATGCATCTTCTGATGCCGGCAGCTCTAGTGTGGGTAGTCAGTCCACCGATGAGCTGTCTGAAGTTCTGTCACAAGCTGACATTTGGCTAGGATGCGCTGAACTCCTGCAAAGCCTTCTGGGATCCGGAATCGCTGCCTCCCTTGATGATATTGCTGATAAGGATTCCTCTGCACATCTAAGAGACCGGTTAATTTTAGATGAGCGATACAGCATGGCTGTATATACTTGCAAGAAGTGTAAGGTATATATAATACAGACATTCTAACATTTAATTGCTGACAATTGCTACCTTCCAACGATAGTAATTTATTTTCTGGATTTCACTTAGATTGATGTTTTTCCTGTGTGGAATGCTTGGGGTCATGCTTTGATCCGGATGGAACACTATGCACAAGCTCGTGTGAAATTTAAGTATGTTAAGTTCATATCATCCTCCAAAGTTTGACTATTACAGTTCGTAGTTAAACTTTAACTTGTCTTTTAATGGAAATATTTTAATATCATATACTCTGATGATGTAGGCAAGCACTTCAATTGCACAAGGGTGATCCTGCACCTGCAATTCTGGAGATCATTAATACAATTGAAGGAGGTCCACCAGCTGATGTTTCATCAGTACGTTCCATGTAAGTTGGAAAGCAAGTTTCGATAAGTATAATTTTAGTTGTATCTCTGCAAGAGATTTCATTTGGCTTGCTCACCTAGAGATGGATATATAGTGTTCAAAGGGTGTCACATGTTGTAGATGGTATGCCACTTTCCATCCCCCATATTTGAAAAAGAAAATCCCTCAAACTTTACTGAAAATTTTATTTATTTTACTAGACATAGTAAAATGCTAAATGTTACTGTTTTTGGGAAAGTGTAAGTACTAATATTGCACTCCTGACATTTTCATACACAGTAACTTACCATAAAAGTGGAAATTTTGCTTCGCTTCACATATTCGTTGTGTTTTTTAATCCATCTGAAATATAAGGTCAAAACTGGCAAAAAAATGCTTGATTAATTTTGTTCGCTAGGCAGGCAAGAAATGGGCATGGATGTGGTACTGCACCACTTCAAAATTTTGGACATGGACAGGATAAAATAAAATATATAATGTCTTAAAACTAAATAGGTATTAATGTATGATCACTTTTATTTTAAAAATTGCTACGAGTCTAAGATTTGTATGAGGGGGTCTGGTTTGATGCAATGGTAAGCCCTGGCTGCTACGCTTGGATGCATTTGAGAAGAAGCTACTCTGTGGATCAGGTTTATACTGATTCTGCCCCTCTCAAAACCCTGCATTGATGTGTCTACTGGAGCACTTTTTCGACATCAGTATAAAAGCAACTCAAAAACTAGTATATGTGAAATCATGGGCGTTATACAGAAGTTGTCTGATTTAAGTTATAATGCAGGTATGAACATTTGGCTAGAAGTGCACCGGCAATCTTAGATGATTCTCTTTCTGCTGATTCTTATCTTAACGTTCTGTACATGCCATCCACATTTCCTCGTTCAGAGAGATCCAGGAGATCTCAAGAAACTGCAAATGATAACACCACGTACAGTTCAGATTTTGAAGACGGACCTCGTAGTAACCTGGATAGCATTAGATACCTCGAATGCGTTAACTATTTACAAGATGTAAGCCTTAATCTTATCTTATTATGATTTCGATTCTGGACCTATCTTTTGAATGGATTTCAGCTTTAACCATGAACATTTGAAGCACTTGCAATGAATTTTAAGTGTACTAGTTCATTCAGTCTTCGTATTGAGCACTATAATATTTCCTTTTAAAGTTCCTTTGTCTACATAATTTTGATGGTTTGTGTCATCCCTTTAGTTTTTGTTAATTCAGCAGAAACTTAAATTATTTTCAGGATTCATCATATAATTTTCTTGCGTACAAGTGAAATCTACCATAGATGTAAATATGTGTTTTCAATAAATGAAATTTTCAGATTTAAAAATGTTCTGTTACATGATTCATATCTCTCAACTCTTAAAATTGTTCACCCCCTTTCTGTCACAAATCAGTCCTTGACTTTGCTAATTTAAGATTAATTTATTTATTTTTCTTACTGTACAATAGTTGAGATCCTTGTATTTAGCACCTTAATGATTGTGAGGTTATAATGTTCTATAATTCTGCTTTGCAGTACGCACGTCAGTATTTGCTTGGTTTTATGTTTAGGCATGGCCACTTCAAAGATGCTTGCTTGTTGTTCTTTCCCCCCAACGCTGTTCCTCCTCCTCCTCAACCGTCATCACTGGGCGTAGTTACTTCATCATCTTCCCCTCAGAGACCTGATCCTTTGGCTACTGATTATGGGATCATTGATGACTTGTGTGACTTATGCATTGGTTATGGTGCCATGCCTGTTTTGGAAGAAGTGATGTCATCAAGAATGTCTTCAGCAGCATCGCAGGATGTGTTGGTGAATCAGTATACGGTTGCAGCACTTACCCGCATTTGTATCTACTGTGAAACTCATAAACATTTCAATCTTCTATACAATTTTCAGGTATAGTATATCCCCTAATTAAGCACATCATTCACACATTTGAAGTTTAAAATTGAAACACTGACATCAGAGATTTGTTTAATGTGAACGCTTGAGATATAGAATTAACTTTGCTGATTATTTTTTCTGAAGGAATCAATTTAATGTGTTAAGATATGGACATTAAGTCATAAGGGCGGCGATTCTTATGTAGTCCAAGTTGCATAAAGAAGAAGATTAACTTGAGCCAAAAAAATAATGGATACAATAAACGGAAACCACTATAACTTCAAGAAATAGATACAATCCTTCTATTCAACCTGACATCTACGTCCCATAGTTAGGTGAAAATGGCCTCCATAAGCCTACGTTTACTCTCACTATTTCTCAAGAAGATAAGCCCTTGTGGCCTGATCGTGGAACACTCTATATCAGCCTCTACCAAAATCAAATTAATCTATCCTTACATGAACTGTGGAAGCATATTATTGATATACTGTTAACTAGAGTCCAGCTGTCATAGATTGCTTAATACTCTGTGATGAAGATCCATAACCTAATAGTACAGAGAAGTCAATGGCACAAATGCAAATTTGTGTCGGCATCAATTCAGGACGAGAAAGCTAAAAAAATTGAAATGCAATTTATTTAAGAAGGAAAATAGGTAGTTGGGGAAAGGTGGACTCTAAAGATGGGTGGAATTGATAAGAGAAGGCATTGTTGAAAAGATCTGATGGACGCTCAGCTAAATGTCATAGAAGGTCTTTTAAGCTGATCCAGAGTATTGCAACTGCACATTCAAGTACAAAGTTAAAGCTTGAAATTTGAAGTTTTCTGTTTGCTTGAATTTGAATTGGATTACTTCTTAAAGGTTTTATTGACAGAATGTCGTTCAAAAAATTGTATCTTAGTTGTCAATAACCCTATGCCTAATTATACATTTAAATACGAAAGTTGTATTTTTTTAATTTTGTGGTTGGTGCTTCCTTTCTGTGCTAATTTATTTCAGCATAATTTTGTATCGGACTTTATTAATTACACTTGCATATGCTTCGTTAAATTGGCACTTGTATTCAATCATTTAGCTATGTTGGATAGCTCGACACCCACATTAGACTCTATTATAAAACTTATGCATATGTGTAAGGCATGTATTGTGAAAGTTTGAACTTCCTTCGTCCCAAAGTTGAGTTCACATTCAAAATCTGTGTACCTAAACCCATTATAGTTAAGTTGTGATCTTGGCTATTGTTTATGTTAGAATCAAACTTTTCATAAAAAAACGACTTTTCAAAAGTGGATGCCGCCACACCAGATCATTGTGAAGCATCCAACTCAAGACCAACTGACAATGAATGGAGCAGCCTCTCAGAAAAATATTATATTGTGTCTCAAGGCTTAGCATGCCCAATGTGGGATTTAAATGGGATATATTATTATTCTATGAAAGTTTGTACTTCCCTTGTCTCCAAATAAGATGTCTACATTCAAAATCTGTTTACCAAATCCCTTTATATTTAAGTTAGTTATGATCTTGGCTATTGTTCATTGTTAAAATCAAACTTTTCGTAACAAATTTGTCTTTTCAAAAGTGGATACCGGAAAGCATTCAACTCAAAACCAATTCACAATGAATGGAGTTACCCCAGGATTATATTTTATTGTGTCTCAAGGCTTAGATTTCCCAATGTGGGATTTTGTATCTCAACAGTGGAAACTCCTTTTAGATGGAAGAGTATTATCTCTCTGGTTATTCCTCTATTTCATGCTAACATATCCACAATTGGAGGAAACAAATTTTCTTCTTTCAATTTTCAGTGATGTCAAAAATCCCTGCAACTAGATATTTATAAAATTAAGAATTTTACTTTTTTTTATATCCATTGTTTCTTATTTCAACTTTAGTATTTTACAAAGATAATAATCTTCCTGTTTTATTTTTCAATTCTAGAAAAAATTGTTCTTGTTTAATCCAAATTTGACATGATGGTTCAGGTGATCAAGAAGGACCATGTTGCTGCTGGACTTTGCTGTATCCAGCTATTTATGATCTCTTCTTCTCAAGAGGAAGCTATAACACACTTGGAACATGCCAAGGTCTGCCCTTACTCTATTAATTTGTTTATTATATCCAGACTAGAATGTACTTCAGATTTGATAACTAATGTTGGAGAATGATAACTAATGTGTGAGAATTATGTGGTAGCTGTTCGTTAAGTATATAAAGACAAAGGCTTACAAAAAAAATTTACAAATATCCTGCTTCCAAGTTAAAACTACTAAGCACTTCTAATTCAAAAAATTGTATTTGAGAGTGTTTAGTAAGTTAACGAGAGTAGTTTTAGCAATATAGGTTTTGGGTGCATATGTACTTTTGACAAAATCTAAAATTTACTGCTTTTGAAAGCGTGTTTGCATTTAAATTTTAAACTTAAAACTTACCAAAATATCTTTATCAAGGTATTTTGAAAATGATTATTAAATACTATTTGACATTACATGAAGGAATACTCTAGAGTAGTTCACTAGTGAAAATGCTTCTCCTCATGAACTGCTTCGCCTAACAGGAACTAAAGGTTGCTCCCTAGATACAAAATGTATTTCTTGGGTATAAAGAAAGGAAGAATTTCCCTAGAAAGATACTTAGATTCCCATAAAAATTCTTTGGAACTGCCTCAGTTGCAAATTCGTTTTTTTAATCCTCATATTTTCTGATTATTTTCCATTTATGCTGTAGATGCATTTTGAGGAAGGTTTGTCAGCACGATTCAAAGTAGGAGACTCTACTAAGCTTGTCACCAAGGGCGTCCGTGGAAAAAGTGCATCTGAAAAGCTTACTGAAGAAGGACTTGTCAAGTTCTCTGCTCGGTTGGCCATACAGGTTTATACCGTGTACCCTAACAAGTTGAAATTAAAAGAAGACATTCTAAAAGCAATTAAAGGAGACTTGAGGTTCACTGTTTAAAATATACCATGCTGATACCATGATAAGGTGTAAATTATATATTCAGATACAAGGCTCTCATAGTATTTAGAACAGTCATGCGATTGTCTTTCTTATTCTAGAAAAGAACAGTATGCTCCAGGAAGAGCTATGCTTGCTAGGTGGGTAGTGGTGCTGGTTTCCTTTTAGCAAATTATTATCCCATTTAGTCTGCTAGTTTATTTTACCATCTCCCCCAAAACCGAAGAGAAATCCTCAGGCAATGATGACACTTTTACTTAAGCGTGTCCTTCAAACTATATTGATTACTGATTTTGTCTTTTATTTTTTCGAAGAAAAATGAAATTTGCTCGGAGGAGTGAAAACAGCTTTAGAATGAACTTCATATGCATTTTTAGATTAATCGAGACCTTGTTTGGTATCTTAATGTTATTTTATATAGGAAAATTTTTAATATGCAAGTTTTTTTGTGTGTGTATATAGTCCTCCACCTTGTGGTTTATGCCTTTCGTCTCTCCTTATTTTCATGTTAAGGAATTTTGTTAATAATTTAATTTGGTTTAAAATAGAAGCGAGTGTCTTATTTACTGGTGTGCATAAGCATTTTATAGTTGATCGTGCAATGCAACATTCAAGGGGATGCATACATTTTTTTTACTAGCATTCAAGTTCTACTGAAAAGTTTGCTGAAGTTCCCTTCCCACCAGATAATGTCACTACAAAACTACAAAACATATACTTGAATAAATTTATTATGCCTTTTTTGTTGAAATGTACGAGTAATATTTGATTTTGACCGTCTATGACCATGAAAGTTGATGTGCATCCAGTGAAATAATTTGCTCTGCATGGCTTATCAATTTTATATGACAGAATCAAAATATCAAGCTTGCTTTCATTTTGCAATGCATAACTATTTCATCTTGTCAATCTATTTCCTTCTTTAGCTAAATTTGTACATCCTTCTGGAATGTAGGTGGATGTTGTGAAGTCTTTTCATGATACAGATGGTCCACAGTGGAAACACTCTGTATTTGGAAATCCTAACGACCCAGAAACTTTCAGGTTTGCGATACGTGAATTATGTTCCTTTTCCTAATCTTTTTTTTTTGGGAAACTGTTGGTGCTATATATGACCATGCATATTGGGGAGAAAAACAGCCAGCAGAATCAATCAATTGGGAAAAAAAGAAAAAGAAAAGTAAAGCACATTACACCAATTGGACTGCCTAAATTGTATGAATGGGAAACCAGGGAAAATTCTCTTATAATATAGACTATATGGTTGACCTGTAACTAATTCTCTTTACATATTCCAAAGTTCAGTGGTCTTGTAATCCATGAGCGTAACAGTTTACCATTAGCAAGTTTAATAGAAGAGAAAAGAAGGGGCCAATTATATGGACATATTCACGTAATCTGTTTATTTTGAACTTTTAGTTACCAAGTATGACCTTGTTGACTATATACAGCTTCCTGATTTTTCCTTTCAAGTGATTAATTTTTTGTATTTCATTTTTCTCTTGTTTTTGATTTGTTTGTTTTGGAATTGTGATTTTGGTCCTGCATGCTAATGGATAGTCAGTTGTGCTATTATGTTACTTATTTAGTCTTATATCTCTTATGTTTTAAAATCAGCAAAAAAAGATGCTATTCTAAATGCTTCTATTTGATGGGCTGAATGCAGGAGAAGGTGTGAGATTGCAGAGACCCTCGCTGAGAGGAACTTTGACTTGGCTTTTCAAGTGATCTATGAGTTCAATCTCCCTGGTATACTATGTGCTTTGACATACTTTTTTTCTTGGTTTAATGGATTTCTTTGGTTGGTAATTTCATTCCATTCTAACTGATACTTTTACAGCTGTTGATATATATGCTGGCGTTGCTGCATCACTTGCTGAGAGGAAAAAGGGAGGACAATTGACAGAATTTTTTAGAAACATTAAAGGCACAATTGATGATGATGATTGGGACCAGGTATTTTCTTTCAAGCTTAAATACTTTTTGAATTTGGTGCCTAGCACTCATTAGGTGATGCCAAACATTTCTTGCTTGGTATTCTTGGTTCTATAGGATAAAACTTCAGGTCAAGAGGATTAGAAATACATGTTTTCAAATGGCTACTTGTCAGGCATCCTAATGTATCTAGATACTAAAATACTTGTGAAACATATTCGCACCAAGAGAAATTTCATGACATAAGTGAAACTAGGGTAAATTCATCAGCATTGTACCTGCATTCATCTTCTTTTGTGTAATTAACTTTATTTTCAATAAGCAAACAGTATCAAGTAGGTTAATCTTCTAGAAACATTGAAGGAAATTGGCTTTTTGATGATTTCTACTGGACCCAATTATTGTATGGGGTTATATTATCTTCCTCTTCATCAACCACTTGCCTCACGTATTTGCAAGTTCCGGAATAACTTTCTTATCTGTTTGTAAGTATGACTTTTAGGATTTCTTTCACAATGTTTTTTCTATGGTTGTAGGTTTTGGGAGCGGCAATCAATGTCTATGCTAACAAACACAAAGAACGACCTGATCGCCTCATTGATATGTTAACTAGTAGCCACAGGTAATTTTGTTCTGCACATTATGTTAAGAATTCAACTTGAATGTGGAGTGAGTGCTTTAATATCTGATGGATATTATAATACTATAATTTGTTTATGAATCAGTTCCCGTCATGAAAAAAGAAGTGGAGTTTGACTTGGTGTGTGTGCATATATTGGATTTATTTGAGAGATGGGAGAAAGAGTTGGCTCCACTCTTTATATTATTGATTAAAAAAAAAATATAGAACTCCCCAATGACATCCCTTCAAACCTATGTCACTAACATCCTTTCTTAAGTTGGATTTCGCAATAATATTGCTCAGCTTGTTGCAATGCTTATAAGACTGAGAGCTTTAGTAAGCATGTCCCTGACCGTAGTTACCAGATACTCTTATTGACATAGCTAACCGCACATTGGTGTGTTTGAAGGTGGGGAAGGAGTGGAGAAGACGACGGGATTTGGTGCCTCTAGCATTTGGTAGACTATTTGGAAAGAACAGAACAGTCGATATTGAAAAGGCAGAGCAAGGGTCCCTGTGGATATCCTGTTTCTCATTTTTAGCCTTCTTTCATTTGGCATAATGAGGTTTATCAGGATTCTACAATGCATTCGTAGATTTTTTTGAATATTTCTTTAGGAACCTAGCATAGGTTCCTTGTATAGCATGGGAGTCTTTGTTCAGAACATAAGTGCACCCTTTTTCTCCCTATGCTTGCATAATGCGCGTCTACTTGGGTTAACACTCCCCCCCCCCACCCCTCACCCCTCACCTCCCTCTCTTTTCCCTAGCCGATTCTAGTGGATTTATTTATTGATCAAATGAGAAAGTTTAGGTTTAGGAAGGGAAGATGGAGGGAAACTTTTGTCAGAAAGGGGAAACAAAAAAATATAGGCTTTTGTTATAATAAAACAATGAATTGTAAATTGATAATTCCATATCTAGGTGATAGGCATGTTAATTAAAATCTACGAAGTATGTTGTGATTTTTTCATGAATATTGTTTTACTAATATATATATATATATATATATATATATATATATATATATATATATATATATAGAGGTATTCATCCATAGCAAACGTTTGCTATGGGGCACTGTTCAGCAACCAAGTTGACTACCGTTGATCTGGACAATGGAAGGCTGAGATTGGTCAAATATTCCATCTGCCGCTACAGCTTGTAGCGGCAGTCCCTTTTCCTTTTTGTCCTTGGGCTTATTACATTATTGCCCTTACCATTTAATTTATGTCTGCCGCTACAGGCTGTAGCAGTGTGGGTCTCAGCCATATGGCTATAATGTAAAGATGAGTTTATTTTTATGTATAAAATAAAAGATAATGTAAAGATACATAATGTAAAAATAAAAGATAATGATAAGATAAGTCTAATAAAAGATAAATTTATTTTTATAAATACATAATGTAAAAATAAGATAAGTTTGAATAAAATAAAAGATAAATTTATCTTTTATTCAAACTTATCTTATTTTTACATTATGTATTTATAAAAAGGCTTAAATATAATTAGTACCCTAAACTATAGTTCATATTTCACTTCGGTGATCCACCTTTCAATTTTGTCAATTAGATTGATTAAACTATTAATTTTTCCCAATTGCAAAAAATTGAACATGCCACGTCACAAATTGCTGACGTGGCAACTTGTGTGGGGCCTTAGGAAAATGGTGTGGCGAAAAAAGTTTTTTAATCATAAAATAAACAAATCTGATTTGGTGTGGGGTAAAATAGTCAAACAACAAATTATATAACATAACTAATTAATACAAAATAAACAATATTATGATTAAAAAACTCTTTTTTTTGCCACACCAGCTTTACAAGGCCCCACACAAGTTGCCACGTCAGCAATTTCTGACGCGTCATGTTCAATTTTTTGCAATTGGAAAAATTTAATAGTTTAATCATCTAATTGACAAAATTGAAAGGTGGATCACCAAAGTGGAATGTGGCCTATAATTTAGGGTACTAATTCGTATTTAAGCCTTATAAAAATAAATTTATCTTTTTTTCAGACTTATCATTATCTTTTATTTTTACATTATGTATCTTTACATTATCTTTTATTTTATACATAAAAATAAACTCATCTTTACATTATAGCCATATGGCTGAGACCCACACTGCCGCTACAGCCTGTAGCGGCAGACATGTATTAAATGGTAGGGACAGTAATGTTATAAGCCTAAGGACGAAAAGGGACTGCCGCTACAAGTTGTAGCGTTGTAGCGGCAGGGGAAGTATTTGACCAATCTCAGTCTTCCATTGTCCAGATCAACGGTAATCAACTTGGTTGCTGAACAGTGCCCATAGCAAACATTTGCTATGGATGAATAACCATATATATATATATATATATAGGCCGGATCAGGTCCGAACCAGACCAAAATCCGGACCCTTTTTTTTTTAAACTAAAAATAAATAATTATGGAACTTGAATTTTTACATAATACAGTGTTTTGGGTGTGATTTGGATACATATAACAAAACATGTTTATACAGACTGTACATACATTTTTTGGTATATTAAAAAAAAATTAGTTGTTTTAAAAAAAAATTGGGTCCTGATTTGATCAGGTCCGGGAGTCCGAACCTGATCCGTGCTGTATATATATATATATATATATATATATATATATATATATATATAGGTAAAAATAGAGGTACACAGTCGTGTAACTTTTAAAGTTACACGGTCTACGATCGTAGAGTGATTTCACTCTACGATCGCACTCTACGATCGTAATGTAGTCACTCTACGATTTGTAAATTCGCTCTACGATCGTGGACTACTCTACGATCGTAGAGTGAAATCACTCTACGATCGTAGACCATTTAACTTTAAAAGTTACACGGCTGTGTACCTCCATATTCCCTATATATATATATTCCATTTAATTATATTGCATAGTCGTGATAGTTTGTGTTGAAAACAAGTGAGATTTCATATCACGTTACAACATCTACAGACTTTTTAACGGATATCACGCAAAATCCATGAATCTAGGAAAAGGAATTCGTACATTCCCTTTCCATCAGTATCTTCATTTTTACATCCAAAAACTGAAGGAAATTTTTTCCCTGTAGAAAATCCATGACATCAGTAAAATCCTTATATATGATATACTTGTTCAAACTATGTTCAAGTCTTCATATCTAAAGGAATGAAACCTGGGAAGTGTCACCTTGATTTATGAAACACCTCTGTAATTATAAAGATTTTTATTTTCTTCTTTCGCCTTTTCTGTAATTGTAAAGATGTCAATTTTTTTTAACGTCTTCTCGTCTAGAGAATAAAAAGAATTTGCTAAAGCAGCATAGCTGTATAATCTCTATATAAAACTAATCCTCATCTAGAATGCTTTAACCTATTCATTCCCATAATGGTCTTGCAGGAAGGTGTTGGCTTGTGTGGTATGTGGCCGTCTTAAAAGTGCCTTCCAGATTGCTTCTCGAAGTGGAAGTGTGGCAGATGTTCAATATGTTGCACATCAGGTTTATTTTCTCTTAAAATGAACTCTCAATATTTGAATCTATAAGCTACTCAACTAATAAAACACACAGAGAGCTTCTTAGTGAATTTTTCTGGCGAAGTTACAATTCTGGTATCCCTCACTAATAAATGCTCATCGATGAACTCATGACTAATAATAATTTAGATTTGTATTGGAAAATTACAATCATAATTTGTTTCTCATTCACTTGATGAGAATTTAGGTTTGGGTAGGAAGAAAAATGGAGTGTAACTTAATTAGCATTAGGTCTAAATGATTTTCATCTAGGTGATATCAGCATGAAGAAATCACTCATCCTTGTATAGCTTTTTAATTTTATTTATTTCCTTGGTGCAGGCATTGCATGCTAATGCGCTTCCCGTTCTTGATATGTGCAAACAATGGTTGGCCCAATACATGTAACTACTAGTGCCCTCGCGGTGGTGCCTCACTGAGCAATTTATGAGAAGCATGGATTTTCAGCTCTACTGATGGAACATTTACAAATCATACCATACCTGTTTATCAGAATGAAGGCGCCAATGTTATTTGGCTTCTGATGTATGTCATCATCGTGCTTCTAATTCTATTTTTGCACCTTCAGTTTCGCCAAATGCTATTAAAAATACTGGTTTTGCACCTCCATTGTTCGAGTCCATCATATATATGAGCCTGCAACTTTCATATCATGCTGCAATTGATTCCCAGAAGAACGGACCAAGATTTATATCCATGTTAGCCAGGTTTCTCAGTATTGGTGTGATTAAGACCATCTTAACGCAAGAGGGAAATCATATTGCTGAATTCGGATTTCTATTTTATTTTCTAATCTGCTATGTAGAACGGTACAGCTAGCTTGAGAGACTTGTAAAAATATTTGTAATTTTGTATAGTGAAGTCATACGAGTCGGGGTGGGGTGGGGTGGGGTGGGGGGGGGGGGGGGCTTTTTTCAGCCAAACTTAGAGGATAATGTGAAAATATTAAAAATACATGTAAAAATATAACTTCCCTATATTTTCTCCAACTTATTCTCAAAAGGAGTTTAGTATGTGTATGTCAAAACCAGGTTGCTGTGCTTTTTGACGGACAGGAGTCTGAAGTCTAATATGAAGTTCGCAAATTTTTTTAACCAACCAAATAAACATCAAGTGTATACATATTTCTAAATATTTAATTATTTCTATGTAATTATTAAGAAATAATTTTAATTTTGATATATTTTTTTTTCCATATGAGCATACGGTGAGTTTCACTTTTATGTGAGAATATGTGACAATGAATGAAAATATTAAAAATACATATAAAAATATGTAAAAATAGTGTTCCTCTTGTTCTAATATATATTCAAGTCAACCCTTCAAATATTTCAAGCTTCTCCCTCCGTTCTAAGATAAAAGTTCTGATGAATTTTTTACGCATATTAAGAAGAGAAATGAAATGACAAAATTGCCCATAATAATACTTCCTCCGTTCCTTAATATAGGTCGTTTTAGACATGTGCACAAGAATTAAGGAAATGATTGAAAAAATTAACTATATTATTAATTGTCTATAATACCCTTCACCTCATTTATCTCATAAATATGGATCAAAAAATTAGGTGGATTAATAAGGGGCAATTTGGGGAAAATAGTAATCAATTCTCCTAGATAACCACAAACAACAAATAATTAAGAATAAAAAAAAAATCTAAAACGACCTACATATAGGAATGGAGGAAGTATTTCATTAATCAATTTCAATGTAGGTGAGAGAGTGACTTATTATACTTATTAAATATGGAGAGGGAATTAGAATAAGGAAGGTATAAGATATTTAATGCTAAGAGTATACTAGGAAAAATTGTGTAAAAATTTGGTTATTAAAAGAAAGTGGACATTTAACATGGGACTATCTAAAATAATAATAAGGACTTTTATCCTAGGACGGAGAAAGTATAAGCAATAAAGTCAACTCCTCAATTGGCTAACCTTTATAGATCAAGAGAATATCATTTTTTTTTTCTAAGTGTTTGTTTTCGAGGGTTGGGAATAGGGGTGTTTATTAATAAAAAAATTGAATCGTTACTTAAAATATCGAACTGGTACCGATTCGAAAGTATTGGAAATGCAAGAACTGGTACCGGTACCGAATCATCGATTTCAGTACCAGTTCAGTACAAAATCAGTACCGATTTTTTCGGTTCGATTTTCGGTTATTCCACATAGTAATATATATAATTATTAATAATAATTAAATATTATATATATATATACGGCCCAGATCTTAAGCTCACCCATTATCTAGCTGATCTTGTTCACCCCCTTTAGCGATGGATCGGGCGACGATTCATTCCGTCGCTATATATAGAACCGTCGCTATATATTGTCTGTCGATATATGTTGTCTGTCGCTAAAAGTTAAGGCGACGGTTCTATATATAGCGACGGATCGAATCGTCGCCCGGTCTGTCGCTAAAGGGGGTGATCAAGATGAGTTAGATAAGGGGTGAGTTTAAGATCCAAACTGTATATATATATATATATATATATGGAGAGAGAGAGAGAGTCCAGACTCCCGGATTTTAACAAAATTCGGACCTTTTTTTTTTGCTTTTTTTTTAAAACAACTAAAAAAAAATTTTATGGAACTTGAATTTTTACATAATACAGTGTTTTGGGTGTGATTTGGATACGTATAACAAAATATATCTGTATAGTCTGGGCAGACTGTACATACATTGGTTGGTGTAGGTATTAAAAATACACCCAAAATACTGTATTATGGAAAAATTTTAGTTCCATAATTTTTTTTTTTAGTTGTTCTACCAAAAAAAAAAAAATAGGGTCCGAATTTTGGATCAGGTCCGGACTCCCGTACCTGATCCGTGTTCTATATATATATATATATATATATATATATATATATATATATATATATATATATATAGGAATGGGGCGCTAATGATATTGATCAGAACATCCTTCAAAAGTATGTTACTTTCTTCCATCGGAATAATGATGGAATCGTCTACTCTTGGGAGACTTTACAAGGTTTATTTATCCTTTAAGAATTCTGGTGAGTATAAATTTCGGTATTTTCGGTATTTCGGTTTTTATCGAATTCAGAAAATTTCTTACCGCTATCGGTACTGAAAAGTGTTGGGATAATAGATTTTTTTGTTACTATACTAGGGCCCGATTTTTATTGTGATTATCAAATTTTTTTTTGTTACAATTGCATAACTATACTCTAAAAAACTTATCAAATAGTCACCCCTTACGATTTCCGTCCAAAAAATGGACATAAGTGCCGAGTTGGCAATTTGACTCCGTTTTTTTGTTGATGTGTATATGATTTTGTCATGTGTATCATAATGTGCCAAGCACATACTCGTAGATATTAAGAATAATTGTATCTTAATAATAATTTTTAGATAATAATAATAATAATAATAATAATAATAAAAATAATAATAATTTCAAAATAATAATAATAATTTTAAAATAATAATAATAACAATAATAATTACAAAATAATAATAATAATAATAATTTCACAATAATAATTTCCTATCTGCCTATTTCACAATAGATTGATTCACTAAAAATTCATGTCAAAGGAAATACTTCCCCAAAACAAATCATCACCAAATTTTATCAAGTAATCAGACTACGACTCAATTTCAATTCAATTCATTGAGGTTTGATTACTAGAAACACTTGATTAGGAGAATGAAAGATTTGATTACCAAAAAGACTTGAACATGACTTCAAGGGTTCGTTGACTGTCCGATTAATCAGAAATCGCATAAATGAAAAAGGATAATTAGGGAGAGAGGGTACTAACGGTGAGAGACGATTACAGATTTGTCTTTAGAAAGTCAAAGGGTGGGGGCGTCATTCAGGGAGGAGGGAGAAAAAGATCTTAGATGTTTTGATGGTGGGTTTGGATCTGGATTTCGTTCCAGATCTGGATGGTTCGTCTTTACGATCTAGCATTTTGTTTTATTGATTATCTTTACTTATGCTCAGATTCGGTGGGATGGTATTGATGTTTATTTTTTTGATCTGGTCTCATGGTGTAGTTCTTGCTTATCTATGTTACATGATTAAATTTGGGTGAGGGTGCTGTTATTTGAGGTTTCATGTGGCGCTGGAGTTTTAACCGGAGCCATTGTGAGACCCCAAATTTTATGAATAAAGATTTAAATTTCTCGAAATATTTTTTTGAATATTATGGTGTGGATTTTATATAATGTTATAGTTGTGGGTAATATTTATAAATTTTTGTAAAGTATGCAAGTTGTTATAAAATATTCGTTTGGTCAGGGAATATTCTTTTTGTGGAGGAATATCCGTATGACGGCACAATCATTGGTGGACCCCACAACGGAAGTATTGTCGTAGTTAGAAAACGACATAATTATTTTTTTTATAAAAATAACGGCGAAAGTGTTACCGTTAAAACTGTTGAACTACCCGGCAGTAAAAGTACAGTAATACGTGTGGTTGCATAGCAGCACACAGTATTGATTATTGATGCTTACGTGAGAAGTCACACAGTTATATTCAATTATTGCTACAGTAATTGCTGCATCATATCTCTCATATTATTGATTCAATTATTGTCACATTATCATCTGCATAATATTTATTATTATTAAATTAATAATTGAGACGACAAAATTATTCATATTATTATTTACAATATTGACAATGTCTAGAAGTTCTGTCAAGGAGTGGTTTGGTTACCTAATTGAGCGCCAATAAGGAAAAATCCTTATCGGAAAACCCCCTCTTTCCTGGGAACGACCTGGTTGTTAAATATTGTGAGTTATAATATTAATGATGAATAAGTTGTGTTGATTAAAGATGAAATTAATAGTTCCATTGTGTTGGGATTATTAGTGTTAGTGAAAATCGACATTTATTTCGATAATAATTGATGTCTAGAGGTTATATTGACCAATCAGGTAATTATTCGGATAAATGAGCAGTTAATTGCTATTATTTCACATGCTTATAACTATTTGTTCACATGAATGAACTATTAATTCACATTATTTACTATTAGGGAAGGTGGTGCAAGTTTAATAATACTTGCAGGACTAAATTAAAAATAAAAAAAGAGAGGAAGGTATTATACTGTAATATTTCGAGCCACAAAACGTGCAATTATCGAAACTATATTTTCCTATAAATAGAAGCTCATTCTTCCTTCATTTATCACCAATTCACAAAAGCTTTAGAGTAATTATTATAGAGAGAAAGAAGAAGAGAAGTCTGCTACCTTACTATTCCAGTATCCACTTTTTCTAAGGTAAGGGGTATTATTCTTTCGTATTCATGAAGAGAGTTATTTTCTTTCAATACTTGAAAGGATTGTTGTGACGCCCCCAAAATTAGGTATACATCACCCATCTTGAGTCGCCAGATACATGGTACAAAATTCAAATACAACTTAATAATACAATTGTCGTGTACAATACGATAAAACATAAACTGTGAGCTTGAATACAAATATTGTCTACTAGAGATTATACAAACTCAAAAGGAATCCTTATTACAATTATTATCACACTATTTCACAGAATAGTGAGGACTACTAATGCAACATCTAGGACCATCACTCTGTTCCCCGACTAGTCCCAGCTACGTTCTCATTTCATGAAGAGAACAGTGAAAGAAAGGGTGAGCTCAACTAGCCCAGTAAGAAATATTATGACTAAGATAATGCAAAATAATTTATCGTTAGCCTTCTACAGTGTTAAACTGATAAAATAGAATAACTATCAAGTTTAACTGCAGCGGAACAAGAAATCCATTAGAAGAGTCAAATAGGGAATAAAATCTACTATCTTCTATGATTTAAAAGGTTTTTTTATCACTTTTATCGCTGGGACTCAGCTTAATAAATAATCCACATCATCGAATCACCCCTGCACTACGGCCAATGATATTCTTTAGTATCACGACAACGAATTATCCATGCACTACGGCTTAAGATAATCATGTTTTCATCAACGGTCCTGATCATGCCATAAAATAATTCATCTTTGCACTACGGCCAAAGAGAATCCATAGCCATAATCATACCAAAAACTGTCCATCAATGCACTACGGGCCAATGATGACCTTTTCCACATCATTTGTAACATTACAGTTATGATTATACAGAATAATCCATGGTCATAATCATACCAAGTCCAACTATGCACTACAGGCCACAGATGGCTTTCAACATAATATAAGCATGAAGATGATAACAATGATAAAAGAATTCAATAAAACAAGTTCAAGAATTAATTAATTTATCCAGGAACTGATAACGTTCAAATTGTCAACATGATACTGCTTTGTAGAGTAAAATTCAAGAATGCTCATAAGAATACTTCCATGAAAAGATACTGGATGAAGCGTAAATATCAAAGATATTCCACTAATTTCATGGGTATAAAAGTCAAAGTTTTAACCAACTGAGTATAATAAAGAATGGAATAACAAAGAAATCACCATGCATGCGATAGACCGCACAGACAGGTTATTCCAACAGAATAATAAAGGATGGAATCAGGTCCGGCGTAAACGCACAGACAGGATGTGACGCCCCCAAAATTAGGTATACATCACCCATCTTGGGTCGCCACTTACATGGTACATAAATCCAAATTCAACTTAATAATACAACTGTCATGTACAATACGACAAAATATAAACTGTGAGTTTGAATACAAATATTATCTACTAGAGATTATCCAAACTCAATGGAGTCCTCATTACATTTATTATCACACTATTTCACAGAATAGTGAGGACTATTAATGATCCATCTAGGACCATCACTCTGTTTCCCGACTCGTCTCAGCAGTATTCTCATTTCCTGAAGAGAACATTAAAAGAAAGGGTGAGCTCAACTAGCCCAGTAAGAAATATTATGACTAAGATAATACAGAATAAATTATCATTAGCCTTAAACATTGTTAAACTGATACAATATAACAAACATCAAGTTTAACTGCAGCGGAACAAGCAATCCATTAAATGAGTCAAGTAGAGAATAAAATCTAATATCTTTTATGATTTAAAAGGTTTTTCATTACTTTTATCGCCGGGACTCTGCTTAATAAATAATCCACATCATCGAATCACCCCTGCACT
Source organism: Panax japonicus (assembly GCA_020205505.1). Lineage (NCBI taxonomy): Eukaryota > Viridiplantae > Streptophyta > Magnoliopsida > Apiales > Araliaceae > Panax > Panax japonicus. The sequence goes on from CM035094.1 coordinate 78,424,477, forward strand.
ACGACAAAGGATATTTTTTAGTATCAGGACCACGAATTATCCATGCACTACGACTAAAGATAATCATGTTTTCATCAACGGTCCTGATCATGCTATAAAATAATTCATCTTTGCACTACGGCCAAAGAGAATCCATAGCCATAATCATACCAAAAACTGTCCATCAATGCACTACGGGCCAATGAGAACTTTTTCCACATCATTTGTAACATTACGGTTATGATTATACCGAATAATCCCTGGTCATAATCATACCAAGTCCATCTATGCACTACAGGCCACAGATGACTTTCAACATAATATAAACATGAGGATGATGACAATGACATAATATTCAATAAAACAAGTTCAAGAATTAATTTATCCAGGAATCAATAACGTCCAAATTGTCAATATGATACTGCTTTGTGGAATAAAATTCAAGAATGCTCAGAAAAATATTTCCATGAAAAGATATTGGATGAAGCGGAAATATCAAGGATATTCCACTAATTTCATGGAGTATATAAGTCAAAACTTTAACCAACTGAGTATAATAAAGAATGGAATAACAAAAGAAATCACCAGGACATGCGATAGACCGCACATACAGGTTATTCCAACAGAATAATAAATAACGGAATCAGGTCCGGCGTAAAACGCACAGACATGATATTCCAACAAAATAATAATAAAGACGGAACCAGTTCTGGCGTTAAACGCACAGACAGGATATTCTAACAGAATAATAAAGACGGAACCAGGTCCGGCGTAGAACGCACAGACAGAATATTCTAACAGAATAATAAAGACGGAACCTGGTCCGGCGTAGAACGCACAGACATGATATTTCAACAGAATAATAAAGAATGGAATATTAGAAGAATTTCACCATGTATGCAGTACTTTGCATAGACAGGTTATTCCAACATAATAATAAAGAATGGAATAACAGAAGTTCTCTTCATGAAGATGAAAGAAAGAAATAATATCCCCTACCTTTGAAAGAAATTGGATATAGGAGTAGTGAGGTAGCAGGCTTCTCTTCTTCTATAGATTTTCTCTCTAAAATTCTCTCTATAATAATTGCTCTATAGCTTTAGTGAATTGGTGAGAAATAAAGGAAGAATGAGCTTCTATTTATAGGAAAACATAGTTTCGATAATTGCAATTTTTGGGGCTCAAAAAATTTCAGTACAATACCTCCAACTTTTCTTTCATTTTTAATTTAGTCCTGCAAGTATTATCAAACTTGCACCAACTCCCCTAATAGTAAATAATGTGAATCAATAGTAAATCATGTGACTCAATAATTCTAATCATGTGATAAAAAACAATTATAGTATAGTACCTCCATCTATACCTCCATTTTTATCTTAGTCATGCAAGTATTATCAATCTTGCACCACCACCCCTTATAGTATAAGAATGTGAATCAATAGTACCCCATGAATAATAACTCATGAATAATAATTCGTGAATAGTAACTCGTGAATAGTACTCTGATACGAAAAGTACCCCAAATACCCAAGTGAATAATATTCGGGTGAATAGTAATTTAGGTGAATAGTAACTCATGAATAGTAACTTGTGAATAGTATTCCGACATAAAAAGTGTTCCGAATACCCGATTGAACAATACTGAGTGACTTCTCACATAAACATCAATAATTAATACCGTGTGTTACTATGCAACCACGAGTATTACTGTACTTTTACTACCGGGTAGTTCAATAGTATTAACGGTAAAACTTCAAGCCGTTATTTTCATAAAGTATTTTTGTCGTTTTCTTAATCCGACAATAATTCCGTTGTGGGGTCCACCAATAATTGTGTCGTTGTACGAATATTCCCTATTAAAACGAATATTCTCCGACCAATCGAATATTATATAACAACTTGCGTACTTTGCAAAATTTATAAATATTACCCACAACTATAACATTATATCAAATCCACATCATAATATTCAAAAATATATTTTGAGAAAATTTAATCTTTATTTAAAAAAATATGGGGTCTCACACGGAATATTCCGACAGAATAATAAATAATGGAACCAGGTCCGACATAAACGCACAGACAGGATATTCTGACAGAATAATAAATAATGGAACCAAGTCCGGCGTAAACGTACAGACATGATATTCTAACAGAATAATAAATAATGGAACCAGGTCCGGCGTAAACACACAGACAGGATATTCTGACAGAATAATAAAGAACGGAATATTAGAAGAATGTCACCATGTATAGGGTAGCCCGCGTATACATGTTATTCCAACAGAATAATAAATAATGGAATAACAGAAGTTCTCTTCATGAGTACAACAAATAACATCTCTTACCGTAAAAGAAACTGAATATAAGAGTAGGGAAGTAGTAGAATACTTTTCTATAGGTTCTTTTATAATTCTCTCTCTAGAGTTTCAGTGAATTCGTAAGAAATAATGAAGGAATGAGCTTTTATTTATAGAAAAATGGAATGAATAGTAACTAATTCATGAACGGTCCAGATTGATTTACTATTAAAACTTAAAACAACGGTCCATACTGATTTACTATTAAAACTTTAAACCAGCGATCCATATTGATTTACTATTATAACTCCGCCAGCGGTCCATATTGACTTACTATTATATCTTCAACCAACGGTCTGAAAAATTAGCACATCTCCTCATGGAATAATATTGTACCCAAATACCCGAATGCACAATACTAGAATGAATAGTAACCGGGTGAATAGTAACTCGTGAATAGTAACTCATGAATAGTAACTCGTGAATAGTAACTCATAAATAGTAACTCATGAATAGTAACTCCGACACGAAAAGTAACTCGTAAGACACGAAAAGTAACATGTACCGGCCTTAAGACAATTTTTTTTTATATATAAGCCGCTACAAGTTGTAGCGGCTGGCCAAAAGGGGTTGCTTCCAACAACCGGTTGCTGTGGATGGATACCCTATATATATATATATATATATATATATATATATATATATATATGGGGTTCCATCCACAGGTTGTTATGGAGCAACCATTTTTTGGCCTGTGAAATTTCGGCCGGAGCAAAAAAAAAATATAAAAAAATTCACATACCAAAAAAGGGTTGCTCTACAGCAACCAATTGTTGTAGATGAAATCCCTATAGAAGATTGTCACCATGTATAGGGTAGCCCGCAATAATTGAGTATAACTGAGTGACTTCTTACGTAAGCATCAATAATCAATACCGTGTGCTACCATGCAACCACGCGTATTACTGTACTTTTACTACCGAGTAGTTTAACAGTTTTAACGGTAAAACCTCCGCCGTTATTTTTATAGAAAGATAATTTTGTCATTTTCTAACTACGACTATACTTTCGTTGTGGGGTCCACCAATGATTATGCTGTCGTATTATATTCCCCGACAAAAAGAACATTCCCCAAACAAACAAATATTATATAACAACTTGTGTACTTTGAAAAATTTATAAATATTACCCACAACTATAACATTATATCAAATCCACACCATAATATTAAAAAATTATTTCGAGAAAATTTAATATTTATTCATAAAATCTGGGGTCTCACAATCTCCCCTCCTTATGGAATTTAGTCCTCGAAATTTACGTACGTACCTGCTATGTCAAAGAGGTGAGGGTACCTTGACTTTATTTCAGATTCTAAATCTTGAGGTATAACCTTTGAGTGTCGAATATAATCCTTCTTATCCAAGATTTTAACACGTATCTCCTCATACGTTAAATCATCCACTATCTCGTCCGGTTCTAAATTAATAATGTGGTTCGGGTCGTCCCCATATTTACGTAACGTCGATACGTTAAAAACGTTACGAACACTCGACATACTTGGCGGTAAAACGAGTCTATAGGCCACAGTTCCTACTTCATCGAGGATTTCAAATAGGCCAATTAAATCGAGGGTTGAGATTTTCTCTCTTCGTCGATTCTTGCTTCTAGAATAACGCCCTCTTGAACCTTCTTCTTCACATTCATCAACTCTGAGTATGTAGCTTGAGCGGCTTTATCTTTATCGATTAAAGTCGATTCTACTCGTATATTCGTTATCTTAACGTGGGTTCGTATATTCGCACTTGTAATCGCATACGATCTTTTACTCAACGCGTCAGCTACCACGTTCGCTCTTCCATAATGATATTGAATGGTACGATCGTAATCTTCAACAGCTCAAGCCAACGTCTTTGGCACATGTTACGTTCGTTTTAGGTGAAGAAAATATTTGAGGGTTTAAGGAATGGGTTTTGTATTGGGGTCAATACAAAATTCGATTTCACGCTCTAGGGGTAGGCTAAGAAGTCTTCAAGAATACGTCAGGAAATTTATTAACAATAGAAATATCATTCAAAACTATGACCCTCATCCAAGACTTGGATAGTACGTCACATTGATACCTATTAACTTGTCATCGTCATTCACGACGTCGCCTACAGAAAGTCTGGCTTCGGTGTATTTCACACAAGGAAGTCAACAACGAAAGGACCCGGGCTCTTTACTTATGACTTGATATGAGAATGATTGGTTTGGTTGCTTGAATTCACATAATAGGTTGGTTAGGAATATGAAAGCTAACAACCTTACAAAAAGTTTGATAAGTATTTAACAAATCGATTCCTAAAATCACATCAAAGGCAAGTATTTTCAAAGAGATAAGATCGACAAATAACATGAAAATGTCAATTTGAATCAACAAGATTTATAAACGCTCTCACTTAAACTACAGGCTTTGTTTTGTCCGTATCCGCCTTTGGTGCCACCGTTCCAGCTGGACTTGACTTCATTATACGACAAAATCGAGCTAAATAACCTTCTTTTTTTGAAATTTCCACTTCTATTATCTTGGCCATGATTACCACCGAAGTGGTTACCATTCTTGGCGTGATAATTTCCCCCACGATGGTTATCATTGTTTCGATGGCCGTTGCCACTGGTACGATTATTATCGTATTGTTGGTCGTTACCTTTTGGTTGTGCTGAGTCATTATCGCGCTCCAATAAATGAGCCCTATTCACAACATCTGAATATAAGCAAAGTTTGTGAGAAATGAGGTATTGACGTATATCGGGTTTCAAACCTCTTAGAAACATTCGCGTCATTCGCTCCTCATTATCGACCAAATGGGATGCAAATTGGGATAACTCGGCAAACTTAGCCTCGTACTGCGACACGGTCATATTTTTTTGTTCCAACTTGATAAACTCCAATTCCTTCATGTGACGTATACTTTCGGGAAAGTACTTGTCGTTGAACAACTCTTAGAACTTCTCCCAAGACATCTTGAGTGCGTTAGGTTGGGTACATTTTACAGATTCCCACCAATAATCTGCTTCTTCACGCAACATAAAGGTGGCAAAGGGAACCTTTTGCTCCTCGGAGCATCCCAAGACATCAAATATCTTGGTGATCTGCTTTAACCACGTCTCCACCTTAAGTGGTTCTGGCTTTCCCAAAAACTTCGGCAGTCCCAGCTCCTTGAACTGATTAGCGGTGACCGACCGTGGGTTGCCATTGTTTCCACCTGCATTATGAACAGGAGTCTCTCTCGCCTGATGTTGCATGAATTGCATAAAGCCTCTGAACATCCCATCATTCTTCATTTCATCGGTGTTATTGTTTACCTGAGGATTATTGTCTTCCTGTTGCACATTATCCTGGATATTAATCGTTGGTGACTCAACGGTCTCATGTGCTTCATTGCTTATCCCAACATTTTTGGATGCCATTTTCAAATACTGCCATAAAACAAGGGTTAATTAACATTTCACATATTATCCATATACTCTGATCGACCAATTAAATACCAAATAAACTTAGGTAGGTCATACTAGCAAAGGAATTCCCCGTCTCTCCCATCCTAGTTCTTGTCTCACATCTCAGCCAGGGATCATATCCCTATGCTTTGATACCAACTGTGACGCCCCCAAAACAGGTATACATCACCCATCTTGAGTCGCCAGATACAAGGTACTGAATTCAAATACAACTTAATTATACAACAGTCGTGTAAAATACGACAAAACATAGGCTGTGAGTTTTAATACAAATATTGTCATCTAGACAATATCCACACTCAATGGAGTCCTTATTACATTTATTATCACACTATTTCACAGAATAGTGAGGAGTACTAATGCACCATCTAGGATCATCACTCTGTTCCCCGACTAGTCCCAGCTACGTTCTTATATCCTGAAGAGAATAGTGAAAGAAAGGGTGAGTTCAACTAGCCCAGTAAGAAATATTATGACTAAGATAATGCAGAATAAATTATCATTAGCCTTTAACGGTGTTAAACTGATAAAATATAATAAACATCAAGTTTAACTGCAGCGGAACAAGCAATCCATTAGAAGAGTCAAGTATAGAATAAAATCTACTATCTTCTATGATTTAAAATATTTTTCATCACTTTTATCGCTGAGACTCAGCTTAATAAATAAAATCGAATCATCCTTGCTCTACAACCAAGGATATTCATGTAATCTTCAATGGTCATGACTATACCGAATAATCTCTGGTCATAATCATATCAACAACTGTCCACCAATGAATTACTGGCCAATGAGGACTTTTATCACATCATTCGTCACATTACGGTCATGATTATTCCGAATAATTTCTGGTCATAATCATACCAAGTCCATCTATGAACATAAGCCAAAGATGACTTTCAACATAATATAAGCACGAGGATGATGACAATTCAATAAAACAGGTTCAAGAATAAATTTTAAAGATTTATAAGTTAATTTATCCTGAACTCAATAACGTCCAAATTGTCAACATGATACTGCTTTGTGCAGTAAAATTCAAGAATGTTAAGAAGAATATTTTCATGAAAAGATACTGGATGAAGCGCAAATATCAAGGATATTCCACTAATTTCATGTAGTATAGATGCCAAAGCTTTAACCAACTAAGTATAATATAATATATAAAACTGCAAATGGATTTTCACCCGCCATGCGGTAATCCACATATACAGATCATTTCTACAATTTAATAAGGAATGAATACACAGGATCATTCACCATGCATGTGGTAATCCACATAGACAGATTATTCCAACAGAATAATAAAGAATGGAATAACAGAAGGATTCACCATGCGTGCGATAGACTGCACCGATAGGTTATTCCCAACAGAATAATAAATAATGGAACCAGGTCCAGCGTAAACGCACAAACAAGATATTCTGACAGAATAATAAATAATGGAACCAGGTCTGGCGTAAACGCACAGACATGATATTCAGATAGAATAATAAATAATGGAACCAGGTCCGGCGTAAACGCACAGACAGGATATTCTGACAGAATAATAAAGAACGGAATATTAGAAGAATTTCACCATGTATGCGGTACTTCGCATAAACAGGTTATTCCAATAGAATTATAAGAATGGAATAACAGAAGAATTTCACCAATGTATAGGGTATCCCGCGTATACAGGTTATTCCAACAGAATAATAAAGAATGGAATAACAGAAGTTCTCTTTGTGAATAAGAAAGAAAAAATACCCCTTACGAGTACAACAAATAATATTCCCTACCTTAGAAGAAACTGGATATTGGAGTAGTGAAGTAACAGAATACTTTTCTTCTTTCTCTCTAGAGTTTCAGTGAATTCGTAAGAAATAATGAAGGAATGAGCTTCTATTTATAGGAGAATGGACTAAATAGTAACTAATTCATGAACGGTCTAGATTGATTTACTTTTAAACGGATGGTCCATATTGGTTTACTATTAAAACTTAAAGCAACGGTCCATACTGATTTACTATTAAAACTTTAAACCAGCGATCCATATTGATTCACTATTATAACTTTTCACCAGCGGTCCATATTGATTTACTATTATATCTTCAACCAACGGTCTGAAAAATTAGCACATCTCCTCATGAAATAATATTGTACCCAAAAATAATTTGGACCGAAAAGAAATATATCTTACTGGTGAATAGTAACTCGTGATTAGTACTCCGACACGAAAAGTGTCCCGAATACCCGATTGAACAATATAACCTCCAAACATCAATTATACTAACACAAATAAGTCCAACACAATGGAACTATAAAATTCATTTTTAATCAACACGAACTTATTCATCATTAATATTATGATTCACAATATTTAACAATCAGGTCGTTCCCAGGAAAGAAGGGGGCTTTCCGATAAGGATTTCTCCTTATTTGCGCGCAATTAGGTGATCAAACCTCGCCTTGGCAGAACTTCTAGACATTGTCAATATTGCAAATAATAATATGAATAACTTTGTCGTCTTAATTATTGATTTAATAATATAACATTATGCAGATGATACTGTAACAATAATTGAATCAATAATATGAGAGATATAATGCAGCAATTACTATAGTAATAATTGAGTATAACTGAGTGACTTCTTACGTAAGTATCAATAATCAATACTGTGTGCTACTATACAACCACGCGTATTACTGTACTTTTACTACCGAGTAGTTCAACAGTTTTAACGGTAACACCTTCGCCGTTATTTTTATAGAAAGATAATTTTACCGTTTTCTAACTACGATAATACTTTCGTTGTGGGGTCCACCAATGATTGTGCTGTCGTACAATATTCCCCGACAAAAAGAATATTCCCTGACCAAACGAATATTATATAACAACTTGTGTAATTTACAAAATTTATAAATATTACCCACAACTATAACATTATATCAAATCCACACCATAATATTAAAAAATTATTTCGAGAAAATTTAATATTTATTCATAAAATCTGGGGTCTCACACTCTTGAACTGTGTGTATATTCTCTTGATTTCTACATTTGCACTAAGTTCAAGGAAATATGCACACAATTCAAGAGAATATTCTCTTGAATTGTGTGCTTATCATGTGCCCTTAGAGTGCATGTTAAGAAATTCCTATTTTTAAAGATATTTTCAATGATACATAAATCAGTTACTACTTCTGTTATTAAAAGATTGTCGTTTAAAGTTTTTACATATGGATTAGAAAAGTCATTTAATACTATCATTTAACAATTAAAATTTGTTTGAAATTTCATCACTACCCCATTATGGGAAGTTGAAAACTATTAATACAAGGGAGAGAATTTCTTGGGACAATGAGAGAAGGTAAAGGGTGATATAGGAAAGTGAATAATTTATTCTCCTAGAAAGTTGTAAACGATAAATAAATTGAAATACATTTTTTCTTCTTAAACGATAATCTTTTAAGAATAGATGGAGTATTTATAATGTGTAACAAAAGAAATGAAAATTAGAAATTAGAAAATGAGAAAAAAGTTGATTGGTGGATGATAGAGATCTAATAGGGGAAGGGGAAGGGGAAGGGGAAGGAGACTGCTACAAAGTGCAGTAAATGTTTTAACAAAAAAAGAGAAAGTTTTGTCAGTGTTAGAAATAAAGTAATTGAAAGGTAACCACCAAAATAAATGGTGGAGTTGTTTTAAGTTGCTTTAAAGCAACTTTAACTTGTTTTAATATAGAATGTTAGCTTGTGGTGTATGTGTGCATATATATATATATATATATATAGAGAGAGAGAGAGAGAGAGAGAGAGAGATTGAGAGAGATGAAGTGAGGTGAAAAAAATGTGACGCCCCCAAATTCTAGTACTTGAAACCCGTACTTGGTGCTCCACGATACCATTCATTCAAACTACTTAATATATTAATTAAATAAAAATATTATATCAAAGTTGTCTACTTCCCAGCTACGATAACCTTTAAGTAATTACATGATAAATAATAAATTATCATAATACATAACTCCAGTTATTACAAATAACACCTTATAGCTTATCCCTTCAATTTTTCCTTTCCCTTTTCCTTACAAGAACTTTCTATTTGATCCCGCTTAGCTGAAAACATTTAAGTTTAAAGCAAGAATGAAGCATTAAATTTCTCAACAAGTAATATCAAAAAATAAACATTAGTTGAAAGAAATAAATATTTTCTTTGAACTATACTTTTACAACGAATCAATAGTTATGAAGTAAACTGAAATAATAATGGTCAACATATCCAATCATTTACATTTTTGAAACTACGTACTGACTATGAATGTTGAGCGGTCAATAGACCATGAACTTTTATTTTTAATTTTAAAAAGGTTTGTACAAAAATTTATCTGCAAACCGTCATGACTTACTGACATGTTGGGTGATCAACCCGTATGTCGTGTATTGATCAACACTACATGCTAGAACGATGTAGTACTTACTGCTTCTTTCCAGAAGATGTCGGCACAATGTACAGCTGCCCGACGGTGGAGTCATCTTCCCACACTGCACGAGGTCTCAGTTGTACGACCTTTATAGGGAGGGACTCCAGGTTAGTCTTAAGCACCCACCTTCCCGCTTAGAGTTTTGGTGGCACGCCCACCAGAAGAAAGGTGATGGTGGTTATATCTCACCTGAGGCAAAGCGCATTGTTATAAGTAATTTAATCCTTTTATTTAGTCTGTATTTTAATTTATGAAATTCGTTTAAATTATTTAAACAACTGTCCTTTTCATATATTTATGTGTTTTTTTTCAATGACGGTTTAAGGACCTTACTGTGGCCCAGAGTAATCAGAGAGCTGACGGTGACGTAGATCCCTCGACGCGAGAGGATGAGGAGATAGAGGATTGGTTGCAGGCTACAGGGGGACCGAATAAAGGAAGGGTTATGGGCATTCCATGAGTCCTAGCCTATATTTTAGTCCTTACTGCCAGAGCTCGGCGTTTCCCACCCAATGGAGCAGGTGGTGCGAGTGGATCAGTTGTCAACCTTCATTATCTGAAGATTTCTTCCGGGCCATCATAAAGGGGTGCATGGCGAGCAAAGCTGTGCAATCAGGTGCACCATCACACGAGCGGATCAACCAGCTTGCCTAGGAGGTCGTCTAAAGCTCCATAGATCCTATAACATCTGCCGACGAGTTCATGGGTTTAGTCTGGGTGGAGGCCTCCCGTGTATTCGCGATTGTCTTGGACAACCTCTTTTCTACACATATTCGAGAGGTAAATACAATTATTGATGTATATATTTATTTAATACATGTAATTTGTAATTATATTGCTCATATAAACTGTCAAATATATAGTTATCAACTCGTTTGCAAAAACTTGTATAAATTAAAGAAAACTTAGAAAAATAGTCTTAAAAAGACCAAAACCCGCCCCGGGGGTCAAAACGAAATGAAACCATAGACATAGTAACTCATAAATATTAGGAACACATTACAACTTATGGGATTTAATTCCGATATCCGAAGACCGAGTTATAAGCCCGTTTGTCTAACTTATATAAATTAAAGAAAATTTAGCACACTATAGACCAAAACCCGTCCCGGACGTTGAAACAACACTAAACCATAGACATAGTACCTCATAGATATTAGGAATACGTTACAACTTACGAGACTCGATTCTGATATTCGGAGGCCGAGTTATCTACATGTTTATCTAACTTGTATAAATTAAAGAAAACTTACCACACTATGAACCAAAACCCACCCCAGGCATTGAAACGACACGTAACCATAGATATAACACCTCATAGATATTAGGAACACGTTACAACTTACTGAGACTCGATTCCGATATTCAGAAGTCGAGTAATTATCAGCTCGTTAACTTGTATAAATTAAAGAAAACTTGGCACATTATAGACCAAAATCCGCTCCGGGCGTCGAAACGACATGCAACCTTAGACATAACATCTCATAGATATTAGGAACATGTTACAACTTACGGGACTCGATTCTGTATCTAGAGGCCGAGTTATCAGCCCATTTGCCTAACTTGTATAAATTAAAGAAAACCTAGCACACTATAGACTAAAACCCTCCCCGGCAGTCAAAACAACACAAAACCATAGACAATACTTTATAGATATTAGAAACACATTACAACTTAAGGGACTTGATTCCGATATCCGGACCGAGATATCAGCTTGTTTGCCTAACTTGTATAAATTAAAGAAAACCAAGAAAAATAGTCGAAAAAGAGACCAAAAACTGCCCTGTACAGTCGAAACGACACGCAACCATAGACATAGCGCCTTATAGACATTATGAACGTGTTGCGACTTATAGTGTGACGCCCCCCAAAATAGGTAAACATCACCTATTCTGAGTCGTCAAATACATGGTACATAATACAAATATAACTTAATTATACAACTGTCGTGTAAAGTACAACAAAACATAAGCTGTGAGTTTTAATACAAATATTGTCGTCTAGACAATATACAAACTCAAATTCAATATTATTACATTTATTTTCCACTATTTTACTGAATAGTGAGGACTACTAATGTTATCATCTGGTCCGTCACTCCATTCCCCGACTAGTCCCTACTACGTTCTCATTTTCTGAAGAGAACAATAAAAATAAAAGGGGTGAGCTCAACTAGCCCAGCAGGAAATATTATGACTAAGATAATGCCGAATATATTATCGTTAGCCTTCAACAGTGTTAAACTGATACAATATAACAACCATCAAGTTTAACTGTAGCGGAACAAGCAATCCATTAAAAGAGTCAAGTAGAGAATAAAATCTACTATCTTTTATGATTTAGAAGGTTTTTCATCACTTTTATCGTTGGGACTCAGCTTAATAAATAATCCACATCATTGAATCACCCCTGCACTACGGCCAAGGATATTCTTTAGTATCACGACCATAATTATCCATGCACTACCGGCCAAGAATATTTGTGTATTCATTAATGGTCATGATCATGCCAACAACTGTCCATCAATGCACTACGGGCCAATGAGGACTTTATTTGTAACATTACGGTCATGATTACACCGAATAATCCCTGGTCATAATCATACCAAGTCCATCTAGTGCACTACATGCCACAGATGACTTTCAAAAAAATATAAACATGAGGATGATGACAATGATATAAGAATTCAATAAAACAAGTTCAAGAATTAATTTATACAGGAACTAATAATGTCCAAATTGTCAACATGATACTGCTTTGTAGAGTAAAATTCAAGAATGCTCAGAAGAATATTTCCATGAAAAGATACTGGATGAAGCACAAATATCAAGGATATTCCACTAATTTCATGGAGTATAGAAGTCAAAACTTTAACCAACTGAGTATAATAAGGAATTGAATAACAAAAGAAATCATCAGACATGCGATAGACCGCACAGACAGGTTATTCCAACAGAATAATAAATAACGGAATCAGGTCCGGCGTAAAACGCACAGACAGGATATTCCAACAAAATAATAAAGACGGAATCAGGTCCGGCGTAAAACGCATAGACAGGATATTCCAACAGAATAATAAAGACGTAACCAGGTTCGGCGTAGAACGTACAGACAGGATGTTCCTAACGGAATGATAAATAATGGAACCAGGTACGGCGTAAACGCATAGACAGGATGTTCCAACAGAATGATAAAGAATGGAATCACAGAAGAATTTCACCAAGTATAGGGTAGCCTGCGTATACAGGTTATTCCAACAAAATAATAAAGAATGAAATAACAGAAGTTCTCTTCATAGATAAGAAAGAAATAATACTCTCTACCTTAGAAAAACTGGATACTGGAATAGTGAGATATCAGACTTCTCTTCTTCTTTCTATAATTTCTCTCTATAATAATCGCTCTAAAGCTTTTGTGAATTGGTAAGAAATGAAGGAAGAATGAGCTTCTATTTATAGGAAAATATAGTTTCGATAATTGCACGTTTTGGGGCTCGAAAAATTATAGTACAATACCTACTAACTTTTTTTTCATTTTTAATTTAGTCCTGCAAGTATTATCAAACTTTCACCACCTCCCCTAATACTAAATAATGTGAATCAATAGTTCAATCATGTGAATCAATAGTATAATAATGTGAAAAATACGAATTACAGTATAGTATCCTTCATCTATACCTCCATTTTTAACTTAGTCATGCAAGTATAATCAATTTTGCACCAACTCCCCTAATAGTACAAGAATGTGAAACAATAGTATACATGTGAACAAATAGTTATAATCATGTGAAATAATAGCAATCAATTGCTCATTTATCCGGTTAAATACCCGATTGGTCAAAATAACCTCTAAACATCAATTTTTATCGAAATAAATGTCGATTTTCACTATCACAAATAATTCTAATATAATGAAACTATTTTTATCAAAAATATAAATTTTGAAATTTCGAAGTTTGACTTTTCCTCGAAAAAGTCAACTATTGACTTTTTGACTAAATAGTAAAAATCGGCAAATTTTGTGTTTATAGTCTATTTTTATTAATTTCATCGTTCCGGACTCAAATATCACGTTCGCGTCTCCAAATTCAACTCCGAGCACAACTTCAATTTTAATAACATTCATCATTAATATTATAACTCACAATATTTATCAACCAGGTCGTTCCTAGGAAAGAGGGAGCTTTCCAATAAGGATTTCTCCTTATTGGATCGCAATTAGGTGACCAAACCTCTTCTTGACAGAACTTATAGTTATTATAAAATATTGTAATTTAATAATATGAATAACTTTGTCATCTCAATTATTGACTTAATAATATAAAATATTATGCAAATGATACTGTGGCAATAATTGAATCAATAATATGAGAGATATGATGCAGCAATTATTGTAGCAATAATTGAGTATAACTGAGTGACTTCTCACGTAAGCATCAATAATCAATACCGTGTGCTACTATGCAACCACACGTATTACTGTACTTTTAACACCGGGTGTTTCAACAATTAACGGTAAAACTTCCGTCGTTATTTTCATAAAGTATTTTTATCGTTTTCTCAATCTGACAATAATTCTGTTGTGGGGGTCCACCAATGATTGTGCCGTTGTACGAATATTTTCTGTTAAAATGAATATTCCCTAACCAATTGAATATTATATAACAACTTGCGTACTTTGCAAAATTTGTAAATATTATCCACAACTATAACATTATATCAAAACCACACCATAATATTCAAAAATATATTTCGAGAAAATTATTCTATATTCATAAAAGTTGGGGTCTTACATACAGGACTCATTTTTGATATCTGAATGCCGAGTTATTTGTCTGTTTACCTAACTTTTATAAATTAAAGAAAACTTAGCACACTATAAACCAAAACCAGCAACAGACGGTGAAACAACACGCAATCATAGACATAGCTCCTCATAGTTATTACGAACACGTTACAACTTGTGGGATTCGATTTCGATATCTGGAGGCCGAGTTATCAGCCCGTTTGCCTAACTTGTAAAAATTAAAGAAAACTTGGCACATTATGAACCAAAACCTGCCCCAGGCGTCGAAATGACGCAAAACCATAAACACGGTAACTCGTATACATTAAGAACACGTTATAACTTACTGAGACTCGATTTCGATATCTGAAGGCCGAGTTATCAGCATGTTTGCCTAACTTATATAAATTATAGAAAACTTAACACACTATAGACCAAAACCTGCCCCGGGTGTCGAAACGGCGTGAAACGATAGACATAGTACCTCATAGATATTAGGAACACGTTACAACTTATGGGACTTGATTCCGATATCTGGAATCTTACCAACCCATTTACATAACTTGTATAAATTGAAGAAAATTGAGAAAAATAGTCATAAAAGAGAGAAAAATCATTCCCGGTTCGCCAAAACTGACACGCAACTATAGACATAGAACCTCATAGATATTAAAAACTGTAGGGTTTTCGGCACAAAAATGCAGCTAAAATATAAAATAATCAAAGCAATTTCCGAAACCCAAAACAGGATCCATGCGAAACAGAAATTAATTCAGTGGTTTAGATATTATACCAATTATGAAAGCTAGAAACGATTTAGTCAAATCTCCAACGCAATCCAATGGAACAACGTCTCTATGGTATCTACACGAACTCCCCGCGAACCATCGTACTGATCTGTAGTAAAAAGGAATTGCGGTACTAGCCATCAAGGATGAGGATTTTCGAAACTGTTTTCTCTAGTCTCTCTCTAAGAGCGGCTAGGGTTTTAGGTTATGATTAATTTCCCTAATACGCTGATATATCATATATATAGCAGTAAATCAGAATTAATCAAAACCCTAATCTTATTAAAATAAAATCTGAATTTATATATATATCTTAATTAAGTCTTACTTAATTAATATACCTATATATAAATTATCCTATTAATTTAAATACTATCAATCATATTGATATACTTAAATCTTTACAATTTAAATTAATTTCCTTTTTAATTACGTTCTATATGTGTGACCCTATAGGTTATTATTATGTTGGCAATAATTTTAAAATCATATTCTAAAATTATAAACAGTGAGCGGCATCTAGTAATGCATCACTGCTACTCAAGTAATAATAAGATCGATGATTCGATGCAACCTTTTCGTGACCAATGTTTCAATGTAATTTAATCCTTTTAACCTTAATATCCTAGATTAAACTCGAGTCATGGAATGTGTCATACTCTTCATAATTTAATCTGAGTGTTTCTTGATCAGTGAGTAGACTATATGAAACAAATCACTATTTGAGCATGACCATACATTTCATAGTCATACTCAATCAAGAGGCCTATGGATATCACCCCAATAATCACCTTTATAGTCCACCCTATTAAAGGTGACATTTGATTATATCAAAGTACATAAATTCCCGTGTAGAAATATAGTGATTTCAGGTCGGAGGACCATTACATCATTGTCACTATGAGAATTGCTAATGATAATTCACATAATGCTCCACATAGAATTCTCATGGTGGGTCTGTCCAGTATATCGTTATCTAACATGTACCTATGCATTGACTTAATATCTCATATATTTATGACCAATGAGATTTGGTCATCAGTCAATCCACATACTAGTCTTAATGCATCATTGTTGTCCCATCAACAATGATACTCGACTAGGGACATTTAAGAACAATGATACTAATTGTAAATATATAATCTCATGTTCAAGTCATATACTTGAAACTATATAATTTGTATCAATATTATAAGGATTTTTATTAGTGCTAACATTTATATAACGTAGTAATTAAAACCATAATAAAATCATTCATTTATTCAATCAAATATAATATCAAAACGTTAAGCAATTATATCAAATAATTGGCCTCTAGGGAATAAACTCACTCGATTCAAATATCCGGATGCCGAGTTATCTGCCCGTTTGCCTAACTTTTATAAATTAAAGAAAACTTAGCACACTATAGACCAAAACCTAACCAGGGCGTCGAAATGACACGCAACCATAGACATAGCACCTCATAGATATTAGAAAATACGTTACAACTTACGGGACTCGATTTCGATATTCGGAGGGCGGACTTATCAACTCGTTTGTCAAACTTCTATAAATTAAAGAAAACTTAGCACACTATATACCAAAATCCATTTCGGGTGTTGAAACGACACTGAAACCATAGACATAGTACCTCATTAATATTAGGAACACGTACGCTACAACTTACTGGACTCGATTCTAATATCTGGAGGCTGAGTTATCAGTCAGTTTGTCTAACTTGTATAAATTAATGAATACTTAAAAAATAGTCTAAAAAGAGACCAAAATCCGCTCAGGCATCAAAATGACACGCAACCATAGGTATATCACCTCATAGATATTAGGAACACATTACAACTTATTAGGACTCAATTTCGATATCTGAAGGCCAAATTATCAGTCTGTTTACCAAAGTTGTATAAATTAAAGAAAACATAGAAAATATTCAAAAATAGACCAAAACCAACCCTGAGCGTCGAAATGACACGCAACCATAGACATATCACCTCATAAATATTAGGAACACATTACAAATTACGGGACTTGATTTCGATATCTGGATGTCGAGGTATTCAGCCCGTTTGCCAAATTATATAAATTAAAGAAAACTTAGAAAATAGTTAAAAAGAGACCAAAACCCGCCTTGGGCGTCGAAACGACACGCAACCATAAATATAACACCTCATATACGGAGGGTGTATATATTATGTAAATAACGAAAAAAATAACAACACACCATATATGCAGGTTGGTCTACTAATTTGGCTAGTCTACTTGTCTAATGTATTCACTCACCCTACAATGATCCACACATCAAACAATAAATAATATTTTATAGTAATTAGAAAATCTAGCTAGCTATAACATGTGTTTAAGCCCATGAGACACAATACACTAGTAAAACTCAAAATTAGGCTACTAATAAATTCCTAAGGCCAATTACATCTTGGCTTCCGGAGGGCGCCGATAAGTATGAGTTAATCCTAACAACTTGGAACAGTATCAAACTGTAATCATACACTTCATTGGATGCTTTACTGACTTTGATTGTGGAACAGTTCTGGGCCTCAACGTCTGATAGTATTAGGCTTTGGTCAATCATAGTCTCGTCTAAGAACCTCCGACGACACTAATTAAATGCTTGTGTCATGTTTCCTTGCTTCCAAAATAACACTGATGACGTTGTTTTACAACTCAAGCAAGCGAAGATCATAGTGTGCAAGTATATAAGAGAAATCATAGTGCTCTCGGCTAATAACATCAGACCAAGCACCAAGGCGACAAGTCACCATGATCTGAATCGTAGAGTACCACGATCTGAATCATAGAGTATCATCTGTCTTGTGTCAGTAGCATCAAACCTCACGCTTTATGTGGAGACAAACTCCAACAAATGAGGAATGGATTCTAAACGTTGTAGTACTCACCAGTCCCAAAGACATAAGAGATATCTTTAGTATGCAACAAAGAAGCATATTGAAGAAGCTAAGGAAGGTACCATTGGTAAGGGGGGAAAACACATTTTCAGGTGCTAGGTGAGAAAACAGTCTACTGTGTCAGTGGGCCAGAATGCAATTCAAAAGATGTGCAGAAAAGTCTCCATCAAAGAATAGAAAGGTCAAACGCATTTAATGCTTCAACTGATGGATCCAACTGATAGTTTTCAAGATCATATATATGCAAATCAAGCATAAGAGAGAAGTAAACAAGCATTGAACTAAAACATACAAGAACTCTCAACGCTCAACTCTACGATCTGAGAAAAAGAAAAGCTTGCTCAGATACTCAGTTCTTTCGAACAAGTGCTTAAACAGCAACTGAGTAGCAACCATCAAGAACTCAACATCTAACAATCAACTGAAGAAAAGGTTCCAAGTCAGAAGGACTTGAAGAGTTCTAAGTGAACTGTAAGAGAGCCAAGTCTGCTGGACTTGAAGAGTTCAAGAGTGAATTAAGAAGTTCCTAGACTGCTGGTCTAAAAGGAATCTAAGTGATTCAGAAAGTGTAAAAGACATCCTTAGTGGATTTCCTACTCGAGAAGTAGAAGAGTGGACTAGTAGCTTTAAGTGCTCTGAACCACTTAAAACGACTGTGTCTCCTACATTCTTACTATAACTGTTATATCTGCCTCACTCTCATAAATTCACTATCTTAAGGGAGATTAAAACTAATTTTAATTCCGCTAAAGTTTTAATCATTATCTAACTAACAAGTTAAAACGAAAAGATTTCTAAATATCTATTCAACCCCCCCCTTCTAGATAACTATTGTTCCTCCGGGAACTAACATAATTCATTCAAATATATTATTATAATATTACATTATAGTAGTATGATGTGATTATATAATAGTATGATTTTTAATTTGAATGGTAGCATTATTATAGTAAATTCATGGTATAAAAGTAAAATGAGGTGGAAGAGAACAAATTGAATTTGAATTCTGATGATGTAAGCAATGATGTCATCAGAACGATGAGGTAAACAATGATGTCATCGGAACGATGAGGTAAGCAATGATGTCATATGATCGATAATGTAAGTGATGATTTCATAAATTATGGCAAAAAGACTATTTTACCCTTACTCTGCCAAGCCTATAAATAGAAGCTCATTTCTTCATTATTTTTTACCAATTCATTCAAGCTATAGAGAGAGAAAGTATAGAGAGAATAAGAGAGAAAGAAGAAGAGTATTATGTTACTACACTATTGCAGTATCCAATCTCCTACTAAGGTAAGAGGTATTATTTCTTTCGTATTCGTAAATGATATTATTCTTGTTCAATATTCGTAAGAAATAATATTTTCTTCCATACTCTGTAGTATGTAAGTAATATTATTTCGTTTCATATTCCTAATTCTACACTTATGTTGATAAATATTGCTTCTATACTCTATGAAATATGTAGAATATCCTTGATATTTGCGTTTCATCCAGTATCTTTTCATGGAAATATTATTCTGAGCATTCTTGATAATTTTTAATCTTTTCATGTCGGGGTACTATTCACGGGTTACTATTCCCGAAGTATTATTAACGGGGTACTATTCACTCGAGTACTATTCACTCAAAGTACTATTCATGACAAAAATTGATTTCTTTTCGGTCTAAATCATTTTTAATACAATATTATTCTTGAATTTTACTCCACAAAGTAGTATCATGTTGACAATTTGGACATTTTTGAATTCTGGATAAATTAAATTATAAATCTTTAAGGTTTATCCTTTGTTGTCATTTAATTGAATTCTTATATCATTGTCATCATCCTCATGTTTATATTATGATAAAAGTCATCTTTGGCTTACGTGCATAGATGGACTGTTGATTGGTATGATTATGACCAGGGATTATTCGGTATAATCATGACCGTAATATTACAAATGATGTGACAAAAGTCCTCATTGGCCTGTAGTTCAAAGATGAACAGGTGTTGAGATGATCACGACCATTGGTGAAAACACGAATATTCTTGGCCCATAGTGCATGGATAATTCGTGGTCGTGATACTAATGAATATCCTTGGCCCGTTGTGCATAGATAATTCAGTGATGTGGATTATTTATTAAGCTGAGTCTCAACGATAAAATTGATGACAACCTTTTTAAATCATAGAAGTTAGTAGATAACATGATCTACTTGACTCTTCTAATGGATTATTTGTTCTACTACAGTTAAACTTGATGTTATTATAATTTATCAGTTTAACACTGTTGAAGGCTAACAATAATTTATTCTGCATTATCTTAGTCATAATATTTTTTACTGGGCTAGTTAAGCTCACCCTTTGCTTTCATTGTTCTCTTCAGGAAATGAGAATATAACTGGGACTAGTCGGGGAACGGAGTGACAGTCCAGATGTTTGCATTAGTAGTCCTCATTATTCTGTGAAATAGTGTGATAATAATTGTAATGAAGACTTATTTTGAATTTGAATACTGTTTAGAAGACAATATTTGTATTAAAATTCACAGCTTATGTTTTGTCGTATTCTTACACGATACTCAACAATTGTATAAATTAAGTTTGTATTTGAATTATGTACTATGTATTTGGCGACTCAGAATGAGTGATTTATAACTATTTTGTGGGCGTCACAAATAACATCACCAACTCAAGATCTGAGCCAGTCAAAGTGCTTGTCAGGACATTGTTTTTGAGTTTTCTGGGTTTTCCAGAAAACTCATGTGGCAGTTGGTCAACCGTTGTTTGACTATCCACTACTTTGATTCTATGTAAGATCTGGGTGTCTAAAGGCATGGATGTGTAGTCTACATATCAGTCTACATTAATCAAACACTAATATGACCTAACTATCAAACAACATCAAGATTCATGGCCTGCAAAAACGTTGTTAGAAAATTTTGAAAATTTCTGGGTTGCCTAGAAACAGTTTTCATGGTTGGTCAACTATGTTTGACCATTCATATCTTGAGATCTAGACATGGTATCTATGGACTTGATTCCACTTCCAGTCTACTTTCCTCATGGAAAAGAACAACTCTATAACTTTAAACATGCATAACATCTAACACACACAGATCTATGGGCCCTGACATTAGGCTGTCAGACCATAGATTTAGGGTTCATGATCAGTTCTAAAAATGCTATTTTCTTGCATCTAGATGTTATGGATCTATGATGTAACATCATAGATCACTAAATAACATCCTGAAACACTAATCTAAACAACAAATAACAACATTAACATCAATATTAAGGATTTACAAAAATTAGGGTTTATACATCTTTCATGCTTAACACTTGAATCTGATCTTTGATGTTTGTTCTTGGGGTGCTAAGGGTGTGATTAGGGACTAATCACTAAGTAATTTCGTAGTTTTAAAGAGAGAGGGTCTTTGTTGAGTGTTTGGTTTCCAAATGAGACTTTCTTTAGTACATTCTCTCTCTTTAATCACTTTATTTTGATTCATTGAACTTAAGGTTGCAATGGTGGCACATGGATAGCTGATTTTTGTGAGATATATGGCACATGGGAAATCAAAAGTTGGTGAAGCAACCAAGATCCTAGCTAGATTTGCACACAATCTTATAAAAATGCATAAAGGGAACTTTAGTCATTAAACTTACAATTTTAATGGCAATCTTGTAATGTGACCTAACCCTTAAGTTTTGACCCTTAGGTTTTGACCCTTAGGTTTTAACACTTAGGTTTTGCCAATTAATTTTTAGGATTTTCTAATTAGGGTTTAAAATAGAAAATTAGGTTTTCTAATTTAGAAATTAGGGTTTCCAATCGTATTAGGTTTCCTAATTATATTAAGGCTTGACAATTAGGATATACGTTTCCTAATTAACATTAAGGATTGTAAATTAGGGTTTTAATATTCTCGATTAGGGTTTCGAATTTCTGAAACTGTAATTAGGGTTTCCAGAGCCGGTATTAGGGTATCTAACAAATCTTTAGGGTTTTTTTTAACTGAACGTTGATGTTCTTAACATAACATTAGGGTTTGTCACTAATATAACTTAATTATCTGATTAACTCTTGACCCTTAACCACAAATTGTACACATATATGATCATATACACAAATTCATATACACTTATACACTTAACCCTATAAGTCTTCACCAAAAAATTTTAAATCCATAAAAATACTTCACAAAAATGTCAAATTCATACACTTATTTTCTGTCTAGGTCTATTATTTAACATTTATTTAATCTTTTAAGATTTTATTAAATTTTCTACATTCTCGGGTTGTCACATGCCCCGGGCGTCGAAACGACACAAAACCATATACATAGTACCTCATAGATATTAGGAACATGTTATGACTTACGGGACTAGATTCATATATCCGGAGGCCGAGTTCTCTACCCGTTACTTGTATAAATTAAAGAAAACTTAGAAAAATAGTTAAAAAAGAGACCAAAACCCGCCCAGGCGTCGAAACAACACGTAACCATAGACATAAGAACTCATAGATATTTGGAACACGTTACAACTTACGGGACTCGATTTTGATATCCGGAGGATGACTTATTAGCTTATTTGCCTAACTTATATAAATTAAAGAAAACTTAAAAAATTAGTCAAAAAAGAGACCAAAATTCGCCTCGAACTTCGAAACGACATGCAACCATAGACATAATACCACATATATATTAGGAACACATTACAACTTACGGGACACGATTCTGATATCCGAAACCCAAGTTATCAACCTGTTTACCTAACTTGTATGAATTAAAGAAAACTTAGCACATTATAGACCAAAACCCTCCCCGTGCATTGAAACGACACTCAATCATAGACATAACACCTCGTAGATATTAGAAACACGTTACAATTGATGGGACTCGTTTGCCTAACTTGTATAAATTAAAGAAACTTAGCACACTATAGACCAAAACCCGCCCCGGGCGTCGAAACGACACGAAACCATAGACATAGCACCTCATAAATATTTGGAACACTTTACAACTTACGAGACTTGATTTCGAGATCTGGAGACTGAGTTATCAGCTCGTTTTCCTAGCTTACATAACTTAAAGAACACTTGGAAGAATTATTTAAATATGCTCTCTTTTAGACTTCGATATTAATATTTTAATTTTGTAGTTTCTTGTTGACGAGCCTTGTAGGGTAGAGGCAGCGGCGCGGGCAATGATCGTGGAGGAGCTAGCGAGGGCGCCAGAGGAGATGATGAGGACCGCTGAGTTGATGCTAATGATTCTATAGAGGGTGGGATCGGCGGTGGTACGATGGATGGCGGCGATGATGGTACTGGAACTCCTAATATGGGGATGTAGTTAGTTTATGTTTATATTTTGACTTTCATGTATGTACTTATACAGTTTTTGGGTAGTACAGACTAGGGTTTTGTATCTAGTTAGGATAATTGTTTATGTATCTAGCTAAATTGATGAAAGTTTATGATGATTACATTTTGTATCTACTAAAATCGTACGAACTTTATCTATGTGATTACATTGTCTACATATTTGATGGTTGATAGCAAAAAATTTGATGGTTATTAATATGCGTTCGTGAAGAATCATTTGTTTTTCTTTAGTTTATAACATGTACAATTATGTATATGTAAATGAACAGGGTAGTTTTCCAATTTTCAAAATAATTTTTTAATAATATCATTAGCGACGGGGTCATTGGCGACGACATAACTGTCGCTAATGACATATAGCTGACAGTTTTAGCGACGAAATTTTGATCCTTTTAATAATATAATTAAAACCCATTACCGACAGACCATCAGTCATTGGTAATGTCCTGCCCGTCGCTAATGACCATTTTAATTAATAATTTTTCATAGTGATTGACGACGGATTGTCCGTCGCCCCTGCTGTCGCGAAATTCTGAATTGAACTTGAATTATTGGTCAAGTTGCAGCTAGGGCCCGCTAAAGATCTTAATTATTGGTCTAGTTGCATTACCAAGTGGTTGAATAAACTAGCTTGGGTTGTCGTGGTCTACTTGCAGATGGAAGCTGCCCAAGCTACTTGTAGCTAGGAAGTGAAAGATTAAGACAATATGGCGAGGCCTCCTAATGAACAGTGTGCTTAATTATAAGCCCCTTTAGATTGTTGTTATGTGTTTGTGGGTATAAAATTACTAGGCCAGACTTTGTGATGCAAAAATCAAACAAGAGATAATGAGATGGTTGCTAAAGATCAACTAACCTAATATTTTGGCCTTTTCTTTATAATAATTCTTTGAATTATATATGACAATTACACCACTGATATATAAGCTTTGTAATGAACAAGTGATAAGGGGCAGGAGCCTTGTTACTTCACGTATGTATATGGGTTATTGTGTCTCCTAGACATTGACATAGGAATTTATGAAGCTTAATGAGAACACAAGACTTTGTTGTTAGTGTGTGTGTTACAAGCTCAATACCCCATTATTGATGTTTTAATTCCAATTTTATAAATATTATATTTATACTTGTACCTTTATAATAATATTTTTTTAACAATTACAATAATGTTTCTATAGTTTATCTAAAAGAGGAAGAACCACAATTTAAGAGAGAGAATGCAGGTTGCACTTGTTGATTGAAAAATGTAAAAAGATGACAAGATAATAGTCTAAGAAAGTCTTACATGAGAATATTGAATTAATTAATTATGAACTTTGATGTACATACTAGGAACTACATGTTGCAACTGGGATCATTAAACATGAAAACACCAGCAAATCAAAGTTGTTTCTGAATCTATGAAATACATATTCAGAATTTTTAAGTTAAGTATGGACCTACATAAACTGCAATCCAACTTCTATGCCACTGAATCTCTCTGCAATCACATACACCAGGAAGATCTTGAAATTAAAAAGCAACTCAATGAACTCACATAAAAAGTGGTAAAAAAAAGAACATATTTAATGATTAATTTGGGTAATTTTAATTTCTGGAGTGCATGCTTGGATGATGTTAGAGGGTGGAGAGAGAAAATGAGTTGTAGAGGGAGAAGAAGAGGGCAACTGGGTAGTGGGTATGTATTAAATGTGGATAAATTGGACATAAAAAATAAATTTACTTAAGAAGTAGGTTCCACTTACAGAAATATTAAATAACCTTGTGAAAATATTAATTTTCTAATAAATTAGGTAAGATAATCTCTCTAAGGAAATTGGTTTAGTCTAAAACTATATATACGTCCAACTTATTAAAATTTATATATAATAGATAGTTATGAAAATACCAAATGAAAATATACCATATATAAATGGGTTAAATACAGTTTTGTTATATTAAGTATTACTATATTCATGATTCGGACTCCAAAGAATTTGGACTTACAATTTACTCTATTAAGTACCTAATTTCATACAATGTAGGCCCCAATTTCAGAATCTGACTAAAATTAACTGGAATACCTAATTTTTTGGCCATATAAGAATTGTATACCATTTGATCGTATAGAATACGGGCTAATAACACTTATGTTACATCAAGTACCACCAAATTCATAATTTACTATATCAAGTACTTAATTCGTATAAAATTTGTATAAATACTTATTTTGACATATTAAATTTGTATAAATCCTTATAAATAATTATTATATATTTAATTATTAAAATTAAATATTAATACAAAGATTAACAAATATAATTTTTTTTTAATTTTAAAAAAGACTTAATTACTGAAAAAATAAATAAACTTTTACACATACAAATTATATTTTTAACACGAATAACATTAAACTTTTAAACAATTGACAAAAGTGTCTAAAATTTAATTAAGTAAATAACACCTTTTTTATATTGAAAGAGCATACAAAAGGAAGAAAAAATTGAAAAAGAAAAAAGAAAAAAAATGACTCATTTGCTCTCTCTCCTCTCTCCCTCTTCCCCAATCCTTCAAATTATTTTGTGTAAGACCCCGAATTTTATAAAATAAAAGTATTCAATTTTTTCTTATAATTACTATTCAGTAAATTGTTAAATTGATGAAAGTTAAAGTTAAGGGTAATATATGAATTTTTCCAAAATAAGCAAGTGGCTATAAAATACTTATTATTGTCGGGGAATATTCGTTTGGTTGTGGAATATTCTTTCTGTCTGGGAATATTCATACGACGGCGCAGCTATTTGTGGGCCCCATAACAGAATAACTGTCGGATGAAGAAAATGACAAATTTGAGTTTTTATAAATAACGACGTAGTTGTTACCGTTAACACTGTTGGAATATCCGGTGGTTAAAATACAGTAATACGCGTTGTTGTACAGTGGCACACGGTATTGCACCAATTATTGATTCTTACGTAAGAAGGCACTACTCAATAATTGTTACAGTAATTACTGTTCAGTATTATATTGATTCAATAATTGCTACGTTGATATTTAATATTACTGTTGTTTCAATAATTGTCACTACATAGTATTTTCCATTATCGGAGCAATAATTCATATCATTTGAATAATATTATTAGATAACATTATTGGCAATGTCTAAAAAGTTCTGTCTAAGGAGAAGTTTGGTCACCTAAGAACTGTCTGGTTGTCATTATTGTGATTCTGTAATATTATTTGTGAATAATTAATTATTGATTTATATGATGAGGAAAATATTCATTTTATGTGGATATAGATGGAGAAAATTATTAAAGTGACAATTGTTGAAAATCGATATTTTATCTTTTCTGATAAAATAATATTTTATTATATTATTATAATATAATAATGATGATATTTTTACAATGAATGTGGGATATATGAGTATATGAGGAGGAATAGTATTTTGTTGCATTAAATGATTAACACATGTTTTGTGTGTCGGTGGACACCATTTCTTGACTGAAATTTGATTATAGCTTGTAAAATCGTCCGTTTATGGATTTCGGTCAATTTCTGTTTGGAATTCGGAAAAACTTTCTTCTGCAAAGTTGTAGAGAATTGAATTTCCTATAAAAAAATGCGAGATTCAAATTTTCTGATAAAAGGACTATTTATTATGAATTATTGAAGTTCTGGATTAATTAATTATTATGATTTGAAGTTTTAAATGAATTAATTGAGAAAAACGTTTTTTTGATGGTTTTGGTTGTTGGAATGTGCTGAAATCAGTTGTCAAGAGGTTGGCGTGAAAATTTTATAATAATAATAATATTTTATTAAATTTTCTGCTTTGGTGTTCTAAGCATTTTCCTATAAATAGGGTGCTTAGGTTAGAATTGAAAATCACACCAGAAACTAAAGATTTCTTTCTCTTTCTCTCTCTATTATATCGAGCGTATTTTGTGAGTATTTTAGTACTTCGAGTATTGCTATACGGTGCAAGTTCTTTTAGCACTATATCCAGTATTTCAGTCAAAAGTACTATTCTTTCTGAGGTAAGGGAGATTATTTTCTTCATAAATGATATTATTTCTTCAATATCATTATGCCGAAATATTGGTTTGAATTTTTATCAAATTTAGAACTTTTTTATGTCGGAGTTACTATTCATGAGTTACTATTCATGAATTACTATTCACGAGTACTATTCACGAAGCATGATGATGTTTTTGTGAAATTTCTATCTTTTGGTGTCGGAGTTACTATTCACGTATACGGCACTATTCACAGAAAAATTAAATTTTTCGTTTTTCGTCCAAAATATCTATTATGAATATTAGCTTTGATTGTATCCATGTTTTGATCATTTTTGAATTTTACTCCATTATGATTATTTATGAGGTATTTTTGGACATGGAATAGCGGAAGTACGAATCCTTAATATTTATTATTTTGTTTCACTGGATTCGTTTTCTTAAAATATTTTTCATCATTCTCAGTCCTAAATGATGATATAACTGAATATCTTTGGCCTGTAGTGCAAAGATGAATGATTTCTGATGAATATCTTTGGCCAGTAATGCGAAGATGAACAGGTGTTTAGATGAACATGACCAACTGATGAATATCTTTGGCCTGCAGTGCAAAGATGACATCTTGTTGAATATCTTTGGCCAGTAGTGCAAAGATAAACTGTTGATAAATATCTTTGGCCCGTAGTGCAAAGATGAATTTATCAGTATGATTATGAACAGGAACTGTGATTTGGTATAACCATGATCTTTGATGTTTTAGGTGATGAAAATTAACTTTGTCATGGATGAGGAAAGGAATTTAGAACTACAATTACGATTATGAGTTATACACGTAATTGTGGACAGGAATTATTGATTAATGTTACAGGGATAAAATATTGTTGGTGGACTTTTAACATGGAGAAGATAATAGATTTTATGGTCTATTTGACTCTTCTAATGGATTGCTCATTCCGCTGCAACTATGGTTGAAAAGTTTTATCATCTACCATATGTTCTAAATCTCTGTTTTATTACTGTTGAAGGCTATTGATAATTCATTTATCTTTAGTCATGATATTCTTTACTGAGCTAGTTGTGCTCACCTTTTGCTTCACAATTCCTTTCAGGTAATAAAAGTGTAGCTGGGACAAGCGGGGAATAACAGGGGAATAGAACGGTGGTCTATAGATATTGAGGGTGAGTTAAATTTAACTTGGAAGGGTGTTTTGCCTCTATCATACAAGATGTCTAATGACATACAACCTCGTGTCATCATAAGACAGGGTTGTGCTCATCCACTTGCTGAGTATATTTACAAGCGCTACCTATATAATCTTGGTGTTTGTTTGGAGTATAATACCCAATTAGAGACAGTGGAGATAATGATATGTCAAGAGAAGACTCACCATTGGGAAGAATATGATAGTAATCTTCTCGTTTTTCTTTGGGGTCTATTGGGTCAACCAAGAATAATTTTAAGGCCATATAATATCTATCATAACCTATACGCATGGCCTCCCATGTACGAAGGTTTCCTTGAGCACTTCCCAAAGATTCTAATTTCTAAAACAGTTTTAGACTATACCTTTATGTAAGGTGTCATTATGAGGTGCTGTCCACGGTTGGGACATGAGTCACAGTTGGTCTATATTTGTATTCAAACTCACAGTTTATGTGTTGTCGTATTTTACACGACAATTGTATTAATAAAGTTGTAGTTGTTTCTGTACCATGTATTTGGCGACTCAGAATGGGTTGGATGGAATGGACCTATTTTGGGGGCGTTACATTTTGTTCCTTCAAATTTGGAATTTTCAGCACCTTGGATTCTGTCATGTAGCTTTGATCGACTTAAGCTGAAAATAATCTAAAATTTTATGTTAATTCAAAGACTTTTCTGAAGGAAAAATGCTGATTATCGCCATTGAAGAAGGAGGAAAGAGGAGATGGTGTGAAAAAAGTGAGCTTGCAAACAAAGAAGGTACATATGACGACATATGTGACATATGTAACGTATTTTGGATTTGAAAAGTTAATTGTTTTTTTTAGTTAAAAGATTCTTCAAATAAATAGTAGTTAATTAGTTTATCCAACAACACTTTTTTTCCGTCCGTTTTCTATTTTATTATTCAAACAAACAATAGATTTTATATATATATATATATATATATATTGTATTTATAAAAAAAATTAGTTTTAAAATTGTATCTATAATTTAACAAATTGTATGTATAAATTTTACAACTTAAATCTTGCAAATTATAAATTATATCATAAATTTTACAAATTATATCACGACTTAAATTTTACTAATTGTATTTATAGTTTTTTATAATTTTAAATTGTATTTATAACCGTATACAGTATTTATAATTTTAATTTTTTTTTTTCTTTGGGGCCGAATTATGAATATGTTGATACTTGATGTAGCGGAACTATAAATAACTCTTTTTAAAATTAAGTCAAATTATATATTTATACGGTCAATTGATATTAAATACACAAGACCCGATCAGATTCTTGGGTGGATCGGGTATTCTGACCAATTTTGATCGAATTCTGAAATTAAAGTATAAATTGTATCAAATTAGACACTTGATGTAATAAATTATAAACCCAAATTTTTTGAGAACCGAATTATAAATATGATAATACTTGATATAATTAATTGTATTTAGGCCTATGTAAATAGGAAGTGTGTTATTATAAGGAAATAGTTATGGAGCTATGGTAGATCCGTAAATATGAATTATATAAAGACATTAATTAAATCAAAAGGGTAATGTAATGCTAGCTAGGAGCCTAGGATAATGATATGTTTGCATACATTTAAGTAAGATTCTCATAATGAAGGGAGTATTAAAACAAGGAGGTACTAAGATATGATCACGTCATAATGCATGTGTCTACAACTGACCCACATTTACGGGTGCAATGAACAAAGCCAAGTACTCTTCATAGATATTCTAACATATATGCCTTTTTTTCGATGGAGGTTTGGCCTCGTCATTTTCTTCGGACAGAGAGTATTTGTTTAGAGTTGAATGCAGTACCGGTCTTAGGCTAAAATCTAAAGTGTTCGGATTTTAGGTTCAAAATTTTTTAGGGCTCTTTTTTCTTATATCATACAATCAGTGTATGGCTAATTTTATTCTAATGGATGAGTATTATAATTGATTATGTAGAATTATTCTCTAAAATATTTAAAATTTTGACAAATAAAATTATTACATAAGTAAAACTAGATTCAACACTACTAAAAATTCTAATATGTACATTTAAAAAAAATACCAACCAGTTCACATAAATTAAAAAATAATTACTTCAATATGTCTCAATTAATTTCAATCCTTGTTAGTCTATGCATTTGTCCATCATAATTATGTCTTTACTCATTCTTGTGTTTCTTTGCAAATATGTATAATCCATTTTTTTCTCTTAATCTGGCTAGTGCAGACTTTACGATTATCTCTATTAATAGACTATGGGTCATGCGTACTTTACTTATTGGTATTAAAATTTGACAGGTAAAGACTGAGGTCATAATATAGCCAATATAATACAAAAGAAAATAGGTAAACTCTTACTGAAAAGATTTTGAATTTTACACTATCTACCATGGGTACTGTTTAAAGAATAACCAAACAGGTTAACTCTTGTCATAGCTTGGATATGTCACCCCCTGATTGATCTCTGTGAAACTATTTGAAATTCAGTAAGATTACATTTCATTACCTGAACTATAAAATTTTATGCTTCTTTATTTATAATTTGCCCATTATAAGTGAGTGTTATTCAAGAGGAGTTTTTGATGATATTATCCACCCCTCTGTTGATGATATTATGTCTTTGAACTGATTACTTTTTTGAATTAGTGATAATGTGATATCTGAATGATACTTTAAAAATATTGAAATAGTCGGTTATTATATTTGGTATTCTTTTGTATTTATACTCTTTTGTTCAGAGAAAGTTCTTAATTTTTTTTATATCTATCTTAATAACAATTACAAAGAGCCCAATTTTTTTTTTTCGTTTTAAGCCCTGAAAAACTCAGGGCCGGCCATGGCTGAATGGAGTTGAATTTGAATAGCTGAATCAGTCAGTGCATTTGTTTTGGTCTGAATAGTTGAATCGGTAAGATAAACGAGCTGAATGACTTATTTTTTGAGCTGAATGACTGAATGAGCACCTGAATGAAGTAAAAAAAATTTTAAAAAATTATTAACTATTATATTAAGTAATATTAAATAAATTTACAATAATTTTGAATTTTTTAAAGGGGGTAAATTAAATAATAAAGTTTTGTCATTCAGATGTTTCAGACATGTCAATTATCAAACAACTTTTTTCATTCAGATTCAGCTCATTCAGATTCAGATTCAGATTTATTCAGTTTTTATCAAACCCCTCCTTTAAAAAGGATAAGTAATATACTTTTTGTTAAGTTATTATTACATTATTATATTTTTAACTAATAAGATTGGATTATTATATAAGGTTATGTTTATTTGTAACGATAATACTTGGGATTAAACTATTAATACTAAGGTGTTGTTTGTTTACATCTGATTGCCTCTTAATGGACTGTCTCGTATTCGCTAAGAGGCATGATGCTGTTTGTTTTTTATTTTTTACCTCTGAATGCCTCTTAATCGGTAAGACAGAAAATGAAATCTTAATAATGAAGAGGTACCTCTTAATGAAATTTTTTTTATAAAAATATATTCAACAATATTATGCACTCACTTTTATTAAATTGAATATTTAAAATTATTAAATAAAATTTTACCCTTTAAAATGGTAAAATAATGTCATTAAGAGACAACTTATTTTTTTTAGTTATCAAACAATTTTTTAGATTCAGACCTCATAATCATTCAGATGATCTAATTTATTAATACATCATAATCATTCAGATCTTAATTCTCAGGTTTATCAAACACACTCTAAGTCTCTTATTTGTTTTAAAAGTTGTCTATAATTAACAAAATGACTTGAAATAAGGGGATTATTTAATACAATCTTCAACCAGGTATTATAATCTCTTTCATTTGAGATTAATAATTTGTGGACAAAATAACTTTTACTTTTTTTTAAAATGTCTGGTACATTCTATTCTATGAATCTATACTCACACAATTGAGAATACGAGTTTTTTGTTATTATTGATAAGGGTATAATAGTCCAAACAAAAGGTAATGTTTGTTTGTAAGAATAACGCCTATAATTGAACTATTAATCATAAATCGCTTGTTTGTTTTAAAAATTAGACTTTGGACTATTAGTACATGGATAACAAAATGACTTAGAATGAGAGACTATTTAATAGCATGTCTAACCAGGTATTATAATCCCTACCACTTTAGATTAAAATTTTATGAACAAAATTTACATTTACCTTTTTTTAAAATGATTGGTGTTTCTTATTCTATCTATCATTACTGAGAATACGACCTCTTTGTTATTATTGAGAATACGATATCTTTTTATTCATTCTTTTAAATAATTATGGACAAAACGAACATAACATGTGATTACTTTAAATTATCCCATGAATAATCTCATTCTAAACAAAAATGTGACTATAAATATTTAATCCTATAAGAATAGGAGTCTTGGGATAATAATATGTGAAATATAATCCTGAGATTATAATTTTTGCAAATAAACATGACCTAAGTTTTTATCCAATATTTTGAATGATCTTGGATAAAACAAATTAACATAAAATGAGATTATTTCAAGTTATCTCATGAATAATCATATAACTAAGACTATTTAATTTTTGGATTAGTAGTCTTGAGAGATACAGTCCATCTACGGCGACCATAAGTTCCGGCCGGTAATTTATTTGCTTTGACTCCCAAAAAAAGTATAGTATTTATTCAAACTGGAATTTTTACAGAAATCAGTGATTTAGATGTAATTTGGATACATACAAAAAACAGTGTTGCACAAACTGTACAACACAGTTTTTTATATGTATCCAAATTAAATTATACCTAAATTATTGATTTCTGTAAAAATTCCAGTTGAAATAAATGCTATATATTTTTTGGGAGTCAAAAAAAAAATTTGGACCGGTCGCTAGACCGATCGAAAATTATAGGTCGCCATAGCTTTTTTGTGAGAGACAATCCATGGAAATATAGTTTTGAAATTATAATCATTGCAAACAAACATGACGTAAGAGTATTAATTATATTGAATTTTCTAACTTATAAATAATAGCAACTCATACTTGTCTTCCTTTGCTTGTACTTCTACTCACACTTGGCTTTGGATCGATCTATTGCTTTCTTATTGTTCTAATGGAGTTCCATCTCTTACATATCTTTACACTTCTTTCTGTGAGCCCTCAAATCAATATATAGCATTAATTTTCTTGAATTTAATTATTCTCTAATTTATGGATCATGCATGTAGAACTGTTGCTAATGAGGATTACGTTTTCTTTCCTTATTAGGTAGCACTTGTGGCAAGCCATGCAGCTCTACCGTCTGAAGAATACTGGAAATCCGTTTTACCCAACACTCCCATGCCTAAAGCTATCAGGAACCTTCTTCATTACTCAGTTGCAGGTTTGTTTTCTTCAACTCCATTACACCCTCCAATAACAACATGACACGTAGGAAATTTAGGAAAAAATCAAGAAATTTGAATGATATTGACACATTTTGTATTTATGCATAGTAAAGCTGTTACACTAACCTCATCTCCTTAACACTCTTATCTTGATCATCATCTAATACTCAACTTTCCACTACCCTATATCATACACCTGGGCAAGTGACGAAGTCATGGATTGATTCGCAGTGGGGTCAATAATTAGAAGTATCAGACAATAAATTAAAATTGATAATTATAATAACAAAAAATGACTCAAATATATAACTTTGCTTTGCCCTTCTCAGTTCTCTCTCTGTTTTGGAGATGATGAGTTACTGAGTTGATGAATGAGATTAAGGGATAGCAGCCGGTAGGTGCTGACTGCTTTGTATCAAATAAAAAAAATTAACTATTAAGTGGGGTCAAAAATGTGCCAAAAATGTCTGACTGCTTTGTATCAAAAATTTTTTTAAGTGGTATCAAAATTTGAGTGGGGTCGATTGACCCCATATTTTTAACGTGGCTTCGCCTCTGCACCTGGGGACTCAAAATAAAATATCTTATTCTTCTGTACCTGATTATTAGGATTTCCTATTCTAGCACACATGGATTAGCTTATAGGTAACTCGCCTCAGCCTTTTCTTCTTAGTTGCAGGTATCTCATCGTTATTCGTTGGTCAGAACGACCCTTATTGCACATCTTGTATTTATTATTTATCATAATAAAATTGTTTAACTAATCATATTGTATTTTAAATTACTTGATTTTGTCATAAATCTCCTACGTGTCATGTTGTTGTTGGAGAGTGTAAAACTCTAATTTTACAAGTCATCCATAAATAATTTATTGTCATCAATAAAAAGCCCACTTAGCCATGTTCCTTCTCTTTATTAATTAGACCCAAACAAAATAAATCACATAGATCACCTTATTTTGCATGCCAATTGTTGTAATTTACATAATTGAACTACAATTTAATTAAATAAGAAAATATTGTTGTATAAATAAAGTGATTAAGAAGATCAGTTGAATCATTTTATCTCACTACAAGTCTATTTCAAGACTTTACTATCACGTGATAGCTCAACAATTTTTCTCTTTGTTTTCTGATGTGGGACTTTACTATCATGTGATACCATAACAATCTCCTTCTTAGTGTGCGATCTCTCCATCCATGTCGATACCAAACTCTCACTTGAACTTTAACCATTACTCTTTATGAGCCTACGAGCGCATCTAGTCTTCTTCTATCATACTAGGCTCATCTCTTCAATATCTCTTGTTTGAATCCACCAAAAGGCTTTGTCAAGTCCATCACGTCTTCTATCAGAAGAATTTATCGATCGATCTACCAAGAGCCCTCCGGAGAAGAGTCCACTATTTTTGCTTAAAAGTACATAATTCACCCAACATCTATAACTTATTGAGCCTAGCCCATCACGTCTCCTTGTTTGTGATCTATCAAAGAGTCTCTCCGAGAACAGTCCACAACTTGCTCAAAGAGTACATAATTCATACAACACTGATCTATAACTC
This sequence comes from Panax japonicus, assembly GCA_020205505.1. Taxonomy (NCBI): domain Eukaryota; kingdom Viridiplantae; phylum Streptophyta; class Magnoliopsida; order Apiales; family Araliaceae; genus Panax; species Panax japonicus. Next base: position 78,460,723 of record CM035094.1, read on the forward strand.
CGTTCTAACTGACGAACCCTCACTCTTCAATATCTTTTGTAAAGAGCCAACCAAGAACATATGTGAGAAGAGTCCACCACTTGCTCAATGAATTATTTTCGTTCATCATACTTAATACATACCATACCCATGACTCAAGCCCATAGCTATGACTCTGATACTAGTTATTGGGATAGCTAGACTCATATATATACTCATCTAAAACTAGCATCTTGACCCAAATGGTTAACTTGTTAGGGATCTATGCATGGTCCATTAGAGTATATACGTCATCAATCATTTGGTTAACCTATTAGTGATTTATGGTCCATATTTTCTCAGTCTCTCTTTGTGTGGCGACATAGGACTTTACTATCATGCATTATCTCAACAATCAGAAGTTATTGATACTCGATGGGGGTAATAGTGTTGTAGCTTTATAAACAGGACAATTTAACCCACATCCACATCTTCCGATGTGGGGATAGGAATCACAATAGCACTGCATAAGTGTTGATGACCACATAATTCTAACCATTCAGGTTTCTAATTTGCAGATACCTCTGTTAACACATGGAAGAATGGTTTGATCACCAACACAGGGAAGGGGGGAGGGGGGAAACAAAGTATAAGATCGGCACCGGATAACATAAGGTATTATTATGCTGCTACTGCGACCGAGTATGAACTCCACCATATGTCCCACATAGCAACTTATTTATTGGAAAAGGACCTCCATCAAGGGACAACCATGAACTTAATCCTCACCAAAACCACAAATGCAGCCAATTTCTTGCCTCGCCAAGTTTCCGAAAAAATACCATTTTCATCAAACAAACTCCCTCAAATTCTCGACTACCTTTCACTAAAACCCAACACAATGGAATCTAGATTGCTAGAGACAACAATAAAGGAATGTGAAGTACCAGGGCTAAAAGGAGAGGAGAAATATTGTGCAACTTCTTTAGAGTCCATGGTTGATTATAGTACCTCCAAATTGGGGAAAAAAGTTTGGGCAATCTCAACAGAAGTTCAAAAGGATATTCAGTTGCAAAAGTACAAAATAACAGGCGTTAAGAAATTTGCTTCTGATAGTTCGATTGCATGCCATCAGCGAAATTATGCGTATGCTATATTTTATTGTCATAAAACTGACAACATTAGAGCATATAAGGTTACATTGGTGGACAACGATGGGGCGAAGGCGAAAGCAGTAGTGCTGTGCCATATAGATACATCAGCATGGAATCCAAAGCATTTGGCATTTCAACTGCTTCAGGTTAAACCAGGAGTTGTTCCAGTTTGCCATTTTCTTCCTGAGGATACTGTTGTTTGGGTTCCCTACTAGATCATATATATATATATATATATATAAAAGATATTTACTGTTTTTTAGTTATATTTGTTTGTGTACGTTGTACATTTCGTTTGGATGTAACATATTGAAGGTGTGTGCTCATAGGAACGTTATCATGGTATTGTAATGGGTTCCTTGCTAGCTAGAGGCTTGAGCAATAAAGCTGTACTACTGTAATTGTTAGTTTCATTCTGTTCATATGGTATTATAATTTGGATGTAAATTGTAATAGACTGATTTGGGTGAGTGCTTATATTTAATATATGGTATATATATATAGGGTCAGGATCAGGTGAGGGCTCCCTTACTTTGTTAAAATGCGGACTTTTTTTTTTGGTTTTTTTTTAAACAACTAAAAAAAATATTTAATATTTTATGGAACTGAAATTTTTTCATAATACAGTGTTTTGGATGTGATTTGGGTACGTATAACAAAATATGTATGTACAGTATGGGCAGACTGTACCACCACTTTTTGGTATAGGTATTCAAAACACGCCCAAAACATTATATTATGAAAAAATTTCAGTTCCATAAAATATTAAATATTTTTTTTTAGTTGTTTAAAAAAAAACCAAAAAAAAAAACCAAAAAAAAAGTCCGCATTTTAACAAAGTAAGGGAGCCCTTACCTGATCCGTTCTGTATATATATATATAGGGGCGCTTCTCCAGCGAATCACAAAAAGCGGAGCAAAAACGAACTGATTATAGCGACGTTTTTTTCCGTCGCTATAACACAGAAATCCGTCACTATAGCTGCCTATATCTAAGGTAATGGTCCGAACCGTCGCTATATCTCAGCAAACGGTTGCTATAACCCGGTTCGTCTTTGATTCGTTGGAGAAAATTTTCCTATATATTTGGCTTAAATATGAATTAGTACCCTAAACTATAGGGCATATTCCACTTCAGTGATCCACCTTTCAATTTTGTCAATTAGGTGTTTAAACTATCAATTTTTTTCAATTACACAAATTTAACACGCCACGTCAGCAATTGCTGTCGTGACTTATTATGTGGAGCCTTAAAAAGCTGATGTGTATTAAAAAAATAATTACTTAACCCATTTTATTAATTTAATCTTTTTAAAAGGGAAAAAGTGTAAAACAACATAACCAAAATTAAAAAACCAGAACAATTCAATTGACATCAAATTGAACGCCTCTCTCTCTCTCCCATACATCAAACCAGAACAATCGACTTCCTGAGATCCGGCCTCTCTCTCTCTGTTATCGAAGCTTTATCTGCGTTTACCTTCTTCTTTCCCTTCCCCCGTCTCTCATGAAATTCGTGCAGTTTCGTTCACATGCTTATGTTTGTAACTTTACAACATTTTCAAAATAGGAGATCAATGATGAAGATTTCGAGCTGGTTCGCTGTTTTTCTGGTCATACTAGGCTTATTTGAGCCCTTTGAGTCAAGATCTAGGTCAAACTCAAAGTCAAAGGATTTGTTTCAACTGCTTTTTTGTTTTGGGTTATATGTTTCCGGTGATTTGATTTTGGGTTCTGATCCTTTGTTTTGGTCCGGTCGATGCATGATGTATCATGATCGGTTTCTCTGTTCATGTTCCGATTCGGCTGCTGCTTCCCATATTTTTAGTTTTAATTGTTCGAATTTTTTTTGGATCTGAAAATTTGGGTTCTGTTCTAATTTGCTGCTTCCCATATTCTTTTGGATCTTATTTTGAAACAGGGATCAAAAGAGAGGCGATAATTTTATTACTGTTGTTTCCCCCTTTGTCTGATTTGGGGGTGTTTTAGTTCTACCGGAGCATTCCCAATCTGGTTTCATGGTTTATTGTCCATGATCAGATTTGGGATCTTCATGTGTTTCATGGTTTCAGGTTTCATGTGTTTCTGAACAGGGGTTGATCTGCATTTGTTTATTGATCTTTATGTGTTTCCTGGTTTATTGGTTTATTGGATTTGTTTCAAGGGTCTACTGAAATCTCGAAAATCGAGATTGAGAGGAATGTGTGTACGCCGGCGAAGATCCTCCGGCGAAATACTCCTTCACAGTCGGCTGAAGATCCTCCGGCGAAATACTCTCGATAAACCCGGCGGTGAAGTTGAAGAACAGTAGTGAAGAAAATGAGAAAGAGAAAATGGAATTGAAAATGTAATATTAGAAATGTTAATTTATGTTTTGACTGTTTTGCCCTTTGTTTAATAAGAGTTGTTTGTTTAATAATTAAAAAAAATTGTCACATAAGCTTCTTAAGGCCCCACATAATAAGCCACGTCAGCAATTGCTGACGTGGCATGTTCAATTTGTGTAATTAAAAAAATTGATAGTTTAATAACTTAATTGACAAAATTGAAAGGTGGATCACCGAAGTGGAATATGACATATAGTTTAGGGTACTAATTCATATTTAAGCATATATACTATTATTCTTATTAATATTAATATTATTAATATTACTAACTAATATTTCATTGTAATTTAAGCCTTTAATTTTTGTCCAACTCAATTTGAAACTCGACCAAGATTCATATGAATAGATCGACTATGAAAATAAGCACTCAGAGCAGAATTGAATCAAAGAATTTCTAAGAATAATATAAATTAGTTATTAATATTAATATTAATAAGAATAATAGTAATACTAGTATTAATATCCATATTAGTTATTACTATTATGAACATTAATATTAGTATTAATAATATTACAAAATATTAATATTAACACAAACATGATGCTACAACTTGTAGCGACTTGTAGCAGCCGCTACAAGTTGTAATGCCGTGACTTTTTTTTATTGTTTCCAGCAACCGATTATCATGAATGCGTACCCTATATATATATATATATATATATATATATAGAGAGAGAGAGAGAGGCACCTTCTGATAAGTACCACCCGCAACAGGTGGTAAAAAAATTCAATGCTGTTGATTTTGAAAATCTCGTGTGACGGTTGAGTGAGGTACTTAATATATTACATATATATATATAAAAAAAGAGAGAGAGAGAGAGAGAGAGAGAATTAATGCATAAATCATACGTGGGGGGGGATTGTATCTTTCCAAACACGTAAATCAATCAATCTAATCACCAAACAGCTATATGATCAATCCGAGAAGATTGGTCCATGACCAGAATAGCATCTTCAAGTCTTCGTAGGCAGTCCGTTGAGCTGTCTTGCGCAGTTTGCACTCAAAATTTTTGTGATGGCTCCTTGTGACCTTATCTGTAGCTAGATGACTGTTTGTTGATGTTGAGTTGTCAACATTCCCTCTTTGCCCTCTCGAGGTTGTCTCCAGGGTTTAGGTGGCTTTTGGCTGTCACTCGGTGTTATCTCCGGTGTTTGACTGTTGTTGCTTCTGTCTTTCCTCGGGATTGTCTCCGACGTTTGATTTGATATCCCGCAAGGATATCTCTAGGGTTTAATGTTTACTATAGTCCTCTGGGGCTGTCTCCGGGGTGTGAAAAGATGTTTTTGTCCTCCTGCATGGTTAGTAACAGGAAAATAAAATTTCAATTGTCTACATGATGAGTTAAATGTATTCACCTATACGGCTAAGACATTTGGCCATGAGACGATTATTTACTTCAACGACAAAGATTTGAAGATTGTATCTACATACATGCTTCTAAATTTTCATGAATTATCGGTATGTATTATTATATGTCAATACACTTATATTATTGTCGCATAATCAATAATTAAACTATGTTATTATATTATTTCAGTACATTCGAAGAGGACACGAATGCTTCTAACCCAAGACTAACTGCACCACAGTTGGAAACATTTACTACTAAAAAATTTCAACAGTGGTTTAAGAGAAGGGTTGAAGCGAATAACGCTTATGAGCATTTTAGAGATGTTATTTAAGGCCCGTACAAACTAATTAGTTCATTTTCTGGATGCAACATCAATGGGTATAGATTCAAGGTTGATGACTTGAATGAAATGACACCAGTCAATTTTGGTGTTGTCATGTTGGGAAGCTGCTACCAAGATTCTGAGTCCAATTACTATGGACGATTAGAGGAAGTGGTTGTACTTAATTATCCCAGGGGTAAAAAGTTTGTTACATTTAGGCGACGTTCCACGCCATCTTCCTGACACACATGCCTACTGGATGTATGCGATTTAGCCAGTTCGCGCAGTATGTGATAGTAGTCTGCCCTCAAGCTAATTAAATTTGATGTAATAAGCATTTACTTTGTAATCTTATTCATTTATTAATAAGAGAATTTATTTTATAAAAGGTTTTATTTATCCATGTTAATTAGTTGAATTAATAAATGAAATAAACCCATAGTAATTGAGCAATGCTTTTAGAATCATCACGATGATCTAAACTTTTGATAGCTCAACACTAAAATGTTCCTAATCGATAGATCACTAATGTGGGGTTACTGATTCCGGATAGATTAGTACATATTATGTTTGCTCTGTTAAAGAGGATGATTGATCTCGTGATCATTTGTGTATAGAGTTACAAGATAGGGTAGATGTGTTAGAGAGGCAAGCTGAAGAGCACCATGTTTCGTTAGAGCAAAAAGATGAGACGATTGAGGATCTTACTGCACGACTTACAGAGGTAGAACAAAAGTTAGCTCAGACAGAGAATCATAGAGGACAACTATTGGCTGAGATTGAGAACATACAGGATGATCTGAGATAGGAGTCAGCTAAGCGAGCGAGAGCTGAAGACGCTTGGTTTAAGGCTTCCAAACGCGCAGATCTTATTGAAGGCAAGGTGCGATCAAAGAAAGCCGAGATAGATGAAATGGAGTATACTTTCCATACAGCAGTTGATAGAGCTCAGGATCGAGTCTTTTATTATCCAGTATAATTCGAGGATTTTTCGTGGTACATGATGGATTGCAAAACGATGATTCACATCATAGAGTAAGAGCTAGCGCAGTGAAGCTGTACGACGCGAAATGTCCTTATAGGTTGCTAGAAGAGTAACAAAATAACATGTGAATAACTATAAGAGTTAATATGATGTAAATCCCAAATGTTGATATAAATAATAGGATATGATGATGTGAATATGAAATTCTATTATTTCAGGACAGATGATGTAAATAGTAGTAATACTATCTTTGTTATGATTTGAAGCAGAAAATGAATAAACTATAGAAGTTTATTTAATGTGTTATCTGAAAGTGTTTAAGTTAAGTTTTGAATGTTTAAGTAATAGAATAATGATCTCATGGCGAATACTTTAAATAGAAAAATGCCTCCAAGAAGAAGATAAACACGTCAACAAACACTCGAGGGGTCTACGAATAATAATGAAGTTGATGTCAACCCGGTGCAGCAGCTGGTAAACCTGTTAAGAAGAGCATTTGCAAATCAACCCCAGGCTCAAGCCATGACATTTAAAGACTTCAAGGTTGTTGGACCCCCAGAATTTCAAAAGGTCTATGAATCCAGTCGAAACCCAAACACCTGGATCATGGAGATGGAGAAGGTATTCGATGTCGCTAGGGTAAGTAAAAATCAAAAGACTGCTTTTGCGACGTTCATGCTGAAGGCAGAAGCTAGCTATTGGTGGCATGTGAATAAATGTCAAAGTGATCAGGGGATAATTCTTTGGGATATACTTATGGAGATGTTATTTGAGATGTACTTTCCGCCAAAGTTCGCATAACCAAATTAAAGTTGAAATGGGGAACGATGACGGTGCTTAAGTATGCCGTGAAGTTCAATGAGTTGGCGAGGTTTGCGTTATATCAAGTCAATACTGATGAGAGGAAGGAGAGGAGGTTCAAGCAGGGACTGAAGCCCTGGTTATTTAATCGAGTCTCAATGTTTCAACTGAATTCCTTTGTAGCTATTTTAGAGAAGGCAATCATCGTAGAAGGGGGAAGAGATGCTCTAACTAAGTATAATCAAGAGTAGAAGAAGAAGAAGAAGAAAAGTGAGAATAAGGCGTGCGGTAGCCAGAAAAGGAGGTGGAATGACAGTGTCGCTGTTGGGAATCAGCAAGGAAATCAAAAGAAGAGAATAAAAGCTTGCAGCAACTGTGGGAAGAATCACGTGGGCGTGTGCATGAAAGGTAAAAAGGTGTGCTACAGCTATGGTCAAGAGGGCCATATTGCGACAAACTATCCTAGTCCAAAGAAAGGTGTTGTTTCACCTGTGGATCGAAGGAACCCTTGTCTCGTGATTGTCTTAAGAAGGAGACAGGATGAGCAAGTGGAGGAAAGGGAAACAACAGCGGTGGAAATTTGACAATCACCAGACCAGCACCACCAAATCGACCAACTACCCGAACTTTCAACATGACGGTGCAGGATGCTGCGCAGTCAAAGGATGTGGTGTCAAGTATCATTCCGTTCATTAATCTAGATGTTTTCATATTATTTGACTCGGATGTTACATGTTTATTTATATCCGATGATTTTGCTAAGAAATTAGATTTGCCTAAAAAAGAATTAGATTATACTTTGAATATAGAATTGCGAATAAGGAGGTTATTCTTGTTAGGTTTGTACACAAGAAATGTCGCGTAGATATTAAGGGTTATTTGATGACAGTAGACTTAATCCCGATTAAACTTCGGGAGTTTAACGTTATTCTGAGAATGGATTGGTTATTTAACCATAAGGCAGTAATTGATTGTCAAAAGAAGTGTGTAAACCTTATGACTCCGTCAAAAGTAGTATTTTATGGTAACAAGTTGCCTAGACAAGCAAGTTGTCTGATGATGATTCAGACCAGGAGGTTTTTAAGGCAAGGATGTGTAGGATATTTAGCCTATATAGTCGATACCCGAAACGTGGGAGTGAAGCTGGAGGAGATACCGGTTGTTAGAGATTTCGCGGACGTATTTTCGGACGATTTTCCAGGATTTTCTGAAAGGATGTGTAGGATATTGCAATAGTTATTAGATAAGAAGTATATCCAGTCGAACGTATCGTCGTAGGGAGCGCCGGTGTTATTTGCTAATAAGAATGATGGATCGATGCAGCTTTGCATTGATTATTGAGAATTGAATAAGGTCACTATTAATAATAATTACCCATTGCCAAGAATTGATGATTTGTTCGATCAGCTAAAAAGAGCTAAGTACTTTTCAAAAATAGATTTGAGAAGTGGATATCATCAGCTGGAGGTGAAGAAGGAAGATGTACCGAAGAAGACATTCAGAACTCGATATGGTTATTACGAGTTTCTGGTAATGTCATTTGGTTTAATCAATGCATCTGCAGCGTTCATAGATTTGATGAACAGGGTGTTTAAGCTATTTTTGGATAAGTTTGTGGTGGTGTTCATTAACGACATATTGGTGTATTCTAAAACTCAAGAAGATCATGTAAAACGCTTGAGGGTGATGTTAAGAAGAAAGAAGTTATACGCGAAATTTTTGAAATACGAGTTCTAGTTGGAGCGTGTTCAATTTCTTGGACATGTAATTGGTAAGGACAGGATTTCAGTTGATCCAACAAAGGTGGAAGTTGTGATAAATTGGGATCAGCTGAAGACACCGTCAGAGATAAGAAGTTTCTTAGGATTAGCTGGTTATTATCGGCGTTTTATTCAAGATTTCTCAAAAATCGCCACTCCGTTGATGAATTTGACAAGGAAAGCGGTAAAATTCGTTAGGACGGAGAAATGCGAAGGGAGTTTCCAAGAATTAAAGAAGAGATTGAGTATGGCACCTGAGTTGTTTTTGCCAGATAATACAGGGAACTTTGTAGTGTATAATGACGCGTCGCATAAGGGAATAGGTTGTGTTCTTATGCAAAACGGAAAGGTCATTGTGTATGCATCGCGCGACTGTTAAAGGACTATGAAAAAGGATATCCAACTCATGATTTGGAATTGGTTGCAGTAGTGTTTGCTCTGAAGATTTGGAGGCACTATCTCTATAGGGAGAAGTGTGAGATTTACACGGGCCATAAGAGTGAAGTATATTTTCACACATAAAGATTTAAATATGCGTCAGAGGCGATGGTTGGAGCTAATTAAGGATTATGATTGTGAAATTATTTATCATTCTAAGAAGGCAAATGTGGTTGCCAACGGATTAAGCATGAATGGTCTGGAGAAGTTATCTATGTTAACTGTTTAAGAGGAACTCATTGTAGAAATGGCTAAGTTGCAGTTGGAAGTAAATTATTTGAAGGAGTTAAAGGAAATATTATTTTAGATGGAGACTCATTCAACTTTAGCGAACAAAGTGAAAGAAGCTCAATTTCAGGATGAGGAGTGTGAAAACTTAAGGAAAAGAATATCTAAAGGGGAGGAACAGAAATTCAAGATTGATGCTAAAGGGTTGTTATGATTCGAAGGGAGAAACTAGGTTCCATCAGTACCAGAAATTAGAGAGGAAATTTTGAATGAGACTTATAACTCGAGATATTCAATTCACCTTGGGAGTACAAAAATATATCAGGATCTTCGACAACATTTCTGGTGGCCGGATATGAAGAGAGAGGTTGCCGACTATGTTGCTAGATGCCTAACGTGTAAGAAAGTCAAAGCAGATCACCAGAGACCAAGTGGTTTTTTTGGTAGGTCTTCCAACGACTCAAAAAGGTTATGACACAATATGGGTTATCATAGACCGACTAACGAAATCAGCGTACTTCTTGCCAATTAAGATTAGGTTTAATTTAGATCAATTAGCGAGATTATATGTCAAAGAGATTATTTCAAGGCACGGTGTTCCACTGTCAATTGTGACGGATTGAGATCTGCGGTTCACTTCAAATTTCTGGAAGAGGTTACAAGTATGTATGTGAATGCAATTGAGAATGGGCATAGCGTACCATCCTCAAACCGATGGCCAGAGCAAAAGGACAATCCAGACATTGGAGGATATGTTGAGAACTTGTGTTATAGATTTCAAATGAAATTGGGACGACCATCTACCTCTAGTGGAATTCGCTTACAATAACAGCTATCACGCGAGTATTGGTATGCCGCCTTACGAAGCATTGTACAGGAGAAAGTGCAAGACTCCACTGTGCTAGGATGAGGTCGGCAAAAGACAACTGCTAGGACATGAATTAGTGCAACAAACTGCAGAGATCGTCAAGGTGATAAGAGCCAGATTATTAGTTGCTCAAGACAGGCAATAGAAATATGTCGATCAGCACTGACAAAATCAAGAATTTGATGTCGACAATTTTGTTTTCTTGAAATTATCTTCCTAGAAGGGGAAGATAAGATTTGTTAGGAAGGGTAAGTTGAGTTCGAGATTATCGGGCCCTTTAAAGTTCTGAAAAGAGTAGGTGAGGTAGCTTATGAAGTGGCATTACCTCTGGAATTGGAACACAATCACAATGTTTTTCATGTTTCAGTACTACGACCGTACAAACCGGATTATAAACATAGTATTGAATATGAACCCCTGCACGTTGAGAAAGAAGTTCCTATTCAGATAGTTGATAGGAAAAAGCAAACATGGCCTTTTGACTCTTAGGTTAATTTAACTGATGAGGCCCTTTGTTTTTTTTAAACTGATGCGCGTAATTTCATATTTTATCAGTTTAGTTTACATGTTTTGGCCAAGTCTAAGAAATAGAGAGAGCAGAGAAAAACATAGAAATTCTGTAGAAAGAAGAAGAAGAAGAAGAAGAATATTTAATCAAAGCTTGCAAATCCTTTAGCTAATCAAAGGTAAACTCTAATTTTAATCCTTTAGAAAAAATATTTTGTTGGAAAAAATCAGCCAAGTTATATCAATTCCCTATTTGGATTTAGGTAGATAAACATCTTAGGACAAATTTTTCAATCCTACGTTTTGAAAATGTCAAAAAATTCAAACCAAACATGGGGACTCATCTCAAATAAATTTAGAAAACAAAAACTTGAACTAGATACCCAAGAACAAACATGGTAACCAAACAGATCTTTCCTTTCAAATCCGAAAATTTCACACCATACTGCTGCATATACATTCAACTACAACTCAATATTTGACCAGCACCAAAAGAGAGGAAACATCTCTGTATATTTCTTTTAAAATACATTAAAAATATATATATATTTCTTTACTTCTTGTAAACCAGTTGATAGTAATTAGGTATGGATTAGAAAGTTCTAGAGTATTTCCTAATCTCGTACATTATTGAAGATATGGAAACAAGATCCTTGTTTAGAACAGACCCACCACTAATTTTCTTTATGCAGTCTGATAGTCTGGTATAGTAAAGGAGCAGTTGAGTCAATGCAGCTCTTAAGATATCCATCCCACAGAGGAAGTTGCTGAAAGAAGTAATAACATCCTTGTGCATCAGCTCTATTGCCGCTTTCCATCTACTGGCAAAGTCTTTCACAAGCGGCTCCACTTCAGTAATAGTAATTGCTCGCTCGGAACCAGAACTTGAGTCCTCAGCTGACGAAGTAAATAGAAATAAGTTCCAATTTAAAAGTTACAAGTATTGTTGATAAGTTGGCATAAAATTTGTTGGAAACTTACAAGCTCTGGTTTTAACAAACTTGATAAGATCACTGAAGTGCTCTAGAAGCAACTCTTCCTACAAGGTAAAACAAACAAACATCAAGTGTAACTGATACTGAAATGACATCTGACTTTCAAGATCTAAACATACAAACTGACCAGAATAACAACTAAGATTGAAAGTTTTAGCTACCAGGAGACTTCTAATATGATGGATGTTTTGGTCAATGATCAGTATGAGAGCGTGTTGTCATGAATCGTATCGTAAATCAAAAATTCTCAGAGAGTGCATCGTTATCATGAATTCTATCGTGAGATAGGAAAAGAAATGAAACATAGTAATTACATATCTAAACATATAGAGAATACAGTTCAATGGACAATAAAACATATTAGCTTAAGCTTAATGCTAAAATCATCAAATAAGGCTGGAAACAAACTTTCAATATCCAAAATATAGCTTGAAGACTCTAAACTAGAGGCTTAATTAATAGTCACCATTGAATAAGTAATATCTATAAAGAAAAAAAGAGAGGCAGTAAAAAGGAAACATATCTTTAACTATATATACTCCCTCCGTTACAAAATATAAGACCATTATTGACTTTCTAACAGTCCATTTGAGACATTTTCAAACTCAAAATTGATAGAGATTCATTTAACTTTGATCAATATGATCATCAATATTGTGAATTATCTAAAACGTACTACTACTACTACTAATATTTATTGTTTCGTAATTTTAAATGAATCACGTTAATTTTGAATTTGAAAATGTTACAAATTGACTTTAAAAAGTCAATAACAATCGTATATTTTGGAACGGAGGAAGTATAAAACTCAAAGTGAAATTAAGTCGCAATTTGCAAAGTGAAGAGCAAAAGTCAACATCAAACTTATGTACTCGTGTCTCCATCTGAGAAAGAGAAGTGAAAAAAGAAAGTGGAAACAAAATCTTTAAAAGAAGACAAGACATTGTATAGAACAAATGCACCTCTTCTGCTGGAAAAAAATGGCTTTAATGTATTGTTTTAATTCTTATCATGTCCATATCTAACTTAAAAATATATTGTAACCATAACGTACCGTATCATAAGATACAGTGAGTCAAATCGTTGGATAGAACTCACTTGTATCGTAAGGTAAGATCAGATGGGTTATATCGTACAATACTACTCACTTTAAGGATACAGTACGATACAATATCGAATTGCTCCTAGTGAAGAGCAAAAGTCAACACCAAAGCTATGTACAAAGGAACATGAAAAAAGAAAGTGGAAACAAAATCTTTAAAAGAAGATAAGACTTGTATAGAACAAATGCACTTCTTCTGCTAGGGAAAAAATGACTTTAATGTATTGTTTGAACTCTTATTATGTCTATATCAAACTTAAAAATGTATCGTTACCATAACTTATCGTATCATAAGATACGGCAAATCATATCGTTGGATACAACTCACTTGTATCGTAATATCTGAAGGGTTATATCTTACAATACCACTCACTTTAAAGATACACTAGTGATACTATATCGAATTACTACTGCATCATATCGTATTGTAAGATAGTATTGTGTATCGTGAGATGCTAACAAAGATTTGAAATAATGTCTTGTTTTGCTAAGTGATTCCATGACTGAAATTTGGATTGATGTAGAAACTTAATCATCACCTGCCTTTCTTTTATGGTTTATTTCTGCCTTGCTTTCTGGTAAAAATTATAATCCAAAGATAAATGATTTTACAAAACATGTGAAAACTAAAATGGACAATCAGCGGCTTCAGAGCTATAATTGCTAATCAGATCTTAACTAGCTAATTTATCTCATTCATAGAGGAATTTGTAAAACTCAGGGTGCAACATGTACACGATCAATATTGTAACTTGCAATTGCTTCGGAGTGAAAGATATCCGTCCACCGCTAAAGATCCGACATTTAACAAGGACGTGTTCTTGCAGATTGATTCATGTCAAGTAATTCATCAGTGGCAGGGAATATAGTAAGGCTCTTTCGGGAGCACACTAATGACTCTAGCAATAGCTTCAAGAGATACCAAATTAAGCTATTAATTATTTAGTGAATACGTACCACAAAAATGGCTGTGTTGTTCTTTAAAAGTTCTTCAAAGTGCATCTGAATTTTCCCACCTTCAGGACAAGCTTCCTGGAATCCAAATAAAAACTAGTGTACATATCACAGCTCCTAGTGACAATTATACTGATCATTTAAACAAATAAGCCATTCATTTGTTAACTGCAAGAGATTTTAAACAGAAACTTCTTTCAATATTTTCTGATCTACAACACAGTTTGTTTGATCATGTTAGAGAGATTCATTTTTTTTCTTGTTTACCATAGAATAAAAAAAAGGATATATTGCATACCTTTAATACAGCAATTGTCATGTCATAGTTGTTAATTAGAAAAACTGTCTGCAGTTTTGGTTTAGGGAATGTAGTAGCAAGCTTGACAAGCAAGTCATCAACAGCCATTCTAAGTCTTTCCATGTTGAGTTCAAGCTGTAAAAATTGAGCAGCACAATGGTATAAGTATTGTCACTATCAATCAAGAACAATCATTACATATCTTTTGAACCTTCGAATGTCTATAACCTGACCGTCCCCATATTCAACATTGAGGTGAACAAGTGAAGCTGTAAACTCAGCATAGCGCCTCATGACATAGTGAGGATGAACATCATCTTCCCAAAGTGTCTTTATATTGGCATTGCGCAGGCTATTGAGGTGCAAGTCAAATACCATCTTGAAGCGTGGCCACAAGGATATGTTGACCTGTCCAGATGAGTTAAAATTTTAAATTGATCTTGTTTCAGATCATGTCTGTATAAGATCAATGCTAATGCACAATGAAAACAATTCAGTCATCCACCAATTTCAAGTAGTTAGTTACATTGGCTATTGACTAGATTCCCGGCCTGGAGTAGATGAAATACAAAAACTTGCAAAATTTGTTCTCCAAGGTTACAATTTTGTTATGGAGAATAAAATGATACACTTACACTTAAATGTGAACAGACAGAACTAATGACTAAAAATCCACTTTTCTTCTATGGTGTTTCATCAGTTGCAGTTCAGAAAAGATTTTGGTTCTCCTCATCTCCATCAATTTCCCACGATAATATTCCACAATGCAAAACTTACTACTTATTTTTTATTTTTTTTAGATAAAAGAATTGTTAGCATGATATAAATTGGTGGACCTCTATCTAATAGCTTAAGTTTTAGATGACTTCGTTACTTAACATGGTATCAAAACTATGGATGTGAAAGGTCTTGGGTTCAAATCTTCTCGACCACATAACATAGTTATCAAGGCGACAAGTCGAAGCAAGACGACAGCCGAGACAAGTCGTTAACAATATAAATTTATACAAATAAAATTATATATATTAACATTTATATGAATATTTATATATTTATATTTCTAATGATTTGTAATATTAATGTACCAACTTCAAATTATATAAATGGTGATACATTTGTAATATACTAATATTTAGTTTAATTCAATATAAGCACAAGATAACAATGCATTATATATCATATAAAAAAAATTAAATAGTTGCATTGGCCATAGCATAGCACAAGACGAACAATATTATAAAACTATTATTTTTTCTTTAATCTCTTGAATTATAGTTGAATTGGCTCTGTGTAGGACCGGACCATACCAAAAAAAAGTAATTACTTTACTTCATGCATGCGTATAGTAGGACAGAGTGCAGGACCATAACCATTAGATTAAGTTGGCACGTGTACTATGGTCTAAGCAAGTAAGCATATATCATATAAAAAAAATTAAAAGGAGTCAGATTACCCAAACCCAAAAGAAGATAGAAACACAATACCCAAAAAAAATACAGAGAGCTCCTAGCTATCCCTGTTTGTTTCTCTCAAAAAGAAGATTACCCAAAGGAAAGAGAAGACGAAGAGTAGACTGAAGTAGAGAAGAGAGGAAGAGAAATAGAGTAGAAGGCACCGAAGTCGTCGTTGCCGAAGCCGATGTTGCCGAACCCGAAGTCGCCGAAGTTGTTGGAGTCGACAGGTAAGTTGATTGCTCTCCCTCTTTGTTGCTCTCCCCTTTCTCCCTCTCTGTACAAGTTTTGTTGGCTTGCGAGTTGTGATCGATAGGACGATGATTAGGTTTTAGCTTCCTTTAATTTTTTTTATAACCCAGTTAAGTTCTAGTCAAACCATACCTGACTCGTAAATCCAAGTCGCCCGATCTGAAATTCAGTCGTCCATGTTGTTGCTAAATCGTCCAAGGCGACGCCTTTTCTAGCTGTGCGCTCGACTCTCTAACTTTCGACCAAGTCGCCCAGACGACTTAATTCTTCCCACCGACCTGACAACTAAGCGTCGCCTAGGCGACGACTTGATAAGCATGCCACATAATTGTCTTTATATTAATTTAATAGTGCAAATGCACTTTAATATCTCCCTTCTCTATAAAAAGCTACATTTAAGGGGGAATGTTATCATGATATACATTATTGGACCCTCTATCTAACATCTTAAGCTTTTAGATGAGTTGGTTACTTAACAAGAATTTTTATTGATTAGAGGAGAAAATTACAATACATGAAGAGGATAAGAAGTCCATCCCAAAAGAAATTAAAAAAAAAACAAAATGAGCATAACTACATATTAATGAAGCACTGCCTGCCAATCTCTTTGAAGATCGGATAAAGAAATTCCTCCAAAAGCTCCCATTGCATGAGCCCAAAGAGAGAGAAGCACAAAGCAACTCTATTTGTAATTCGATCGCAAAAAATTATAGCATTCCTCTCAATCCAAATTCCCTACAAAATAGCAAAACAAGCAGCATCTCCAAAAGAATCCTTCTATCATTCGTAAGACCCAAACTCCTAAATTTGCATAGTAAAAGATCCTCCACCAAAAAGGGACATATCCAACTTTCACCCATCACACCAAACAAATAGCACCACAACCACCAAGCTCCTTCAAACACATTACACATACATCTGGGGATAAAGATTTGTAAGGCCAACGCCTTTGACGCATATCATTAGTGTTAAGCCGGCCAAGAATTAAGCACCACATAAAACCTTAATGTTTGAGGAAGCCTTTGCTTTCCAAATATAAGAGGCTAGAGAAAAATGATGACGGGACGAATGACGATAACCCAATAGGTATGTGAAAAAAGAACAACACGAGAAGATTCCCGAAGAATTAAAATACCGAACAAACCTATCCAAGGTGATGCATGACAGATTTAAGATGAAGAATTAACGGGAAATAAACTAGAATTCTAAACTCCACGTTTAGACCACTAGGAATCTCTCGTGTATCAACTCCACGTATCAACACCAAGATAGATAAAATACCTCTACAATATGAATAAAATAAAACTTCAATATCAGTGGTATGTAGTCTAAATGACTTGTGGGGATTACATCTCTATTTAAATAGACAAAACCCTAATATTACTTGGGAAATAATAAAAGTATTAAACTACTAAAATACCCTTATTAATAATCATAATCACTAATTAATGTCCTAAATCCTCACTAATAAATAAAAATACATAAATCACATCAACTACTTTTATATTAAACATAATAAAACTCCAAATAATAAATATAAAAAATCTCCTTTGTTCTTGACTTGGAGTTCCCATCATTCTCTTGTTGTTGAAAACTCGACCTCGAGTTCTATAATATGAGAGAATAAACAATGAACTCCTCTACAATGGAAAAACATTTTGGAACACATTTGACAACATCATCACAAGATAAGGCTCAAAATTTTGGAAAGAGAATTGATGAGAGCATCGCTTTCATATTCAAAGGTGCTGAAAATAAGCTTTCTGGAACAACAAAGTCAACAATGTCAACTTGAATTGGATCAACTTCTCGAATCGTCCTTTCCTCGGTAACGAACAACTCAAAAACCACGTTAGATGTTTCCTCAATTTGTTCCTCATATATAATATGTGGTTCAACTTTTGTAACTTCAAGAATTTTCATGGACACGTCACAACTGTCTGTAGCACCAAAATTTAGGAACATCCTCTTGTTCTTTCTCTTGCTCTGCTTGAAGATGTGCCTGCAAATCAATAAGGCCTTCTTTTATAGAAGATATGTCATCTTTTAATAAAGAGATGTGATCTTTTAAAAAAGAACATATAGAAACAATATCATAGTTAGCCTTCTAAGTTCTTTTGATTTAACTTGTTGGTGTTTCCTTGCGTCAACTTTTTTTTGTTCATCTTGATATCGACGTTGCAATTCTCCAAGGTATTCTTGTGCATCAACCATATCTCATCTAAATTCTTCCTGCTTGTGCTTCAAATATCTATGACCACGTGTATAATAAAGTAGTATATTCGGTCACTTTCATCGTCAAAAAACTTAATATACTCTTTTGGTTCAACAATAAATTCTTTAGTGGCTTGAGACATTAGGTGTTTGGGACAATGGGTTATAAAATAAATAAATAAATAATTTATTTATTTTTATAACTTAAGGGCTTAACTGAAACGAAAATAAAAATAGGGGCTAAAGTATGAATTCAAAAAGTGTAGGGGCTGATTTAGAAAGGATGAAAAGGTATAAGTGAAAAGTGTACAAACTACGGGGCTAAAATTTATAAGGTAAGAAAACCATGGGATGTAAACTACAATTTTGGAAATATATTTATAAGATTAGGGTTACTTTCCTAGAGACAGAGCAGCAGACACAATAGTAGCACAACATAGCAGCAGTAGCGCAACATAGCAGCAACGACAAGTCCCTTTTTTTCCCCTCTCAACGAACAACCCCAATGAACAATAACACAGTAACTCCGGCGATGAACAGTATCCCGACGATGAACAATACTCCGGAGATGAACAATACTTTATTTTAGTACCCAAGATCCCCCAAAAACTGAGAAATTAATAGAGAAACCTTCAACTCTGATACTAAAAATGATGAAGGCCATATTTAAGATGATGAATTAACGGGAAATAAACTACGATCTAAACTCCACGTTTAGACCACTAGGACCTAGTGTATCAACTCCACTTGTTAACAACAAGATAGATAAAATACATCTACGGTATGATTAAAATAAAACTTCAATATCAATGGTATTAACTATTAAGTCTAAATGACTTGTGGGGATTACATCACTATTTAAATAGGACAAAACACTAAAATTACTTGGGAAATAATAAAAGTACTAAACGACTAAAATACCCTTATTAATAATTACTAATCACTAATTAATGTCCTAAATACACACTCATAAATAAAATACATAAATCTCATCAACTACTTTTATATTAAACATAATAAAAACTCCAAATAATAAATATAAAAAAATCTCTTCTTTGTTCTTAACTTAGAGTCCCCATCACAAGGATTGAGAAAAGGAAGCTGAATTAAGAAGTTGAATAAATAAAGAGAATTCATCCATCTCTCTATCATTTAAATTATGGAAAAAATAAAAATCCCAAGAAATTGAACCTCCTTCACAAGTGTAGAAAGAAAAAGAAAAGGGAAAAGCTGTACTTGGCTAGAAGCAATATGATGATAATGTCATAATGATATAGTTGTGTGTTCTTATTATTAATTGGTTCAAGCATTGTTTATCACATTAAATTGCAATCTCAGATTAGATTTCAACATATTCTTCATACAAACTGCAGGCCAATGCATCTCTAAAGATAAACTTGATTCAGTTGAATGCATATTTCATTCAATTTTCCTTTTACAATTACAACGAGGTATTATAATGCAGAGAATAACTACTGCAAAAAGAAGTTATGAAAGCCACAAGTGCAACTATAATGCATTGTGTGCGTGTGCGTGTGCGTGTGCGTGTGCGTGTGTGAGTGAGAGAGAGAGTGTGTACAAGAGAGAGAGTACAAGGAACTTCATCTTGAACAGCTAAGATTATATGTGGAACACCCAATCAACAGATACATACCTTATCTAAATATGAATCCAAGCATGGTATCCGGCGGCGAGACATTATGAGCTGGGAAAAAGAAGAGAGTACAAGTAACAAATTGTTTGTAATGAAATCAAAGCACCAAAGATAGGTTAAAAGAACTTTTCATATAACTAACGAGTTTAGAGACTGAACAGAAGAATTTACAGATTCAGCATTCAAGATAGAATGATCTCTAGCCGTAATAATATTGCACTTGTATATCAATGCTTCTAAGTTCTAGAGACTCTGAACAGAGAAACTTACAGAGTCTGCATTCAAGGAAGAATGATTTCACAACAGTTACACTAAGGCACTCATATATCAATGCTCACGTCTCATTTCAGACGTGATGTCCTCAAAGAATACACTTTACAGTGCATAAAATATAGAATGGGAAGAAAATATCAAGATTTATAGAAGCTTACTATCCAAAACTGAATTTCAATGTTATATATACATATATATCTTCAAAGATAAATTGCCAGATAAAAATTATTGGATTTATTTTGGAATACTAACTATGCATCTGAATACACTTTTGAAAAAGAGGATTGATAATCGAAAGTTTATATGGCAATCTCGGATGTTGATTCATATTCTTTCTTCTTCTTTTTTCTTTATAAATAAAACAACATTATAACCATCATGAAAAGAAAAGGACAGATACATAATGGCAATGGGATTCATCATTTTCATTCCAAAAAATAGTCTACTCGTCTTTATTGCACAAGTGGCCCAACAACCAGATGATATTCATATTATCACTAGGGAACTTCAAGTTTTGAAGTCATGCAAACAAGGGTGTAAAAAGTACTGACAAATGTGCTTGTTGAAGATGAAATTGGAACTTTCATCTGCACATTGCTTCCCAAAAACCAAATGAACAATCACATAGAAAACAATCAATCTTTAGCAGACAAAAGTCAAAAACCCAACTGAATCATGTAGTCCTTTACCAAGACAGCATTTCTCACCCAATATTTGGTTTGAATTGATTAGTCTATGGATTACAGACTAAGGCCTCTCTCTATATCACTTGTGTTGTTTTAAGAACCACCCTAGGAGTAAATTTAAGTTATTCTTTCTAATGGAATTTTTGTAAGTTTATAGCTATTAGGTTAAAGGATGGTGGTAGTTTCTAGTATGCTTCTAGTATGTGCTGCTGAGTAGTATAAATAGGAGTAAGGGATGTATTTCCATTTCAAACTTGATTTGAATGAAATATTGAATTGGGAGATATTTTATCTCCCTTATCCCCTTCCTCACCTAAAATTTTCCTTTTCTGCCCATTATATCTCTGATTCTCCCTCCAACTATATTTATGAAATCTATTTTTTATCTATCGATTTGCATTTTTGTTAGGACCCATCTTAATCCTTACAATTGGTAGCAGAGTTCTTCTATCCTTGGAAGCATTTTCTTCTTTATCTTCCCATAAAAATACCATTAAAACCCATTGTTCATCTTCTAGCAACGAATCAACTCGCTGAGTTAGCTTAGTCCACCACCATATCAGCCAAAACCCTAATCCCCTCAAATCTCTTGGAAACCTACTAGGCTTTCAGCCCATTAATTTCTAACCTAGATCAGCCATTAAAAACCTCAAATCACCTCCAAATTCAACCCATAAATAATAAAAAACATAATAATAATTATAATAATAATATATTAAATTAAAACATCGCTGATTCCCGAGTAGATAGAAAAATCCTTACAATAGCAAACTTTACCCTATCCAAATCCCACCATCAGCCCGTGAAAGCCTTTGCACTTTGTGATTTGTCAATCCCGAGCTTAAACAACATTAAGGCCATATCGAAGCCAGATGTAATCGGCAAGGTCTTGTTTTAAGGCTTGCCACTCGGTATCAAAGTGGAGATATATCAAGTACTCCAAATATGAAATAACTCTTGCTACCCTCCCTACTTCTGCATTATAGAGGTGCATCAGGTGTTATATATATGTACATATATACACATATGGTTTCATTTATAAACCCAAAGAACGGTTAGCATTTGTGCCCAAAGGTGAATTTATATCAAAGCCCTAAATACTTTTATTAATTTTTCAAATTATAAGGATATTTTGTTAAAACACCAAAATCGAGAAGGATAAACCTGCAACCAAACAAGTGTAAAACTCGTACCCAAACAAGTGCTATTTTGCCGAATTAGAATTTAGCATCGTCTAAAATAATGTTGCAAGGAGATTCAAATAGAGTAACCTTGCTCTACACAAATACTAACCTACTCCCTTCTTAGGGTGGTTAGCAGAATCCTACAGACATAAACAGATACATATACACACACATATATGTTCAAGATCATCATACAACACATAAGTACCCATATTAAGGAATTCAACACAGAAAAAATTATAATAACGGGTGTACACATTACCTGGTGTCGATGTATGATGCATATCATAAGCATCACACCTATCGCATCAAAACAATTTGGAATGATCGAATTGAAGTGCTCATCAATAACAGCGAGTGGACCTAAAAGACGTTAGAGCACATGAGACTTACTGAAAAACACATATATAATTCAACAAGGATAATGATACTAGTCCCATGTCCATGTTTCTTTAAAGTGACGGTTCTAATTGCTTAGATTTCACCACCATAAGAGTTACTTCAAACTACATTCTGGTTAAAAGGACTTTGTAAGTGCGTCAAAACTGCAGCTGACATTTCATGTTCAACAAGAGATATCTTGTAGAAGGCTAGCCATCTAAAAATTGAGGGATGTAGGTAAAATAATAAACTTTTCAAATTTTATTTATTTATATTATTTTAGATAAATAAACTCTTCAAATTTATTTATTTGTGTTTGTCTGATAAATAAGCTCTTCAATTTGTCATTGTTTCAATGGTGCATGCTTGAGAGATATATTAACTAATATTTAAGCAAACGCATTACCAGTACCTGCAAATATTTCACTAAATATGGATTCTTCTCCAAAAAAATCAGCACAAAAAAGGTACCTGTGATTATAAAAAAATAAATAACAAATACATACGACATTTTTAGAGAAAAAATGTCTTCAATTATTTTGAATAGAATTAACAGAGGAAACAATTGTCTACTCAGAAGTTGCAGAATCCATGAGCAGCTTGTGCAAGCTCCTGAAAAGGACTTCATAAGGATACTTTTTGGAGCTGGCTTCAGCTATATGTGGTATTAATGCAGGTTCATCAATTTCCTGAATATATTAGAGATTTAAATTACAAGTCATAAAGAGAATATAAACATGACATGATAAATTTACCATTAATATAATAATAAGCAGCATAGAATCATAAATCCATAGATTTTTCTTTTGTTCTTCTTTTTACTTTTTTCCACAGGGGGAAGGGGGGGAGGGAGGGAAAAAATAATTCCAGAATTAGAACCTGAAAAAAGATCGAACACAATGCACTACATCAGTTAGTTATCACTTTGCACTTTCAAGGTTTCTATTTGTTGCTTCAACTTTTACGTTTTCAGTTCTCGTTTCATTTTATTCATTATTACCTTATTTTACTTTTGACAAAATATTGTTTAAGATGTAGTAGATAGAGTAGAAAATAGGAGGACAAGTAGTCCACCAAAAGAGGTAAATCTCAAATCAAAAGTAAACGCAAGAACCTAAAGAGGAGATATCAAAACTCGCAGAACATCCAAAAAAGCCAATCCAAGAAGACCACCCTATCCCATAATAAATCATAAGTAGGTGCTGGTACGGTGGTACCTAAAAATTCAAGTGTTAAGCTCAGTTACAAAGACACTTACAGCATATAATGCACATCTTGACAGCAACATTTCTTTACCTAGCACAACACAATGGAAACGCATGCAAAACAAATTATCCGCTGAGAAAGACGCATCCAACTCTAGCCTAAGATCCTAAATAACCTACTTCCAAATCGTCATTGCTACCTGGACAAGGTACACACAAGTGAGCGTGATTCTCCTTATTACCAGTGCATCCGAAAGTTTAAAGAAGTCAGAGGAAGAAAATAGTTGGGCAACTGTATAAACGAGGGTACATGAGATTTCTAAGAATTGGCAACACTGATAGAAAAGGGGAAGGGGTAGGAAAACCCTTTGATAGGTGTAATCAGCTGTTCTCAGGTGCCCCAATCCAAATATGGGGCCTTGTAAGACCCAATATCGGTAAAAGATCAGTGTTTATTTTTTTCCGAATCATGGATCACCAAAAGGCCTTAATCTAGAAACGAAATTTAGCTTTCCAAATAAAGTTA
The DNA here is from genome assembly GCA_020205505.1 of Panax japonicus. Lineage (NCBI taxonomy): Eukaryota > Viridiplantae > Streptophyta > Magnoliopsida > Apiales > Araliaceae > Panax > Panax japonicus. The sequence goes on from CM035094.1 coordinate 78,484,658, forward strand.
GCTAAAAAATAGGAAAAGGGATCCGAAATTTGACTAAGATAAGCCAGAAAGATTTTCTGCAGAATAATCAAGAACTCAAAAGGGTTTAAACGCTCTTTGTAAGGGTGGATGATAAACTACAGGTGTCAAGTGAGTTTAGAAGAAAGGTCAAGTCACTTGCATCCCTATCATTATCATTTCTAAAGAATGGGTACCCTCTTGAGACTATAGAAACAGGGGATAAGAGCATTATGAAGACAAGATACACAAGCTGGATTAAAGAAGATAAAATCTGAGAAATAAACCTCTACATGATCCAATAAGTGATGTTAGTTGAGGAAAGAAGATTAAATTCTCCAGGCCCAATAACTGATATTAGTGTTGACAACTCATGCATTCCTCTGCACAACAGTTTTAATCTTAATCACTTTCTGCTACAAGGAATCAGGCTCCAAAAAGGAATTGACACAAAAAATACTGCACTCTAGAGCAATGAGCAACACCTCTATCGGGGGTATTTTTTACCATTTCACCACAAGGGAGACGAAAACCCTAGCCTCACTTAGCCTTAGGATTACAGACCCCCCCCCCCAAAAAAAAAAAATCCTTCTACACCTGACCACAGGAAATCTCTTATAAGTCTCTGAAGTCTATATCAGCCACACACAGAGGATTCATTGAAAAGATACAAGAATAGAGACGAACGCTGCAAAAGGAAAACCTCTACCTCCAACAAAGAAAAAACCATATTCTACTTCATTTTAATTTTCTTTTATTCTTCTTTTAGGTGTAGTATATGTCGTTTTTATTAACCATCTTGAGAATATTGGTCCTGTTTCAATTAAAGATGTCTTGTTGAGTTCTTTTATATATAACATTACAACTAATTCAACGTAGCTTTCTGCTCAGAACGCACAGGGTTTTTCCCCATCTTTTCCAATCATTTATGTTATGCATAAAACAATTTCCTCTTTCACACATCAATACACTGAACTATTATATTGATAATCTAGCATTTATGTCTTACAGAGATTCAGGAAGAGTGCACTTTCAATCATGGAAAACCATATATCTTGAAATAAAGAATAGGATCAGATTTAAGTTTTGAACATGAAATCTGAATCTTGGATCAAGTTTACCATGTTATTGTAGAGGTATGCAGTACTTTATAACAGACTGACTATGACATGCACAAAAGTATCAAACACAAAGCAAGTGTATGATTTTTTCTACGCCTACATTCAGCTCACCTCAACTCAACTTCCACATTTTACCCCAAACTAGTTGGCTAGGCTGACGATGAATCCCATATGTAAGCGTAAAAGTAGAAAGGAAAGAAATCAAAATAACAAATGTGCCTAGCTAATACACATACTTTTGAAATTTTAATTAAACATGCACAGAGAAGTTTGTGCCTGAAGCTTCATATAGACATAATGAGACTGTATCCCAGTAGTAGTGGCATCAAACCTTGAGGATGTTTATCCTATCTCCTAAAGCAAAAACAGCAGACCGGTTCTTCAAAGGTTCTCTTCCTCTTGAAAACAAACTAGTGCTTCTGGCCTCAACGCCTATCAGATCGCTGGATGTTGCAATATCCAACTGTAACTTCTCCAATGCTTGAATATAAGCAAGAAACTGTGCGCTTAGAACCTACAATATAAGAAGATATTGCTTCAGTATGTCATACAGAATTTCGCTATCATATATATTTTGCATTTAACATTAGCATAATCTGATCACAGGATGTCGCTATATCCAAATGCAAGTATGCAACTTCTCTAATGCTTGAATACAAGAACAAAATTGTGCACTTAAAACCTGCAATTTAGAATATTAGTATACACATATCACTCAATTAAAAAACACAACTTCTCTATCATATATTTCGCTTTACATAATCACAAATATGATTATCGCATAAGAAATGTAATACCTAAATCACCTGTTCTGAGGTGATAATTGAACATGCTTCTATCACAAAACTACAAAAATATCTTCGTGAACTAATTGAAGGAGCAATGATCTAAGCTTACAGAAACGAAAAATTTTCAACACTATTAACCAAGTGTAGTATCAGTTAACTGCTTAAAACTTACAAGCATGCACATATCAAATGGTACGATGTGTTAGAAAAGAAAAACAATCGCACATAAGACGCAAATTTTTACGTGTTTCGCCAAAGGCTGGGTGGGTTACTCCAAGTTGGGTGGCAAATCAGTCTCACTATGTCAGAAAATCGTACATAATACAATACGGTGCAAGATCCCCTCCTTATATAATGAAATATAAGAGCGCCCTAATTCACCCCTAAAGTACAAAACTACCCCAAAATTTTGGCCTGGATGATGCTCTTGGACCCCAGCTCAGTTATTCATAGCGGCAAACAACATCAAATTATGCTTGTGATGGCCCGGTCCTTCCGCTACAGACATAACGGCCCTCCTCTCCAGGAACATGCCCAATCACCTTTTGAGGTAGCTTTACAATTATCTCTAAATCAGATCATGTTCAAGAGTATAACAATGTTATAAAAGACCACAAATTGCAACTTTATGTTGTATTATAGGCCGAAAAAAATATTCATTATAAAAGAGAAACTTAATAATAGAAAACAGCTTTCAGATTAAGTATGTGAAATCCACGAAGACAAGTACAACGTCACTCCTTTATATTATTATCTTTTGAATTGGGATATATCAGACACTTTTTCTTTCCATTTCTTTTGTAAAAATATATGAAGCTAAGTAGATGATCACTGCCAAATCATAGTGTTAAACGATAATAATTTGCAGTAAGCCAAAAGTACACTGCTAGCTTACAGCCAAGGCATAAAAAAAAAGCTTCATGCTCACTTTGAGTGTTCCAAAGGTCCTAAATATCTAGAAGTATTGTGGTTCTGGGTCCCACCTGCTTTCATCTCACAACAAAAGTTGGCATACCACTTATTGCAACTTCAACTTGGTAATTATCATAAAAAGATGTTGGCATGTTGCCGTCTTCAAAAGAAGGAAAAGAAATAATGAGGCCAAATTTAGCAGAGAAAAATTGGTAAAATTGAATGGTATTGGTAATGCTAGTTCATCTGCAGCAGAGAGATAACCATCAACAATTTGAATAAGTTAAAGTGGTTTTACATAGTACTGTTACAGGGTACCTTAACTTGTGTAAAATGGAATGGTATTGGTAATGTTAGTTTATCTGCAGCAGAGAGATAACTTTTAACAATTTGTATAAGTTACAGGTGGTTTTACATGATGAGCTCCCTTCAAGATCAGTGGGTCCCTCTTACGAAGAAGAGCTAAAAAGAGTATCAAACAAATTTTCTAGGATAACGTTAGCTAAGTTCTGTATTAAGGTTTTATCAACAAAGAAAAACAAAAGTTCTATATCAAGGCATTTGATCACACTTTTTCTAAGCAAAATTTTTAATCAAGGATAGCATCGTTGTACTCCATCTAAAGCTAACGAGAACCACCAACCCTAGCATAACATATTTCAGTCATTAAAATTTGAAAATGAAAAACTTTAATACATTAAGTTATTAAGTTACATCATTTACAGTAATCAGTAAAGCAGTAGGTTCACTATCACTCCTCACAAACATCAATGAAAATATCTGTGTCGGCTGATAATGAATAAAAGTGTAAGAGTGTGCCATACTGCCATGTGTTGGGTGGTAGAGGCGGCATTGCACACTCTTGGAAAAGAGGGTTTAGGTTTGAGGACAAAACACAGAAGGCAGTTCCACATGTGCGCGCGCGCGCGCACATACGCACACAGTGAGAGAGAGAGAGAGAGAGTTCGTGCAAAGCCTAGTAGTAAGCTCGTGTGGGATGGGACCACAACCACAAATGATGTTTCACCTTCTAAAAGAAAAAGGAGACAGAATTAAGGGATCTGGATTACTGAACTAAAGAATCTCTTAATCTATTCTAATGTTACAACTCTGAAGAGATTGAATGATGGAGAAGTAACATATACTGTATTTATAGTTAATTGGTGAGACGTGTCCGTGAGCAGTGCAAGGGTCTACTGTAATTTTTTTTTAAGCTGTTGCCAAGTAAGTGTTTCATTCATGAAAAGGCCTGGCCCACTTGGTATTAAAGCATTGATTTGACATTGCTAGAAGCTGAGCGATTGACATCTGTCCCTGTCTCAGGTTATGGAAGTATTAAGATAATCCCATTGGAGGAAGTGTTACTTGAGCCACCAAGCCATATACCCTTAAAATTTCCAAAGGTGGGCAAAAGCAGCAATTCCCTTGTGCCAATTACTGTGCACTCAGGCTAGCAGGGGCTTCCTAGGTGCCCGACCCAGGAGAATCTGTCTAGAGTATGATAGAGCTGTTCCCAGATATTGAAGATTCTCTCTCCAAGACAACTTGATGGGACCCTGCCTAAAATTGGGCAAATGTTGCCCCTAGACAAAGGTGAGATGAAGGGAGCCAAAGTACATGGGCATTTGGTAATACTACACAAATCATGATGATAATTGAAGAGCATTTACCTTGTTCATTGTGTCAATATATGCTGCACGAACCTCGGTATATATCTCCTTCCCATGCTCCTTTAGAAAGGAGACAACATACCTGCATGTTCAATTAAGCTTCAATTCACTTATGTTAAACTTGTGGTTACCCAAAAACAACTAAAACAACTCATAAAGAGGACATAAAAGTTTAATATTAAGTTAGTAACATTATGAATAATTGAACAAAAAACCGAAAATTAATATACAGTTTCTCCAAGTATATCATAATTAGGGCCGTAAATGGAGTTTGAAATATATGATATTCGCTCTGAAAATTTGTATCCATATTTGCGTCAAGACGGATAATATTTGTATCCGTGTTCAAAGCGAATACATATATACACGTATAAATTTCTAAATATTACACATACATATACATGTATAAATTTCTAAATATTTGCGTCAAAATGGATATTATATGTATCCGTAATATTAATATATATATATATATATTTCTAAATATTACATATACACATACGTGTATATATTTCTCATTTAATATTGGTATACAATATATGAGAATATTAACATCAATTTATTATATACTCCCCCCTTCCAAAATCAGAGATACAATTTGACTTTTGATGTCAAAAGACGGCACATTAAACTTTAAAATTTTTATGACTCGTAAAAGTTTATAATAAAATAAATTTTGTGATTAATAGTTTTTGTTATATACTATACAAATGTAATAATTGCATCAACTAAAATTAAATAAATTCACATCAATTTGAAGTTTAATATGTCGTCGTTTAACCTCAAAAATTAAATTGCATCTCTAATTTTGGAACGGAGAAAGTATCTTTTATGGTTGTTTTTTGATATACGATATAAAAAAAATACATATTATAACTAGTTTTATTATTTATTTAGTTGATTATACATCATTTTTAATTATTAGTTGATTAAGTGAATATTTTTTGGTTATTAATTTAACATTATGCAAGAATTTTAAAAAAATTGAACTTTTAAAAGTTTATGTTGAATGGATGCGGATGCAGATACGGATGCGGATGCAGATGCAGATGCTGATGCAGATGCAGATGCAGATACGGGTATTAGGATATTTGATATATTTCTTCATATTATATTGTACAAAACGGAAACAGATAATATTCTTATTCGAATATTATTTGTTCAATACGAATACGGATATTTCATATTACATATCTGTTAGATATGAATGGGAATATTAAAATTTATTTTCGGATACAGATATATTTGTATCCGCATCCCCAAATATCCATTTACAGCTAGATTCATAATGTTCCATAACTAGAAAGGCATATGAGCATGTGAAAATTTTGTTGGGGCCCACTTTACCAAGACCAGTCCCATTGCATCTCTCTCCATAAATACTACTTTCAGTTACAGTTGAATTTTTCAGGGATGGAAAGAGGAGTTTTTCAGTTACAGATTTCAAATTTGAAAGTTGAAGGAAAATGTAAAATGTGTGCACCTGTATTTAGGGTACACACCCCCAATATATAAGTAATAAAATAGCAATTACACTTATTAAGATTTTTTCCTCACTCCATTCTATCTTCACACTTTCTCATTACATAAGAATATTTTATATACTACTAACTCCATGAATCAAAACTATCTGAAACAATATGAAAACACAAAAGCTTAAAGTCCATGAGCTATTATATCAAAATATCATTGGCTCTCACTGTAACACCTCAGTCCCACATCGAAAGATATGAGAAAATTTGTTTGTATATAAGGAATTAAGTAACTACCAATAGTACCTTCAAGTCATGACCTTTTGGGTGAGCCTGTGGTGAGCTAAGATGACCCAAGAATATATTATTGGGCCAATAGTTTAAGGCCTTATCTGGATGGATTCGATTCGTACTTGGGATTTGACCCAAAATTTATTCCGGACTCGGGATTTGACCCATCATATGGTATCAAAGCCGACTCTCGAAAGCTCGGGTCGGGTCATCCGATCGGGTTGCCGCACAAGTCCCACATCGAAAGATATGAGAAAAATCTGTCTGTGTATAAGAAATTAAGTTGCTACCAATAGTACCGTCAAGTCATGACCTTTTGGGTGAGTCTGTGGTGGGCTAAGATGACCCAAGAATATACTATTGGGTCAGTGGGATAATACCACCAGCCTTCATGTCCCCACCTCCAGCAACTCGATTAGATGACTCGGCCCGAGCTTTAGAGAGTCGGCTCTGATACCGCATGAAACAACCCAGGTCAAATCCTGAGTCCGAAATAAATCTTGGGACAAATCCCAAGTCCGGATCAAATCCATCCAAATAAGGCCTTAAACCACTGGCCCAATAGTATATTCTTGGGTCGTCTTAGCCCACCAAAGGCTAACCCAAAAAGTCATGACTTGAAGGTACTATTGGTAGCAACTTAATTTCTTACACACAGACAAATTTTTCTCATATCTTTCGATGTGGGACTTGGGCGGCAACCCGATCGGATGACCCGACCCGAGCTTTCGAGAGTCGGCTTTGATACCATATGAAACAACCCAGGTCAAATCCCGAGTCCAGAATAAATCTTAGGTCAAATCCCAAGTCTGAATCGAATCCATCCAAATAAGGTCTTAAACTACTGGCTCAATAGTATATTTTTGGGTCATCTTGGCTCACCACAGGCTCACCCAAAAGGTCAGGACTTGAAGGTACTATTGGTAGTTACTTAATTCCTTATATACAAACAAATTTTTCTCAGTCCCACATCGAAAGATATGAGAAAATTTTGTTTGTATACAAGGAATTAAGTAACTACCAATAGTACCTTCAAGTCATGACCTTTTGGGTGAGCCTGTGGTGGGCTAAGATGACCCAGGAATATACTATTGGGTCAGTGGTTTAAGGCCTTATTTGGATGGATTCGATTCGGACTTGGGATTTGACTAAGATTTATCCCGGGATTTGACCTGGGTTGTTTCACTCACCTTTTGAATTTCATCAAACCAAAAGCCTTCATATACAAAAGAAAACCAAAGAATGACAGAAGCATCAAGGAAACTCCATCAACAGCACACAACACAAAATTAAACACATAACCAACTTCAACAAACTGAAATATCATCACTCAGTAAAGTGTACTACAATTACTTATCTAAATTTAAGACGTCTCTATAATGTTGTATTAAACTTGATCAAAAAATTTATATAATCTACTCATCTTCTTAATGATGAAGAGGGCTGGCTATAAGGCAGGAATTGGTGATGAAATTGATGAATTCTCTGCAGAATTTTTGGATCGTTTTGACTGTCAAAAGTCAAAATGAACACCTTCTGAAATATATTTGATGACAGGCTTTGATATGGGAAAAGATTTTATTGTTGATTGTTATCTACACTTTCCTTTTCCTTAATTTTAAGGCAGTCCCTTGATTGTAGTAATTGGTTAGAACTTTTCAATTTTTTTTGTTATTTCCTTCATCCTTGCTCACCCCATATTAAGGGTTGTTTGTTACCATTGCAAGGCAATTTATGATTTCAAATAAAAGTTTCAACAAGGATTTGCTTCCTGCTTTTTGTCTTCACCTAGTGGATTCTAGGGAACGTTTACTAGAACGATATCTAGTCCTGCTTTTGAACTGCGCCAAGTGGTATCGTAGATTTTCAGCGATCCGGTATGGCGAACTACGACGGAGACTAAGCTAACCGTGGAATTAATGCTTTATGGACTGAATTGGAGGCTCAAGGACAAATAAAGGAACGGGGATTCCAGCAGCTCTGTGATTTCATTGCCACCCTGAGATTCAATGACTAAGGAGTTCTCAATGGCAGTAGGAATAATCGTGCTTAAGGTTTTAACCAAGGACGACCTTATCGCAGGTAGACAACCTATGCAAATGACTCCGAGATGACGAGGATGGAGGCTATGCAGAATATGGGAGAAAAAGAGTGACCGGGTCAACCAAGTGCAGATGAATACCGTCTCAAGGTAGACATTCCTAATTTTTCTGGTAATCTAGACATCGAGTCCTTTCTTGATTGGTTTTACGAGGTAGAGAAGTTCTTTGACATGATGGATGTGGCGGAGGAAAGATAAGTTAAGATTGTGGCCTATAAAGTGCAAGGAGGAGCGGCTGCTTGGTGGGATCAGTTACAAAACACTCGGCGATGACAAGGGAAAGGGCCCGTGCAAACATGGTACGGAATGAAGCAATTTTTGCAAGGACGATTTTTACCACCAGATTACCATCAATACTTGTTTCAGCAATATCAGAATTGTACTCAAGGTAATCGAATTGTAGCCATCTACACAGGAATTTATAAGGTTGTTATCCCGTTGTAATCTGTCGAAAACAGAGGATCAGCAAGTAGCACGATACATTAATGGGTTAGAAGTTTCAATCCAAGATCACATGGGATTGTTTACAGTAGAAGAGGCTCACAACATGGCGTTAAAAGGCAGAAGGAAGGGTGGCACAACAATCCAAAAATCATACCACGTTGGATTCATTTCGTCAACCTTTAGCCGCAGACAAGAAGTTGGTTAACGGTTCTACTCAATCACCTATTTTCAACCGTAGTTCAGTAAGCACAGGCAATAATGGTGATGAAGCTCATAAAGAAGGCACTATTATTAACAAAGGTGCAACACAAAAACCCAATGTTAAACCAACTAGTGATAAATAAGTGTTATAGATGTCAAGGGTTTGGCCATAAATCCAATGTTTGTCCTACGCAACGAACATTGAATCTAACAAACTACTGAGAAGATGGTGAAGACCATAGTTGTTAAGGCGTCGCCAAGGCGTCCAGTCTGCAGGAGGCACCCAAGGCGACCGAGCGACTTGGTCTTGGGTTGAAAGTCGAGCGCCTAGCCAAGGCAGTCATCGCCATGGATGACTCGACGTCGACTTTGACGACATTCCGGCAAATCGAGCGACTTGGCCACTCTGGATCGACCAAAATGTCAGCTGGGTTAAAAAAAGGAAACGACGTCGCATCACAGTAAAGTCGATTTGCGCAGTAGAACTTAGAAGAAGATCAAGACTGTGAAGTCGACTGAGATTCCGAGAGAGAGACTAGTGAGAGCGAGAGTCTTCCGGAGACGGTGGCGCTACTGGCGAGTGGCAACGGCGGCGCTGCTGGCGAGTGGCGACGGCGGCGTTGCTTGCGACTCGATCGGCAGGTTCTTCTTTTTTTCTCCTTTACTCCTGGTTGCGCTACTCCTTGTTTTCTGCATACTGCATACTGCTTACTGCTTTCTTTTCTTTATGCTGACTGCTTTGTTTTTTTTGTTCCCCAGATGCTTATCCTTATCCTTTCTTCTACTGACTATTGGTTATATATATATATATAAATATATATATATATATATATATATACATACTTATCCTTTATGTTAACTGATGGTTATATATATAATTATATATAAATATAATTATATAATTATTATAATAATATAATAATAAATAATTATAATAATAAATATAATTATTATAATTATAATTATAAATTATAATAATAAATATAAACTATTATAAATATATAAATATTATTAATAATTATAATTATTATATTATTATATTATAATTATAAATTATAATAATAAATATAAACTATTATAAATATTATTATTAAATTATAAATATCTAAATATTATTACTATAATATATTAATATTAATATATATAATAATATAATATAATATAATAATAATAATAATAAGTTATATATATAAATATAAATAAATTATAATAATATAAATATATATATATATATGTATATATATTTATATATGTATTTATTTATATTTTATATATGTACTCTTTATATTTTATCCATTGATATGTAACATTTATCTACTTGATATGGTTTATAGTGGTACAATTTATGTGCTTTATTTTTTAATTGTTATTGCCAAGTATTTACATAATTGTGTTTTTAATGTTATTCCATAGTATTATGTTTTGGGTTTTAATATATATGAAATTTTATTACCAACATATTTGTTAAGTAAAATAAATAATATATAAATTGCACAATGTAAACGACTTATCGCCATACGGACGCCATGGCGGTCGCCTTGTCGCCTAGGCGTCCTGCCAGTCAGCTACCGCCATGACTCGCCGTGGCGCCATGACAACTATGGTGAAGACGAGCCGGCACATAAAGATGACTTGGAGAATGCAAAGGAAAACGGGGAGCCTGTTTCATGTGTAATTCAGAAGTTGTTATACCAAAGCAAGTGGACCCTTCTCAACGTCATCAAATTTTCCATTCACAATGCTTAGTCAAGCTGGAGGTATGTAATCTGATAATTGACAATGGAAGTTGTGAAACATCGTCTCTAAAGCATTAGTACAACACTTGGAGTTGCCTACAGAATCTCACCATGTTCCTTATGATGGATCAAGAAAGGCCCTTCTATTAAAGTAACTAAAAATTTTCGTGTTCCGCTTTCAATTGGTAAGTATTATTCTAATAATGTGATATATGATGTTGATATGGACGCATGTCATTTGTTACTTCGGAGGCCATGATAGCACGATGTAGATGCCACACACAAGGGTAGACAAAATATTTATTTCTTCTGGTGGAATAATAAAAAAATTGTTATGCTACCCGCTGGAGAAAAATATTATCCAGATCACCAAAGGTGGGATGTCAGCTCTCTCTATAGTCTACACGCAGGTGAATTTTTAGGGACCTCAAGGTAACCAAAGAGCTCTTAGTACTTGCAGTGAAAGGAGAAGTTAATTCACCAGTTGACATTCCAGACAAAGTTGTACCTTCACAAGAGAAATTTCATTTAGTCATTCCTGAAGACTTACTCGAAGATTTACCACCGCTGAGGAATATTCAACACCACATTGATCTAGTCCCTGGGGCTAGTCTCCTAAACCTGCCCCATTACATGATGAATCCACAAGAGACTGAGATAATGAAGTAGAAGATTGAGGAGTCGCTGAAAAAAGGACACATTCAAGAAAGTATGAGCCCTTGAGCAGTTTCAGCCTTGTTAACACCAAATAAATATGGTACTTGGCGCATGTGTGTAGATGGTCGTGCTATAAATAAGATCACAGTTCGCTACAAATTTCTAATACCATGGCTAGATAATATGCTAGAGAATTTGGAGGGTTCCAAGGTATTCTCAAAAATTGACTTTCGCAACCAGTATCATCAAATTCGTATCAAACTTGGGGATGAGTGGAAAACAACATTCAAAACAAAGGAGGGTATGTATGAATGGCTTGTTATGCCTTTCGACTTATCCATTGCACCGAGTACTTTCATGCGATTAATGAATCAGGGACTAAAGCCTTTTATTGAAAAATTTGTTGTAGTTTATTTTGATGATATTTTAATAATATAGTCAAAATGAAGCAAATACTAACTGTATTGCGTAGGGCTGAGCATTCGGTTATAACCGAACCGAATAAGCTATTCGGCTATAACCGAAAACCGAAATTTTCCTATTTTAAGTATCCGAACAACAACCCGAATTGTAAGATAACCGAATAACCGAATTTATTATTCGGTTATTCGGTTAATAACAGAAATTAATAAACTGAAACAAACATGGCTAATTTTTTTGGATATACTCAACAATTAACATATAAGTTTAATGTTAAACCCATCAGAAAATCTATCTTACATCATATAGTGGATAACTCTGCAAAGAAATGAATTGCCTTGACAACACACTCTGTCCCAACTTGTCCATACCCAGAGTAAAACTCGAAGATTTGCTTGAAGAAGGAAAACCCTCTTTATTTCAGACAAATCCCCTCCATAATTAACAGAATCAGTTGGCAAATCTGCTTCAATAGCTCCACCAGAATGATCGAAAGCCAGATATATACTCCACAGTGTGCAGGGCCGAACTGATTTTAAAAAGAAAAAGAAATCCAAAGATGCATGATGATATTGCTTTTGCAGGAAACCAAGAAGAGACTACCCACGGGCTAGTTAGTGTATGGATGGATGCCATCATGCCAATAAATTAAAGCTTTCTCTCTCCTCTCTTTTCCACTCTTTCTCTCTCTTCATCATACTAAGTTTGTCTCTCTCTCTCTCTTCTGTTGCGTAAAAGCACAGAGTGAGAACTGAGAGATAAGAACTGTGTTTTAACTTTTAAGGCTCAAGTGAGAGATAAGAACAGAAGTTTGTGCAATTGCAAGGCTTTGTTCGGTTAAATTAAGTATTGTGCAATTTTGTTTAGTTCGGTTATTCGGTTAAACCGAATAATCCAAAAGTGAAACCCGTACAAACTAATCGAAAAACCGTAAATAATTTCGGTTATAACCGAAATGTTAAAAATAACCGAATTATTAGAAAATTTCGGTTAAATTATTTCGGTTCGGTTCGATAATTCGGTTATACTCGTTTTTTGCTCAGTCCTAGTATTAGCGGGTGATATCTGCTAATGGGATTCATGTAGATGATGAAAAAGTTCAGGCCAACCATGAATAGCCAGAACCTAAGACCGTCTTAGAGATTCGAAGTTTCCATGGGCTTGCAACATTCTATCGTCAGTTTATCCGGAATTTTAGTAGTATTGTCGCGCTAATAACCGACTTGTCTCAAGAAAGGAAAAATTCAATGGACACCATAAGCTAAAAAAAACTTTGTTGAAATCAAATAGAAGTTAGTCGTTGCACCTATACTTACTCTACCAAATTTTGAGAAGGTGTTCGAGCTAGAATGTGATGCATGCGGTGTGGGAATACGAGTTGTTTTATCTCAGGATGGTCGTCCAATTGCCTTTCATAACGAGAAATTAAATGAGACAATGCAGAAATGGTCAATATATGAACAAGAACCATATGATGTTTTTCCGTGCTTTAAAGACTTGGGAGAGTTAGCTTGATTCCAAGGGAGTTTATGATTTATTCCTGACACTAGTCCTTGCAATATTTTAAAAGTCAGAAACACGTCCACAAAATGCATTTTTGATGGGCTTCTTATCTCAAGCAATTTGCATATGTGATTACGCACAAATTTGGTGCTTCTAACAAGGTGGTTGATGCCATTTAGTAGGAGAGCGACATTGCTGATTACTTTAAGCTGCGAAGTGGTTGGGCTTTAAGTGCCTAAAAGAGCTATATATTCAACCGATGATTATTTATCTATAATTTGGGAAACTTGTGTGACAAAACAGCCTGCAGGGAACTACCACATTTCCAATGATTACCACATTTCCGATGATTACTTATTCGAGGATAATCTGTAATGATCACAATGATCAAATAATCTTTGTAATTAAGATTTATATGAAATTATCTAATAAAATGAGATTTTATGGATAATTTGTGTTTTATGGGACTCATGGTCGTAATATGACCACGATATGTTATGTGAGCAATTCTTAAGGTGATACGTGGAAAATAAAAAATTTAAGAAAAGACATAATACACTACTCACGTTAAAAACGCAACATCGTTTTTTCGAATTTTAGAATGACGACTTGGCATTTATTCGGGAAATAGGGATCGGTGGCGGCGAAATCGGATTTTCGAAAATCAAAGTCTTTCGGTTAACCTAACTAGACAAGAAAATGTCTAACTAGAATTAGTTGAACTAACTGAGCCTAGGATTTTTAATGCTTGGCTAAGATTTACAAGACTTGGCTAGGTTTGAGCCAAGGGTTGAGCCTATGGTTTGAATGAATTGGCTAAGGGTTGGGCCTAGGTTTTAAAGTGGCTTGGCCAAGGTTGAGTCATTGCTTAAGCATTAGGGTTAAACCCTAAAGACATGAAACCAAAGCAAGGTATTTTGATCTTTATCCCATGTGGGATAAATGAGCATAAAGGAGGGGCAATTTGGGCCATTGTGGCAGGCAATATGGCAAGTTGGAGGGGACAAGAGGTACAACAAGGCATGACTCACCTTATCTAGACAAACCATTAATTGGTTGTCTCCCCCATTAAGTGAACTTAACCAAAAAGTGATGATTAAGTAGTTTGAGTTAGTTTAATTATGGTTTGATTAGGCTAACTCAAGGAGATGATTAGTAAGCTTTAAAAGATGAGGAGGAAGACTTTAGTTGGGTGACCAACTTGTAAGAAATGGAAAGTAGGTTTTATATATACAAAACCAATTCATCATCTCTTCACTTTTCACCAAATTTGCCAAGCGTATAGAGAGAAAGAGAGAGCAAGAGCTCGAGCCTTAGAAAAAAGAGAGAGAGTGGTCAGAAATTGGAAGGAGGAAAGGAGAGAAAGAAGAGCAAAAATTACCTTTGATCAAGCTAAGAAGAAGAACTACAATAGGTAAGCCTAGAACCCTAACTCTTCATCTCTTTGATTTTCTTTCTTTGAGTTGGTAATTGTGGGTGGTTGTTGAGTAATGGAAGATCATGGTGGATCTTGAAGATATAAAGTGGTTATAAAGGAGTTAACCTTGTTAAAATACCTTAAGTATGCATGTCAAGTTAACGAATAACTAAAACGTAAGCCTAAGCATGAGGATGGAAAGATTAAAGTAGATGACTTTTAACGGACTTCGGTAAATGATTGTCTGGGTGTTGTTGTTGGGTTCCGAAAAGAATGAATCCTAGATAAGTAAGTTGCGAAGAAGTTTCAAGTGAAACGGAGTAAAAATACGCTATAACGAAGTTATGACGAAATTTTCCATAAAAGACGTAAAATGTAGAAAACCCTAGCTTGGTTCTGTTTTTAGGCTAAGGTTACGAGTAGTTAACGTTTCCAGAAAGTTCCTTCTTTCTGGGGGTTTTGTAATTGGTTGAAAACATGAGTCATAGACTCGAGAACGAGTTCAATCCAACTTCAGATGAGCTAGTTGTGAAATTTAGAAAATCTGGCGTTGAGAACGTCTTTCGGTGAAAAATGGCTCACGAAGGGTTTTTGAGCCGAGTTTCCAATGAGTTAGAAAACCCCCAAAAATATTTCATCTGGGGAGATCAGTAAAGGATGTTATAAGTAAGAAAATGACGCAAGATAAAGTAGATGAATGATGATGAATTTTTAGTACCGTGTAGCACCATATCCAGAGTTTAAAGGTACTCGAATTTGGGGGCGTCACATGATCTGTTGTGCATACCCCGAACTTCATTGCAAGAGAAAGCTATTCGGGATATACATGGTGGTGGCCTGAGTGGACATCTTGGATGTGATAAAACCGTGGCAGGTATTGAAGAGAGATATTACTGGCCACAACTGAAGAAGAATGCGGCAACCATACTTCGTAGCTGCCACGTTTGTCAAGTTTCGAAAGGGCAATATCAAAATACAGGACTATATATGCATCTGCCAACGCCAAAAGATATTTCGGAAGAGCTTAGCATGGATTTTGTAACTCCCAAGAACTTAAAGAGGTGTTGACTTTGTTTTTGTAGTGCTGGATAGATTTTCAAAGATGGCACACTTCATTCTGTGCCGAAAAACTTCAAATGTCGTATGTGTTGCAAAATCATTTTTTCAGGAAATAGTGCGGCTACACGGTGTACCTTCTATAGTTTCAGACCGTGATTCTAAGTTTCTTGCTGTTTTTGGACTACTTTATTGAGGAGATTCAACACAAGCCTCAAGTACAGTAGCACTGCTCACCCCCAAACAGATGGGCAAACAGAAGTGGTCAATCGTACATTGGGAAATTTGATTCGCAGCATTTGTGGAGAAACAAAAGCAATGGGATTGTGCCCTTCCACAAGCTAAATGTTCCTATAACAATTCTGTCCACAATTCTATTGGCATGTCCCCATTTTCAGTTGTTTACCGGAAAACTCTACGTCATGCCTTGGATTTGGCAAAGTTACCTAGAATATCTGGTTTGAGTATAGGAACAGATGGCTGAGCAAGTTCGTTCTATTCAAGAAGTCAAGGATCGACTTGGAGCATCAAATGCAAGGTATAAGGCAGCTGCTGATGCTCGTCGTCGCCAAAAGGTGTATCAGGTTGGTGACATGGTTATGATATTTCAGTATTAACTTACCCGGAAAATAACTTGAGGGCGAGTTCTTCTGATAGTAGGCTAAACCGCAGTACCTAGGATGCTAGTAATTAGGATTTTTATTAAAATCTATATTTAATAAAGCTAAATTTTGGTTTTTAGTATCATCAACAAGTTGATTGTTCTAGTTAAAATTTTGTATTAATGCGATGTTTGAGCATCCAATACTAGAATCCTGGTATTTGTGCAATCAGAGGTAAAAAACAAATAAATATTTGTCTATGCTAAATTTAGGGTTTTCGGAAAGTAAAATTACCATATACTTAGTTGGCTAGGTCAAAAGAGTATCATGATACTCTGCAGTGAACCAACTTCAGATAGTTTATTAATAGAATAACATATTATGATATCTGCTTATTCTCAATGTTTGAGGAAAATTCAGGAAAAGAATTCAAGCTAAAAAATCAATGGAAAACACTACAGATTAATCCATTTAAGCAAAAGAATATCTCCCTCTAATAAAATCTATTGATTCTTTACAAGAAGTTTCATATCATGAAAAATCTCAATCACAGATCGAATACAACGGGATGTATCAAAATAAAGTAAGCTGCATAAGACGAACAAGAGCATAATGAAACCAAATAAATAAAAGCAAATTCATCAGCCACCATATATCCTGTCATCTCAAAACCATTGTTAATAAAATCACGAAATTCAGCAGATATATAGCATTGAGCACTACTAAGAATGCCAAAAAGACACGACTTACTTGTACTTTAACAGAACACTCTGTTGAAGAATCTGGATATTTGTTTTGGGTTTTCTCAATGCATAGAGCTTCTGAACAATGAACTCAAAAACCTACAAAAACAATAAAATAAGGAAATAAACTAATGAGGCAAATAAGATAACATCATATCCAGCATCATACAAAAGACTAACAGCAAGAAAACAACAATACACATTTTCTTTTCGATAAGTCAAATTTATTGAAAGGAAATGCACCATAGCAGGCAAAACCCTAACAAGCCAGCCAAGAACCCAGATCCCGGGGGGTGGAAATGATATAGTGTTATATGCTCCTCAACCCAAAACCCCCCAAGAGGAAATTCCCCACCAAACAACCCAAAAAAGATACCCTACCTATAGGGGCTGCCCTAAAAAATCTAACAAAATAAGTGCCAGCTCTTTAAAAATTTGAAAAAGGAACACTCCTAATGAATATACCTCCTTAACCAAAAATAAATAGAAGACTCGACATTAAATGTCCTCACTTTTTACACGCCAAAACTCAACCCCTTCAAAACATCTTATGTTTCGATCTCTTCAAATTGACCACATTACACATTGAATGGCCATTTACCATTTCTTCCTCATATCCTTCCTCAACGCACCCCATTCCAACAAGCCAAACGCTCCTTTACTAACTTGGGTATAACCAAGTTGATACCAAAGAAGGCAAAAAATGTATTCCACAAGGATCTAGTCCAAATACAGTACATGAGAAGGAGCTCTATTGTCTCCAGTCCAAATACCAGCACTCTTTTTTCTTCTGAAATACATATGAGAAATGCCCCTCTAGCAGCTATTGAAACAAAAACGCTAGTTTTCGCAGGGGCCTCACCCAAATGCTTCGCCAAGGGAAAGACACTGATCTGGAATCAATAAGCAAGTGATAAAAAGACTACCAAGAATAGGTCATCGACAGATCTTTTCCGCTTCACTATGTCATGCTACCCACATGTGATAATCACCCATCCAGAATGCCAAAAAAACAGTCAAGCTCCCCGTCTTGGAATGGTCTGCAAAAGCTTGGATTCCAGACACCCTTGCCTTTCTCAAAATCCAGAAAAGCATCACCTTTATTGACAGCAATCCTAAATACCAGGAAACAATTCATGCCTTAGTCTATACCTATACGGGTAGTGCTATTCGGTTCAAGGTAAGCAGCTGAAGCAACTGCAGGGGGGTACCTACCCAATCTCTGCCACTTTAGAGAAACCTCGCTACACCAACTATCTAGCCAAAATCTAGCGCGTACACCTTCCCCAACCACAAAGGAGCAATTATTTCTGAACTTGTCCAAATTAGCTACAATAGACTTCCATATGCCAACTCCAAGTGGTACCAAGGACTTATTCGGAATCTACCTAAACTGAGTGCATCCAAATCTTGCAGCAATCACACTTCTCCACAATCCGTCCTCAACAATGAAGTGCCATGACCACTTATCCCTCAAAGCTTGATCACAGATGCGAAGATGCCAAAACCCAAGGCCACCACACATCAAAGGTTTACACAAATTTTCTTCCTGCCTAAAAAATGAAATTTGAACACCTCATCATCTGTACCTTTACCTAAGAAGTTAGACATGATGTTATCATGTTATGTAATTTCTTTTGAATTGAAGTTAGGACGAGCAAAATGGACAGAAAATATACGGGCAGGCTTGACCGAGTACCAAGATCAGTCTTCTTCCTTTTGAGAGATACTAGTTTCTCCATCCCGCTAATCTCCTCTCTACTCTCTAACCTTTCAACACAGGATCCCAAATAGCCAAAGACTTATAAGATATCCTTAACAATAGCCCCAAATAAATTGTCAAGAAAGACCCTAATTCCCACCCCAAAGAAACTGTGTGGCTCCTAGTATTGAGGAATTCTCCCACCAGGAATAGCTCTTTTTCTCACATTCATCCTCAGTCCAGAAGTCAACTTAAAACACGAGAACTATAAGAAAAACATGCAGATCGTCCTCCTTAGCTCCACAAAGAAAGAAAAAAAAATTGTGTCATCTGTGAAAGAAGATGAGAAACAGTCAGCGAAGAGCTCCCAAGCCCGTCAACCTTGAAGCCCTCCAACAAACCACCACTTTCCACCCTCATCAAAAGTTTACTTGACGCCTCATAACCAAAATATAAAAAAAAAGGCAAGAGGGGACACCCCCCCCCCCCGGTTAATTTACCTCTGAAACTCCAAAAAAATCCCTCCGGGGAACCATGATTAATTTTCTACACTAGTCGTCAAAACCCACCCGCTCCAAAATATACAACAACAAAATTTGGCTTACACGATCCTATATCAAAGACCAACTCCTGATGATATTATACTATCAAATTGCATTTCCAAAGAGATGTCGTTGCATCAAACACTAGCCACTGAAACAATGTCAATGAAGATTTCTTAGAGTGATTGAACTTCTAAATATACATTTAGAATCAATTAGGGACTGTTATATTTTACAATTTTTACAGGTAATTAAGTATTATATTTACTATAAATTAAGAAAAATAATTTATGTCAAAGTCTAGTTATAAGTCCTTATAAAATCCAAAATCCCAATTTTGACTCCATTTTTGACCTACTGCTTTCTTTTCTTCTCTCTTAGCTCTAGCTTTTATGTCATGATCACATTTATTTTAGGGTAGTGCATCAACATTTAGGATTTACAGTTACTTTAAACATTCATAAGCTGTTGTATGAACGTTTTCTTTTTTGTTTGGTAGGAAAACTTGGTATATATTAAAGTTACAATTTTACTAGTGTTTATAAGAGGGCCATGCCCCCCTAAATATAGCTCAAGTATCTCCCAGGAAAAACAATTCACTAACAACAGAATAGGACAGCCCCCGGCTACTGAAATCTACCGCACTAAACCCAAAAAAAGCTAATTGTGGATCTTATATTTATTCTTTATTATCATTATTTCTTTCAGTTTTACTATTTCTTATATAGTAGATATCTTGTGGGAATTCAAACCCTAAAAAAAACTATTTTTTAAAGCCCGAAGGGTAACCCCTCACCTGATGACAGGTTAAATGCTTCCACTTATGCTTTTGCCTTTTAAAAAAATGAATGCTATAACTAGTTATGCCCTCTCGTCTCATTTACAAAAGAGAATGCAATAGACTGTTGATATTGGAATGAAGCACAATCACCAAAGACAAATTATATATACGCTCAACTGGCAAATGAAATGACAAACCTAACAAGTAACATAAGATGTTGACGATATTTTAGAGATCAAAGGAAAATTGAGTAGGTGTCTAGAAATTATATATTACACAACGGGAGACTGATTGTCTACTTAGTTAGCCCACAGACCTTTGAAACTGCTTTTTGTCGTAGTCTTTCTAGCTCGGGCTGAACATCTTTCAGAGCATTTGAAGTTTTAACCAAGGAATCAACTTCAACAAACTTCAGTTTCTTACTCAGAATCTCCAGAGTCCTCATATATTCATCATTAACCTAAAGACAAATTCCAACAAGCAGGTTAGTAGCCATGAAACAACACAAACCCAAAAAACTCCATAATTAACAGGCAAACTAGTTAATAGCATTGTCTATACAGTGGGCATGCTTAATGTAATAAAACATATTAGAAGAAGTTAACAAGATGTATATACTGGTTATATTCTCTTCTTTTTTTTAATGGTCCGTGGATATACCAGTTCAACTACACACATATCACACTTTATATATTAGACACGGCAACTTTATACAACACTTAATTACAACCACAACCAAGAAATGTTAAACAACAACACACTTTCCAAACTAAGCTGAAAAGAAAGTTATCTGTTATATTGGTTTTACTGTACCTAGGGAACAGGTAAAGAAGATAATATTTCCTTTATCCAGTATTTTTGCTAGAGGGAGACAGATGGATAGTATAGTAGTCATCATCACATAAGATTGTTGAAGAAAAATATGACCGTGACTAATTGGAGTTATTTAGACAATGAGTTTGATAATAAATAAATAAAGGTGGCTTCATTGAAGGGAGTGGATAATGGGTTCCTTCCGATCCTCTTCTATTTTTCCGATGGTTCATGAAGAGCATAAGGCATGGACCATGGCTTATGCGGTTAAATGCCATGGCTTATGCGGTTAAATGGAAGGAGATGCTATGTCTCCTTCACAGTTCATCCTTGATAACCTTCATGTGAGAAGAGGCTGATCTAGTAGCAGTTGTCTCATTTATAGTTTGTAAATTATACTATAATTCTTTTTGTTAGTGAACAAATTTAAGAATGTTTTACCACGTCACCATGTTTGAGCTTATCAAAGGGATGAGTATCAAGTATACACCAAAGAGTAGTGTAGCAAGCATAATGTGTCTTTCAGTTTTTATCTAAAAACGTGTTCCATTTTAGGAGTGAAGTATGATCAGAAAGATGTTACTGAATGGATTTAAATATTCAAAACCAAGTAACAAAAGAAGTAAGTACCTCTCCATCAATAATTATGTCTATCATCCTTGGTGGGACTATTATATCTTCAACAAATTTGGCCAATTTTGATTCCGCCACCTGTAGAAATACATAATTCATATCCTTATAAATAATAGCATAAAAAGTAGAGAATGATACAACCATAAAATAATGTAAAGCATTTTGATCAACTACTAGATGTGAGGTCTTATTGTGGCGCAGGACGGAAGCGATAAAATAATACTAGATATCGTTCCAATAGACAGACCTAGAATCCACTAGGCAAACAACCCTAGAATCCACTAGGGGCCCTTTAATCCACTAGGGGGGAAAAGAATTCTGAAATACAGCAGAGAGGAAAAACAACCCAAAGATAATTTTTATTAAATAAAAGTTTCCTTTCAATGTAATAATGATGACACTTTTTGATGTAGGACGAGCCCGTGAAAGTTGGTTAGAACAATATAAAAAGCTTTGGAAGCCTATATGAATTAGAAGTTGTATTTTAATTAATTTCTTTAATTTGTAGTTATCATATTAAAGTCCAATTTAGGTTAGGAAAGTTGTTTAGGAGTATTATAAATAGTGATGTACTTCATTATTTGGAGATATTGAATGATTAATTGATTGAGTTTTGCGTGAGAATTATCTGTATGATATTAACCTTTTGTCCCAAAACCCCCGTCCCCATCATTTTGGTATCAAAGCCCAACCCCGACCACCTTCTACCGCCCCAACCTCTATCCCAAAATCATTGTCCATCATCATCACCAAAAAAAAACTACCAGCCAAACAAAGCCTTATCCAAACCCTAAACCATCACCCAAACCCAAATTTCAGTCAAAAATCTAGTCAAACACAACCCAAGTAGCAGCCCCAAATAGAGGCCATCACAGCCAAATCATAAACCATCTCCCAAATCTAAATTTCACCAAACACACCCAAGTAAGCAGCCCCAAATCGCAGCCGAAAAAAAAAAGAAGAAAGTAGATTGAGAGAAAGAGATGAAATATAAAAGAGCCGCCACCGCATCACCACCACCACCACCGCGTTCCACCGCCGCCACTATCTTCAGTTTTGTTCAGAAAAGTTTAATCCTTAGCCTCCTCAAGTTTGCTGCTCTCTATGTACTTGCGTGAAAGAGAGACTTGAAGGAAAGGAAAAGAGAGACTTGAAAAAATCTAATATCTCAAGACAAATTACAGTTAGGTAGCCAATAGTTTTATAGTTTTTTTATTTTAGTCTAACGTTTTCATAAATTTTAAAATAGCCCTTGAAATTTTACTTCAGTCCCTGTAGTTTTATTTTCTTTCGTTTCAGCCCTGAAGTTTCAACAATTTCAGTTCAGCCCATATTTCTTTATACTTCCTGCACTCAAGTCCCTAGAGCAAAAAAAAAATTAAAAATAAATAAACTTCTATTTTTATTTGCAGGAAACATGATAAATGCTAGTGAAATCAACGCCAAGCTTAATAATTATATGTTACAACAAGATGAGTGTCTCAAGAGAATTGAAGACTGATCACAACACTTCCTGCAAATGTTTACAGTAAAATTTGATGTACTCACAGAACGAGTAGATAAGGGACAAGAAAATACTCCTAAGAATTTTGAAGACCCCATCCTGGATCTTAATCATCTGAGACTACAACAACATGACCCTAATCCAAGAGTTTATGCAGTGGATAGAGGAGCAAAATTAGATGTTGGAGATTTCAATGGCAATAATGGTCCCGAAACATTCTTCGATTGGATTCATAGTTTGGAGAGCTTCTTTCGTTGGTATGAAACTCTTCTTTGCTAAAGCGAAGTTGTAAGGAACAGCTCGAATTTGGTGGGATCAACATCAGCGAAATTTGTATACAGCTGCGAGAAAATGGAAGGATATGAAAGCTACAATGACACGGCGTTTTGTACCTTCGGATTATAAGCAGTGAACATATTTGCAGTTAACTGAATTGGTACAAGAAAGTAAATCTGTAGTCGAGTATATTGCAATGTTCTACAGTTTGGTTACACGGTCTGAATTTCTTGGGTTGAAGAAGTTTTAATCTCCATGTATCGTCGAGGATTGACTCTAGATATTACAGGTGCTGTAGCTACAGGTAAACTCTTACTTTTGAATGATGCTGTTAAAGTTGCCACCAAATAAAGGATAATTTGAAAAGGAATTTTGTTAGGCCTCCAATACAAGCCCTTCAGCTATTAGCAGGCCTAATCGTACCCCAGGTTCTTCTAATGCAAGCAACAACGATTTGTCTAGGTGCTATAATTGTTGTGGTTTTAGTCACGTGTCTTTTGAGTGTCCTTCCCCAAAGATGAATGTTGCCTCTTCTCCCTCTAGGCAACTTGCTATTGTTGGCAAAGCGTGCAGAAAAGCCGACTTAAACGAAGAGGTTTGCAAACCGATAGACGACGAATATGAGCCCGATGAGCAAGATTTAGAAGTTGATGCTCATTTTGGAAAGGATGTTTAGCTATTCTTCGACCTTTACTTGTAGCCCAACAACATAAGGATGATCTTAAGATCCATCGCGGGTGAATTTTTCTGACAAGTCATATGTGCAGGACAGGTGTGCTCTCTTGTGATTGATTATTGATATTGGGAGTTGTACGGATGTTATTTCTAAGGAACAAATTAAGAAACTTGGGTTAAAAGTTAAGTCTCACCCGGAGCCGTATGTTGTTGCATAGATTACCAATACAAAGTTGCGGGTTACCCAGAGGTGTACGGTTATATTTTCCGTTGGCAAGCTTAAGGATATTGTTATGTGTGAAGTTCTACCCATTAAAATTTGTCATATTATCTTAGGACGTAAATGGCTATAGGATCGTCACGCGCAACATGATGCTCGTGATAATATATATTCGGTTATCAAATGCAATACCAAATTCACTCTTACTTGCGATCTCGACATGCCAAATTTAAAGTTTGCAAAGACTTCTTTGGTGATTCGACGTGATTGCTCTTGTGTTGTGTTGATAACTCGACGGAGTCGAGTTTTTTTCAGCGAAAGATGTAGGACGAGCCCATGAAAGTTGGTTAGAACAATATAAAAGGCTTTGGAAGCCTATATGAATTAGAAGTTGTATTTTAATTAATTTCTTAATTTGTAGTTATCGTATTAGAGTCCAATTTAGGTTAGGAAAGTTGTTTAAGAGTATTATAAATAGTGATGTACTTCATTATTTGGAGATATTGAATGAATAATTGATTGAGTTTTGCGTGAGAATTATCTGTGTGATATTAACCTTTTGTCCCAAAACCCCTGTCCCCATCACTTTTATAAGAAGGGCTGATTACAGCTTAAAAAGAAAGTCAAATGAAAATTAAAAACATTATTCAAAATCCCTAACATCATGCATGAAATCTACCTAATTGATACTAAAATAAGATCCCTTATTAGAGCCTAATATCAAGCCTAATTAAAGACAAAAATCCCAACAAATTAGAAAATTACATTTGGTTACTATAAAACATCATATCTTCCTCTATACTTGAGTAAAATCCAAAATTCAAATATTTTGTCCCGCATCATTATCCCCCTTAGAGAAAACTTGTCCTCGAATTTTGATACAATTAAGTATCAAAAACCAAGACGTGCATCAATCTTCGTGGGACAATAATTGCATGATGTTGCTTCTCAAAAAATAAATTTGGCTAGATAGAAGAAAATATCAACAACTTCATGTTAACCTGCACTTCAAATATATTTTCTGAAACGATGAAATCAAAGTTATCCTTCTTATCGAGCACATGAACATGATCAATCTCATAATCCTGAGATATTCTCAACTCTAGGCTTTGGTGAATCAAGTCATTCCTTCTTCCAATTCATGACCCTCTTGAGCATCTAACCATGTTTTTTCTTGTGTATCAATGAGTTTCTCAAGCTCACAATCTATAATGTCATACTCAACTTGTTCGCGACCTTGAATCATGTACTCTTCCATTTCAATTTTTAGTTTCGAAGACCTCTTGATAACTTGCTCATATGCTTTGTGAAGAAGCAAGCATATCCTCTTCTTTCCACAAGAAAAACTATAAACATGGTCGGCGTCAAAATAGTCACCTTAAACCATCAAGGTAATTTTATGGTTGAGGCAGACCCAACAAAATATCGGCAACATCCATGGGCAAAACATCAAAACTAACAAAAGTTTTATATTTCCGAAACATGAGTGGATATGAATGTGTCACCATAAGTGATGCATTATTTTACCACGGGAAGGATAAGGAAGTGCTTCAAGTGGGAGGTTTAAATTCTTCACAAGAGTACAAGAAACAATATCAAACTCACTCTCTTTATTAATAACAAGCTAACACATCTTTGACTTGCAATGAACATATATATAAAAAGTAGATGTGGGTCTTAAATCAGTATGTCGAAGAAGTTGAGGAAGAAAAATGTCTAATACCATGGTAAGGGTTGAATTTTTTTCAAGTACCAAATTGCAAGTGTTAAGGCTCAAGAAGATCAAAACCCAGAGGATATATTGGAGAAAATCAAATTAATGCTGTTTGTTCAATATTTTACCTCGATCCAGTTTTCAGTTTCTTGAAATTATAAAATAACAAGCATGGTTAACATTTTCAAAGCCATAAAAGAACGGAGAAAAAGAAATACGTTCAGATGACTCTTCAATGATATAAATTATGGTTAGCAGAACTAATATTCATGCCAGAAAACAAGAATAGTATAACACAGTACCTTCCGATTCTTCAGCTTCATTCCCATGTCCATGGACTTCTCTTGAAGAATTTTTATGTCTGAACTTATAGAACCAATCTCATCCTGGAACAAATGTTTGAAATATTATAAATATTTTGGCGAACAATCAAAATTACAATGTGTAAAGGGGAGAGAGTAAGCACAAATATTTGGACTGTGAATAATATTTTGATGAACAATCAAAATTACAATGAGTAAAGGAGGAGAGAATTTAAATGAACAATTAAAATTACATAGTGAAGGGTAGAAAGATAAGACAGCGAGGGAAGGGAGAGGGAAAGAAAGAGGGAGACAGGGATAAAGGGGGGGAAAAGAGAGAGTAGGAGGATGAAAGAGAGAACAAAAATAGAGATAAAGAAAGAACAAATATTATGGGATAAAATATCTTTCTTTGCTTCTCTTTGGGCTCATGCAATGGGATCTTTTGGAGGAATTTCTTTATCTAATCTTCAAAGAGATTGGCGGGGGTGCTTCATTAATATTAAGTTTTTTCTCATTTTTGTTTTCTTTAATTTTTGTTGGGAGGACTTCTTGATTTTGTCATGCGTTGTAATTTTCTCTTCTAATCAATAAAGTATTCGTATATCAAAAAAAAAAAGAGCAAGCCAACCATATTTGGTAACAAAGAAATAAAGTAGTCCAAGAAGATTGTTAGGTAAAGCCTCTCACTGAGAATGAAAAAAAAATTGGGCCATCTCTATCATCAATAGGAAAAATTACTGAAGTCACCCACAAATAAAAATGTGAATGTCAAAATATACCTGGAATCCACCAAGTAGGTTCTCCATTTGCGAAAGGATGATATCGCAATCACGGATTTGATCATGAAGCGAGACTAAATTATCACTTTCTTTGATATAATCCTGTTGTTTAAATAAAGGAGCAATTTTACTGAGTAGCTACAAAAGATACAGTTTGCAATTGTTCTAAAATTATACAGATGCAAAGGGCATCTCCCCTGAACAGGCCAACTTGATGACTGTATTGAAACAAAATCTTGATTTAAATTGAGAAAATTATTGTTTAATGTGTTGCAGAAAATTAAAATGTTGAGGTTGTAAAAATAGTAAGGGTGCATTAAAATGAAAAAAAAATACTATTAAGGCTCTGTTTTGCAAATATATATATATATACACATGTATATATATAGAAAAACCGTGAAAAGGCGTCTTCAAATGGCTAATGGTATTGATAAAAAGATTTCATTACATTCAGGTTGTACCGTATATTATATATGCTAAGATTAGAGGCAACACAGCCACGTGAGAGTCTAGAAGGAAGTATTATATATCACACCTATACCATCCCTAACATCAATGGAACCTACAAGAAACTTTTAGGAGAAAATCAATGTACATTATGAAACCCCAAACTACAGAACATTTAAATAAGCAAGTGTACTTTTTTTTTGTGCGTGTGAGAGAAAGAGATTCTAATTTGATGACAAACCTGTATCGAGTCCAATTCAACTTGCCGTAAATTGTTTTCAACACCCTTCGTATAGTCCCGTAGTTTTGTTCCTTTAGACAGTATGTTTGCCACTACCTACAACACAATGAACAACTTCTATGGAACATATTGATCACAAATAAGGTAATAGTAGAAACTGAAGCTAGGAGAAAAGGATAGAAAAGTATTGAGAGATCTTGCCATTTTGACCTGAGTGGTCTTTATAAATTATATGGAAGCAGCCGGCAGGCCAATGATTACCATTCTGGTATGTATAAATTAATTTTATAAAACAACTCTAAGAAACACAAGTCTGCTCAGTTGAAAGATCTATTTGAAAATTGTAAACTGTTAGATTCTTCAGATCTCTAAAGATGAGGGTACAGAACAATGATTAGGATCAAGCATTCAGAGATGGACACTATACTTTGAAAGGAAGGAGGAATGTTAAAATTGCATATGTTAAGGAAGTTTAGAGGTAAACAGTAAAAAGGTAAATTCATATAACAAAATGAGGTCTAAAATACTGTCATTACACTTTTAAATCTACAAGTATCAAATATAGACAGCATACAGAATTATTTAAAATATTTAATGAAACCAAAATTTCAGTGTAATAACACTAGCACTCCAGTGGAATAAAGGTGGTTTAAGTATTAGTAGCAATCTTCTAAAACTTTATTATTTTCACTCTGCGCTTTATCTTTTTTCACTCTCCTTTTGTTATTCTCTACTGGTTGTCCTCCAATTTTTGGCACGGGTATACAGCAGACTTGTCACAGAATGCTTCATATCCATTGCATATTGTAGAATAGACATATAAACCTTGAAGTGAAGAAACACATCCAAGAAATCCATGACAATGATAGTATTATAAAGGAGCTGATAAGGGTAGATATCCTTTATAACTCAATTAGAAATAAAAATGGAAAACCTCGGGTTAGCCAATTAATTTCAATACAAAGGAGATAAGATTGACGACTAGATATACGGAAACAGTCCACAACTTGGAGAAAAATATTAAGGGTAACATATATAGGTGACAAAAATAACACATGATTCTTTACTTACATCATCATTTTTACATTCTTCTAGCTCTTGTTGTAGACCTTCAAGTGATAAATCATCACTGAAAAATAAGGCAGTAAAATAGCATTTCAAGACATCATACTGAATGTGAAGTATAAGATTGACAAATCTTACTTATAGCAACTATGCATGTCAATAGAGGTGTATTCTGTTGAGAACAGGATGAGAACATCATACATTACGTGCAACGACAAGTGACTCAAGCAGCTAAAATGTTTAACTTGATCAGAGAACAAAGTACAAGTAATTTAGCAAAAAAAAAAAGAAAAAAAGAAAACAAAGTACAAGTAGATTAGCACATGTATTTTTTACCATTCAAAAATTCCCTGAGAGCAAGTAAAATGCAGATGATAGTATTACATTGTTTTGACTTTGGCTAGCAGAACTTGGGTCAGTTTTCGTAGACTATAAATAGCATTGAGAATTAAAATTCAAAGGAGCAGGAAGTGCTCGGCTATGCTAATAAAAAGAGTATAATGCCAAGAAGAGTGCAGACAAGCCAAAGTGTCAAAGGGCCAAAGAGCCCAGAGCTAAGGAGCACAGAGCCGAAGAGCTAAAGAGCACAGAGTCAAAGAACTGAATAGCCAAAGAGCAAAGGAGCAAAGAGCCGAAGTGTCGAGATGATGAGAACTTGGCAGAGCTAAGAGCCGAAGTGCCAAGAAGCCAAGTGCCAAGAAGCCAAGAAGTTGATGTAGGTGAAGTAAGAGTGGCAGATCAGAAAGCCAACCTCAAGAACCACTCTACGATTCACCAAGAATACTCAGAGCTGAACAGATGAAGACGTAGAACAGTTGTATTCTACAATCCAACAAGTGTTCAAAGCTGCTAAATACAAGAAGATGTCAAGCCGAATTGCAAAGCTTAGCAACACATCAAGGATGATCATGAGTAGCTACTGAGTACCAGAAGAAGTCAAGCGTCAACGACAAAGATAAGCAACACCCAGAAGATGGTCACAACTAAGTTGCTAATTACCAGAAGATGAAAGAGCATAAACCAACCCATGTACTTAGAAAATTTCCTTTACGAAACAAAAGTGCTCATTTAAAATATACTTCCAACTATTAACTTGATAAGATAATTATTTAAAAGTGCCTAGAAAATATTTTTAGATGTCTTCAAAAGCCTCTCTAAGAAACAACTAATAGAAGTGGAAAAACTAAAAATAATAGAAAATAAAAATAAAAGGTCCTTCTTCACTTAAAATTGATTATTTAATAGCAATTTGGACAAAGCGTTGACACTTGTCATCAGGTAATAGCAGATGCCATTGACTCATCTCTGGTTGCAAACAATTTCAGTGCCCAACTCCTTATATGTCAGGAGTCCACTGATGAGCAATCTAATATAATCTAACGAATAAGGATTCAAGTTATTTGGAGGTAGAGAAAATTTCAAGTTAATGTTTAATCTACCCATGTAATTATCTTTTTCTGTCAAAAAGCTAGCTATTACACTAAATCAGTCACATTATGAAGCTCAAGAACATAACAAAACCTTTAATCTCTTCCAATCACCAAAAACAGACTTTACTGAAAAAAATAAACTAAATTGACATTTAAGGGGAAAATCAAGTGTAAATACTTGTCGAATTGTTATTACATAAAGTTGACAGAATCATAGAAGAAAAAAGCTCTAGAATAACCTTTAAGGACTACATTACTGAACTAGCATCCATGATGCTCTTACTAGATACGACCTATTTATCCTAAGCAGTCCATGTTGGGTAAGGAATGATTTTTCTATACAGTATCAGCCAAGTTGCTTAATTGTCTTCTGGCACTAATGAATAAACCAAACCATTCTTCGGGTGCTACCTTTGTACTAGTCTTTCATGTTTAATGAGAAATTTCATATTGAAACAAAGAGATTGTATTGCACTCAATCTCTACCAATGGTCCATTCAACCTTCAAATGTAATACAAATAACATGTTCATATTCAATTAAATTTTGAATAGTAATTATCTTTTGATACAGTAGTGTCCCAAAGCGTATTATGCGGATAATAAAGGTTCTTGACCTTTACGAATTCAAGGGACTGCATCATTGCAGGTTGGAGGGTCGAACATTTTCCTTTTATTTATATAAAAAATTTGACACCAAATATAATGCTAAATAGGTAAAATGGACTGTTATAACTTAATCCTATATTATTGTCTGAACTTTTATATTCATATTCAAAGAACTTCTTTCTATACTGTCACGTGTTGGGAGTTCCAAACCATACTAAATACACACTTTTGGAGTCCCAACAATGAGCCAAACATAAATAACTTGGGAGAGTACCTGCTAGCATCCTCCTCAACAGTTAAATCCCCAACAAAGTCTCCCAAATCAAAAACAAATTTGCTGGTATCACTCAAATCATCGTAAGATTGACCCTGCCACATAAACAAACACCCACAGCCACAGATTTATTGACATTGCATAAATATATTTTCCTACAAACATATACACAATATATGAACTGAATTGAAATGCTCGGTCAGAAAAAGCAATTGCCATTTCAAAGTATACCAATTTACACCAAAGCTTTAGCTCAGTTGGTGGACTAGGTCTCCTGCAAA
Organism: Panax japonicus; assembly: GCA_020205505.1. Taxonomy (NCBI): domain Eukaryota; kingdom Viridiplantae; phylum Streptophyta; class Magnoliopsida; order Apiales; family Araliaceae; genus Panax; species Panax japonicus. Next base: position 78,516,078 of record CM035094.1, read on the forward strand.
GGAGGAGGTCCTAGTTTTGAACCTTGGCAGTGGTCAAGTAGGGTGTACACGTTTAATTTCAGTCAAAAAACTAGCAAAAAAAAAAAGTTTACCAATTTGTTCGTAGCTAATTCGGCCATCTTGTCACCCAATTCCATGCTCAGCAACAAAATTACTCGCTCAATTCACCACTCCAAATCAAAGTACTAGGTCCATGCTATTATATTATCTCTGCAATACAAAATGAGTAATTGAGAAATACCCACTCAGATTCACAACAATTTGGTTAGCATCCCTCCCTCTCACCTTCAGTGGTAACAGAGTTGCCACAATTAGCTACTTAGGGTTCTAATTAGTTCCCTGGCGATCCAGATTGCATAAATAAACGATCCAAAAACATTCAGAAAGACATACCTCGATAGATTTCTTCATCGTTCAATGATCCTCTTGAACTTTTTTGGCGATCCTTCTAATAATCTTCAGGGCCATCCGGCCATATGATCTGCCTAAGAGAGACGTCATGTGCGGGAAATATGTAGAAATATGTAAGTAAATAAATTTAAGATCCGCATAGATTAATGGGTGAGTTAACTTGGAGCCGCAAAAATATTCATTCATCTTCTAAATATTCATATTCTAAATACAACAACACAGAAGTTTTATTTTTAATTTTTTAAATTGTATTTTTTAAAAAAAAATTATTTAAATTTTTTTTTTACTTTAAATTATGAATATTTATTAGTACAATTTATAAACATTATTATAATTAGTTAATATTATAATTAATTCAAAAAAAATTTATTTAACTTCAACAAAAAAATTAATTAAAATCTACGAAAAAATTTCTGAATACGACTTGACACTCTGTTACTTGAATAAAATGGACACAAAAGAAATAGACATAAAACTAGTCAATTTTTCCTTAACTCAAAATTTTTTATTATAAAGACAACTGTTAGTTGTCCTTTATAATAATAATATTTTTAAAAATTATAAAATATTTTTATCTATATAGTATGAGAGAAAATATTTAAATATATAAAACGATCTTATTTTTATATAATAACTCATACAATTGTCCCTTCATTTTTCTTTTTTCTAATATTTATAATTTTTTTAGACAAAAAGAAAAAATAAGAAACACAACACCATATATAATTTAATATATAAAGATACAGTAACTCTCATATTTTGTGCAAAAGGATATTTAGTAATTTTTTAAAATAATTTTATTTGATTGACAACTAACATAGAAATGTGATGTGTCTTTCACCTCTCATACTCAGTGGCGGAACCAGAATATTTTTAAAGGGGGGTCAAAATACATAAATAAAAAAATTTATTTATTGACACTTGCAGATCTTTGCCTCTCTAGTCATTATGGGATAATACCGGCTGCCAGACTCGACCCGAGCTTAGCCTTCGTGTCCCCACCTCCGACAACCTGATCGGATGACTCGACCCGAGCTTTCAAGAGTCGGCTTTGATACCATATGAAACAACTCGAGTCAAATTCCGAGTTCGAAACAAATTCAAATCCATCCAAATAAAGTCTTTAAACCACTGGCCTAATAGTATCTTCTTGGGTCATCTTAGCCTACCACATGCTCCCAAAAAGTCATGACTTGAAGGTACTATTGCTAGTAACGTATTTTCTTATATGCAGATAAATTTTTTCTCTATCTTTCGATGTGGGACTGGGGTGTTACAATATATATATATATATATATATATATATATATATATATATATATATATATATATTCCGAACTATGAGACTATTAATCAGATTTTGAATTTTTTAGTCAACTGATTAGCTACTTTTATAGATAATTTATAAATTATAATATTATATATTCAAAACATTATATTATGGTTTTGGTCATCTTCTTTAGAGACAACTGAGAGTAGCCACTCAAAACAAGAAAATGAATTAAGTTATTCTCATTTACAAAAAAATTGATTATAATATATGATTAAGTCAGTAAAATAAATGAGTGTAATATTAATTAATTAATTATCAAACTTATTTAACATTATTTTATTCCGCCCATGCTCATACTCACTTTTTATTATGTACTTCGATTATGAACATAACGGAAATAATATTGGGCACGGGAGGTGTAATAACTAAGGAAATATATACTTTTATTATTAATGAAATGAAATATTTAATTATGACTATGTACATATATACGTGTTATGGTAGAGTGAGTAAGTCAATTAAAATGGAATTAAGTATGTGACAAGAAGAAAGCAAAATGAATTATTAAAAATCAAGTGATGATCATGTTAAGGCATGAGATGAGTTCAAAATTAGTGTATTTGGTATCCCATTAATTTAGTTAAGTGTTTTAATGGGTTGCTGATGTGGCAAATGAGTTTTTCAAATGGTAACTGTAAGAACCCGAATTTTCAGAAAATATTAAAATAAGAATTTAGTAAATAAAATTCTTAAGGCATGAGATGAGTTCGAACAAGAATATATAACTGTGTTGCGAGGTATGTAATATTGTGTTACATAGGGTAATATGAGCAATGTGATGTTGTGTTTAATAAATATATATCATTATTATATATTTGTTATACATTGTAGAGATGAATTAGTAAGAAGATGGATAAGATTTATCTATTGGCATTAAATAGTTTATAGAATTATTTTTATCATAGTGAGTTGGTGACATTAAATCTCTTTGATGGACACCATTTTCTTGAATATATATACTAGTGTTATAAAATTATGTCTAGATTCATTATATAATGGATGTCTAGTAACTCCCATGTCCATTGAGTTTTGTAACTCATGACTCTTGAGTTTTGTAACATCCTAGTAGTTATGTCTAGTGGACGCTAGACATAACTACTAGGATGTTACATAACTATTAAGGAAAAATGGAGTTTTAAAACTCGAAGTGTGATTCCTAAATTATTAAGGTGAATAGTAACCGATGATGTGGAATCAAAGAGGGCATTGATGTTAGATGAGTTAACACTTAAGGAGGATATGCAAAGTATTTAGAAGCGTAGGTTTTAGTTCTGCTGATACAGAATTGGTCTACCACTGATTTTGGTATAGCGCAGCTGCGCCATTTCCAAGTCTGTGACTAGCGCAGCTGCGCTGGTCTATAGAAAATCCTGAGTCAGTTTATGAAATGTGATTTGCAAGACATGCATACTAATAACTCTTATAAGGCCGTGAATGATGACTAAGTGTTCATGAAGAAATTTAGTTAGCAAAACATAACTTGGATATAAGCTTAATTAATTAACCCAGATTAAATATGGTTAATTAAGTGGTATTATAGAATATTATATTCTATTAGAAGAATGCATAATAATTATATATTTCTAATAAAGGATATTAAAATTATTTCTAATATTGAGTTATTTTAATAAAAGGAGGAAATGTTATTTTTGAATAATAATATTACTCCCTTCATCCCTAAATAATTGACGTTATAGGGAGTTCAAAATTTTTCAATATATTTGACGTTACCAAGTTTCTAGGAAGCATTAATTACAATTTTTCCTCTATTACCTTCAACTATATGGAGTATTTCATTTATCTAGACAACTATATTGAGTACATCTTTTTTTAATTAATGCAAGAGTAATTGTGGTAATACAGATCAATCTTAATGACAAAATTGGAGTAATAAATGATTTCCTTAATAAGTGTGAAAACCTTCAAAACGTCAGTTATTTAGGGATGGAGGGAGTACCTTATATAATTTTGTATAGGATATGATTAATAATATAGTAAATGTATTAAACGTATTTGCTATATGTAAATAAATTGATGGAAATGATTTATTATAATAGAAAAAAAAACTTATTATCTATTTTCTATATATAATATATGTACATGAGTCGTACATATAGTTAATTGATATTATATTTAAAGAATAATAAGTGTGGCGAATGAGAGAAGCTTAAGATCGAGCTTGTTAAATATGCCTTGTGTGGCACAGTGATGAGATATATTGTCTTATAATATTAATTATTGTTATGGACAATATACTAGTGTCTAGTAATTATTTGATGGTATATTGAATTATTATTATTGCTAGAGATAGCATGATAATAAGTATATTGGTTATAAATATTATAAGATTTATATTTATTGTGATAATTAACCATATAAACGCTAATCAATTGTTATAGAGATTAATAATTGATTTACGAGGAATGGATTAATTAATACTATTAATTAATTGATAAGATAAGTAATTTATTAATTTCCATGTGCATGTATGCGATATTAAAAGTATAACGTATGGTAGTTAACTATATATTATACGAAGTGTAAAGTGTGGTGTGACTATATTATATAGAAACCATATATTAAGATTTATTGAAACTATATGATATTAATATATCATGAAATGTGTATGTGACAAAATATATGTGGGAATATATTAAAATAATATACCATGAACATATTGTAAACTATTATTTTAATAAAATATACCGGTGTGATAAAATGTACATGGATTATATGTATGTTACATTTCCATATCATATTTACTACCTTAAAATATTAATTATGAAAATCATATTGTGATATTATGTTATAACCCATGTATGGATGTTATGTGTATACAATATAACCTAAGAATAGGGTTGTGTATATGTGTATATAACCTATGTTTTGCAAGAGTGCTGAGATTTTTGTCCCAAATTGAGTGGCACATAGTACATGAATAGTGACTTAGAACTAATTTACGTGTTTTCCAAAAAGGCTAGAGTTGTGTAGGGATGCTGGCTAGAAATCAGTTGGTCAACCACTCCCTTGTAACCAATGTGTTCTTCCTTTGCACCACAAACTCAGCCTTTAATGTGATTATCTAGTCCAAGTTTCTTCTATATATACAAGCTTCAAATTCATTTTTTTTGTTGTTTGTTAAGTCTATATTGAAAGTTCTAAGTTGCTGAGAAAATTTGGGAGCATACTTAATGTGTAAGGAATATAATCCAAGCTTAAGGAGGTATAAACTTTACTTATGTTCTTAGTTGGGTTTTTGTCAATTTTTGGAATTACTTGAAATTCTTTGTTAATCAATGTGAATGAACATGCCATGATAGGTTTATGAAGTATGTTTACATGTTTGAATTCTTAAGTGATAGTATTAAGCATGTTTAAATCAAAGAGAAGTGTTGGTGTTTGATGCTCTACAGAACAGAGCAGGTTACTGCCTCTGGTGCAGGCATGGCGCAGTTGCGCCCTATTTGTACTAGGGTGCAGCGCAGCTGCGCCGTACCTCAGATCCAATTTCTGGTTCTGTTATGCTAGGCATTTTCGATTTGGTATTATAACTTATATATATACTTGAACAGAAGTATAACATGATATGTAAAGCTTTCGTATGTGGTATGTTGTAATCAACTTGGGCTTGTAAGGAAGTTGTAGCAAAACTTAAAGTTTTCAAAACTAACCTTATGGAAAACTTGTGTTCACGAGTTCTGAACTTATAAGACCATATACATGACTAACCTTATTTGGTTTTGATTTCGTGAAAATCCTAAACTAAAGTCCCTAACATATACGGTTGAACTTGAAGTTGTCATACAAGTATGTAAAGACCTCTAGCATGTATGCATGTTAAAGTATAAGTTTATATGTGTGTTAAGGTTGGACAGAAATAGGAAGTGCAAAGCTCAACCTTGGTCTGGCCAAGGGACAACGCAGTTGCGCCGTCCCTAAGCCTAGACAGGGCGCAGCTTCGTCATCCTGCAGTTTTGAATAAGTTATGTTTTAATCAGAAGTTCAACACATGCTTATATGATTTCTTTAACTTGTATTATGTGACCAATATGCTATGTAATACGTAGGAAGCATGCTAGGTGATAGAGATGAATGATAGTTATGTCTTTCAAATATAAAGTCCAAATGAATGTTTTCATGATATAAAGCAACGATACGTTGTTATGCCCCCAAAATAGGTATACATCACCCATCTTGAGTCGCCAAATACATGGTACACAATACAAATAAAAACTTAATTATACAACATGAGCTGTGAGTTTTAATACAAATATTGTCTTTTAGACAATATACAAACTCAATAGGGTCCTCATTATATTTATTATCACACTATTTCATAGAATAGTGAGGATTACAAATGTTATCATCTGGACCGTCACTCCATTCCCCGACTAGTCCCTGCTACAGTTCTCATTTCCTGAAGAGAACAATGAAAGCAAAAGGGGTGAGCTCAACTAGCCCAGTAAAAAATATTATGACTAAGATAATGCAGAATAAATTATCATTAGCCTTCAACAATGTTAAACTGATAAAATATAACAAACAACAAGTTTAACTGCAGTGGAACAATCAATCCATTAGAAGAGTCAAGTAGAGAATAAAATCAACTATCTTCTATGATTTAAAAGATTTTTCATTACTTTTATCGCTGAGACTCAGCTTAATAAATAATCCACATCATCCCTGCACTACGGCCAAAGATATTCATTAGTATCACGACCACAAATTTTCCATGCACTATGGGCCAAGGATATTCATGTATTCATCAATGGTTATGATCATGCCAACAATTGTCCATCAATGCACTACGGCCAATGAGGATTTTTACCACATCATTTGTAACATTACGGTCATGATTATATCGAATAATCCCTGGTCATAATCATACCAAGTCCATCTATGCACTACAGGCCACGGATGACTTTCAACATATTATAAACATGAAGATGGTGACAATTCAATAAAACAAGTTCAAGAATAAATTTTAAAGATTTATAAGTTAATTTATCCTGAACTCAATAACGTCCAAATTGTCAACATGATACTAATTTGTGGAGTAAAATTCAAGAATGCTCAGAAGTATATTTTCATGAAAAGATACTGGATGAAGCGCAAATATCAAGGATATTCCACAAATTTCATCGAGTATAGAAGTCAAAACTTTAACCAACTGAGTATAATAAAGAATGTAACAACAAAAGAAATCACCAGGCATGCGATGGACCACACAGACAGATTATTCTAACAGAATAATAAATAAAGGAACCAGGTCATGCGTAAACGCACAGACAGGATGTTCCAACAGAATGATAAATAATGGAACCAGGTCATGCGTAAAGCACAGATAGGATGTTCCAACAGAATAATAAAGAACGGAACCAGGTCATGCGTAAAGCACAGACATGATGTTCCAACAGAATGATAAATAATGAAACCAGGTCATGCGTAAAGCACATACATGATGTTCCAAAGAATGATAAATAATGGAACCAGATCATGTGTAAAGCACATACATGATGTTCCAATAGAATAATAATGAATGGAATAATAGAAGTTCTCTTCATGAATACAAAAGAAATAATACCCCCTACCTTAGAAAGAAGAGTACTGGATATAGAAGTAGTGAAGTAGCATAACACTTTTCTTCTTTCTCTCTATAGTTTCACTATCTAGAGTTTCAGTTAATTTGTAATAAATAATGAAGGAATGAGCTTCTATTTATAGAAGAATGGACTGCATAGTAACTAATTCATGAACGGTCCAGATTGATTTACTTTAAACGGACGGTCCAGATTTTAAAATTTTTTTTTTTAAATAAAATATAATATATTCTATTTATAATCTAATAAAACGAATAACTTTATAAAAGTATTCTGTTTTATATAAAAAGATTTTACTATACAAAATACTATGCAGGCACTATGCAACACTATGTATAATAAAATATAATATAGTCTAATTATTGTCTAATAAAATAAATAACTTTATTAAAGTATTCTGTTTTATATAAAAATATTTTACTATGCAAAATACTATGCATAATAGAATATTATATATTCTATTTATAGTCTGATAAAACGAATAACTTTATAAAAGTATTCTGTTTTATATAAAAAAAATTCTATTTTATTACATTAATAATAATATTAAAACAAATTTTATCACCATTATTATAATTCACAATATTATATAATCGACCAGGTCGTTCCCAAGAAAGAGGGGGGCTTTTCAATAAGGATTTCTCCCCATTGGCGCGCAATTAGGTGACCAAATCTCTCATTGACAGAACTTCTAAACATCGTTAATATTACAAATAATAATATTAATAACCTTGTCGTCTCAATTATTGATTTAATAATATATAAAATATTGACAATAATTGAATCAAATAACGTGAGATACTATACAACAATTACTGTAGCAATTATTGAACAAAACTGAGTGACTTCTCATGTAAGCATAATCAATAATCAATACCGTGTGCTACTATGCAACCACGAGTATTACTGTACTTTTAACACCGGGTGTTTCAACAGTTAACGGTAAAAACTTCCGCCGTTATTATCATAAAGTATTTTTATCATTTTCTCAATCTGATAATAATTCCGTTGTGGGGTCCACCAATGATTGTGCCGTTGTACGAATATTCCCTGTTAAAACGAATATTCCCTGACCAATCGAATATTATATAACAACTTGCGTACTTTGCAAAATTTATAAATATTACCCACAACTATAACATTATATCAAATTTACTCCATAATTTTCAAAAATGATATTTATAGTAAATTTATCTTTATTTATAAAAGTTGGAGTGTTACAACCTCCCCTTCTTATGAAATTTCGCCCTCAAAATTAGGGTACATACCTGGTATGTCGAAGAGGTAAGGATACCTTGATTTAATTTCAGATTCTAACTTCCAAGTCATTTCTTCAACATCGTGTTTTCTCCATAAAACTTTAACTTGAGGTATAACCTTGGAACGTAAAATATGTTCCTTCTTATCAAAGATTTGAATAGGAACCTCTTCATATGTCAAATCTTCTGCTATTTCGTCCGGTTCTAACTCAATAATGTGGTTCGAATCTTCCACATATTTACGTAACATGGATATGTGAAAAACGTTATGAACACGAGACATATTTGGCAGTAAAGCGAGTCTATAAGCCACAATTCCTACTCGATCAAGGATTAAAAATGGGCCAATGAATCGAGGATTGAGCTTTCCTCTCTTTCCAAATCTCATAACTCCTTTCTATGGAGTAACACGTAACAACACATGATCTCCAATATCGAATTCCACGTCCTTTCGATGAAGATCAGGATAACTCTTTTGTCTATCTTGTGAGGTTTTTATACATTGCTGGACCGTTTGAATCTTTTCCGTAGTCATATGTACCAACTCCGGTCCTAACAACGTTGGTTCACCTATCTCATCCCAGCATACTAGAGAACGACACTTTCTTCCATACAACGCCTCGAATGGAGCCATGCCAATTCTTGCTTGATAACTGTTGTTGTAGGAAAACTCCACCAATGGTACGAACTTGTCCCAACTTCCCTTGAAGTCAAGGACACATAGTCTTAATAGATCTTCAAGAGTTTGAATCATCCTCTCCGAGTACCCGTCCGTCTGAGGATGATATGCCGAGCTAAATCGTAAATCCGTGCCCATAGCTTTTTGCAAACTAACCCAAAATCTTGAAGTGAATCTTGGGTCTCGATCAGAAACTATGGATACTGGCATACCATGCAATCTTAAAACCTCTTTTATGTATATACGAGCAAGACGTTCAAGTGTATAAGTTTCTCGTATCGGTAAGAAATGAGCAGTCTTGGTCAATCTATCAAAAATGACCCAAATCGCATCTATGCCTTGAGAAACTTTGGGAAGACCAGTAACGAAATCCATGGTAATGTGCTCCCACTTCCATTTTAGAATTTCAAGTGGTTGCAATGGACCTTTTGGTACTTGATGCTCCGCCTTGACTCGTTGACACGTTAGACACCTTGAGATAAACAGCGCTATCTCTCTCTTCATATTGCCCCACCTAAATGTATGTCGAAGATCATGATACATTTTGGTACTCCCAAGATGGATTAAAAACAGTGTGTTGTGCGCCTCCATCATGATTTTATACTTTAAATCAGGGTCGTTAGGAACACAAAGTCTGTAGTTGACTCGAAGTATTCCTTCTTCATCTATTCTTGCTTCCAGCATAGCACCTTCTTGTACTTTCTTCCTCATACGCATCAGTTCCTGGTCTGTAGCTTGATCAGTTTTAACTTTATCGATTAAAGTCGGTTCTACTCGTATATTCGCCATCATAACATGGGTCCCTGGAGTCTTTAACTCTATCTCCATCCTTTGCAAGTCTCATAAAATGGGCCTTTGCGTTGACAATATCGCACTCGTACCCGCATATGATCTTCTACTCAATGCGTCAGCTACCACGTTCGTTTTTCCAGGATGGTATTGGATGGTGTGATCATAATCTTTCAACAGTTCAAGCCAATGTCGTTGTCGCATGTTGACTTCCTTTTGAGTGAAGAAATATTTGAGGCTTTTATGATCCGTAAAGATCTCCACTTTCTCTCTATACAAGTAATGCCTCCAAATTTTAAGTGCGAAGACAACAGCTCCCAACTCTAGATCATGAGTAGGATAATTTCTCTCATATTCTTTGAGTTTTCTTGAGGCATAAGCTATGACTTTCCCATTTTGCATGAGAACACATCTCAACCCTTTACCCGAAGCATCACTGTAGATGACTAATCCTTCCGAGCCAGATGGTATTGTCAGAACAGGTGCTGAAATGAGTCTTCTCTTGAGTTCTTGAAAACTCTTCTCACATTCTTCGCTCCAACTGAACTTTGTATCTTTCCGAGTCAGCTGAGTAATGGAGTAGCGATTCGAGAAAATCCTTCCAGAAATCTTCGATAATAACCAGCTAAACCGAGAAAGCTACGTATTTCGGTCACTGATTTAGGTTGCTACAATCTTTGAATTGCTTCAATTTTTGTCGGGTCAACAAATATTCCATGACTTGATACTACGTGCCCAAGGAATGCTACTTCCTTAAGCCAGAACTCGCATTTATTCAACTTGGCATAAAGCTTGTATTCACGAAGCTTTTGGAGTATCAGCCTCAAGTGTTGCTCATAATCTTCACGGCTTTTTGGAATAAATAAGGATGTCATCAATAAAGACGACCACAAAGTGATCTATATATTCCTTGAATACTCGGTTCATCATATCCATGAAAGCAGCTGAAGCATTTGTCAATCCAAAGGACATGACTAGAAATTCATAATGCCCGTACCGAGTTCTGAAGACTGTCTTTGAAATATCCTTAGTTTTAACCTTTAGCTGCTGATATCTAGAACGAAGATCGATCTTTGAAAAAAATTGTGCTCCTTGTAACTGATCAAACAGGTCATCAATACATGGCAATGGGTACCTATTTTTTATGGTGACATGATTCAACTCCTGATAATCAATACAAAATCGCATACTCCCATCTTTCTTCTTCACGAATAGAACGGGAGTACCCCAAGGAGAAGTACTAGTATGAATAAAGCCAATGTCTAACAATTCCTGCAGTTGGGTTTTTAACTCCTGAAGTTCAATAGGAGCCATTCGATATGGGGCTTTGGAAATGGGTTTTGTACCGGGTTCAAGGTTGATACAAAATTCAATTTCACGCTCTGGGGTAGGCCAGGAAATTCTTCAGATAATACATCAAGAAATTTATTAACAATAGAAATATCATTCAAAACTGACGTATCTTTGTTTAGATCCGTGACATGAGCTAAGAAAGCTTGACATCAATTTTTTAATAAACGAATAGCTTTATGGCTTGAGATGACAGTGATTGATTTTAATGGTTTGGTTGCTTGAATTCGCATAATAGGTTGGTTAGAAATATGAAAGCTAACAACCTTACGAAAATAATCAATTTTTGCATGATGAGTAGTTAACCAATCAATCCCTAGAATCACATCAAATACAAGTATTTTTAATGAAATAAGATCGACAGGTAATGTGAGGGTACCGATTTGAACCAAACAAGACTTATAAACAGTGTCTGTAATGAAGGTTATTTCCAACGGAGTTTCCACAGATAAGTCAAAGTCTAATTTCTCTGGATTCAAATTTAATCGTTGAGCGCAAGTAGGAGAAATAAAAGAATGGGTAGAACCGGTATCAATTAAGGTATAAACTTCGCTAGAGTTTATGATAAGCTTACCCGTGATGACCTCGTTCGGGTTCCTTGCTTTCTGGGAGGTCACTACAAATGCTCTCCCTTGCACTACCGACTTTGACTTTTCTGAGACTACCTTTGGTGCCTCCATCCTAGCTGAACTTGTCTTCGATGAAACACAAAATCGAGCTAGGTGACCTTCTCTTCCACAATTATAACATGTTTTGGACGACATCGCGCAGTTTGGACTGATGTTTCCTCCCCCCTCCGCATTTGAAGCATATGATAGGTGATCGTTCTCCTTCCTTAACAACGGGTGTTGGTGCTGACGTCTTTCCATCATTGTTGAATCTCCTTTTCTTGAAATGTCCATTCTTATTGTTTTGGCCCTGATTACCACCGAAGTGGTTACAATTTTTGGACTGTTGATTCCCTCCACGCTTGTTGTCACCGCTTCGATGACTGCTCTCACTGGTATTATCATTTTGTCGACTGCTTTCTCTTGGTTGCATTTACTCGTTATCGCGCTCCAATAACTGAGCCCTATTTACAACATCTGAATACAAACACAGTTTATGAGAAATTAGGTATTGACGTATCTCGGGTTTCAAACCTCTTAGAAACATCCGCGTCATTCTCTCCTCATTGTCAACCAAGTGAGACGCAAACGGGGACAACTCGACAAACATAGCTTCGTATTGCGACACGGTCATATTGTTCTGCTCTAACTTGATGAACTTTACCTCTTTCATGTGACGAATACTTTCGGGAAAGTACTTGTCAATAATTCTTAGAACTTCTCCCAAGACATCTTCAGTACGGCAGGTTGAGTACGCTTACCGATTCCCACCAATAATCTGCCTCTCCTCGCAACATAAAGGTGGCAAAGGGAACTTTTTGCTCCTCGAAACATCCCAAGACATCAAATATCTTGGTGATATGCTTTATCCACGTCTCTGCCTTAAGTGGTTTTGGTTCTCCAATAAACTCTAGTGGTCCCAGCTCCTTGAACTTTTTTGAGGTGACCGTCCGAGTGTTGTCAGTGTTTCCACCTGCATTTTGGACAAAAGTCTCCCTTGCTTGATGTAAGACCCCGAATTTTATGAAATAAAAGTATTCAATTTTTCTTATAATTACAATTTAGTAAATGATTAAATTTTTAAAAGTTTAAAGTTAAGGGTGAGATATGATTTTTTTTTAAAAATACACAAGTGGTTATAAAATATTCATTGTTGTCGGGGAATAGTCGTTTGGTCGTGGAATATTCTTTCTGTCGGAGAATATTCGTACCACGGTGAATATTAACTCCTTCATTTATAACCACATAAATAAACCCATCATTTATATCTACATCAAATAAATATTTCCTTATCATATAAATCAATAATTAATTATTCATAAATAATATTACAGAAACACAATAATGACAACCAGGCAGTTCCCAGGAAAGAGGGGGCTTTCCGATAAGGATTTCTCCTGACTGGCGCGCAATTAGGTGACCAAACCTCTCCTTGACAGAACTTTCTAGACATTGCCAATAATGCTATCTAATAATATTATTCAAATACTATGAATTATTGATCTGATAATGGAGATACTGTGCAGTGACAATTATTAAAACAACAATAATATAAAATATCAACGCAACAATTATTGAATCAATAAAATAAAATATCGAATAGTAATTACTGTAACAATTATTGAGTAGTGTCTTCTTACGTAAGGATCAATAATTCAAAAATACTGTGTAAAATCGTGTGCTACTGTGCAAACACGCGTATTACTGTATTTTAACCACCGGGTATTCCAACAGTGTTAACGGTAACAACTATGCCGTTATTTATAAAAAGCTCATTTTTTGTCGTTTTCTTCATCCGACAGTTATTCGTTATGGGGTCCACAATTGGCTGCGCCGTCGTACGAATATTCTCCGACAGAAAGAATATTCCACGACTAAACGAATATTCCCCGACAATAATAAGTATTTTATAGCCACTTGCTTATTTTGAAAAAAATCATATATCACCCTTAACTTTAACCTTTTATCAATTTAACTATTTACTAAATAAAAAAATTGAATACTTTTATTTCATAAAATTCGGTGTCATACATAAAATATTAACAATAATTGAATCAAATAACGTGAGATACTATACAATAATTACTGTAGCAATAATTGAACAAAACTGAGTGACTTCTCACGTAAGCATCAATAATCAATACCGTGTGCTACTATGCAACCACACGTATTACTGTACTTTTAACACCAGGTGTTTCAACAGTTAACGGTAAAAACTTCCGCCGTTATTTTTATAAAGTATTTTTGTCATTTTCTCAATCCGACAATAATTCTGTTGTTGGGTCCACCAATGATTGTGACGTTGTATGAATATTCCCTGTTAAAACGAATATTTCCCGACCAATCGAATATTATATAACAACTTGCGTACTTTGCAAAATTTATAAATATTACCCACAACTATAACATTATATCAAATTTACTCCATAATATTCAAAAATGATATTTATAGAAAATTCATCTTTATTTATAAAAGTTGGGGTCTTACATACGTTGTTTGAACTCGTAATCTGATTTGTGCTATAAAAATATAGGATATGTAATGTTGTATAAAGTTACAACTAAGTTAGACGTTTATGTGTACGTTTAAATTTACCTATATGAGTTTTAAATGTGTCAAACACTTATCGAGTCAAGTGCATGATTGTTATATATGAATGTTGATGTCAAGTGCGAGTGGTTAAGGTGTACTATACCTACCTAGTTATTCTAAGCTTATGATGAGAAAGTGAAGTGTAGGTTTTACGAACCTAGTTATAAATCAATGTAACATTGTTATTACATTTAGAATGCATGAAATATGTTACTGATGGATATGAATCCATGATTATATATAACTGTGTAGGAATATACGAAGTGCAGATAAGCTTTAAGCAGTTAAGTCGTAGTTCATAAACTACGAATCAAGCAAGTCTTTCAGTTCCTATTTGATATATGAATTCGATAACTTCTAGTTAAGCTATATTATGTTATGCGAATGTTGATGTATATATATGAAATACATATGAGATATATATGAAATTGAAAGTTGATCTTTGATGATATGTTTGTGATATAAATCTTTATGCCTGTTATATGTGAAGTAACATGCGTAGTAAATATTAATTGATTATGAATGCATAAATTGAGTATGATATTATATGCTATGTGTGACGCCCCCAAAATATGTATATATCACCCTTTCTAAGTCGCCAAATATATGGTACAGAAATCAATACAACTTCAGTAATACAATTGTCGTGCAAAATACGACAACACATATACTGTGAGTTTGAATACAACTATTGTCTAATAGAGCGTATACAAACCTAAAAGGAGTCCTCATTAAAATTATTGATACACTATTTTACAAAATAGTGAGGGCTACTAATACAACTATCCAGAACCATCACTCCATACCCCGGCTAGTTCTTGCTATGTTCTCACCTTTTGAGAAGAAAAATGGAACAAAAAGGAAAATAGTGAGCTCAACTAGCCCAGTAAAGAATATTATGACTAAGATAATATACAACAATTTATCATTAGTTTTCAACAGGGAAAAAATCTGATAAAATATAATAGACAACAAGATTTAGATCAACAACTGCAGCGGAACAACAATCCATAAGAAGAGTCAAGTAGAGAAAGAATTTTACTATCTTCTAAGATTTAAAAGTCCATCATCAATGTTTTATCCCTGTAACATCAATCAATATACATCTTAAATCAAATATTCATCTTTGCACTACAGGCCAAAGATATTCATTTGTATCACCAGTTGGTCATGTTCATCTCAACACCTGTTCATCTTTGCACTACGGGTCAAAGATATTTATTAGGTAATCATTCATCTTTGCACTACAGGCCAAAAATATTCATCAGTTAATCATTCATCTTTACACTACAGGCCAAAGATATTCAGTAATATCTTCATTTAGGACTGAGGATGATGAAAAATATCTTAAAGAAAATGAATCAAGTGAGATAAAAGATCAAAGATTAGGGATTCGTACTTTAGTTTATCCAAGTTCAAAAATACTTTATAATAATCAATTGTGGAGCAAAATTCAAGAATAAAGATCAAAACCTGGATACAATCAAAGATAGTAACCGTAATAGACAACTTGGACAATGAAAAGAAAATTTCATTTTTTCTGTAAATAGTGTCGTATTCGTGAATAGTGTCGTATACGTGAATAGTAACCCCGATACAAAAAGGTAGAAATTCCACAATAAAATCCATACCAATATTTCGGTATAATGATACTGAAAAATAACATCATTATGAAGAAAATAACACAACTTACCTCAAAATAATAATACTTCTGATCGGAATATCGGTATAAGGCTGAAGGAAACTTGCACTGATGAATAGCAACTCACAAAGTATCTAAATACTCACAAAATACGCTCGATAATATAGAGAGAGAGAAAGAGAGAAAACTTATTTCTGGTGTGATTTTTAATTCTAACTAAGCATCATATTTATAGGAAAATGCTTTGAACGCCATAGCAGACTAACCTGCTACCTGATGGCTTTACCTGCTACTATTAAAGCCCACCACTTTTGAAAATAAATTCTAGCACATTTCATTAGTCACCAACCAAAAGTGGGGCCCACCATATGTTAATAAAAATATTTTATTTTTTGAAACTTCAACAATTCATAATAAATAGCTCTTTTATCATAAAAATTTGAATCTCATGTGCTTTCCATAGGAAATTTAATTCTCTACAACTTTGTAAGTTTAAGGTTTTCCAAATTCCAAACGAAAAATGACCGAAATTCACATACGGACGTTTTTCAAAACTTCCATTCCGACAAAATACTGATAAAATACCTCAGCATTAATTCCTTCATTTATAACCACAATAAATATATTCATCATTTATATCCACATAAAATAAATATTTTCTTATCATATAAATCAATAATTAATTATTCATAAATAATATTACAGAATCATAATTATGACAACCAGGTCGTTCCCAGGAAAGATGGGGCTTTCCTATAAGGATTTATCCTTATTGGCGCGCAATTAGGTGACCAGACTCTTTTCTAGACAGAACTTCCTTAGACATTGCCAATAATGCTATCTAATAATATTATTCAAATAATATGAATAATTGATCTGATAATAGAGATATTGTGCAGTGACAATTATTGAACAACAATAATATAAAATATCAACGCAGCAATTATTGAATCAATAAAATAAAATATTGAACAGTAATTACTGTAACAATTATTGAGTAGTGCCTTCTTACGTAAGAATCAATAATTCAACAATACTGTGCAATACCGTGTGCTACTGTGCATCCACGCGTATTACTGTATTTTAACCACCGGGTATTCCAACAGTGTTAACGGTAACCATTACACCGTTATTTATAAAAACTCAAACTTGTCATTTTCTTCATCTGACCGTTTTTCGTTATGGGGCCTACAAATGGCTGCGCTGTCGTACAAATAGTCCCTGACAGAAAGAATATTCCACGACCAAATGAATATTTTCGACATAATGAATATTTTATAACCATTTGCTTATTTTCAAAAATTTGCACATTTCACCCATAACCAAAGTATTATATCAAATTAACACTTTATTATTCACAATAATAAATAGAAGAAATTTGATTTTATTTATAAAAAGTTGGGGTCTTACACTATGTGCTGCATAAAAACTGTTAGAATTGCTGGGTGGGTTGTCGAGCTCACCCTTGCAAATAACCACTTTTGCAGGTTAAGGATACACGGTAAAGGTTACGTGCTACTTGATTTATAAAGTTCAATCACATCAAAGGAGATTGATTTGTTTAATTAAATATATGCTCTTGAACAATGTTTAGGTTCTGGTAGATATACTTGATAGTAGTTTACGATGTGTAATACATGTTAAGTTGTACTATGTGATACATAGAGGAATTCGAATCGAGATGTAAAGATTTATACGGAAATTGAATAAAGTTAATCATAAAATAATTTGATTCAGGTATATGTAATTGATTCAAGTTAAGAAATCAATAAAAGATTTTATTCAAAGGAGATTGAAAAGGTTTAAATTATTCCGCATTTTTATAATATCAAATGTGATGTAATACAGGAATGGTAAATGACCAAGATTGGAAACTTATAAAAGTTTGGGGTCATTGTGCAGATCTTGGAAATGGAATGAATTTATATTCTAAATTGTAATAAGTAAAGTTTTATTCATTAAGTTATGAATGAAAAATATAAATAGTTTGATGATAGTAGTATCGTGGCGAACCAGATCCGTGGTTCGTAGGGACCTGGATTTGGGGGCGTCACAGTAACTGTTCCCAATTTTTGTGCATAATATGTGACAAAACCCTTATTTTCTAGTTTTGGAACTTAGAAACTAAATTTCTCTTCTTCTAAGTTCAGTGTGCCACCTCTGGTAGTAATATTCCAAACGTCGCTGCTTTGTTTGGCTTATTTGTGGTCGCCGCTCCATTTTTTTATTTCCTCGTTGTCGCCGCATGTGGTAGTCTTCTTTCCTGGTTGTCGTCGTCGATGATTTCTTGCAATTTTGTATATGATGGTTTCTACGAGGAAGAGTGTTGGGAGGATGGTCGATAAAAAGAATGATGGGAAGAGGAAAAGAATTAGGGAGGATGATTCTGCTAAGAATGTAAAGAAATATTTGAAAGATGGTGTGGTAAAGTCCCCAAAGCATGGGAAGAAGGGTGTGGTCAAATCCCCTTTTAAGGATAAAAAATCGGGGAGACATGTTTCTAAGAAGTGTAAGGAATTGCTTGATTTGGAGTCTGATTTTGAAGATCCGCCAAAAAAATTATGAATGAAGCTGAAGATAATGCTTCTAGCCAGAATATTATACCCCGCAAAAAATATCTTAAGGTGTGTTATTTTAATTATTTTTAAGAATTAGGAATCCTTAGTTGTTTCGTGTTACCTGTGAATTTGTTTTGGGAACTGGTGTTGTCCTATTTGGTCACTGATTAATGTGTATTTGTTAAAATGGTTATGTCCCCTCCAAGTGGAGGTTTGGTTACTATTATATTCTAATTTGGTTACTAGCTACTTTTTTACAATAGAGAGGTTGATTAAATTGGTTTTGGAAACCTGCTGATTGTGATTTGGTTACTAATACTGATATATTTAGATACAACTAATTGTGTAGTTGTTGAAATGGGTTTTGTTACTCAAGAGTTGTGGTGTGGTGATTGTTCGATTCTAATTTGGTTACTATGTACGTTATGTTAATGCAGATGCTCATTATTATTTTTTTAGTATTTTAGTTTCGATTTGATTATCTACTTTAATGTGTTTGATTACTTTGGTTTAATTTGAGGTTGTGAGTATTTTGCTTGTTTTTCTATGGTAGTGTATTGTATTTGCAGATTTGGGATCTATATTACGAGGAGAGCCATCGCAATTTCACTGTAAAAATCATTTATTGGTCTGACATGGAAGTGCCCAGTGTCATTTAGAAGAAATTAACTGAAAATCAGTTGGAAAAGCTTAAGTTGGCTTGTTTTAAAAACCTTGTAGATGTTGGGGAGCGGCCAATGTTTTCACAAATAATCCATCAGGCTTTGGTGAGAGAAGTTTATCAAAGGGACAAGGGGGAGATGTGGTTTTTGTTCGGTGAGAAAAGGGTAAGATTTGGGTTGCCAGAATTTTGTTTAATTTTTGGTTTGAGTTGGCAAGGAATGAGGATATTTCTGTATTCAAAGGAATGGAAAATCAGTTAGTGGAAAAGTTTTTTTGGAGATGAGGTTGTGACCCGTACTAGTATCGGGAGGATATATCGGAGGGCTGTATTTGATGATGATGAGGAGACTGTCAGGATGTCCATTGTATTCTTGGTTTTCAATTTCCTACTAACTATTTTTTTAAATAATCATGTTAATTAGATATTGATTAACTTTCTCTCTTATGGCGATCTTGACAGTTATCCGTGAGAGAAATTTGCCTTTGAACAGACAAAGAATTCTTTATCGCTTGTTGTGAAGGGATATTTAAAGAAGGGCATGAATGGGTCGGGATGTTATATACAATTTTTACAAGGACACTTATTATAAATCTTATAAGTTGAATGGATTGCCCTATGTTTTCCAAGTTTTCTTGTTTGAAACCATTCCTACTCTTAAAGTCCGGGGTTTCTATATTGATGATCATCTGTGAGAAGTTAGATTATTTAGATGGAAGGAATTAGGTTAGGCTCCCAAAAATGACAAGTTGAATGATTTAGTGTTTGGTTCTGGACAGATACGTCAGTTACCATTAACATATTTGGTTACCTTTATGTATACATCTGGTTACTGGTTTTAATTTATTATTTTTCGTGTACTATTTTGTTTCTTTTAATTGTTCAATGTTTTAGAGATGTTATATTTACTATTATCACTATGTTTCAGTTGAGGATAAAAATGATCATTCCTACGGCTGATGAGAAGGATTGTTTTGATTTGGGTGGTTTTCACTTTTTCCATGGACATGATGGTGGCTCTAATGTTGTTGATATGAAAGTGGATAAAATAAGGAAGGGTGGAGATTTGAGTTTTTCACTTTCTGATGTCAAAAATATTGTCGATGCACGAGTGAGGCCTTTAGAAAAGAAGGTGATTAATGTTAAGAAAGAAATTAAGAGATTGGGGGTTGATTTGAAGGATGAATTGCATGTTTTCCATATCGAGATTTGTAGGGACATAAGGAAGATTCTGAGAAAGCAACTATGTGGCCGCCCTAATGTTAGTGAAGGTGGGAATGAATGTGATGATGATGATAATGGTTCGGAAGGCCGCAATAATGGTAATGAGTTGGATGATAATGATACATCTGATGCGTTCGATGATATAGGTAATGGTTCGGATGATACAACCCAGTTTGATGAAAAAACTGATGATGATGTTGGTATGGGTGGGGTTCACAGTGATGGAGTTGATGACAAGGTTAAACATATATTTTTTAATTTTTTTGTGTTATATGTTTTTGTTTTATTGATTATTTAGTGTTTTTTATTTTTTTACAGATTGACAAGAACAATGACAAACCTTGTGGTAGACCGGTTCGTGCTTCTACAAACCTTTGAGGAGTTCATATGTTGGTTCTACTAATTCTTCTTCTGTTGTGGTTCCTATACAAATACGCAGAGGTCTTTCTGTATTTTCCAATGTTTGCATGGGTATGCCATCCAAATTTGAAGATGTATTATTTGACCAATTGTTGAAGATTGGCATAAATAACAGGAAAATGTATGTTATTTGTAGTTTAACAATAATATAGTTTTTTTTAGAAAAATAGAATTTGTTTTCTTTTACGTATATGCTTTTATATTGAAGGACTGAAAAATTCTCTGGAGATAATGATAAGATTGAACCTGCATTCAGATTTAGGTCTGTCCCAATCACATCTAAAATGTGGTTCTACAAATTAAAGACTCCTGGACAGTGGCTTGTCGATGATGTGAGTTTCTTTATTTTCGAAATTCTGTTGTGTTAGTTTTGATTCCTTTCTAGTTTTTTGTAAAGTGGTTTTCTTCTCTGATATTGCAGCAAATTATTTATGGCTACCTTATTTAATTGTTTTGGTCACTAGTTTTGACAGTGTTGGTTACCTTTATTAGAAAATTTTAATTTTGACAATTGTTTATATCTTATGGATTTTGGTTTGTTTTTTGGTCCAGCATATCAACATTTTCTTCTATTACTTTCGAAAATTGGCTAGGAACTCTTCCAATATTCAAATTAGGGTCACTACTACAGATTTTTGGTTTCATGTGAAGTTGTCTGCTTTATATGGTCAATATTGTCTTAAAATGCAGATACGACTCTAGTGTCGGGGGAGGGTGATGTCGCTGAATACATTCGTGGATATTTTATGGATGTGAACACACCTTGGATTGTTGTTGATTATGTTTTGTTTCCAATTCACATGACAGATCTAGAACATTGGTTTTTGTTGATCTTTGATGTGCACCGTAGACTTCTATTAGTTTACAATTCCCTTCAACCAACCAGAACAGTCATGTGAATAAACCTTTAATGTTGCACTGTACTAATGACGGGTACAATATGTACATGTCCTCTCCCAATCCCAACTTCAAAGAACAAAATTACCATTCAACCTTTTTGTGGCTATTAAGAATTTGGTCTAACTTTGTTTATACCAAGACAAAAGGGGGTGGTTTTGGATTCTCCAATGTTTGGATGCATCTTGTTCTTTTAGACTTGGGTTTTATATGTAAATGATAGTATCAGATTAAGATTATTTACCAGGACTCAAATTTATACACAACTTTTTTGGACGGATTTGGATCAACCCCACAGTATAGTCAAAATATATAAATTAAAATCGATAAACATTTTTTTTTAAATCTCTATTTTTTGGGAAACACAGATATAATTCATAATCAAGTACATCATCAATATTACAATATATAATCAAAACAGAACGACGGAAGAGCGAGGATGCCTGAATCCAATTAATAAACCAAGAAACGAAACAAAGTTTGTAAAATAAATAAAAATATAAATTATTTATAAATTAAATTAAATTATTTTTAAGAAAGGGAGTGAGTAATATGAATTTATGATGATGATAATGATGAAAAATCCAATGGAATCGAAGAGGACTCTCTAGTCTCTACTCCACAGTCCAAAGTGGGTAGGTTTCATAACATGTTGAAATTTGTGGTCATACCACAATGGATGGACAATGGCTTTCAATTCTCCTCTTTTTTCTTTTTTCTTTTTCCTTTTTAGTGAGAATTTTCCCTTTTACCATCAAAAGAAAACTGATAACGACAGTGTGTGTCTGTGTGTAAGCCACCCATTAAAAATAAATTAAATGAAAACAATTAAATGTTGAGGAATTAAAATAAATAGAGACCACTAGAATAATTTACTTTAATTGTTTTATTATAGTAATTAATTTCATACTACCTTATATGGCCTGCAATGGAGCCCATAAGTCAAAGATCAATGTTCTAATTTGGTTTGAGCTCTTTTATGCGTACATAATGATTGGAAATAAAAAATTGGATATTAATATTTTGTAATTAGGCAAATGTCCAAAAATACCCTGATGTTTTTCCAAAATCTCACTTCCACCCTGCATTTTTTTTCTTCTAAAAGTACCTCTAATGTTATAAAATGTAACTCAAATATACTCCTCCCGTTAAAAAAATGACAGTTACACAAACGGATGTTAGTTTACTTTTGATGTGGCTGACATGTGGCATTATTTGATGACGTGTCAATTTTGTACCAAAAATTATTCAAAAACTCTATGTGGACATAAAAATTGGATATGAGTGTATTTGAATTTCACTTAATTGTAGTTTGACCCCTAATGGTGGGTAAAAATATAAATATGTGAAATTCAAATACACTCATATCCAATTTTCATGTCTAATTTCTATGTTCACCTAAAAGAGCTCAAAACTATTTTACAATTGTTTCCTTTTTTATTTTGATTGAATCTTTTTATATATATATATTTTGCACTTTCTAGGTTATAACTTCATCTCCTTCTATTCATAGATGTATAGAAACACTCTCTTTGGAATATGTTGGTCCTGTCTCTCTTTTTTTTCTTTATTATCTTCTATTTATTACTAGGAGAAAGTATAGATACATAAGTTTGTGATTTTTTTGGTAATTTTCGTGTCTGCTGCTGTATGAGGAATCATGAATAATTTTGTGATTGTCACGTAGAGAGATTCAACATGAAGCAATTGTGTTTTGGTTTATTTTATTGTGAGTGATGGTGGTGATGAAATTTTTTGGTGGGTGACTTTCGTCCATCTTTTTTTATTTTATTTTTATTTTATTTGGACTATTGTGGTGTTGTGGTGGGTGGTGTTAATGTCTTAACGGTAGGTGTAGGTGGTGGTAGATGTGGATCTCGTGGTGGTGGTAGTGGAACTGTTGATGACGTGATTTTGAGAGGTGGCGGTGCATAGTGGTGAATTTGTAGGTGGTGGATGGTGATAGATTTGGTTTTGTTGGTGGATCATGGTGGTGTATGCTGACGAATTTGAATTTTGTTGGTGTTGATGTCGATGATAGTAGATGGTGGTGGTGGTTCACAACATTGAAACATGAAAGTAGCAGAAGAAATAATTAGAGAAGAAAATAAAAAAATAAAAAAAACTTATTTCACTAAATATTAATGTGATAATTATTTAAAAGGGATAAATAACGTTTTGGTCATTGTACCGGGGTCCGGTTTTCATTGTGGTTGGTTTTTTTTATTACAATCGAATAACTATATTTTCAAAAACTTACAAAATGGTCATTCCGTCTGATTTACCGTCCAAAAAACGTTAGGAATACTGACTGTGCAAGTTGACTTGACTTTTTTGCTTACGTGGAACACAGAAAAGACAAGCAAGTGGATTATAATAGCACAAATGACCAAAACTATTAACTACTTTACCTAAACAATTCCAAAACTAATAATAATAATAATAATAATAATTTCAAAATAATAATAATAATAATAAATACTATTAATAGTAATAATTTTAAAATTCTATTTTTATTTTTTTTAAAAAAATTGTTAATTTTAAAAAAGTCTTTTTTTTTAAAAAAACTATTTTTTAAAAAAAATTGTTTTTTAAAATTCAATTTTTTTAAAAAAGTCTATTTTTATAAAAAAACGTTAATTTTTTATAAAAACAGAATTTTTTAAATTTTTTAAAAAGCGTTAATTTTTTTTAACTGAACTAATATTTTTTAACAAAAGTCTGTTTTTTTTAAAAAACATTAATTTTTTATAAAAACAGAAAATTTTAAATTTTTTTAGAAAAATTAACTTTTTTTAAATTTTTTTTAGAAGAGTAACGTTTTCAAATTTTTTTAGAAAAGTAACGTTTTTAAATTTTTTTTAGAAAAGTAACATTTTTAAAAAAAAATTAAAAAATTAACGTTTTTTAAAATTAACGTTTTTAAAATATTTAAAAATTAACGTTTTTTAAATATTTAGAAAAGTAACGTTTTTAAAATTTTTAAAAATTAACGTTTTTAAATTTAAGAATTTTTAAAAAAAATATTAGTTCAGTTTAAAAAAAATTAACGTTTTTAAAAAAAAATTAAAAATTTCTATTTTTTAAAAAAAGTAACGCTTTTTAAATTTAATAATTTTTAAAAAGAATAGACTTTTTAAAAAAATATATTAGTACGGTTTAAAAAAATTAACGTTTTTTTAAAAAACAGACTTTTTTTAAAAAAAACAGACTTTTTTGAAAAAATATTAGGTCGGTTAAAAAAATTAACGTTTTTTAAAAAATTAAAAAAATTCTGTTTTTATAAAAAAATAATGTTTTTTAAAAAAACAGACTTTTTTTAAAAAATTGAATTTTAAAAACAGATTTTTTTAAAAAAAACAGTTTTTTTTAAAAAAGACTTTAAAATTAACAGATTTTTTTAAAAGAGAATTTTAAAATTATTATTATTATTATTATTATTATTATTTTGAAATTATTATTATTTTTATTATTATTATTATTATTATTATTATTAGTTTTGGAATTGTTTAGATGAAGTAGTTAATAGTTTTGGTCATTTGTGCTATATTAATCCGCCTGCTTGTATTTTCTGTGCTTCACGTAAGCAAAAAAGTCAAGTCAACTTGCAAAGTCAGCATTGCTAACGTTTTTTGGACGAAAAATCGGACGTAATGACCATTTTGTAAGTTTTTGAAAGTACAGTTATTCAATTGTAATAAAAAAAGTTTAGGTAACCACAATGAAAATCGGACCCAATACAATGACCAAAACGTTATTTATCCCTTACTTAAAAAAATTAAGTCCGAAAAGAAATAATTACTTATATAAAATATAGTTACTAAAAAAATTAATGGGTAATTCTACATAATCATTTTTACTTAATAAAATTATTAATAAATAAAATTTATTAATAAAATATACATAATAAATAAATTATAAAATATACATAATAAATAAATTATAAAATATACATAAAATATTATTTTTATACACATCAGATATCACATTAACAATTTTTGTTTTAATTATTTGACACGTCATCAGTTAAATGGCCACGAAATCAGCTGTTGACGGTGTTAGATAACGTTAATTTGGGTTTGGATTATTCATCAGTCGACTAAATCGGCGATTACTTTTTCTTTTCTTTTTTTAATATTTTAAGTTACAAATTGATATTTCAAGTATCTTAGGAAAAATATGACAAATGATACATTGTGAATATTTTACGTCAAATTTTTAATTTTCAGTTACGTAAATAAATAATAGTATTATTCTATGTCACATAATATATGACGTTTTAAAGTTGTGCACAAGAATTAAAAAAATAATTTAAATATAATATTAATTATTAATAATACTTTTAAATTCTCATTTATTATCACACTCTCTCTCATCTGTAATATTTTCTTATGAAGGGTAATTTTGGAAAGATTGTAATTAATTCTCCTAGATTATATAAAACGGCAAATAATTTGTTGACAAATGAAATAATCTAAAACGTCATATATTATGGGACGGACGGAATAATATTTTTGGAGAGATATGCTAATAATTATAGCACTTATAATTTAAATCAACCTCATTTCACGATTATAATTCGATATAAATTTATTGTATGATATAACATGACTTGAAAAATATATGGTGGATTAATTTTATATACATAACAATTAATGACAAGAAGGGGCTAAAAAATGTTACAGATTTTTTTTTTAGTTTTTTTGAAAACCCACTTCTTAGGAAATATAATATAATTTTATAATTAAATATATCATTATTATTTAAAAATCTATTAAACCTTATTAAATGAGAAAGAAATAAATTCACAAACAAACATCACATAAAACTTTAGTGAGAATCGAAACTAAGACATAGAGGTCACACAATACCTCAGTCTTAACTAAGGGTGTAAATGAAACGAGTCGAGTTGAGTATTGAGTTACTCAGATTTGGTTCACAAAATTTATCGAGTATAAAATAAGGTTTTATTGATGCTCATTTAGCCATCGAGTCGAACACGATCCCTAATCGAGCCCGAACAGTTTGAACTTTTCGAACAAATATGATTCGATTATCAATAGAAAATTACAATTTATGGAGGTTCGAGTAATTTATCGAACTTTAAAATTTACTCATATTTCAAGTCGAGTTCGAATCGAACTTTTAATCGAACGAATACGAATCGACCCCGAACTATTTGCTCATTTTACGACCTTAGCGTTAGAGAAACTTTTTGAAAATACTTGGAACATTAAAAAGTGTAAATTACATAAGGTTCTAAAAATGTTTCATAGTCTACCATCAAACATATCAATTCTTTTATTTTTTATATTTTTTTACTATGAAGCTCGTAATTATTACTTTCTTTTTTATGTATTGAATTGAATTTTTTTACTTTAATATTTATTATGATACTCATTACCATTTAGAGTAATTAGTCGGATTAACCAAAACACACCAAATTAAATGAGCAATTGATTGAAAGGAATGCTAAATGATCAACTCTTTCTTTATGTCAAAAAAAGGTTCATTAGAATATGTTCTTCTTAATTAGACCTCATGTCGTTTGTCTTTTTATATAAAAAAAAATAAAT
The DNA here is from genome assembly GCA_020205505.1 of Panax japonicus. Classification (NCBI taxonomy): domain Eukaryota; kingdom Viridiplantae; phylum Streptophyta; class Magnoliopsida; order Apiales; family Araliaceae; genus Panax; species Panax japonicus. Next base: position 78,543,678 of record CM035094.1, read on the forward strand.
TGGCACATGCAATGGCAGATCTATTCAAATGGCAGAATATGCATTGTCTATGTTGTAATTCTTTTTTGAGTCTTTCTAGGGGACATTGTTAATTGATATTTCTAGCGACTTTTTTTTTTATTTTTTTGTAGTATCTCTCAAAAAATATATAGTATTTATTTCAACTGAAAATTTTGTAAAAAAAATATTTTAGGTGTAATTTGGATACATACAAGAAACATAGTATGTACAGTCTGTACAACCCTAAAACACTGTTTTTTTACAAAAAATTCAGTTGAAATAAATACTATACATTTTTTGAGAGGTACTACAAAAAAAACACCAAAAAAAAAAGTCGCTAGAAATGTCAATTAACAATTGTTCCCCTAGAATTATTGTTTTTTTTATATAGGTATAGAGACGTAGGTAAAAATAAAACTTAATAAACTTAAGGTGATAGATTTATGAAAAAGTTAAACTTAGAGGGAACAAACAAATTAAACTATTATTACACAAACTATTTTATAAATATTTTACAAATTGATGATGTGACATACTCCATTTCAGCATATTGATTAATAAATTGTTTAAATATAGTCTTCGGCCCCACACAATATGCTGAGGTGGAGTATGCCACATCAGCGGTTTGTAAAATATTTGTAGAATAATTTGTATCTCTAACATTATTCAAAAAAAAACTAAACACGTGTATAATGTATTCAAATTCTCGCTCTCTGACTCGGTAAGTTTCAGCTCTTCACTTTCGTTTTCAGTCCAAAAAAATTTATTTCTGTTGGGAACAAATCCTGAATCCGTCCCCTCATGATGTGATCATGTTAAAAACATGTAAAATAAGTAAAAGTAAATAGGTCCATTGTCTGAGAATATTGCAGATAACATCTTGAACTGGGCGTTTTCTTTTGTTTAAGGTGGACAAAGTAGATATGCATAAATAATAATCAAAGTGTGAACTTGTGGATTATCAAGAAAAGGGTTGAGGGGAGAATCATTTCAAAGGAACGAGCAGCTCGATCATGTCCACTTGGAAAAATAAATTTATGCTTTGGAACAACTTTATTCCTTCTTATTTTGTGAATAAAATAATACTCTCTCCGTTCCGAAATAAAGATCTTAATCGACTTCGGTACGATGATTAATAATATTTTTTTAGTTAATTTTTCTTTTTAAATTACTTATTGAAGTATTTCTTTATTTTTCTGTGAAGTATTACTTCTTCCCATGTGAATTAGTTCTCTAGATCGTTCTTTTTGTTGTGCACACATAAGGGTCGTAAATGAGTCGAATCGAAGTGAACAAAGAGATATTCGAACGACTCGAAACGTTAAATTCATACTCAAATTCGAAATGTATTTAAAAAATTCTACTCAGATTCGACTCGACTCGGATTTTTATTACTCGAATTTGATCCGACTAGAATCGAATTATATTCAAACTACTCGCGAGCTTCACATTTAAGCTCGAATTCGAGTTTGCACATAATAATTAGCTTTATGGTAAATATAAATATAAATTGAATTTATTATTTTGCTTAGAAATGATAAAATAAATTTACTATTACACTTACAAATATAAAATCAAAATTAAAATTAAAAATAAAAATAAAACAAAATAATAATAATTAATTAACCTAATTTGATTAATTTTTTATTTATTATAAGAGAATGTATAGAGTATTTAATCAAATATATATCAATCGAGTATGTATCGAATCACAATTGAGAATTCGAGTAGTTTGAATTTTAAACGAGTCGAGTATAATTTTGCTCAGATTCGATTCATATTTTTATTCGAACAATTTTTCATGCTCAGATTTGGATCATGTTATTAACGAATCCGAGTCTCGCTCGTATTTTTTTGAGTCGAGCCCGAATCGAGTCTGAACTGTTTGGCTCGTTTACAGTTTTATTTACACATTTTCAATAACTATTAAAAGTTAGAATGAATAGAGAAAGAGAGTCTAGAATTGTTTGGCTCGTTTACAGTCAGAAATGTTTGGCTCATTTACAGTCTTATTTTCTAAATCTATGCAAGGTTTTCAGAATCAGACCGTTCATCGAACCGAAAAAGGTACCGGGTGAATGAGTCACTGGTCCAACTAGTGGTCGAATCGTTATTGACCCAGTGACGTTATTAATATATAAAAATGTAGGGTTTCGACACATAAACGTTGTGAGACCCCAAATTTTATGAATAAAGATTTAAATTTTTCAAAATATTTTTTTAAATATTATGGTGTGGGTTTGATATAATGTTATAGTTGTGGGTAATATTTATAAATTTTGCAAAGTATGCAAGTTGTTGTATAATATTCGATTGGTCGGGGAATATTCTTTTTGTCAGAGAATATCCGTACGACGGTACAATCATTGGTGGACCCCACAACGGAATTATTATCGGATTGAAAAAATGACAAAAATATTTTTATAAAAATAACGCCGAAAGTGTTACCGTTAAAACTGTTGAACTACTCGGTAGTAAAAGTACAGTAATACGCATGGTTGCATAGTAGCACACGGTATTAATTATTGATGCTTACGTAAGAAGTCACTTAGTTATACTCAATTAGTGCTACAGTAATTGCTGCATCATATCTCTCATATTATTGATTCAATTATTGTTACAGTATCATATGCATATTATGTTATATTATTAAATCAATAATTGAGACGACAAAGTTATTCATATTATTATTTTCAATATTGACAATGTCTAGAAGTTCTGTCAAGGAGAGGTTTGGTCACCTAATTGCGCGCCGATAAGGAAAAATCCTTATCGAAAAGCCCCCTCTTTCCTAGGAACGACCTGGTTGTTAAATATTGTGAATTATAATATTAATGATGAATAAATTCGTATTGATTAAAGATGAATTTTATAGTTCCATTGTATTGAAATTATTTTTGTTAGTGTAAATCGACATTTGTTTCGATAATAATTGATGTTTGGAGGTTATATTGTTCAATCGAGTATTCGGGACACTTTTCGTGTCGGAGTACTATTCACGAGTTACTATTCATGAGTTACTATTCACGAGTTACTATTCATAAATTACTATTTATGAGTTTCTATTCACGAGTTACTATTTATGAGTTACTATTCACTGGGTATTATTCACCCGTAAGATATATTTCTTTTCGGTCCAAATTATTTTTGGGTACAATATTATTCCATGAGAAGATGTGTTAATTTTTCAGACCGTTGGTTGAAGATATAATAGTAAATCAATATGGACCGCTGGTGGAAAGTTATAATAGTGAATCAATATGGATCGTTGGTTTAAATTTTTAATAGCAAATCAGTATGGATCGTTGCTTTAAGTTTTAATAGTAAATCAATATGGACCGTCCGTTTAAAAGTAAATCAATATGGACCGTCCGTTTAAAAGTAAATCAATCTGGACCGTTCATGAATTAGTTACTATTCAGTCCATTCTCCTATAAATAGAAGCTCATTCCTTCATTATTTCTTACGAATTCAGTGAAACTCTAGAGACAGAAACTATAGAGAGAAAGAAGAAAAGTATTCTGCTACTTCATTACTCCAATATCCAGTTTCTTCTAAGGTAGGGGATATTATTTGTTGTACTCGTAAGGGGTATTCTTTCTTTCTTATTCATGAAGAGAACTTCAATTATTCCATTCTTTATTATTCTTTTGGAATAACCTGTATACGCGGGATACCCTATACTTGGTGAAATTCTTCTGTTATTCCATTCTTTATTATTATGTTGGAATAACCTGTCTATGCAAAGTACTACATGCCTGGTGAATTCTTTTGTTATTCCATTCTTATTATTCTGTTGGAATAACCTGCTTATGCGAAGTACCACATACATGGTGAAATTCTTTTAATATTTCGTTCTTTATTATTCTGTCGGAATATCCTGTCTGTGCATTTTACGACGGACCTGGTTCCGTTATTTTTTATTCTGTTGGAATATCCTGTCGATGCGTATTACGCCTGACCTGGTTCCGTTATTTAGTATTCTGTTGGAATAACATGTCTATGCGAAGTACCGCATGCATGGTGATTTCTGTTGCTATTCCATTCTTTATTATTCTGTTGGAACATCCTGTCGGTGTGAATTTTGCCTGACCTGGTTCCATTATTATTATTCTGTTGGAATAACCTGTCTATGCGTAGTACCGCATGCATGGTGATTTATTTTGTTATTCTATTCTTTATTATACTCAGTTGGTTAAAGTTTTGACTTCTATACTCCATGAAATTAGTGGAATATCCTTGATATTTGCGCTTCATCCAATATCTTTTCATGAAAATATTCTTCTGAGCATTCTTGAATTTTACTGCACAAAGCAGTATCATGTTGACAATTTGGACGTTATTGAGTTCAGGATAAATTAACTTATAAATCTTTAAAATTTATTCTTGAACCTGTTTTATTGAATTGTCATCATCCTCATGCTTATATTATGTTGAAAGTCATCTTTGGCTTACGTGCATAGATGTACTTGATATGATTATGACCAGGGATTATTCGGTATAATCATGACCGTAATATGACGAATGATGTGGTAAAAGTCCTCATTGGCTTGTAATTCTTTGGTGGACAGTTGTTGGTATAATTATGACCAAAGATTATTCGGTATAGTCATGACCATTGATGATTACATGAATATCCTTGGCCGTGGAACATGGATGATTCGATTTTATTTATTAAGCTGAGTCTCAGCGATAAAGTTGATGAAAAACTTTTTAAATCATAGAAGATAATAGATTTTATACCTTACTTGACTCTTCTAATGGATTTCTTTTTTCGCTGCAATTAAACTTGATGTTTATTATATTTTATCAGTTTAACACCGTTGAAGGCTAATGATAATTTATTCTGCATTATCTTAGTCATAATATTTCTTACTGGGCTAGTTGAGTTCACCCTTTCTTTCACTGTTCTCTTCAGAAAATGAGAACGTAGCTGGGACTAGTCGGGGAACAGAGTGATGGTCCTAGATGGTGCATTAGTAGACCTCACTATTCTGTGAAATAGTGTTATAATAAATGTAATGAGGACTCTATTGTCGTCTCAATTATTGATTTTAACAATATAAAAAATATCGACAATAATTGAATCAAATAACGTGAGATACTATGCAACAATTACTATAGCAATAATTGAACAAAACTGAATGACTTCTCACGTAAGCATCAATAATCAATATCGTGTGCTACTATGCAACCACACGTATTACTGTATTTTTACTACCGAGTAGTTCAACAGTATCAATGGTAAAACTTCTGCTGTTATTTTCATACAAATATTTTTGTCGTTTTCTTAATCCGACAATAATTCTGTTGTGGGATCCACCAATGATTGTGCCGTTGTACGAATATTTCCTGCTAAAACGAATATTCCCCGACCAATCGAATATAATATAACAACTTGCCTACTATGCAAAATTTATAAATATTACCCACAACTATAACATTATATCAATTTCACTCCATAATATTTAAAAATAAAGAAAATTCACCTTTATTCAAAAAATTGGAGTTTTATAATTACATCATTGTCACTATGAAAATTGTTAATGACAATTCGCATAATGCTCCACATATAGAATTCTCATGGTGGGTCTGTCCAGTACATCATTCTCTAACATGTACCTATGCATTGACTTAATATCTCATATATTTATGACCAATGAGATTTGGTCATCAGTCAATCCACATAATAGTCATAATGCATCATTGTTGTCCCATCAACAATGATACTCGACTAGGGACATTTAAGAACAATGATACTAATTGTAATTATATAATCTCATGTTCAAGTCACATACTTGAAACTATATAATTTGTATCACTATTCTAAGGATTTTTATTATGTTAACATTTATATAACGCAGTAAATAAAACCATAATAAAATCATTCATTTATTCAATCAAATATAATATCAAAATGTTAAGTAATTATATCAAATAATTGGCCTCTAGGACATAAACTCTAACAAAAAATATATATTATAAGTAATTAGTAAAAAAATTAAAAATCTCATTTTGAATGAACTAAAACATAATAAAGATGAGTTACAATATTAATAAAAGTGGTTAATTTTAATATTAAAATTCTTTTGGTAAAAAAATTTAAAAATCGGGTCAACTGGGTCAGTTAACCGGATTTACCGATTAGATCGGTGATCAACGTGTCAACTCAGGGTTTAACTAAAATTGGGTCATTAGTCCAAATCAGATCGAAAGACGAACCGATTTCAACTTTTATCGGTTCGCCGATCCGTTCCAAGTTTTAAAACATTGTATCTATGATATTTGTGTCAGTAGTACTCGAATATAGTCAATTTATCGAACCGATTTATACGCCAACATCATACTTTACTTTTATTCAATTGTTTTTAAATTAAAAGATAAATAAACACATTTTTGCTGTTGGAATTTGGATGGATTATACTGTGATGAAAACTGAATTTATTTGATCAATTCTCTTTTATACAAATCTTTAATGTTCAAGTATAATTAAATTCCTCGAACAAAATCCATCAAGAAAATAAATACCGAGAAGAGGGTGGATTAGTAATTACCGTAACACAGGAATGCCTTTCAAACTCGGCGTACTTGACTTATGCAATTGTAAAGAACTTATATGCCGATCTAACCCCCGTTAACTCAGAGCCAAAACTAACCTCCGTTAAGTCAGTCTCTGTGTGTTTTTATTGCCATTTAATTTGGGATTAAATTTACGATTCAGTCAGTCAGTCAGTCATGAGAAAAGATGGGCCCACAAAGCTGTGGGGCCGGATTTCGTCGTTTAGTGAAGAATCGTCATCTCTGAAAAGTGTAAAGGCAAAAACTGAAAGGATTCCCTTTTCAAAAACGTATAAATATGGATTAATACTTAAAAATTTTAATTTTTGTTTTAGAATTGTCTTTTTAATTTTTTAATTAAGAAATTAAATTCTTAATTTTTTTTTTACTTTAAAAATTCGCAAAATTTTTAATTAAGGGATTAAAATTTTAATTTTTTTAATTACGTTTAATTAATAGTAATAAAATGTTTATGTGTAATATTAAATCGCATTTTAACATTTATTTTATTTATTTTTTTATATTAAAAAAGGTAAATATAAGATCATTATTAATTTTTTAAAATGAATTTGATACATTACAAACTCAGCTTAAAAAAATCATCAATAATCGATATAATGATAAATATTTTAAAATGTATAAATGTACTACTAATTAAAATCTTGTTATTTCATAATCATTAATAATCAATATAATGACAATTTTACTCTTTTTGGTATACAAAATTAAGGCCTAAATATAGATTAATATCCTAAATTTTAAGTTTATTTCATAATCATTAATAATTAATATAATTAATTTTTTATATCAAAAAGGGGTAAAATTGTCATTAAATTCACTTTAAAAAATTAATAATGGTCTTATATTTACCTTTTTATACAAAAAATTAATTGAATAAATATTAAAATCAGACTCAATATTACGCATAAATATTTTTTAGCCACGTGATACTGTCATGTCATCAATTTTCTGACGCGACACTATCAACTAAACGTAATCAGAAAAATTAAAAGTTCAATCTCTTAATTGAAAAAATTGAGAAGTCAATCCCTAAAGTGAAAAAATTTTAAAATTTTAATTCCCTAATTAAAAAAAATTAAGAACTCAATCTCCAAAATAGAAAAAATAATCCAAATTTAGGGGATTAGGCCTTTCAAAAATAACATTTTCCTTTCCTCTCAATGAGTATGTATGCGTTGTATATACATTAATATTAGAAGTGGTTAACATGAAGTTTATTTTTGAGTAAATTGGTCAATTAGCTAATAGAGTGCTGACACGCAGACGAAACTCTATATTTGTCAACATTCTATTGGTCAATTAACCAATTTACCCAAAAATAAACTTCATACTAACAAGATCCATCAATATTATTCCCACAATGCCATTTTAAAAAGAAATGCTTTATCTTATCAAGAGTACTATTTAAATTATCATCGAATAATCACAATTTTTAGGGAATTATTAAATTCACACTACTTTTTGTTATTTTTACAACAAAAGTATCGCTCTAGATGTATTGTAAGACCCCAAATTATCAATAAATAAAATTTAATTTCCTCTATTTATTATTTTAAAATAGTAAAGGTTGATTTGATTAATGTGGTTAGTTATGGGTAAAATGCGTAAATATTTTAAATAAGCAGGTGATTATAAAATATTTTTTGTTGTCGGGAAATATTCGTTTAATTGTTAAATATTCTTGCGGTCGGGGAATATTCGTACGACAGCGCAGTCTTTTGTAGGCCCCATAACGGAAAGCGATTGGATGAAGAAAAAGATAAGTATGAGTTGTTTATAAATAACGGCGTAGTTGTTACTGTTAATACTATTGGAATACCCGGTGGTTAAAACACAGTAATACGCGTTATTGTACAGTATCACACGGTATTGCACCAATTATTGATTCTTACGTAAGAAGGCACTACTCAATAATTGTTACAGTAATTACTGTTCAGTATTTTATTTTATTGATTCAATAATTGCTGCGTTGATTTTTTTTATATTATTGTTGTTTCAATAATTGTCACTACACAGTATTTCATGTCGGGGTTACTATTCACGAGTTACTATTCATGAGTTACTATTCACGAGTACTATTCACGAAACATAATGATGTTTTTTGTGAAATTTCTATCTTTTGGTGTCGGAGTTACTATTCACGAATACGACACTATTCACAGAAAAATTAAATTTTTATTTTTCGTCCAAAATAGCTATTATGGATACTAGGTTTGATTGTATCCGTGTTTTGATCATTCTTGAATTTTACTCCACTCTGGTTATTTATGAAGTATTTTTGAACTTGAATTATTTAAATTACGAATCCTTAATATTTGTTCTTTTGTTTCACTGGATTCGTTTTCTTTAAAATATTTTTCATCATCCTCAGTCCTAAATGATGATATAATTGAATATCTTTGGCCTGTAGTGCAAAGATGAATAATTTCTGATGAATATCTTTGGCCTGTAGTGCAAAAATGAACAGGTGTTTAGATGAACATGACCAACTGATGAATATCTTTAGTCTGTAGTGTAAAGATGAACAGGTGTTTAGATGAACATGACCAACTGATGAATATCTTTGGCCTGTAGTGCAAAGATGAATATTTGATTCCAGATATATATTGATTGATGTTACAGGGATAAAATAATGATGATGGACTGTTAAATTCATAGATATTAGTAGATTTCATCCTCTACGTAACTCTTCTATGAATTATTATATTCCGCTGCGAATATTGATCTAAAACTTGTTGTTTAGTGTATTCTCTCAGATTTTTTTCTGTTCAAGACTAATGATAATTTGTTGTATATTATCTTAGTCATAATATTATTTACTGTGCTAGTTGAGCTCACCCTTTTTCTTTTTGTTCCATTTTTCTTCTCAGGAGGCGAGAATATAGCGAGTACTAGTCGGGGTATGAAATGAAGGTTATAGAGAGAGTTGTTTAGTACTCCTCACCATTTTTATAAAATAATGTATCAATAAATGTAATTAGAATTTATTTGAGTATAGATATTGTCTAGAAGATAATATTTGTATTTAAACTCACAGTTTTACTGTTGTAATAATAAAGTTGTAGTTGTTTCTGTACCATGTATTGACAACTCAGAATGGGTGATGTATACCTATTTTGGGGGCGTCACATGTATAGCGACGTTGAAAACCGTCGCTATATAGTCTATAGCGACACTTTTGTTGTGAAAATAACATTTTCTAGTGTGAATTTAACCATTTCCTTTTTTTATTAGAGTATTTGAATGATGAGGTATGAATGATTCAATGAGTCAGACAGGCCGCAAGCTTGATTCACTAGACTCCACCTGATTAAACTTGACTCTAGTTCTACTCAAAACCATTAAATGAGTTTAGCTCAAATAATGATATGTCCGACTTAAGTCTAATTTATTTATTTAGATCCGACTCGTTTAATATTGAATTAATTAATTATTTTAATTTTTATTATAAAAAACTAAACATGTTGAGTTTAAATTTGACTAAGGAAGTGTTTGATAAAAATTGAATGATTTTGAATCTGAATCTAAATATGAATGAGCTGTATCAGAATGAAAAAAGTTGTTTGATAATTAACATGTCTGTAACATCTAAATGACATAATTTTATTATATTTACACCTTTGAAAACATTCAAAGTTGTTGTAAATTTATTTAATATCTATATAATAAAACAGAATCTATTTTAAATTTTTCATTTGACAAAGCACAAGGATGGTTCAGATTTATTCTAGCCTAATTCTTTCAACTTAATCTAAAGGCTCATATTTCTTTCCGCCCAAATCAAATTCTCCCCTACACTCTACTCTCTCCCATGTTCACGAACAAAATTTTTCTCTCTCATATCTTCTTCACACACACAAACAAATAATAATAATAATAACAACTTTTATTATAATAATAATAATAATAACAAAAATAAATATAATAATAATAACAATAATAATTATAATTATAATATAACAATAATAATAATACCAATCATAATAATAATAATTATTATTATTGTGGTGGTGGTGTGGTGAATTATGATAATGGTTATTGATGATTATAAGTTTTGTAGACAAGTTTAGATTTTTCTGAATATTTATTTTTAAAGAAAAATTAATTATTGTGGTAGTGAGGTAAATTATGATAATCGTTATGTCTGATTGTAAGTTATTTTAAGTTACAAATAGTCTTTAGGTAATATAATATTTTTCGAATTTTAATCTAATTTTTTGTTACATCGTGCCTTCAGGTACGGGCAATTACTAGTTACTTAATATAATAGTTAATATTTTTTTTAAATTTTTAATTTTTTTATTTTATTCAACTGCGCATTCAGAAAAAAAAATCTAACTTAGCCATTCAGCTCAATCAGCTGACCGATTCAACCATTCAGACGATTTTTTTTCAAACCAAACGCACTTAATGACTGACAGATTCTGTCATTCAAATATATTCAATTCTAAACAAACAGCTCTTAATTTCGATTTATTTAAGTTGGACATGAGTTCGAGATGGTCTCTCTTTATAAAGGACCATGAATTTATAGGCCAAATTTCAAGTTCATTTAAAGGTCGGGTCTTATAAGTTATAATCATGATAGTAAAGATTTAGCAAGACACTATTATTTTTAGTACTCTAAGAGAAAATCACTTGTGTTAAACAAGCAATGCTCAAAGCAATAATATTATAACAATATTTTGGACCCATATTATATAACTTATAAATTTTGGATTTGCTACAAATACGTGTGCACAAACACAATTAGTCCATATATTTTATTATTAAAAATAATATAAAAGTAATAAACTTTATTAATAATTTAAATGTTAGGACCCACACACTATAGTTTTTTCTCTTTCTGTCGTAAGTTGTACACATAAAATTATTGTTATAAGTAATTTTGAGACTTGCCAAATTCAAATTTTGTGAATCTAAAATCTTTTAACAAAATTTTCTAATAAATGTGCTTTTATACAACCACAATTATATCCAACAAAATTCAAGTTAAGGCTGTAAAATGAGCAAAAAATTCGGGTTCAATTCGTACTCGCTCGACTAAAAATTCGATTCGAGCTCGATTCAAATTATAAATGAGTCAAATATGAGTAAATTTTAAAGTTTGATAATTTATCGAACCTTCTTAAATTGTAATTTTCTATTGATACTCGGATCATATTGGTTCAAAAATTTTAAACTGCTCGAGTTCGATTCGAGATCGTGCTCGACTCGATAGTTAAACGAATTTCAATCAAATTTTATTTTATATTCGATAAATTTTGTGAACTCGACTCATCTCGTCTCATTTCATTTGCATCCTTAATTCTAAAGTTTTAGTAGTATTTTACAAATAAGCTTTAAATATTTCAGAGATTTATAAGAAGTGCCAGTCACTCCGGTGATATCAGCATGTATTTGAGGTCATTTAAAAAAAGAAGTAGGTATTTAAGGAGACAAAAAATTAAATTATTGTGGGTAAATATAGACATGTACTACTTTATCTCGGTAAACACAAATACATACACATCTATCTATATATACTTCGTATATATACCATGTAGTATAATGGTACAGTAGTTGTAAGGAGAGGAAGAGAGAGAGAGAGAGAGAAAATGAGAAGAGTATTTTAGAAGCTCACCTGCTGCTCTGATTTTGATGCATGTAGGGAGGGGGAGGAGAGAGAGATTGAGTGAGTGAGTGCTTCACAAGTTTTACATTTCTTCAGATTATACTTCTACTCCATTATATATACACATATATATTGCTACTGCTTTTGGGTATTTGTCTCCTCTCACACCATCACACTTCTGAAGTTTTCACAGGACATAGAAAATCAGGTGGGTAAAGGGTTTTCCTTTTCCCTTTTCCTCATTTTTCTTTTCTGTGGAGATTTCATTCCTTGTAGATGATTCCTCAAGTTCTTTACTGGGGTTTTTGGAGACCGACTCGAGGTTTATCTAGCTTAATTTGCTGTTTCTTTCTTGATCTTCTATTTATGAGTGACTTGCAATTTCTATCTGATCTCTGTCAATTCATAAACCCCTTCCGGGTATCTGCTTTTCTTATGATTTATGGACTATTTCATGCATCTGTTGGAGATGATTACATTTTTATATACATATGTATGTTTATGTGATTTTGTCATTTGGGATTTATTGAGTGGAATCTCTTTATTTTAGCAACATTTAAATTATGTGAAGTTAAAGCTTTCTGCATTTGATGGTTTATATATAAAGGCTGTTCATTACTCTTCTTTTCTTAGATTTTAATCAAGTCTCATCTGGGTTTTTGGGAGCTTACTTTAGTACCAAGAGTACCGAGTATACATCACTGCAAGCTCCAAAACATCTTTCTTTTGATGTATGAATAGATTTTTGATAATGGCGTGGCATTGCCATTTGGTTTCTACTATCAATCAAAATCTGATTTTGGTTTCTTTTTCGTGATTGACAATCCCCAATATTTGATTTCTCTGACTCTGTTACAAATTTTGTTTTCTTTGGGAGGCTTTCTACAGGTTTTGAGATAATGCTGAGGAAGAGGACCAGATCACACCAGAAAGATCAACCCATGGGTCATCTAGTGTCTGATGTTTCAGACTCCGAATATCATTCTGATGCTCTGGGGCAGAAACATAAAACCAATTCATTTTTTAATGTCCCTGGTGTGTTTGTGGGGTTGAGTCCAAAGGGTCCAGAATATGAATCAATCCGAAGCCCGACCTCCCCATTGGATTTTAGGGTGTTTTCAACTATAGGCAATCCCTTTAGGTCCCCCAAATCATCTCATGAGAAGAGCTGGGGTTGCAGTAAAGTGGGTTTAAGCATTATAGATTCTCTTGATGATGAAACAAAATCAGGGAAAGTTCTGTGGTCATCAGATAGTAAGAATATTCTTTTCGGAGGGCAGATGGGTATCAAAATCCCTAATGTACGGAGCCGTTTCAATTCTTTTGAGGCGCCAAAGTCACTGCCTAACAATCATGCAATTTTCCCTTCTAAGCAGATTGTTAAACTATCCAATCTTCACAAGGGAAACTCTGATGTTCAGTTTGAAATTGGAGATTGCCCATTAGAAGCCGAGTCTTTTGGAAAAATCCGGCCTTGTTCATTGGATTCTGGACAGTCTGGTCCACATTTAAGCAACCTTAGGACCAATTTGAGTTCTGGGAAATTTTGTTTGGAAAATGGAACAAGCTCACTGAGTTTACCTTATAGTTTTATTACAGGTTACCCAAATTTGAGCAGTTCCTCGGGTAAAAAACTGACCCCCATCCCAGTCTCCAATGTTACTCATGATGGTTTTATTGGTTCTCTCTCAGCAAGTGAGATTGAGCTTTCTGAGGACTATACTTGTGTGAGAACGCATGGCCCCAACCCAAAGACAACTCATATATATGGTGACTGTATTTTAGAATGTCACAACAATGAGTTAACAGATTCGTCTAAGAATGAAGATCAAGAGATTACTTTGTCTCCTCACGTCAATGGCCCTGCAATTCCTATTTCATATCCCTCTAATGACTTTTTGAGTTTCTGTTATTCTTGCAAGAAGAAATTGGAGGGTGAAGACATTTATATGTACAGGTTAGCCACAAGAATCTGTCAAGTTTTTCTGTGTTTTTCTTCACGGTCATGTTATTAGGATTTTGATACTCTGGTTTTTTGGTATGTTGCAGAGGTGAGAAAGCATTTTGCAGTATGAATTGCCGCTCACAGGAGATTTTACTTGAGGAGGCGTTAGAAAAAACCAAAAATGTTTCTTCTGAGAACTCTCTCGAGTCAAATAACTGCGAGGAACTTTTTGAGACTGGCATGTTCATCGCTACATAAAGGCGCTGAGATTGCTTGCCAGAGCCACTACGCCCATGATTGTTGAGACCATCACATAGGTAGACACCCCTGATCATCTGTTTAGTAAGAGCTGTATATCTTCATCTGTTTTTACAGCCTGGATGATCATGTGTACTGTTCCTTATGCTGATTGTGTCTCATCTTTCATGGTCTTAGTGGGTATTGGTTGCATCCGGCTAATTTTGGTTCAGAGAATGTTGAGTCTCTGATATTGATATATAATCTTAGACTTATCTTAGTATTCAATTATGAAGGGTAGTGGCTGATCTTCCAGCCTCCCAATTTTTGCTTCCTATTATGTCTTGACCGGAGTTGATGTATAAGCCTCCATACTCAAGATTTTACATGGTTATAAATAACTTCAACTTATATATAATTGACTTCTATATATACATTGTCTTGTGGCTTTTCAAGTTCTACTGTTTGATTGTAATGAGAAGTTCAGTTGTGCTTGTGTTTATGTCATGTTAAACTAGTGTAGTTAATTTGTTGAAGTTTCCCATAGAAAGAAAGCCAGGCTCTGGTTATTTTCGGACCTAATAACAGGACAATGACTTGGTTTGAACTTTGAACCAATAGTGATGATTGCTTAGTTTACCAGTGATCATTACATGCGCAAGATCCATCTTTAAATCGATGGAATCTATAATTATCTCTTAGAACAATCTCTCTATTATAAGCCTGAGATATGACTTTCACAGCTGAGTGACAATCCTCACAAATCCGAAGATTGTTAACAATTCGAATAGTAGTTCTAGCAGGACTGCTTATGAGCCCATAAGCAATAGCCAGCCTCTCACTATGGTGGGACGATGATGTTTCTTCTTTTGGTTCGTCTTTGTTTAGTCTTTCTGCTATCTCATTCAACATCAAGTAAACTTCTGCAGATTGAGAATTTGAAAAATCCCCAGATGTAAACTCGTGCACAACTCCGTTTAGTTCTATTAGGCTACAGCCTGGTTGCTTTCTCAATCCCATTTCCATCATCTTTTTTCTCATCCAACTCGCATCGTCCCATCTTTTGGCTTTTGTATATGCATTTGAAAGAAGTATGTAAGCCGAATCATTTAGAGGGTCCATCTCTGTTAGATGATCAAATGCATATTCTGCTAGTTGGACATTTTGATGTGTTACACTTGCTCTCAGTAAGGCACTCCATATAGATGTATCTGGTTCAACTGGCATAGCTTTGATAAACTCAACTGCTTCCTCTAGGCGCCCGACTCGACCTAGGAGATCAACTATACATCCATAGTGCTGAATATTTGGACTAATGTTGTAAATGCTACTCATCTGATCAAAGTATTTGTAGCCCTCATCTACGTAACCTCCATGGCTGCAAGCAGACAAAAGAGCAACAAATGTTACCCGGTCTGCCTTTGTCCCTGCATCTTCCATTTCCATGTAAAGATCAATTGCTTTCTGGGGTTGGCCCTCCATGGCATGCGCTGCTATCATAGCAGTCCACAAGAACACATTTTTCTCCTTTATTTCAGAAAATGACTCGTACGCTCTTCCAATACTTCCACACTTTCCATACATATCCACTAGGGCAGTTGCTAACATGTTATCCAATTCAACTTTATTCTTTTCTATGTAAAGATGGACCCAAATTCCATGACTCAAAGCTCCAACAGAAGCACAGGAAGATAATAAACTGACCAAAGTGAGCTTGTTAGGTTTCACATCTGAACTCTGCATCCTGCGAAACAACTCAATAGTCTCTCGAAACATATGAAACTTAGTATAGCAATGAATCATGGTGTTCCAAGAAATTACATCCTTGTCTGGTATTTCATCGAAAAATGTTATTGCCTTCTCGATATCCCCGCTTCTGCAGTATGCGTCCAAAACTGTATTCCACGACGCAATGCTCTTGCTTGGCAACTGCTCGAAAACTTCAAGAGCTCTATCTACTTCTTCGCATTTAGCATACAAGTCTATCAAAGAGTTCCCAAGAAAACCATCTGTAGTTATCCCATATTTGACTACCAGATTGTGTATTCCCCTGCCTAGAATGCTGTTTTTCGTGTGAGCACAAGCAGAAAGAGCTGTCAAAAGAGCTACTTCATCTGGCCTTATATTTTCAAGCCTCATTTTTGCAAACAACTCTAAACTTTCATTGTAAGACCCACCCTGCACATAACCTGCAATCATGGTTGTCCATGAGATCAAATTCTTGTTCTTCATCTGGTTAAAAATATGCCTAGCAGCATTTAGATCACCAAGTTTAACATATCCACTTATTAAGGTTGTCCGCAAAATAACATCAGTAGCCTCACTGTCATAGCTATCCAAGAGCTTAAATGCTTCTTCCATTTTCCCACACTTGACATACATATCCACCAGACAATTCAACAAGCTCCCACTAATTTCCAAGCCATTCTCTTCAATGTAAACATGTAGCTTCTCTCCTACATTCAAATCCCTTAGTTTTGTACAAGCCGAGATTAAGCTAATCATTGTTATCTCATCAGGCTTAACCCCATCAATCATCATTTTCGCAAACAAATCCAAGGCCACACGAGGTAATCCCTCCCGAACGTAACACGATATCATGGTATTCCAGCTAATAACATCTCTTTCTGGATACTTGTCAAACAGTTTTTTCACATCCTTTAATCTCCCAGCTTTCGAATAAAACCCCATCAAATTGTTCTTTAGAGACCTACTGCTCCCAAACCCAGATTTCAAAATCCTGGCATGAACTTCACTTGCTTGTTTAATATCAAAATCCTTAGAACAAGCATGTACCAAGAAGTGAAAGGAGGTGATATCTAACATCACCCCTCGAGTAACCATATGATAGTAAGTCAAGAACACTTGTTTTAGACAACCATCTTCACTTTTAAGATGGATTTTCAAAAGGGTGTCCCAAATTATGGTCTCTGGCATGCTGAAAATACTTGGAGCGCAATCGATTTTTTCGATGGAGATGAAGAATTGGAGAATGTGGCTGGCAATGAGAGGGTCATGGATGAGATTTGTGGTGACTAAGTGGCCATGAATTGGCAAGAATTCTTTGATGTTTGAACAAGATTTTAACAATGAGATACAGAACTGTGTTGGGTCACAAGTGATTGAGGGACTTGTGGTGGTTTTCACAGGTAGGAGGAAGATTGGAAGACAAGATGGTGGCGGGATATGCATATGCAATGGCCATCTTGAATACTAGCAATTTTGGTTCCCTCGCTTTCTTCTTCCAAGGTTGGATAAGGTTCCTGCTGAATGAACTAAAAGAAATGGCTAGATAGTGAATTGACAGAAAGCCCAACCACATACATTTTAGCAAACATCTTGTTCTGGATAGGCCCGGTTCAGGCCGTACTTGAGTTGGGCCTGCCGATTCATCAGTATATATAGTTGGGTCGGACCGACTTTGAACAGATAATTAATAGGGTCCTTTACACTAATATACAACAATTATAAAGTAATTACAAAAATAAAACATACAAAACATAATTACAGAAATAAAACATACACAATATACGTACTAAAATCACGTATCATTAACTCCTACACGTCAGTTACCGAATTTCATCTTTTCAATTAACCGCCCAAAATCATGCAACTTTGAAATCGGAACACATATCAACGACGGAGAAGACACAAAAATCTGTCTCGCCTATCAAATCGGAGAAGACGAATCACTTTGTCACGACGCAACTCTGAAATTGGAAATAGCATACAATATCAACAACTTCTTCCCGTTCAGTAACCGTAGTCTTCTGGCGCGACACAACACTGAGATCGGAGAAGACAAACTTTTCGTCGCGATGGCACACTGAGATCACAAAATAGCATACAAAATCAACAGCAACTTCAAGTTCAGTAACCAAAAACAATCGAACTACCGTGATTGTTGAAGTTCAGTAACAAAATCGCAGCAACTTCGATAAAAATCTGAATACTGAGGTAAGTGATTCATATGCATATAGTTACCTCTGTTTTCTGCGAATTCCTATATTGATAACCTTTCTTAAGTTCTTCACGTTTAAAATGGTTACTACAAATACTGTGTAGCATTATATGGTTACTGACTAATGCTGACTTGGTTACTGTGTAAAATTATATTGCTGACTTGGTTACTGGTCAAAATTATCTAGCGACTAATGCTGACTTAATTGGTTACTGAGCAATGCTGAATTGGTTACTGACTAATGCAAATTTAATTACTGCAGAAATTAATTGGTTACTGTAATATTGGTTGTTGAAGCATATTACTGTATAATGTTGTCAAATTTGGAGTGTCGAATTTTGGCGTTTTCAGAGCCTAATTTCATTGGAAATGGATCAACGATCAAAAATCACCAGCTTAGCTGGTGAACTGCATGGTTTTTTGGTCAAATTCTATCATTTAGGCCTTCAAAATTGCATGTAAAAATTTGGTTTATTTTCTGGTTACTAAGATTATGTAGTTTGGTTACTGTTTAATATTGATTTGGTTACTTTATAATATTTATTCAGTTGTCAGACAATGGAGACTGACAGTAACCAATACAACAAATTTAATTGTTTACAGGAATATATAATTATTTAATGTTAGTATCCATTAACCACATGGTTAGTAACATTTTTGATGGTGTACAGTAACCAAAATTGATGTTGATTAACAAAGTCAGTGTACTGACTGTTTTGATAACAAAGTCAGTATACTGACTGTGTAACATTATATTGTCTAATGTTGTCTTAGTTACTGACTAATGCTGTCTTGGTTACTGCATAATATTATTAATTAATACTGACTTGGTTACTGACTAATGCTGATTTGGTTACTAAGTAATATTATATTAGTTACTGACTAATGCTGACTTGCTTACTGTGTAACACTATAATGGTTATTGACTAATTCTGAATTGGTTATTGTATAAAATTATAATGCTGACTTGGTTACTGTGTAAAAATATTATTTAGTGACTCATGCTGACTTGGTTACTGATTAATGCAAACTTAATTACTGCAGTGATTAATTGGTTACTGTATTATTGGTTGCTGAAGCATATTAATGTACACTTCTACTTATGTTTTTTATATTAATGGTTACTTATTAGCCAAAATTGATATTGATTAACAAAGGCAGTATACTGACTGTTTTAATAGCAAAATGCATGAAAAAATATGTTTTATATTTTGGTTACTAAGTACATAGAAATTGGTTACTGATTATTATTGATTTGGTTACTGTATAATATTTATTTGGCTGCTGTATACTTTAAATGTATATTTTCCTGATGTTTTTTATATTAATGGTTATTTATTAAATACATTGGTTACCTTCCTGCAACAGTTGGATCTTTAAGTACATATTGATATTTTTTATATTGTTTATTTTTGTTGTAAAATGCATGAAAAAATATGTTTTATGTTATGGATACTAAGTAAATATATGTTGGTTACTGTCTAATCTGGATTTGGTTAGTATATAATGTTGACTTGTTTATTGTGTAATATTATCATGGTTACTACATAATATTACTGTGTTTTATACTGATTTTTTTATATTGATGGTTACTGATTAACTACATTGGTTACTTTCATACACTTGTTAGTCTTTAATTTGTAACAAAGTCATTACTGATTGTTTTGGTTATAAAATGAATGTAAAAATAATTTTTATAATCTTGGCTACTAATTACATATATCTTGGTTACTGTATAATATGTATTTAGATACTGTAAGGTGTTTATTTGGTTACTCTATAATGTTATTGAGTTTTATAATTGTTTCTTTTATATTGGTGGTTACTTATTGACTACATTGGTTACCTTCATACAACTGTTAATCTGATTATATATATTGGTTGTTGTATACTATTTAATTGATTACAGTATAATGTTTATTTGGCTGCAGTGACAATTTGGCAATTTTTGTCAAGTTTGAAGTGTCAGATTTTGGCATTTTTGGAGCCTAATTTCATTGGAAATGGGTCAACGATCAAAAGTCACAAGCGTTGCTGGTGAACTGCAGGGTTTTTTGGCCAAATTCCAACATTTAGGTCTTCAAAATTGCATGTAAAAATATGGTTTATTTTCTGGTTACTGAGATTATGTAATTTGGTTACTGTTTAATATTGATTTGGTTACTTTACAATGTTTATTCAGTTGTTAGACAATGGAGGCTGTCAGTAACCCATACAACAAATTTAATTATTTACAGGAATATATAATTGTTTACTGTTAGTAACCATTGATGTTTGTCCTGATACATGCTTGTAACTATCTGGTTACTAATAACAGTAACCATAATGTAAGATAATAAAACAGTAACCACATAATCATATGATAGTAACCAGAACAGGTTTTAATGGTAACCAAAACAGAAACATCATGTAATGAAACCCAATTTAGGCAATCAGTGTATACTAAATAATTACATATTAATCAGAATAAAAAATAAAAGTAACCAAAATCCTACATTGAGGGCATAATAATAGTAGCCAAACCATAAGGTAACAGTAACCAAAACATAATAACGAAGTAACCAAATAGTTATATAAAAGTAACCAGAACATGTTTTAATGGTAACCAAAACAGAAACAACATGTATATCCAACCCAGTTTAGGCAACCCGTGTATACTCTCACATGTACATTTAACACTTGATATATGTCCTGATACAAGTTTGTAACTATCTGGTTACTACCAAAAAATAAAATGGTTACCCTTCTATGCATGTTTGGTTACCAACTGCACCTTTCAAACAATGTATCTGACACAACTTAGAAGTAACAAATACGAATCAACAAACAATGTCAAATCACTGGTAATATAATCAAATATGTAATCTCATTTACATAAGCTCCAATAAACATTACATACTCATTAACCATAACAAATGGCCATGGATATCCAACAAAACCAAAGTATGAAACACAATTCAAAATGACAGTACAACGACAACCGAACTAATCAAAATCTGGTACAAATCTTCGTGAAAATTCTCTGAAGTTGTTAAAAAACCAACTGTGGAGGTGCATCTCGTCTGGAGAGAAATCTCTAGTTCAATGTCACACCAATATATAACTTTTTCAGTGAATTTTCTATTGCATTCCTCATAGTAAAGATCTCATAACTGCAAATAAATAAAATCAGATTTACATAGTCATTAGTAACCATATATAAACAATATTTATATCATAAACAGCTACGTAGTGACCAACAAATAAGAGCATACTAACCAAAAACATAATATAACAATTACACAGTAGCCAAAAAGTTATATTATATAATCTAATGGTAACCAAAATATAAACAACATGTAGTACAGACCATTTTATGTAGTAAACAAATAATTATATATAATATTAACCAAAACATAATTTAAAGGTCACCAAAACAAAAATATGTATACCAAAAAATATACTAAAGAAGTAACCAAACAATTATATGATAGTAACCAAACCATATTTTAAAAATAACCAACACATAAACAACATGTATACCAAAACCAGTTTAGTCAACCAATGTATACTAAGCAAATACATTGTAACCAAAATAACATATAAAAGTAACCAAAATCCCAATTGAGGAAAAAAGAATGGTATCCAAACCATAAGCTAACAGTAACAAAAAATATATTCATTTAGTAACCAAACAGTTATATGTTAGTAACCAAAATATATATTAACGGTAACCAATACATAAACAACATATAGACCAAGAATAGTTTAGTCCGCCCATATATACTAAGCAAATGTGGTAACTAGAACAACAAAAAAAAATAACCAAATATTTATATGATAGTAACCAAAACATGTTTTAATGGTAACCAATACATAAACAACATGTACACCAAAATCAGTTTAGTCAACCATGTATACTAAGCAAATACATGGTAACCATAACAACATATAAAAGTAACCAAAATACCAAATCAAGATAATAAAAATGGTATCCGAATCACAAGCTAATAGTAACCAAAACATAATGCAGAAGTAACCAAACAGTTACTCAGATCTGGATAAAAAATATGTATGTACCTGTTTGGTAAGGTTACGTAGCCTCTTGGGGGTGACAATGGCTCCCCCACAATTGACCACCTTGTGTGAAGTGGTTAAGTACTTGGCATAAGTTACCAGTAGGAAAGATGTGGAGGTTACATACTGCATGTTGCTATCATCCATTTTAAACAAAAGCCCCCCTGTATACCAAAATCATAGTCATCACAATAATGAACACTTCATATGTATAATTCACAAACACATATACGCGTATACATATATAGGGAGAGAAAGAGGGACCTGAAGTGTATTGGGATTGAGGTATGAGAGAGCAGATGAAATTATCGGCATGACCTTTGTAATCATGAAGGGATTGAACCTGGAGTGTACTGGGATTGAGGTATGAGAGAGCAAATGAAATTATCGGCAGGTACATACATATGGGAAGAAGACTCATGTGACAGCGATAACGAGTAACAATGACAATGACAATGACGAACAACTAAACGAATATGGCGAACAACTAAACAAATATGATAGAGATGAAGAACGCACGAACAGAGATGAAGAACAATCACCGGAAACAAGTTTTTTTAACTCCGATTACGAGTTTAGTCGCGACAGAGGAGAGAAACAAAGGTTTCAGCATGCATAAGGGTTTGGTAACTGTAGAGTCCCAGACAAATGATAAGCGGTTATCACGCATTTCAAAAAAAACAACCTTTTGCTATGTCAGCCCATTAATATTTATCCCTTAAATTAAGGACTCCTAATTATATTAGTATTGTAAATATATATGATGAAATATCATATTTTTGTAATTATTTTATGAGTGTATGATTTTTGTAATTACTTTCATAAATGTACTATAATATGTAATTGTTCCTAATTAATAAGACATTGCTGATAATTAACAATAATGCAAGTAACGACCCCCAAAATCAGGACAAATTTCACTCACGATCTTGTGCGTTAAAATACAATCACATTCTAATTTTACCGCATTAACCAATACCATGATCGATAAAATGCGAATAAATTTAAATTTTTTATAATATTCTTTTATATCCTGAATTTTCATCACAATTCAACTTTATTCTTATTGTACATAACTATTAATAACAATATAGATATTAAAACTTAGGTTATTTCAATCTTTTCTCAGTTCCAGAATTCCCAATCTTTGACATTTATACATATATTCAGGATCGTATGTATACAAAGATCTATTTTGAAATGATATATGTGCACATAGAGTTCAATTTCTGACCTTTTTGGAATAAGATTCAATAATAATTCTTGATTTGGGGAGCTAGGGCTCTCTTACTTGCTTAATTTGTAGAGAAATCCTCCCATATATTTCTCTTTTTCTTTTAACTTATTCTTTCTTTATATGTATGGTATTTTATATTTTTCCCTTTTTGTGACACATTTAATTAATGTATTTTCTATGTGAAAATTTTATTATATTCGACATGTTTTCTCGGATTGACTTGATTTTTATTGCTCGTATTGAATAAGGGTTCCAATATGCATATTCTATTGATTTTTAGAATTTAAATGTATTTCAAAATATAACACTATTGCTAAAATTGGTTCCTCTTCTTGATTTGATTTGATGTCTATTATTAGGTTAAAATTGGTTGTATGAATCTTTTATAGAACTTGTTGAACGGGTAATAGAAGTAGTTTGTGTGTGAAGTGGTGGAATAAGAAATTAAGGGCTTTAGAGCTCCCCTATTATACAGCAGTGCTAGACGTTACTTCCAATTTATTTGTTTGTTTGATTTAGTCAATAGTCAAAATAAACTTAAATACTTTTATTAATATCCTTTTTATTTATCTCTATATTTTTTACCTCATTTGAAATATATATATATATATATATATATATATATATATATATGGGCTATATGTATATACACAGCTATGTATTACACAGTAGGCCTAGGACGGCAGATTTTTTGGGTTATAGCGACGGTAAACTGTCGCCATAGCCCAGAATAGCTATGACGACGGGTGAAACCGTCGCTATAGCCCAAAAAATCGTCGCTATAGCTACTGTGTAATACACAGCTGTGTACACACATTTTATATATATATATATATATAATATAATTATATATATATATATATATATAACGTTTCTAGTACATACCCTTTTATTTTTTACATACTATATTCATCATCTTTAGCGACGGACTGAGTAACGATTTGATCCTTCGCTATAGAACAGATAAACGGTTTATATATTATAGCTACAGCTCGATGCGTCGCTAAAAGTTAAGACGACGGTTCTCTAATATACACGACCGACCGAACAGTCACCCAGACCGTCGCTAAAGGTAGTGGACAAGGTATGTTAAATAAAAAGATATACATTTAATTCTCTCCGTGTGTGTGTGTATATATTTATATATATGGGGAAATTTTGAATATTTTAATAAAATCAATGTTAAATTTAGGTGCCTTACATGTTTTGATTATTAAAGTAAAGTAAAAAAAATAGCTAAAACATTTTAAATTAAAACCTTCCTATTCAATGTACATACATACATGCATACAGCCATGACTTATTGGTTTAGGTGGAAATTAATGCCTTTCAAAGTCGAGATATAAAAGCCTATTAATCATGAACAGGCGCACAAAAAGCTCATCCAAGAAACAAACTCTAAAGCCACAGAGAAGTGATAGTGTTCAGGACTTTTCTTCTATTTCACTACTTCACTCCCCAAAATAGTTGAATCAAACCTCAGTTCACAGCTCACTATATATATATATATATATAATTTACTCAAGAATATTTAAACCTGTATATGTGTACACATTACACATAGTGTGTGATGAAGATAAAGATTAACCATTGCCATCATCTTCCTCTCCTGTACATTTTCTTCCTAATTTTCGCCATACTCGATGTCTCTGCCACCCAACAGCAACAATTCTCTATATCCACCAACGGCAGCCTCAACAACGTCCAAGTGAAGTACATTCGGCGCAGACAACTCTTGTCCTACAGTGACCGAGACCCTCTGGTCATCGACCCATCTCTTTCTTTCGAAAACCCAAGAATTAAAAATGCTTACATTGCAATCAAAGCTTGGAAACAAGCCATTCTTTCAGACCCAAACAACATAACTGCCAACTGGGTTGGACCTGCTGTGTGCAACTACACCGGTGTCTACTGTACCCACTCATTAGATGATCCGCTGGAACGTACCGTAGCTGGCATTGATATCAACCATGCAGATATTGCTGGGTACCTCCCCGACGAACTTGGCCTTTTATATGATATAGCATTGTTTCATATCAACTCGAATAGGTTTTGTGGTACAATCCCTCGTAGTTTCTTGAACATGCACTTACTGTTTGAGTTAGATCTAAGCAACAATCGCTTCTCTGGCAAGTTCCCCTATGTTGTCCTCCTACTGCCCAAGCTTAAGTATCTTGACCTGCGATTCAATGAATTCGAAGGTGAGATTCCAAAAGAAATATTTGAGAAAGATCTCGATGCTATATTCATTAACAATAACCGGTTTGCTTCAGAGTTGCCACAAAATATTGGCAATTCGCGGGCATCTGTTATTGTGTTGGCCAATAATAGGTTTCATGGATGTCTACCTGCGAGTTTAACCAAGATGGCAGGTACATTGAATGAGATTATACTCATAAACAACAGGTTTCATTCATGTTTACCTAAAGAGATTGGGATGTTAAAGAATCTGACAGTGTTGGATGTGAGTTATAACAGCATAATGGGTCCACTTCCAGATAGTATTAGAGACATGGTGAGACTGGAGCAACTCAATGTGGCTCATAATATGTTTTCCGGGAGTATTCCAGAATGGGTCTGTTCACTTCCTAAGTTGGTGAATTTTAGGTACGAGTACAATTTCTTTACAAATAAGACACCACAATGCTTGAATCTTCATGAAGATCGCAAGAACTGTTTGCAAGGGAGGCCAAACCAAAGATCTATATCACAGTGCAAAATGTTCTTGTCTCAGCCAATTGAATGTAGCAGGTTTAAGTGCGATCCACATGTTCCTTCTCTTCCTCCTAAGCCTCCAATTAGTATTTCGCCACCTCCACCGTCTAAATATTCCCCTCCACCACATCCTTCACCACCACCATCATCTCCACCACCGCCTTCAACGCCTCCACCTTCACTGCCCCCAACATCTCCACCTCCACCTCCACCATCTCCAGCCCCACCTTCATTGCCCCCACCTCCCCATGAACCATCATCGCCCACCCCGCCACCTCCTTCACCAACTCCAAACTACCGTCCATCGCCTCCACCGCCAAACTTGTCACCACCTGCACCACCCACTAATACCAACCCCTCGCCACCCCCACCACCAATTTTCTCTTCTCCTCCGCCACCAAATTTACAGCCTCCACCTCCATCTCCTCTACCATGTTTTCACCCACCTCCACCTCCACCTCCACCTCCTCTACCATGTGAGCAACCGCCATCACCACCACCACCACCCTAAGATCAAAATTTCTCATCCCCTTCAGCTTTACCCCCACCTTCACAAGTTTATGAATCTGCCCTGCCGACACCTTCAGTTTAATTATTTTTAGACATATCTTCCATCTTCCTTGCCATAACAAAGCTTCCTTGGAGCCAATAACAAACAAATTGCCAACAGAAACGGATGTGTCAGCTTCATTGCACGGTAAAGATGATTTAGCATATTGGCATTCCAAGGGTTCACTTTAATGTTTGGAGAGAAAAACAAAGAGAAGATTTGACGGTGTGAGAAAAGCATCCATTTTTATTTGATTTGTTAATTATTTTTGCATCCCTTTTTGGTAGTTAATAAATGATAGATATAGACAGATTAGTTTGCAGTTCCAGTTGCAGTTGAAGGGAATATAAGTACAGAGATGAGTTTGTTCCATGAAAAAATGAGTATTGAATCTTTAATATGAACTTCCATTGTTCCTTTCTTGATCGCATATATATTTGAGTTTTGGTCTCAAGTTTCACAGTTAAATTCAGTTTAAGATTGTAAAAAATTTCCTTCGGTTGGTTGGATTTCCTTCCCACAGCGAGTTTATAAAGTGCAAGTCATTTGATATAATTTTTGTCAGTTGTACTTTTTCATCAATTAGATACCTCATATTTTGTTATAATATCTACAAACTGCGGCTCAGGATTGTTAGTTGACAAGAGTAAATTTTGGATACTGGGTGGTAACTTTTACACAACCTATCTATAGCACACATCAGGTGGGATAGGTAAAGTATTGCAACTAAGTTCAGTGTATTTGACTGCAAACTCGATCCAAATAAGAAACCAACCAAAATCTGGCCCACAACATAGGGTTCAGGCCAAGTCAAGCCTTAGATTTAGTAACACATACTCCATACGGACTAAGGTAACAAATGTATTGTGCAATTTAACACTCCTTATATTTTATTTTCTTCTCTTGCTAATTAGATTTAAGGATGCTCAAATCAAATTCATAACTTTAACTATGCATTCTTCGTGATACACAAGTTCGAGCAGCAGAAAGTAGAAGCAAATCATACTATTTAGTATGATGAGGGTTAACAACAGAACTAATTTTCTTTAACAAATGAAAATAAAAAAAGGAAATCTGTGAAGGGCATGTGCAAGTGTGGGAACAATAAAATGTACCTCATAATGTAAAATTGAAGTTTCATGGAGGACATTTAACTTCTCAAAAATGCTGAATTAAGTTGCGATAATACTTTGGTTGCTGGAGATCAAACTCGTGTCTCTGTAAATTGACAGGCATAGGAACAAAGATATATGCCACTGTTATTTGATGGTTCTGGAGGGACCATTGAATATTTAGCAGAAAAGCTTCTAGACAAACAGAGTATCCATCTCCTCTTCAATAGCTTCATTACTGGATTCGCGGAAAAAGCAGGACATTATCTGCCATCAGAGAGTTTGTTTCAGGTGCTAATGGCTGCAGTAGTCCACTAGTAGATAAATCTTCCAAGCCTTTAATGTCATGTTGCAACCGTATTGCATGTAAAATAGCATGATCAAGAACTAGAGGATCATCAGGGGGTTTCTGCAAAAGGCTAAGCAAAGCCTGTCTATAAACTTGAGATGCCAATAATGGCCTTGCGACTTGCCGGCTTTTGCATAATATTCCTACCTTTACTACATGCTTACAGATATTCCCCATCCTTGACCAGGGGCAGTCACAGAGTGAGAACTCTGAGCCGGGATTCCAAACTGTATATATCACACTTCTGTCTACCTGAGAAACAACTTTTGCAAGCTGGAGATTTTCCTCATCCAACAACACATCAACATCAGGGACGTGCATAGCCTGATTCCAAGAGTTGGTTGAGAAGGATGGATCCCTCAGATCTTCAAAGTAGCCTTTCTCTACTATATACTGATCTAGCCAATATAAGGAGTGAAGTTCAGTTGTCAGCCCATGTATCAACCAGTCAACTCTTTGCCAGAAATTTGCACGTAGCGAGTTAAAGATTCTGGATTTCAACTGTAGGTGATACAACTCAATTGCAGCATAAGGTTCTTGACTAGCCACAGGGAGAGTTCTCATGCTATTCACCCATAGTTCTGCGAGTAAGAACCATACGAAGATTTATGACAGAAATAAGTTGATAAAGAGAGACAATTTTATGGAAACTTTTGAAGGGACTTGGATATTATGTATTCGTAAAATGGGAATAATGTTACTCTCAAAACATTTAAAAAATTAACAGAATTCATGGTTGTTTATATTGACTGCTTCAATCCACATCTGATCAAAAATAAAACCAACAGGACAATGGTTGCTGCAACAACAAACTATATTTACCTAAGAAAAAGTGTAAGGATGCAAGGACAAATACCTATCTTTGGCAACCACTGAATTCTGAAAAAATCCATGAAGGCGCACTGATCAACAAATATGTGCATAAAATCTTCAACTGCATCTACAGTGTTTGGACCGCTTCTTGAGCAATACAAAATCCTCCCTAAATGCTTAAACATCTCCCTCTGTACATCGAAGTTGCAACATTTCTTTAAGAGGCTTTTTACCCAAGAACGGCGAACATGCCAGAGGCACAATAGGACCCGGCACTGGAAGGCCTCTCTGCAAGTCAGAATCATCATATCAGAACTTTTGCCTTCAAAAACAGTATTTTCTTTAAAACAAAACTAATAAAGGACCACGATAAATGAGTTACCGTATATTTGACGCACCAAAAGAAGGATCGTCCGCTAAAAATGTGCTGGGTCTCCAACTGGGATCCCTGTTTCTTATTTTCTCAACTAGAGAGAGCATCCATTTGTGGAAATGTTGACCAGCGCAACTGGAGGAAATTATCCAGGCAACAGGGATTGCATTCCGTAATGAATCAAAGACAAGTAACGAGCACAGAGGATACTGTTGAAGACACAAAAGGAAAACTCAGAGCTGTCAATTATTAAGCATCATACATACACTCGACTGTGAGGTATGGATGTAGGCGGATATGCATATACTATAATGACCTTATTCTTAATTAACTGACAGAGAAAGTTGTCTGTCAATCAAATTAGTTGACTATTCAAGTACTTTTTGATGTCATAAAAGACTTAAATAAAAGTGTCGCATGAAATCTACAGATTAACATAGAGACTAAAACAGGGGCATGTGCTGCTTCCCCACTCTCACATAAGTTACAAAATTTAAGGCAAAGAGGGAAGCAGGAGATTTCTGCATGCCAAACAAGCTTTGCTTTAATTTGAGAATCTATCAGTCTAAGTCATTTCATTAACATTTTCAATACTCCCTAACCCTGCCCTTGAGTGACATCTTTTGGTTTAATTTATATTCTTCTAATTTTATTTTTTCCAACATGCACTTCTTTCTCTTCCCTATAACCTGTTCTATAAAATTTTCTGAATAGCGTTAAACTGTGACGGGCTAACTTCACAATGTTTCTGATGATAACTGGTTTTAAATACCATCTTTCTAAATCCTAAACCTAAATAACATTTTCTATAGCTATCATAAACCAGAGTTGGAAACGGAAAACATGGGCATGCAATAACAGAAACAGAAATAATGAAGAATGAACCTTAAGTTTCTTCAAGCCAAATGCAGAATGAGAAGCTACTGAGCCATTATGACCATAACGAATCATCTGCTGCAATTGCCAATCTGTTTGTATCCCTAAAATAAATGGCTCTGAACCAGAATTTTCTTGGAAGTAAAAGACATGCTTATGGTGGCGTTGCACCCAAATCTTTACACTGCAATCATGATTTGCATGTAAATCATGTGAGGAATTACGGATAAGCCTTTCCATGTTACGAACATCATTACGAGTGAGAAAATCATCACGATTCTGAGGCCCTCCATGCCTCTGCACCTCCTCCATGTGATGATGGACTATAGTGTCCAAAGAAATTCCAACATAAAGCATAGACATCACTTTCTGGCGTAATTCCTCTGAAATGCGAGGAGCATACATAGCTCTTGTGCCCAACGCATCCCGATCATGTATTCCATGACACGGAGCCCCTGTTTTATCAACATGGTTTCGCTGATTGTAGATGATTAGGGCAACATGTGGGCGAGTGTATAAGCGTTTAACAGTAAAATGGCAAAGGCATCCTCTCATCATGTGACGTCTCCCAGGCCTGCTTCCCTTACCTGAAGCAGGTTTCATGTTGGAGCTGTCTTCAATACAAGACTCGCTATCCCGGTAATCTTCAGGGCCATAAGAGCACCAATATCTGGAGAATAACAAGAAAAGTAAATGATTATGTTATTATAGTTTTCTTTGCGCTTCGAGTGTTAACTTTTTGAAGAAATATTTTAGGAAACTGGACTTCAGCCATTAATCCGGAAACAACATCATCTCTTGGAGGAGGTTTAACAACTAACAATACATATGTTGCCTGAAATATGTGGTAACCACGCCAAAGTGACCAAACAGCTCCAATACTACTTCAATTTTCCTTTTTAGATAAATTCATGTGCTACTTCAAATTTAACATAAAAAATTCAGATCAAATGTGCATTGACTGCATTCAAATACTTTATACACAAATATGAATTCAAAACTTACACAGAAGAACATACAGTGTATATTCAAGATATCCATCAACCCTTGGTTTGCTGACACTCCCTTCAGGTCTTTTCCTTCTTGACTCGATGCGGAAGCTGGCAGGACATTCTGCTTTAGTGGATTCTCCTTTTACAAAATCATCCACTCTAGCAAATGGGATCAGAGCAATATCATCCCCACCTTGGCGACCACCTTCTACTTTGGCCCAATTTAGATGAGCTGCAGAAAACTCCATACTAGGAGAATCCTGCACTGGAAGGTTAAGAATATCCTCCATTCTTGGCATCTGTAATAAGAATAAAACAGAAGCACATAAAACAAAAGCAAAAGAAGGAACAACAGGAGTGAAATGTAGCAAATAATAATTCTTCATCATATCATGCAAAGAAATGAGTAATGCCAAAATAATCTCAGATATTAGGTGATTGAAAAACTATCACTTCTACGAAGTATCAGAAAGAGACAAAGCTCAACAAAAAACAAGATTAAGAGGTCCAGGACTATTGTATTACTTTTTGTGATAGATTTCAAGAGTTATCATGGTGAAATGCTCTGTCGGCTATAAGATAGTCAAATATGTGCGAGTAAGTAGAGATAGATAACAATAAATGATAGTTTTTCAATAATGATAGGTCCCTGGAAATCTTTTTCAATAAATGACAAAATAAGAGTATATCTTTCTCGATCTGAACAAAATAGGTCACAAGACAAAATATAGTTTACAGATGAAGCAGGGAACTGAAAAGAACAAACTGGCAGAAACAAATTTTGAATTAAAAATAATAATCATCAAGAAAAAGAGCATGTTATCTATGTACCAGGAGGGACGAGTTCAACTATAACAACAATAACTACAACAACAAAATACTTTAACAAAAACATTAGACTTGTGCCATTCCTGTCTGTGAGACTAACACAAACAAGGACGGCTCTTTTATATTAGTGTAACTCTTGAAGTAGATCTAGGCATAAATCAGTTGTTACATATATATATATATATATATATATATACAAGGACGGCTCAGATTTTAAAAAGAAAATTTGCTAGTAGTGGAATCTGCTAGTATTAGAAGTGAATATATGAATGACCTTAACACCCTCAATTTGAATAAAATATTAAAAAAATGTAAACCCTTGTTACTATTAGTAGCAGAAGGTAACCAAAAGGTTTTTTATCTTTCCAAGAACTCCTCCTAACCAGCATGCAACTACTAAAGAAACCGAGAAAGGAAAAAAAATCGCCTACCCTCTCTCTCCTCTCTCTCCTCCACTCCATTCTCACTTTTCTCTTTCTTCTTTCTCACAACTCTAAATCTCCAATATAAAACACTACCAAAATGGTGGCAACAACAGTTTAAATTCTTGATTCCAACTTTGAAGTAGACAAGCTCACTTACGAGATCTTCTCAATTCTCGAAAACAAATTTCTCTTTGTATATGATGTCTCAAAAATTTCTTTAGCGAAAGCAAATTTTTTGACCCTTGAATAAATGAAATCCGGCAAGCACATCACCTAAAAAGAAAGGATTGTCTCCATTGACAACGGAGACACTACAGACGGCCTACCCACGCCAAGTCTCTCATCCATCTTGAGTCAATCCTTCAGCAAAAATTGAAAATTCCAAAATCTTCAATTACTTCGACGAGGTGGCTGGATTCGGCATCAGCTAAAAATAATCGTTGCCCTACTCTTCATTGGGAAAAGACGTTAGTCCCATGTTTTTGGCCAAGGAAGCTCTCAAACTCATAATTGATAAAAAAAGGGTTTCAGTTTCCTTCCGATACTAATAGTGGCGGAAGGTTCTAATACTTTATTCAAAATTGGGGTTTTTTTGGTCATTCGCACATCTGACACTTATACTAGCGGCATCCGCCATTATTAGTATCGGGTAACAAAATTCTTTTAAAAGTTAGGGTCTTTCATGTTTCCTATGGACACCCGTTGACTAGAGATCTGTTTGCTCATAGCATTCATATCTAAGGGTGTAAACAAGTCGAACCGGAGCGAACAGAGAGCTATTCGAATTCGATTCGAAATGATAAATTTGTACTCGAATTCGACTCGAATTTAAATTATATTTGAAAAATTCTACTCAGATTCGACTCGACTCGAATATTTATTACTCGAATTTGATCCGACTCGACTCGAATATTTATTCAAATTACTCGCGAGCTTCAAATTCAAGCTCGAATTCGAGTCTCCACATAATAACTAGTTTTATAATAAATATAATTATAAATTGAATTTGTTATTTTACTTAAAAATGAGAAAATATATTTATTATTACACTTTACAAATATAAAATCACAATTAAAATTAAAAACAAAACAAAATAATAACTAATTATCCTAATTTGATTTAAATTTGTATATATTATAAGAGAATGTATCGAACATATAATCGAATATGTATTAACCGAGTATGTATCGAATCACAATCAAGAATTCGAGTAATTTGAATCTTAAACGAGTCGAGTATAACCTTGCTCAGATTCTACTCATATTTTTATTCAAACTATTTTTAATGCTCAGATTTGAATCATATTATTAACAAATTCGAGTCTCACTCGTATTTTTTCGAGTCGAGCCCGAATCGAGCTCGAACTGTGTCGACTCGTTTACAGCCTTATTCATATCAAATACTTGCTATGGATCACTCACTATTTACAAATATATATATATTATATACGCGCGTGCACACGCACACACGCACCCACACCCACATATATATATATATATATATATATATATATATATATATATATATATTTTGTAGGATTTGAAAGCAATACACTATGTTCCATACTACATCTAGAAATGAATTTTCTAATCTCAACCCAACAATAGACAATAGTTTAGATTGTCCAATGAATATCACAGATGCTATGCTAGAAGAACAAGTTAGTGGTATTTCAGTTTGATAAGGCGCACCTAAGGTCCTAAATGAATAGCAATACTTTTCGCACTCCAAGATAGTTAACCTAACACATCTACCCAATCATTTAATACAAATATATCTGTGACAGATTCAAACCAAAAGGAAAGAAATCTTCTTTATTAACTAATTGCATTTATTTTAACTTAGATATAGAGAAATGGGAGTCACAAGTACAATAAGAGGGAGAATTTAGAGACATTGCACAACAAGATTTATAAAAAAAAAAAGCTAGTGAAAACTAACTCAATTCACAAACTTTAATAAACTAATAAAAGTATAATCTTATACCTTAGCTTCATGGCCCTTCATGCTTACACCAACTTCTGAAAAATATATGATTTGATCCTTACATGGTAGCAGCAAATGAAATCAATAAATAAAAACATATAAAGATTTTCAACTCAAAACAACTGAGAGGTTATCCTATAAAGATTAAATTCGCAGGATAGAAATTGGAAGAAACCCAGAAAGGGATTTGGACTAAATTAGAACTTAGAGCTTTGAGGAGAAAGAACACTAGAACCCCAGAAAAGAAAATGCGACAACGGAAGACAGAAAGAAACCAAAAATGCAGAAAATTAAATTTAATGAAACGAGGAAGTAAAAGAAAATTTGGATGGAATACCTAGGCGAGAATTTAGATTCTCAAGCTCTTATGTGAAGCTTTTTTTCAGTTTCGATCCTCTCGCTTTCTTTGCTGTTCAGAGTTCAGAAAGGGTAGAAACTAAACAAATAAAATACAAATTGGACCTCTAGAGTTTACACACACCAGTTTTGTACCAAAATTTTAACCAAAAATGATTTTTGTGTCCATAAATTTCAGGAAGAATTTAAGACTGAGAATTGATATTTTCTTTAAGGAGGGTGTATTCAATTAAGATTTTTAAAGATTTTTTTTTAAATAACAGACTTTTGTAGAATTTTAATGACTTTTAAAGACTTTAAAGACTTTTTTAAAATTACTTTTATAGACTCCATGAAATAAGTAACAGACTTTTATAAATTTTGTATCAAGACTGTGATAGACTTTTGTATACTTCTAATATATCTTGCAACTTTGTATCTTGCAACCTCTCTCTCTCTTTTCATGAACTAGAGTAAATCTCTTTATATTATTGTGGCATGAGATTTTATATATGTTGAAAGTGTTCATATTATTCTACTCATTTCATTATACATTTGGATACTTGAATACCAATAAAACTTTAGAAACTACAGACGTAATACAAAAATTAAGCTCACTTTTCATTACTTTATGCATATGCGTACGCTTTTTAGTAGGAATACCAAACTCTGTTTTTCACAAAATAATATGACAATGAAAATCTATATGATCAAAAGTTATAACATTTTCCCCCTTTCTTTGTTATTTCCTTGTTGAGAATCTCCCATTTGTAATTACTATGTCATATATACACATCTATCTTAGTATTTCCGTTAGTAGTTTACTAGTCTAAACACAATGAGGAAAATACATACATCCTATATATTACAAAATATCATACAAAAAATCAAACCACATACATATACATCATATATTGTTTATTATTTTTGCAAACACATCATATATATATTGTACATTTTAAACGAAAGAAATTAACAATTAGTTATTAATTTGGTAAAAAGATATTAACAATGGTCATAATATATATTGTTTAAAGTGAAAATAATATATAGTATAAACTGTTTAATGATCATAATATATGATATATAATATATACTGTTTGGATCATATTATTATTGTTAAACAATATATATGTACATCATATATACATATACATCATATATTGTTTATTATTTTTCCCAATTAGTGTTAAAGTCTCAAAAATTAACACTATTTTCCTTCGTTTAAAATGTCAGAAACCTAAAAAAAACACATACACATCATATATTTTCTATTTTCATATATTATATTTACATAATCTTTACAACTGAACAACTGATATGAAAGTTTCATGATCTCACCTTTGTTGAACAAATCTCTTTCCTTTTTCTATTAGAAACTTTCGAACGACTGCTTTTTCTCTCACCAATTCAGATTAGGTCTAGTTATTTGTTTACTTATTAATATATCTTGTTAATTCTCTTATTGTAATAAATCCAATTATTTTTATGGCCAAATTTTACCAAATTATATATCCATCACATATTATTATTTATTAACCCATATAAAATAAATAACTAGTTTGACCCAATAAAAGACAAAGTCCAATTAATAATGTAAGACCCCGAATTTTATGAAATAAAAGTATTCAATTTTTCTTATAATTACTATTCAGTAAATGGTTAAATTGATAAAAAGTTAAAGTTAAGGGTGGTATATGAATTTTTTTCAAAATAAGCAAAATATTCATTGTTGTCGGGGAATATTCGTTTGGTCGTGGAATATTCGTAATGTTGGGGAATATTCGTACGACGGCGCAGCCATGTGTGGGCCCCATAACGGAAAGTGATTGGAGTAAGAAAATGACAAATATAAGTTGTTTAAAAATAACGGCGTAGTCGTTACCGTTAACACTGTTGGAATACCCGGTTGGTAAGATAAAGTAATACGCGTTGTTGCACAGTAGCACACGGTATTGCACAGTATTTTGAATTATTGATCCTTACGTAAGAAGGCACTACTCAATAATTGTTACAGTAATTATTGTTCAGTATTTTATTTATTTGATTCAATAATTGCTGTGTTGATATTTTATATTACTGTTGTTTCAATAATTGTCATTGCACAGTATTTTTCATTATCAGATCAATAATCCATATTATTTGAATAATATTATCAGATAACATTATTTGCAATGTCTAGAAAGTTCTGTCAAGGAGAGGTTTGGTCATCTAATTGCGCGCCAGTAAGGAGAAATCCTTATTGGAAAGCCCCCTCTATCCTGGGAACTGCCTGATTGTTAGTACTGTGATTCTGTAATATTATTTTTAATAATTAATTATTGATTATTATGATAAAGAAAATATTTATTTTATGTGGATATAGATGGAAAAATTTTTTAATGTGACAATTGTTGAAAATTAATATTTTATCTTTTTCTGATAAAATAATTCATTTAAATATATTATTTTAATAATATATTAACGGTGATATTTTTACAATGAATGTGGGATATATGAGTATATGAGGAGGTAGAGTATTTTTGTGGCATTAAATGTTTAATATATGTTTTGTGTGTCGGTGGACACAATTCTTGACCGAAAATTGATTATAGGATGTAAAATCGCTCGTTTGTGGATTTTGGTCAATTTTTATTTGGAATTTGGAAAAACTTTCTTCTGCAAAGTTGTAGAGAATTGAAATTCCTATAAAAAGACGCGAGATTCGAATTTTCTAGTAAAAAGGCTATTTATTGTGAATTATTGAAGTTCCGGAGTTCCGAAATAATTGATTTTTGGAAGTTTTAATTATTATTTTCAACAAAAACGTTTTTCAAAGGTTGGTGGGCATCTTTAACATGTGTTTGATGGCTAAAATCAGATTCCTTAGTGGTTGGCTTGAATGTTTTGTAAATATTAATATTATATTAATTTAGTCTCCTTTGGCGTTCTAGCATTTTCCTATAAATAGAAGGCTAAGTTAGAATTGAAAATCACACCAGAAACATAAGCTTTCTCTCTACTTCTCTCTATATATATCAAGAGTGTTCTTGTGAGTATACTTTGAGTGTTGCTATACGGTGAAAGGTTTCTTCGGCTTTTCATCCGATATTCCGGTCAGAAGTACTGCTCTTTTGAGGTAAGGGATTGTAAGGGATAGTAAGAGATGTTGTTTCTTCTTAAATGATATTATCTTCTTCAATATCATTATGCCGAAATATTGGTGAACTTTTTTGTGACACCCCCAAAATAGGTATACATCACCTATTCTGAGTTGTCAACACATGGTTCAGAAACAACTACGACTTTATTATTACAACATGTAAACTATGAGTTTAAATACAGATATTGCCATCAAGACAATATCCACATACAAATAAATCTCCATCATAATTATTGATACATTATTTTACAAAAATGGTGAGGACTACTAAACAACTCTCCCTAGAACCTTCATTCCATACCCCGACTCGTACTCGCTATATTCTCGCCTCCTGAGAAGAAAAATGGAACAAAAAGGAAAAAGGGTGAGCTCAACTAGCCCAGTAAAGAATATTATGTCTAAGATAATATACAACAAATTATCTTTAGTATTCAACAGGGAAAAATCTGATAGAATACAATAGACAACAAATGTTAAATCAATATTCGCAGCGGAATATATTAATTCATAGAAGAGTTACGTAGAGGATGAAATCTACTAATGTCTATGAATTTAATAGTCCATCAACAGTATTTTTATCCCTGTAACATCAATCAATGCACCTCTTGAATCATATATTCATCCTTGCACTACAGGCCAAGGATATTCATCAGTTGGTCATGTTCATCTAAACATCTGTTCATCTTTGCATTACGGGCCAAAGATATTCATCAATTGTTCATGTTCATCTCAACACCTGTACATCTTTGCACTACAGGCCAAAGATATTCATAACAAAATCAACCATCTTTGCACTACAGGCCAAAGATATTCAGTAACACCATCATTTAGGACTGAGGATGATGAAAAATATTTTAAAGGAACGAATCCAGTGAAACAAAATGACAAGGATTAAGGATTAAGGATTCGTACTTTGTTTTATCCATGTCCAAAAATACCTCAAAAATAATCATAGTGGTGTAAAATTCAAGAATGATCAAAACATGGATACAATCAAAGCTAGTATTCAGAATAGATATTTTGGACAAAAAGAAAAAATTTCATTTTTTGGTGAATAGTGCCGTATTCGTGAGTAGTATCGTATACGTGAATAGTGTCGTATACGTGAATAATAACTCCGACACCAAAAGATAGTAATTTCACAAAAAAAACATCTTCACGATTCGTGAATAGTACTCGTGAATAGTAATTCGTGAATAGTAACTCATGAATAGTAACTCATGAATAGTAACCCCGACATGAAAAAGTTCCAAATTTGATAAAAAGTTCAGATCAATACTTCGGCATAATGATATTAGAAGAAATAATATCATTTAAAAAAAAATAATATCCCTTACCTCGAAAGACAGTACTTCTGGTTGAAACACCGGATATAGGCTATGACTTGAACTTGCACCGTATAACAATACTCAAAGTATACTCAAAATACTCACAAGAATACGCTCGATAATATAGAGAGAGAAAACTTCAGTTTCTGGTGTGATTTTCAATTCTAACCTAAACACCTATTTATTGGAAATTGCTTAGAACACCAAAGCAGAAAATTTAATATAATAATATATATTATATAAATATTTCTACGCACACACTCTAGAATCTGAATTCAGCAAATTCCAACATATTCAAAACCCACAAAAATGACAAAAACGTTTTTGTAATTAAAAGTATTTTAAACTTCCAAAAATTAATTATTTCGGAGCTTCGAAACTTCAATAATTCATAATAAATAGCCCTTTTGTCAGAAAATTCGAATCTCGCGAGTTTTTATAGGAAATTCAATTCTCTACAACTTTGCAGAAGAAAGTTTTTCCAAATTCCAAACAAAAATTGACCGAAATCCACAAACGAGCGATTTTACAAGCTATAATCAAATTTCAGTCAAGAATGGGGTCCACCGACATATTTAACATGTTTTAAATATTTCTGGTAACAAAAATACTCCTCCTACACATATACTCATATATCCCACATTCATCGTAAAAATATCACCGTTAATATATTATTAAAATAATATATTTAAATGAATTATTTTATCAGAAAAAGATAAAATATTAATTTTCAACAATTGTCACATTAAAAATTTTCTCCATCTATATCCACATAAAATCAATATTTTTCTCATCATATAAATCAATAATTTAATTATTCACAAATAATATTACAGAATCACAATACTGACAACCAGACCGTTCCCAGGAAAGAGGGGGCTTTCCAATAAGAATTTCTTCTTACTGGCGCGCAATTAGGTGACCAAACCTCTCCTTAGACAGAACTTTCTAGACATTGTCAATAATGTTATCTAATAATATTATTCAGATAATATGAATTATTGCTTCGATAATGAAAAATACTGTGTAATGACAATTATTGAAACAACAGCAATATAAAAATATCAACGCAACAGTTATTGAATCAATATAATAAAATACTGAACAATAATTATTGTAACCATTATTGAGTAGTGCCTTCTTACGTAAGAGTCAATAATTGGTGCAATACCGTGTGCTACTGTGCAACAACGCGTATTACTGTGTTTTAACCACCGGGTATTCCAACAGTGTAAACGGTAACAACTACGCCGTTATTTTTAAACAACTTATATTTGTCGTTTTCTTCTTCCAATCGCTTTCCGTTATGGGGCCCACACATGGCTGCGCCGTCGTACGAATATTCCCCGACAACAATGAATATTTTATAACCACTTGCTTATTTTGAAATATTTGCGTATTTTACCCATACATTAATCACATCAACCCTTACTATTTCAAAATAATAATTAGAGGAAAGTAAATTTTATTTATTAATTATTTGGGGTCTTACATTTTTAATCAAATTTGAAACTTTTTCATGTCGGGGTTACTATTCATGAGTTACTATTCACGAGTTACTATTCACGAGTTACTATTCACGAGTACTATTCATGAAGCGTGATGATGTTTTTGTGAAATTTCTATCTTTTGGTGTCGGAGTTACTATTCACGTATACGGCACTATTCATCGAAAAATAAAATTTCTTCTTTTTGTCCAAAATATCTATTTTGGCTACTATTTTTGATTGTATGCATGTTTTGATCGTTATTTTTGAGTTCTGCTTCAAAATCAGTTGTTATGAAGTATTATTGATCTGTTGTTTGATAGTCTTGACCCGTAGTGCAAAGATGACTTGTTGATGAATATCTTTGGCCTGTAGTGCAAAGATGACTTGTTGATGAATATCTTTGGCCTGTAGTGCAAAGATGAATTGTTAATGAATATCTTTGGCGCGTAGTGCAAGGATGACATGTTGTTGAATATCTTTGTCCAGTAGTGCAAAGATGAACATGTGTTGAGATGAACATGACTAACTGGTGATACAAATGAATATCTTTGGCCGTAGTGCAAAGATGAAATTATTAGTATGATTATGAACAGGAAATGTGGTTTGGTGTAACCATGATCTTTGATGTTTCAGGTATAGACAGGTGATGTAAATTATCTTCGTCCTAGATGAGAAGAGGAATTTGTAAGCACACTTATGGTTATGAGTTATTCATATGATTGTGGAAAGGAACTGTTGATTGATGTTACAAGGATAAAACATTGTTGGTGGACTTTTAATGTGGAGAAGATAATAGACTTTATGGTCTATTTGACTCTTCTAATGGATTGCTCGTTCCGCTGCAACTATGGTTGAAATTTTTATCATCTACCATATGTTCTAAATCTCTGATTTGTTATTGATGAAGGCTATTGATAATTTAAGTATCTTTAGTCATGATATTCTTTACTGAGCTAGTTGTGCTCACCCTTTTGCTTTACAATTCCTTTCAGGTAATAAAAATGTAGTTGGGTCGAGCGGGGAATAACAGGGGAATAGAACGGTGGTCTATAGATGTTGAGGGTGAGGTGAATTCAACTTTGGAAGGGTGTTTTGTCATACAAAATGTCTAATGACATACAACCTCGAGTCATCATAAGACAGGGATGTGCTCATCCACTTGCTTAGTATATTTACGAGCACTTCCTATATAATCTTGGTGTTTGTTTGGAGTATAATTTACGATTAGAGACAGTGGAGATAATGATATGTCAAGAAAAGACTCACCATTGGGAAGAATATGATAGTAATCTTCACATTTTTCTTTGGGGTCTATTAGGTCAACCAAGGATAATTCTCTGGACATATGATATCTATCATAACCTAGACGCATGGCCTCCCATGTACGAAGGTTTCCTTGAGCACTTCCCAAAGATTTTAGTTTCTAAAACAGTTTTTGATTATACCTTTATGTAAGGTGTCACTGTGAGGTGTTGTCCACGGTTGGGACATGTGTCACATTTGGTATATATTTGTATCCAAACTCACAGTATATGTGTTGTTATATTTTGTACGACAATTATTGTAATAAAGTTGTAGTTGTTTTCTGTACCATGTATTTGGCGACACAGAATGGGTTGGATTGAATGGACCTATTTTGGGATTGTCACAAATAACTAGTTTTATCAATATTTGTCTTTATTTAGAAGTCTTTAGAAATCTTTAGAGATGAGGTAAGACTTTGGATATGGGTTGATAGTTATAATTCTTCTTCTAAAGTCTGTCAAAGTCTATCATTTGATAGAAATCTTTAAAATTTATGACTTTTTGAATACCAAAATATTTTTATAGACTTTGTAAAAATCTTAATTCAATATCACCTAACTTTTAAAGACATTAAAAAAGTTGTAATTGAATACCACTAAACTTTTATAAACTCTTTAAATGTCTTGATTGAATACAACTAAACTTTTAAATTTTTTAAAAGTCTTTAAAAATCCTAATTGAATACACTCCACTTGTAAGACCCCAATTTTTATAAATAATGATGAATTTTTTATAAATATCATTTTTGAATATTATGGAATAAATTTGATATAATGTTATAGTTGTGGGTAATATTTATAAATTTTATAAAGTACGCAAATTGTTATATAATATTCGATTGGTCGGGAAATATTCGTTTTAACAGGGAATATTCGTACAACGGCACAATCATTGGTGGACCCCACAACAGATTTATTGTCGGATTGAGAAAACGACAAAATTATTTTATGAAAATAACGGCGGAAGTTTTACCGTTAACTATTGAAACACCCTGTAAGACCCCAACTTTTATAAATAAAGATGAATTTTCTATAAATATTATTTTTGAATATTATGGAATGAATTTGATATAATGTTATAGTTGTGGGTAATATTTATAAATTTTACAAAGAACGCAAGTTGTTATATAATATTCGATTGGTCGGTGAATATTCGTTTTAACAGGGAATAATTATACAACGGCACAATCATTGGTGGACCTCACAACGGAATTATTATCGAATTGAGAAAACGACAAAAATACTTTATAAAAATAAATGCGAAAGTTTTACCTTTAACTGTTGAAACACCCGGTGTTAAAAGTACAGTAATACACGTGGTTGCGTAGTAGCACACGGTATTGATTATTGATGCTTACGTGAGAAGTCACTCAGTTTTGTTCAATTATTGTTATAGTAATTGTTGTCAATTTTGATTATTATTTGGAACCCCCACTTTCCCATTTTAAAAAAATTATCGGTAGAAGTTATCTCAGTTTTCGTTATATATATATATATATATATATATATATATATATATATATATATATATATATATATGAATACATATATATATATATATATATATATATATATATATATATATATATATATATATATTGTTAATGGAAGGTGGGTGGGTGGGTGGGTGGGTGGGTGGGTGGACATAAGGAGTATTATTATTGTATATTATATATATATATATATATATATATATATATATATATATATGTAGGTTTGAAAAAATGGGCGGAGGGAGTAAGATGAATTCATGGGTCTTTCCACCTGTGATTTTTTTTTCTTGCACATGTTATATAATATATATATATATATATATATATATATATATATATATATATATATATAATATATTATATTTTATTTAAAAAATTTTGCTTTAATTATGGACCATCCGATTAATAGTAAATCAATCTGGACCGTTCATGAATTAGTTACTATGCAGTCCATTCTTCTATTAAATAGAAGCTCATTTCTTCATTATTTCTTACGAATTCACTGAAACTCTAGAGAAAGAAATTATAAAGAAACTATAGAAAAGTATTCTGCTACTTCCCTACTCTTATATTCAGTTTCTTTTACGGTAAGGGGTATTATTTCTTTTGTATTCATGAGGAGAACTTCTGTTATTTCATTATTTATTATTTTGTTGGAATAACCTGTATACGCGGGCTACCCTATACT
Source organism: Panax japonicus (assembly GCA_020205505.1). Lineage (NCBI taxonomy): Eukaryota > Viridiplantae > Streptophyta > Magnoliopsida > Apiales > Araliaceae > Panax > Panax japonicus. The sequence continues at coordinate 78,588,107 of CM035094.1, forward strand.
TGGTGAAATTCTTCTGTTATTCCATTTCTTTATTATTCTGTTGGAATATCTTGTCTGTGCGTTTGTACTCAGATGTGTTTGTACTTGGTCAATATCTTATTTCTCATAAAATGTGTTTGTACTCAGATGTTGTAAATATGGCTCAGTTATTGGAGCGCGGTAACGAGTCAACGCAACCAAGAGAAAGCAGCCGGCAGTATAAAAATACCAGTGGTATCAGTCATCGAAGCGGTGACAACAAACGTGGAGGGAATCAACATGCCAGAAATGGTAACCACTTCGGTGGTAATCATGGCCAAGACAGTAAAAATGAATATTTCAAGAAAAGGAGATTCAACAATGATGAAAAGATGCCAGCACCAGCAACCGTGGTTAAGGAAGGAGAACGACCACCTATCATATGCTTCAAATGCGGAGGGGAGGGACATATTAGTCCAAACCGCGCGATGCCATCCAAAACGTGTTATAATTGTGGAAGAAAAGGTTACCTAGCCCGATTTTGTCGTTCACCGAAGACAAGTGCAGCTAGGATGGAGGCACCAAAGGCCGTCCCAGAAAAGTCAAAGCCGGTGGTACAAGGAAGAGCATTTGTCGTGACCTCCCAGAAAGCAAGAAACCCGAATGAGGTCATCACGGGTAAGCTTATCATAAACTCTAGTGAAGTCTATACCTTATTTGATACCGGTTCTACCCATTCTTTTATTTCTCCTACTTGCGCTCAACGATTAAATTTGACTCCGGAGAAATTAGACTTTGACTTATCTGTAGAAACTCCGTTGGGAGAAACCTTCATTACATCCATTGTTTATAAGTCTTGTTTGGTTCAAATCGGTACCCTCACATTACCTGTCGGTCTTATTTCATTAAAAATACTTGCATTTGACGTAATTCTAGGGATTGATTGGTTAACTACTCATCATGCAAAAATTGATTATTTTTGTAAGGTTGTTAGCTTTTATATTCCTAACCAATCTGTTATGCGAATTCAAGCCACCAAACCATTAAAATCAATTATTGTCATCTCAAGCCATAAAGCTATTCGTTTATTGAAAAACAGATGTCAAGCTTTCTTAGCTCATGTCACGGATCTAAACAAAAATACGTCAGTTTTGAATGATATTTCTATTGTTAATGAATTTTCTGACGTATTCCCTGAAGAACTTTCTGGCCTACCCCCAGAGCGTGAAATTGAATTTTGTATAAATAGAATATATTGTATTTTATTTAAAAGATTTTGCTTTAAATATGGACCGTCAGATTAAAGTAAATCAATCTGGACCGTTCATGAGTTAGTTACTATGCATTCCATTTTTTTATAAATAGAAACTCATTCCTTCATTATTTCTTACGAATTCACTGAAACTCTAGAGAGATAAACTATAGAGAGAAAGAAGAAAAATATTCTGCTACTTCACTACTCATATATCCAGTACTCTTCTTCTTAAGGTAGGGAATATTATTTGTTGTACTCGTAAGGGGTATTATTTCTTTTGTATTCATGAAGAGAACTTCTGTTATTCCATTATTTATTATTCGGTTGGAATAACCTGTATACGCGGGCTACCCTATACTTGGTGGAATTCTTCTGTTATTCCATTCGTTATTATTCTGTTGGAATATCCTATCTGTGCGTTTTACGCCGGACCTGATTCCGTCTTTATTATTCTGTTGGAATATCCTGTATGTGCGTTTTACGCCGGACCTGGTTCCGTTAATTATTATTCTTGTAGAATAACCTGCCTGTACGGTCTATCGTATGCCTAGTGATTACTTTTGTTATTACATTCCTTATTATACTCAGTTAGTTAAAGTTTTGACTTCTATACTCCATGAAATTAGTGGAATATTCTTGATATTTGCACTTCATCTAGTATCTTTTCATGAAAATATTCTTTTGAGCATTCTTGAATTTTACTGCATAAAGCAGTATCATGTTGACAATTTAGACGTTATTAGTTCCTGAATAAATTAATTCTTGAACTTGTTTTATTGAATTATTATATCATTGTCATCATCCTCATGTGTATAATTTTTTGAAAGTCATCTGTGGCCTGTAGTGCATAGATGGACTTGGTATGATTATGACCAGGGATTATTCGGTGTAATCATGACTGTAATATTACAAATAATGTGATAAAAGTTCTCATTGGCCCGTAGTGCATTGATGGATAGTTGTTGGCATGATCATGACCATTAATGAATACATAAATATTCTTGGCCCGTAGTGCATGGATAATTGTGGTCGTGATACTAAATAATATCCTTAGCCGTAGTGCAGGGGTGATTCGATGATGTGGATTATTTATTAAGTTGAGTCCCAGCGATAAAAATGATGAAAAACCTTTTAAATCATAAAAGATAGTAGATTTTATTCTCTACTTGACTCTTTTAATGGATTGCTTGTTCCGCTGCAGTTAAACTTGATGTTTGTTATATTGTATCAGTTTAACACTATTGAAGACTAAAGATAATTTATTCTACATTATCTTAGTCATAATATTTCTTACTGGGCTAGTTGAGCTCACCCTTTCTTTCACTGTTCTCTTCAGGAAATGTGAACGTAGCAGGGACTAGTCGGGGAACGGAGTGACGGTCCAGAGGATAGCATTAGTAGTCCTCACTATTCTGTGAAATAGTGTGTTAATAAATGTATTGAGGACTTATTTTGAGTTTTAATGTTGTCTAGAAGACAATGTTTGTATTAAAACTCACAGCTCATGTTGTATATTTAAGATTGTATTTGAATTTTATACCATGTATTTGGCGACTCAGAATAGGTGATGTATATCTATTTTGGGGGCGTCGCAAATTTTTTTTTATATAAAACATAATACTTTTATAAAGTTATTCATTTTATTAGATTATAAGTAGAATATATTATATTTTATTTAAAAGATTTTGTTTTAAATCTGGACCGTCCGTTTAAAGTAAATCAATCTGGACCGTTCATGAATTAGTTACTATGTAGTTCATTCTTCTATAAATAGAAGCGCATTCCTTCATTATTTCTTACGAATTCACTGAAACTTTAGAGAGATAAACTATAGAGAGAAAGAAGAAAAGTGTTCTGCTACTTCACTACTTCTATATCCAGTACTCTTCTTTCTATGGTAGGGGGTATTATTTCTTTTGTATTAATGAAGAGAACTTCTGTTATTCCATTCTTTATTATTCTGTTAGAATAACTTGTATACGCGGGCTACCTTACACTTGGTGAAATTCTTCTGTTATTCCATTCTTTATCATTATGTTGGAATAACCTGTCTATGCGAAGTACCGCATGCATGGTGATTTCTGTTATTATTCCGTTCTTTATTATTCTGTTGGAACATCCTGTATGTGCTTTACGCATGACCTGGTTCCATTATTTATCATTCTGTTGGAACATCCTATCTGTGCATTTACGCATTACCTGGTTTCGTTATTTATTATTTTGTTGGAATAACCTGTCTGTGCATTTACGCATGACCTAGTTTCGTTATATATATATATATATATATATATATATATATATATATATATATATATATATATATATTATATAACATGTGATTTCCCCTTTATTCCCTCCTCTTCTTGTCCTCCTCTTCTACTCCTTCCTATATAAAGAAGAAGAATGCTGAATGAAATGAGAGAGCAGAAACTTCTCTGAAGAAGAATTCTCTGAATAATTTTTTTCTCTTTTCTCTTACTTATTCTCTCTAAATTTCTGCACCAATTATAAGAGTATATTTATATACTTCGTTAAAGTTTTATAACATAAAGTTTATATAACTAAAATAATTTAGATATAATTAGTTACTTGTGAAATTAGAGTGTAAATAACTCATCGAGTCGGGTTTTGATTTATAAAATTTATCGAGTTTAAAATAAGATTTGATCGAGATTTATTTACGCTATATTTCTGAGTTTTAAAATGGACAGAAAAGAAAAGAATTGGATGGAAAATTTAATTTTTTTTTTTCAATTCTTATGTTTCTGAGATTTTTAATAAAAGGAAAAAAAAAGAAATGGATAGAAAATTTGACCACTTTTTCTGCCAAAGTTTTTCGTCCAAAATTGGTCTGATTTGGACGAAAAAGAAATTGGAATAAGTAATATTTTTATAATTATCATATTATTCTCAATTTTTAATATAATAAATTTTAAATTACAACTCATGTCTTCAATTTTAAATTTTATATTCCTTTCTATTAAAAATTCAGAAACAACACAAAAGAAAATTTTAAATTTTTTATTTTTTTCTTTTCTATTCGAATTTGAATAATTTAAAATAGAAAATTATAGTTTAAAATAGTTAATTTATCCGATTTTAAAATTTATTTATATTTAAATTATTTAAACTTTTAGTCGAGTTCGAATCAAAAGAACAAATCATGCCCGAAAGTTTTGTTTCTTTTGCGGCCCACTTAGATTGAGCTGGGTGCTGGCACTTGCAGAAAACAATACTCAAAATTTAAAGAAGACAATGTGGACAGACAAGAGTCCCGGCGTGAAGATCCTCTGGCTCTGGACTATCGGAACTGCTGCCAGTACTTTCCCGACCTATTTATAAGTCTTTTTTCTTTATTTTCCTTCCCTCTCTGCAAATTTCTAACATTAATTTTATCTGGTTCGATCCATGATCTGTGTGTTGCAGTTCTGGTTGCGAATGTTGCCACCACTAGGATGAGAGACTTGCAGAAGCAGATGAACGATCAAGACTCAACCCCGCAAGTTACCGAACCTGTGTTAATCGACAATTCCTCAACAGATTCCGGTGAATTTGTTCGAGAAGAGATATAATAGGTTTGAACCAATCACCCAGTTGGTACCCAGATTGTTATTGAGTTCGTGAGTTAATGTGTCCAGTCTACTGGGTTGCATTGAATTGTTCTCATTTTTTGGGTATTGAAGGATAGGTGAATAATTTGCAGGTTATGTGTTTGTTGAATTGCCTGAATGCAACAATAAAAATATCATATTTCCCTATAGTATGTGAATATACATACTACTACTCCCTATAACATAATTCAGTCTTATAGGTTCCCACAACCGTCCGTACCCTCACCTGATCATTGTTGAAGAAGTGATAGTTCCAGTCAAAATGAAACGGATTGAGTGGTGCCATCTGCCATGGGGGATTTAGGCACATCATTCTTGTAATAGGCATAGGCCAATCACTAGCCAAAGACCTTAACTTAACCTTAGCACAACACTAACATTGTGTTTGCGAGTTTCAAAACGGACATAAAGGAAAAGAAATAGATGGATGATTAGCTATTGTATGGATAATACATAATTTTTACCAACTAAGTTTAAATATTCATGTATACATCTGTAATTGCTAATACATTAAATCGTTTATATGTTTGATTATGTACTCGTATAGTTTTCCAAAAATAAAATAAAGGGAATCGTTGATACATTAAATATTCATGTATACATCTGTAATTGCTAATACATTAAATCGTTTATATGTTTGATTCAGTAGTAGGACATTGTGTACTCGTATAGTTTTCTAAATAAAAATAAATAAAGGAAATTGTTATTTTCACAAGAGAAATTTGATATTTCACAAGATTTTACTCGCATGAATGAATGTTCTATTTACTATTCATGTGAAGAGACTCTTGTAGAACTATCAATTTCCCTTGTGATCAATTCCCAAAATAAAACAAACAAAATCATATTCCTTATCTCCCCCGGGTGATGCAATAATCAAAGGGGCATATTATTCTATTCTCTTTGCATAACGGCCTCTCATCTATTAAAGGGGCTATTTGACTACATTCTTTTTTTTTCTCTATAAAACCAACACTTGAGCAAAATTCTCTAGTAGTACCTCACTGCCATGGAGTCCCAAAACCCACGTCCCATAACCACCAGCAGCCCACCTGACAACACCCACCATTCCCCCACCTCTCCCCTGATCACCGTCGTCAAAAAATTGAAAGACAATTTAGTTTTTTGGTCAAAATGGTCCGAGTTGAACGGTGCCATGGGGGACTTGGGCACATACATTCCTATAGTATTGGCCTTAACACTAGCCAAGGACATTAACCTTGGCACCATATTAATTTTCACTGGTCTCTACAACTTGGTCACTGGTGCCATTTACGGAATTCACTTGTCGGTCCAACCCATGAAGTCCATTGCGGCGGTTGCCTCGTCGGCAGAATTTGGGATTCCCGAGGTAATGGCAGCTGGAATTTGTACTGCAGGGATTTTATTTTTATTGGGTGTGACAAGTTTAATGCAGGTTGCGTATAGGCTTATTCCTTTACCTGTTGTTAGGGGAATTCAGCTGGCACAAGGCCTTTCCATTTGCAATGAATGCAGTCAAGTATGTGCAAAAAGAGCAGAATTTTGCCCAGTCAAAAGCTATTGGGGAAAGGCCTTGGTTAAGATTAGATGGATTAATTCTAGCCCTTGTTTGTGCTTGTTTTATTGTAGTTGTTAATGGGGCAGGTGATGAAAATGAAGAGAGAGAAAATAATGATGATTTGAGTGATGAAGAGAGAATTGGGAAAAGGAGGAGGTTGAGGAAAATCATAGGTTCTCTTCCTTCTGCCTTTATAATCTTTTTGTTGGGTGTAATTTTGGCTTTTGTAAGAGGGCCTAAAGTTGTGAAAGGTATTAAATTTAGTCCATCTGCTTTTGGAGTAGTGAAGTTATCTAAGCAATGCTTGGAAGGAAGAATTTATCAAGGGAACAATCCATCAGTTGCCATTATCGGTCCTAAATTCTGTCATTGCCGTTTGCAAGTTGTCATCGGATCTTTTTCCGGGGAGGGATATTTGGCAACGTCGTATTGATGAACCTAATAGGGTGCTGGTTTGGGGCTATGCCGTGCTGGTTTGGGGCTATGCCGTGCTGCCACAGTGCAGGGGGGCTAGCCAGGTATTACAAGTTTGGTGGGAGGAGTGGTGGGTGTGTGGCACTTCTTGGTGCAACTAAGTTGGTTTTGGGGTTTTAGGGGTGCTCTTATTGTTTGCTCAAATTGAGCTAGCTATGTGCTCAAGGGATATGAACTTTGTAGGCAAGAAAATTGTATCTCGCTCAATTAGGGTTTTAAATTGGCTGAGGATAGGGATTTAAATGGGCTGAAGAGAGAAACACAAAGAGTATGACAAATGATCTAGGGTTTGTAGAGGGGAGAACAATAGGTAGGCAATTATTAGGACAACACGTGACAGAACTCCAGAGAGCCTTCTTGTGTGTATTGGAATGTCAGAGAATCAAAAATTCCTTCTATTAAAATGAAGGATGTATTTATAGGGCATCCTGGTAAGTGATCGTGTATGGCACATGTTTGAGTCATGTGTCTGGCATGTGACCTCATGTGAAATTCCAGAAATACCTTTAGTTGTCCAAAGTGATACCCAAATCGTCTTGTCCTTCTAGCCACTAGTCTAGATCCCTCAACCATTTCCCACTATGAATTGTAAGAACTCATAAAGGCCCTTCTCAAGTCTTCACATACAAGGTCTCATTGCTCAACTCGTAGTTTTCTTTTCTTCTTTCTTTATTGAGATATAACGTCACCCGAGTTCACTGTCGGAAAGCTTTGGAGGACCTCGACGAGACCCTAGGTAGCCAATCCCTAAGGGGGGCGAACCCCAGGAGGAAGGCTGAACCCCAGGGGGCTGAACCTAAAGGTGGTCGAACCCTAGGAGGCTGAAACGTTTGTGCTTCCTTTGATCTATTTGAACCCCTAGGTGGTCGAACTTTAGGGGGTGAACCCTGGGGGGGCATTCTCGAGCTACTCTTCTTCTTTTGCTCATTTTTTCCGATCTTATCCTCATTTCGTTCAGTAGTTTAACTCGAAGCAAGAAGAAATCATTCATTGGCATCATTTGGATAGGTTGAACCCTAGGGGGATGAACCCTAGAAGAGCACTCCCTAAGAAATCATTCTCGCCCAGTTTCATTGATCTAGTATTCGTATTGTTTGCTAACTCAAATCAAATCAAGATGATATATCAATCGAACCAAGTTAAGGAGGTGCACCCCCAAGAGGTGGGGTGAACCCTAGGGAAGCTGAACCTTAGGGGGCACTTCCTAATCTGACTATCTTCTTTTGCTTGGTTTGTTCATTTCATCTTTGTTTCACTTGGTAATTCAGATCAAGGTAAGAAAACATTTTCAATCAAACCAAATCAGGAGATTGAACCCCTAGGGGTTTTTCCAACATTTGGTCATCTTTTCATCGATCTTGTCCAACCTTTGCTTAGAAATTTTTTGGTAATCCAATCAGGCCGAGAAAGCATCACTTGTTGGCCAAATAGAAGGTTGAACCCCTAGGGGGGCGAACCTTAAGGGGGTTGAACCCTAAGCTAAGGGGTCCTCCCACACTTGTCCGTTTTTTCGACTTTTTCGTTTCAGATTGTCTTATTCAGACAATTTGATTCAATTGGGTCATTAGGGTCCGCTCATTGAACACGCGCCCCTCTTTTTGTCATACTTCCCTCTTTCATATTTAAGGACTCACAAACTCTAATGAGGACTCTTTTGTGATGTTGTTGTGCACTGATGTGTCATTGGTTGGATCAAGCGCATCAATAGGGTTTGAATGTGTATTTTCTTCTTAGGTTTAGAAAATTGGGTGGAAATCAAACTTGTTCCAATATTTGGTTGAACAAAAACCCATAGCAGTTGTCTAAACACATCTATTGAATAAAAGATGTTAAGGGAATGTACTAAAGTTTGTGTTGCAATGGTGAAAAGTTTCTGAAATGACTCGTTTCGGAAATTTTACCTAAACGATTCCGTTGTTAAGCCAATGGAAAAAATAAAATGAAAAGCAAATTTTGATTCTTGGTGCAATTTTGTTACTTTCTTGGTAAATACACCTTCAAGAAATGTTAGCAGAATCATGAAGTCATTCACTTTTATTCAGGATTGATCAAAGACAAACCATACATATACTACTAAAGAATATACAAGTCAAAGAACCAGGGTGCTCAAGAATCCAGTTTGTTTCCAAAGAGCAATATACAGTGCTGAAATCAGCAATTGTGATCACAAAACAAGTAAATTTATATCACACCATATCTCCAACAGCTACTGCAAACTGCAAATCCTTCTATTGAATGAATGGGGAATAACTGGGACTGATTTGGGAGAATTATGTTGTTGCAACTACCAAAATGGGTTTCTGCCGGCAGGTGAGAAAGATTTCGAAGTGGCCGGCGTTGAGTTTTCGCCACCGGATCGCCGAATCGGGTTCAATGAGGCAAAAACAGCCTCACCACCGTCAGAGCTACCACCATTTCCTTGTGGTCTGCAGTGGGGAACTTAGTTATTGGCCTATGCAAAAGGAGATTAGAGTTTTTTTTTTCTCTTTTTTTCTTCTTTTGTGATACCAAAAAAGAGTCTCTCAAAGAAAAGACGGTGCAGCAAATTATATACCTAGGATTTGGCATATTGTTAGGTATTTGTTGCCCAATGTATGCTCCTGAAACTATTGAATTAGAGATGAGAAAAAAGAATATAAAGTGGGACAAATTTTCTAGCAAACCAACAATAATGATTTGGTATTACCCGGAGACATGGTCATTCCATAAGGAGGTGATTGTGGAGGCAGTGCAGATGCAAAAGGTGATGGCTGAGGCTGTACGCCCACATGCAGAAATGCTCCTTGCAAAGATGCCATTGAAGGAAACTGTTTCAAAGGAATTACAAAACTCCAAAAGGTTAATATCTTGACAAATACTTTGACTTACCAAAACAACTTCAACATCTTAGATGAATGTTGAATGTCAATACACGTACCGTTGCAGCTTGAGATTGCGTGGAGTCGTCAGCAAGATCAAACGGATTCGTTGATTTTACTGAATTGGGATAAGCAGACACAGGCTGTGAAGAAAAATACATGCTCACACATCAGACACTGTCATCAAGTAGTCTCACGGAACGAGAAATTATTTTTATATATTCTTTCAGATAGGCAAGATACCATACCATCGCAGCAGCAGCAGGATACTGCGTGCCATATCCCATTCCATGAGTTGGACGAAACTGCCAATTTTGTACTGGTGCAGGATACGATGGATAACTGAATGTGAAAAAGTCCTGCGGAAAAAAAAAATTAAATCACTTGGCAAATATATGTGAGAAGAATACATCAAATTACACAAGCAGTGCAAATCAAATTGCTATTACCATTGGGAGCTCCTTTCTTCCAGTAGATTTTGATCCATCTCCTGAACTGGTATTTTGAGCTGGTATAGATACAGCTTGAGATGATTGCGCCGCTGAAGCACTAGAAGGCTGTTCTTGAGCATTTGGTGCAGGTGATGAAGATGCTGCAGCACCCTCCCTATTTGGGACTGCTGGAGTGTTTGTTGTAGATGCACTAGCAGTAGCAGTAACACCATTGGCTGAAGCTACAGGTTTAGCTGATGAAGCATCACTACTACTAGGTACTTCAGACACATTACCTACTGCTCCAACTGATAATTCGAATAATAAAGATTCCACAGAATCCACTTTTGGAGGATTAGAAGCCTTCTCCACTGTGGAAGATTGAACTGAGGAAGCTGTTTGTGTTGGTGCCTTTGCAGCCGTATCAGGAACTGCTGGATTGTTATCGAAATCAATCAAACTACTTGTGTTCACTGCTTTATTTTCAACTGCCTTAGCATCAACAGAACCGGGATTACTGGAGGATGATGCCGCCTTCTGCAGTGAGAAAGATCAAACGCTCAAACAACTATTTCTTGAACCCCATCAGTGTAGTAAAATATGTCAGATTTTTAGGCAGCTACAATTTTGATGAACCAAAAAAATAAATTTATTTAAACTTGGAAAGAAGCCAACAGTCTACGGACGTGACGAGGATCTCTCAAACTATGTGTGACAGTGACACTGAGTTATTATCAGCAATTGATAAGCGTAAATGCTTACAGGTTCTACAATCATTTGACTTTGATATTGATCTGAACAAAATAAGTGTTAACAAGATGCAGCAGAAAGCAAGGAGAAAACTTACTACAAGAGGACGTACCACCTAATAATAGTTCAAAGTAACACGAGCTAAAAATTTAGTGACATTCATGGCATTGATCAGTAAACAATCAAACCTGAGCATAGGCTGAACCATCAGCACCCATCCCATTGTTTGCTTTAGGGGGATCCATTACCCTCCGAGTTGGTGAGTTCTCACCCATAATATCTTTGAGAGGGCGTAAGATTGGAGGGCTTGCCTTGTCCCTTATCTTCCGACTTTCTGGCGACATACTCGCTGCCCTGGAGTCAGAATTAGAAAACCTGCGGCTGTCTGACCGTCTTTCACTTCCATATTCATCATCTCGAAACCTATCATCAACTATCTCAAAGCGAGCAGTAGAACGACTCCTACGACCTCCGGATCTCCCATTTTCAATTTTGCAACTTGTACTTCTTCTGTCATCAAAATATTGTCTAAAATTTCTGTCATCAACCCTTCCACTTGGACTTGGCCTTTCAAAAGAATTCCTATCATAGAAGTCCTCCCTTGAACTCAGGCTAGACCTCTCAAATGGACGATGCTCATAGAAATTATCCTTTGCAACCTTTAGCATAAACAACAGCACTAGTTACTCGTGAGGATAGCACATAGCTTAAGATATGGGGCCAAACATCAATAGTTCACTTATGTGTCTTATGTCTATGCTAATAAGATCGATTTACTGGCAGCAAAGCTGTTTAAGCAAAATACTGCTGCCAGCAGTGAGAAGCTTACCACTTTCACCATCGGAAGCCTTTCAGAACCCTTCTCACCGGTATATTTTCTATCCACATAGACTTGCTTGATAAAATCCCTAAGTTTATGAAGATTACTGGAGTAGAAAAGAAAATTAGTACTAGATTGTGTTCTTTTTAACTTAGATATGTAAATCAGAGAACATATTACCTTGCATCTGGATAAGAATGCCGTTGTGGATCCCATGCTTTTAAATAAATTTCCCTCGCTCGCTATGGTATATAATAGCAAACATAGAGGTAAAAATAAGCAGATGGGGAAAAATGAATACAAAGTCCTGTTCAATATTGAATAGTATGCATGTATACCTCATTCCCAGCAGCTTGCAGAGCACTGACTTCTTCAGCATTAAACTTGGCCATTGACACGGATTTTACTCGGTGAGTGAATTCCCGACTGGAATTGTATCAGTAAATAATCAGTCAGATCATATTCAGATGATCAAATACCGTAAACAAACTACTCCTGATCAATCAAAACTCCCCACAGCATCATTCTGGATGATGCTAAGGAGTGTAGACTGCTGAGACTTGTGGGAAACTTACTGTATTCCACTACAGTTTGTGCAAACAAATGTCCAGAATGTTGTGCAAACATACTGGGGCACCTGCAACAAGAAGATGAAGTCAATCGCGTTTAATAAATCTTCTACTTGAAACTACAATGATCATCTTAAATATCAGAGATTCACAAGCAGTGAGTTTGAAATTTTTTACAAATTCCATTCCGTGATATCGCATATAAAGGAAGACAAAAGGCAGGCAAAAATTCTAAAGAATCTGCACTTCTTCTGGCAATCTTAAAAACCAAATTCCATTCCCAGCATTTCTAAGAAGCTCCCAGAACTTCCAAACTTCTCCCTAAACTCATTCTAATAAAATTTACTCAGGGAAATAGGAGATATATAGCCTGTTGTAGTTAATGCAATATGAAATAGAGATTCATATTAATCAAATTCTCATTCTCCATAAAATTTCAAATATTAATTGAACATTAAACCCCTTACCCTACTGTTACAATTAATACATCTCCTATTCTCCGGGAGCCTCAAAAGACTTGGAATAATCCTTTCAATTCTTTCTTCTTCCTTCTTTAGCTGCGACATTTTTCACTAATTTCTCCCCTATATACCTCCTCAATCTATAAGAATCAAATATCAAAAAGGAGACAAAAATAATTAAACAAACATATAACATTCTTAAAATTATCAAAAACAAAAAATGCTAGATATATATATGTATATGTGTGTGTACCAGCTAAATCAACATTCATCAACAACAATATACACAAATTCTTGATGTGGGTCGTAAGCAAAACCATCTAAAAAATATTTAAAATGCATGAAAACGTGCATTTGAATTGAAAAAATTGGTTATTTTTCCTGGGATTTTGGTAGTGTGACCAAACGAGTTGGCTGCAGAGATGGCGACAAGGGACCTAATGGAAATGGGGTTGTGTAAATACCCATTAAAGGAATGAACAGCTGTGAAATTGGATTTAGTAGATAGAAAAAGAGTATTTTGGAAGGGGATTGAATGAATTGCAGAGGCAGAAAGCTTTTGGTAGAGAAAGGTAAGGAGGGAATATTGGCGGTTTTGACGGTTAGGTGACCTTTCTTTAGGAATTGTGAAAGAACACCCAGTCACTACTCTTATTAACTTTTTAGAAGGATTATCAGACACCAAAAAATAAAATAACATAGAAGAAGGGAATTGATATTAAATATTTTGTAACTATTTTTTGCAAGAAAATAAAAGTGTAGCTCTTTTACATTTGTTATCATGATATTAGTTTCATGTTTATTTCTTATTATAGTAGTATTTTTTTATGTAAAAATTAACAAGTTAAAGAGAACATAATTTAACTCAACTCAGAATAGACAGACACATAATTTAACTCATACTACAATACATTTAAAATTCTACAAACAAATGGTTTTTGTAGTGAGTACTGATATTTAGAACTTTATTGTTTCTTATATATAAGTAATTGGCTTTGAAAATGAATTCTCATTTTGAAACAATTCCAAAAAGAAATTTTAAATTAGGTTTATGGTATGGGAGGAGTATTATGAAATGATCACACCAATTTCTTCAACTTTGAAAAGATATTTGTTGCAATTCACTACACTGTTCCTTGGAAGGATTATACAATAAGCTAAAATATCAACAACCTTCAGTTTTGGGCATTCAGGGAGTCAGAAATAACAATGTGCCTCATTCTGCTATTGAAAATATCTACAAAATTGCAATATGATTGCTACACAAAAATTGCTCAGAAGCCTGTCTTTATATTTATCAATGGGAATACAATTACATTAACTCAAAGAGCAAATAAATATCGGTATCACCAAAATCTCCAGGGATCCTTGTATGGAGGAACATAGTTTTCTGTGGGAGGGAGAAGTCGAAAAGAAGCCACAGTTTTTTCCAAGAAAGGACCCATCTGCACCACAGGAAACAGCCAATTCTCATTAGACTCCAGACATTTCATTATCACACAAATCTTGCTTCAAAATTTTAACATTTTTTGTTATGTTGCTTAACGCAAATCGAGATCACATGCCACTTAGCAAGTGATATGGTCTCATTGAGATCCAAAAGTTATTCCAGATATATGGTTTCTAGAGTTTTTTATAACATTATGGCAACGGCAGACGGAACCATGTCAAAAAACACAACTCAGCAAAGAGCTTATTTGGGTATCCACATCACTAATCTAATGCCTGAATTTGTCCGCTTGCCAAGTTTTGTTTGCTTCCATTGCCTGAATTTCATCAAGCATAACTTTTTACAACAGTTTGAATCTGTGATAGCTTTTAGGTCATTAGCAAGACATTATCTCTACACCTCTCCAAGAAATGAAAATTTTGTGGAAAGTATAATAATAAGAACTATAAACAGAATGATGAATAGACGTGGTATTAAACCTTAGAAGGCTATAAGATAAAGAGCACATAAAACAGGTAGACTTATAGAGGACATGATTAATCATGATTATACATGCATCTTTGCTACATCTGTAGTGGAAACAAGGGAAGAAAGAGAAGAGAAGAGAAAGACTTACTTTATTCCATTGCTTACTAAGGGTGGAAGCATTCAAAGAGTATAAATAACCTGCAATCAAGCCCATTTATAAACTTGCCGAAACGCCAGAAGTGAAAAAGAACTATAACTACCACATTATAATTCTACATGTCTTAACTATAAGTTGAAAATGCTGTTAAAAGAACAACAAGCTATCTCACTCAAATGGCACTTGCATAACTTTTCCTTCACTTTTCTCTCTCAGCCCATCTTCATCAGGAATTAACTAATTACAAACAGCTGATCTCTAATCACAAGTTGGAGGCAGACTTGTTTGATTGGAAAATATTTTACTTGGTGGGTGAAGAGGATAGCTATTGCAGCAACTATTTACCAGATTTAGAGGGAAATGAATTGAAGGGTCTGCTTTTGCTATTAACTTCAGTAATGTGCTCCAGCTGGTAACATCTGATGGTGAGAGGTAGAGATGCTATATGGAGGGGGATCCCACATAAATATGCTTCAGCCTTCATGGGAGTTGTGTGTATGGAATATTTTTCAGTTTTTTTGTTTTAGGAGACAAAGGGAACATAGTTTCTGCAGAATCTGATATGCTATAGGGGTGTGCTGATTGTTAGTTGTTTAGACCTGCGATTGCTTTTGGTTTTCTGTAGCTTCAGTAATTTAGTGTTGTTGCTGGAATATAATTTTAGTGGTTGTTCCTCTTATTCTGCCACAATTCTGTTGGTCATTAACAACAATTGCTTTATATTGCCAATTGTGTTGTCTTGTTAAAGATTGGACGTATAAAGTTGTATGCCCCTTTGAGTTCTGAACGTTATAGAGTATATAGTTTCTCCTGGTTGAGTTCTTTTTTATACACACACACACACAACTTAGTCCCAACCAAAAAACATATAAGCTAGTTGTTTGAGGGTCACTTTTTCTTTTACTAACTCAGAGTTGCCGTAAACAGAAGTTTCAAAGCACACTATGAAAAATGATACCCTCAGAACCAGCATTTATTGTTGAGGCGAGACAGATAAATATGCCAGAGATATTTTGAAACAGTTGTATAGCTACGTATACAAGTTCTATGAAATAAGGTCTTACCATCTCTTTCAAAAGTTGAAGCAACATAGTGCCGAAAAATATTTGATTCCTGAACCTGGATTGTTTGAAAAGATTGTAAATATAACAGTACCACATTTACACATCTTTTAGCTCCAAGAAGTGATGAAAGAAGAAAAACTTACAGATTTACGAATGAGGTATTCATAGTACCAATAAGTCTCCCCATCAATCTAGAGAAAGAAAATATAAACTCGACATAAGCATATGTAAAGAAGTAGCAAGTACTTTATGTTATACACGTTGTAAAAGTTATGGGGTATAGACATATGACTGCATCATCATCAATATAAAACTGGCATACTACAAACTACTAAGAAGAGTTTGGAGAACTCACTTCAGATGAATGTGCATCAAGAACCGAACTCTCAGCCATGCGTTGACTTGAGGTAACTCGCTGTGCACAAATATATCATGTTAGTTTACATCGAGGAAGTAACGGCTTAAGTAATGCAAAAAGACCTCCAAATTTTTCTGTAAGCTAGTTGACATTTTGAACCGTGTCAACTATCAAGTGATCGATTTTAACCTACATAAAATTTAGGATTTGTATTATATTTTTGTCATAAATTTCATAAAGAATTTTCGAATCAAATCCACATAATAACGTTCATTGTTATGAAAAATATTGCTTTTCTTTTTTTCAGGTAGACATATTGGATATCTCAAATCCTTTTAGGTGATAAATCGCAAGTACAAAGTTTCAATTTCGACAAACAGATTCAGTCCAGCGAATATTGTAACACAGTTTTCTGCTGAAAGAATGTGAAATTTACTGAATGGGGTTTCCTTAATAAACGGTCCACGATAATTATTTATATCTAAAGACAGGTCCACGATATTCATTGATATGTTTCTTGAATAGAACCATTTACCAAAGCAGACTTGTCAGATAAAACAGAATCAGTAACATCTTTCGCGTTCCATGTACTCTTGTCCTTTGATTTCAAGAACTGCAAATTCGGGGGACCAATCTGAACCAGAAAAAGTTATACAAAGAAAAGGAAAAACATCACCTTGAGAAAAAATAGATACACAAAGTACTTTTTGAGAATAAAAAATTCCCCAAGATTACCAAAACAGAAAGGATGAGGTTGTCGATAAGATCAACACGCTCCGACACAATGCGTTGGTGTGCATCAGCTGTATAATATTTAAATTTTGTTAGGAAATTCTATTTACCATTTCATTCAAATAATTGATATAAAAAACACTAGTGCCGATGCTTCTAAATATTTGAACGCCAAGGTGAATTTTCTAATAGTATATATAGTTACAAAATAATTAAAATAGAAACACTATTGGTCATCCTTCTAAATATTTTAAATGCCTTTGTGAATCTTTGAATTGAGTATATAGTCATGTACAATAATCATGGTGTATTTTCTTCAGACTTCTGTTGCACTTGCAGAAGGAAGAATCCCTCTGAACTTACGTGAAAGTGGTGCAGCTGATGAATAACGTTCAGGTTTTCTGGATTCCACCCTTCAAATATATGCAAAAGTGTCAGATTCCTGCATTTTAGGGATACAAAATAAAGAGGAAAATGACTTGTTTACGAATAACATAAGAAAGTAAAATAACTGCAGGGCAAGTTCAAAAGCTCATCTACTAACATATGATTTTTTTAAGGTATTATGAGCTCGATGGGAGTGTGCATTGTCCAAAAAAGGGGATAATAATTGATATCCAACTGCTAAGGACAAAACTTATTGGAATATGCGTGTCAGATTCCTGCATTTTAGGGATGCAAAATATAGAGGAAAATGACTTGTTTGTGGTTAACATTAGAAAGTAGAATAATTGGAGGGCAAGTTCAAAAGCTCATCTACTAACATATGATTTTTTTAAGGTATTATGAGCTCGATGGGAGTGTGCATTGTCCAAAAAGGGGAAGATATCCAACTGCTAAGGACTAAACTTATTGGAATATGCTACTTATTATAAAACAAATTGAAAAAGCTTTCATCTTTACATGATGCTAGATATCTCAAATTCTGAAAACTTGTTTGAATGATATTTGATTATTTACAAACTCAGTAAAGGTATTGTTCCTTATTAATCACCAATTTGAAGTCAAATTTAGTTCTCTTCAAGTTTAAAAAATACTGATGAACTTTCAAGGATATATCATCCTACTTCAATCAATTTCCAATAGGATGTTGATATATGCAATTTGCTTACCATTTGAAGACGAACTTTTTAGAAGGCAACTCCACAGGATACGAAAACGTATAAGCATTAATATCATCAACCACCGGTACCATTTTAACCTCTTGCTCCACACCATAACCTAAAACATCAGCTATGTATGACTCAAGGGAAAGCTATAGAAAATAAAATTCGGTAGAGCTTTTAAATTACAACAAAACCATCTCAAGCTATCCCAAATAATAACAAAAAATTATCACTATCGCCTGTTTGGTATCAAGTATATTTTTGGAGAAAAACTTATAAACGAAGCAAAGAATGAACCTCACTGGCTGCCAAAAAGAATCTCATTACCTTCCTAACTATCTGCAAGGAAATTATCAATAAACGTAAAGTTGTACTCCCTCTGTTAAAAAATTAGACATACAATTTGACTTTTGAGGTCACACGACGACATATTAAACTTTAAATTGATGTGAATTTATTTAATTTTAATAGTATAGTATATAACAAAAACTATTAACACAAATTTATTTCATTTTACATAATTTTATGAGTCATGCCAATTTTAAATTTAATATGTCATCGTTTGACCTCATAAGTCAAATTTTATCACTAATTTTGGAGCGGAAGGGGTACATATTACTAATAAAATTTAATAGAAACCCTTCTAAATAATATATTATGCTAAAAAAATGTCCAAATTTAGCTATTTAACAAAAACTCGTAGCAACCTATATCAATTTTTTCAAGAATTAGTGCAATTTTAATCATGGATAAGTACATAACACAACCATCCAATACAAAAATATTACCCAAAATGAAAACTGACAGAATAACATATGAAATTGAGAGAGAGAGAGAGAGAGAGAGAGAATTTGGGTTACCTGAGGATGGGAAAAGTGTAACCACAGAAGAAGAAATGCCAAATAGCATCAAGTCCCTTTTCCCAAACCCATTTTGCAAAGTGGGTTTTGAGGGAATACATGTACATGCCACAATTTTATGGGGTAATCTACATTTCTTGTGAATCGAACTTATCTTATCCTGGTTCCTGATCAACAAAAAGAAATAGTAACTAAAAAAGCCTATATTTTTTGCATATGGGTGTGAAAATATACAAACTTCGAGGGAGAAAATTTACCTGAAAAGAGGAAAATTTGGCAGGTGAGAGGGAGAGAGAACCGTTGTCATTGTTGAGTTCTCTCTGTGTTACTACTTCACTGCTTGTCAGCTCATCCACTTATTAACGGGCTAATAATGGAGGGAACCATGTGCCCGTTTACTTTCGGATCGGGTCAGAATTCGTAAACCCATCAAGTGAGGCAATTTTTTTTGCAAAGAAATTTTCTTTCCCCTAATTTATATTTTGTTTGTTTCAATTTACTAGGTACAATTTATAGTTGTTAAATAAAATAGCTAAGCAAGTTGTTTTTTAAATAAAATTATTTTTAATTTATTTTATATAGTGATTATAAAATACATTTTTTGAATTTTAAATATATTGACTTACTATTATTATTTGAAACAATCTAGGTCAAATCCCGAGTCCGGAACAAATCTCGGATCAAATCTCAAGTCTGAATCGAATCAATCAAAATAAGATAAGGCCTCAAACTGGCTCAATAGTATCTTCTTGGGTCATCTTAGCCCACCACAGGCTCCCAAAAGGTCATGACTTGAAGGTACTATTGGTAGTAACTTATTTCATTATATACATACAAATTTTTCCCCTATTTTTCGATGTGAGACTGGGGTATTACATTATTATTAAAATGACTATAAATTTTACTTAAAAAACGAATAACTGCATATTACATATTGAATGTTACTAATATGATTCTTTTGTTATTTTTAATTTAATATTAAGTTTTTATATAGTTTCAAAATTTAATATATAATATTAATTATTTTTTGTTCATAATATTTTTTTTATATTTTTAATATATAGTTATTTAGAAATATAATTGTTGCAAAATAATGACTTACTATTGTGATTTTAATTTTAAAAGCTAGTTAACTAAATTTTAATAACTAAAAAGCTAGTTAAAATTATTGTGTAACACTAATTAACTAAAGGTGAATATGTAATAGAATTGTAACTAAAGTAAATATTAATATATTTCTTATATATATATATATATATATATATATATATATATATATATATATATATATATATATATATATACAGTTCGCTTATCCAGCGAACGAACTAAGAACGAACCGGTTATAACAAAGAAAGCCGATTTTTATGCTATAGCCGGTTCGCTCTTAGTTCGCTCGCTCTAGTTCGCTGGAGAGAACTAGGCTATATATATATATATATATATATATATATATATATATATATATATATATATATATTTGCATGACAGGTCATTATATATTCCACGCGTTATTAAAAATATATAATTAAATGACATTCCCATTCCCGATGCCACTTCCAGATGAAGCATATATATGATCAATCAAACTTTTGACTCATTTCAATAATTTTGGGGCGACCGTGTTTTGACGACAGTTTTGGCGACCGGCTGATGTGGCTTTGCCACATCAGTATGAGAGAGGTATAGTTTTTACACTCCCATCAAGTTATAGTGTACCAAACGATGCATATAGGTAGGATGACCGACACTTAAAATTTTATTCACTGGAATTTGGTCAGTTACTTCTCTCCAGTGAGCTTGAACAGCCACCCAGTTGACTAAGAAGTCGATCGGCAGGCAGGTATATATATACATATAATCAGAGCATGAACCTGAAGGTTAATTTGCCACCAAGTATATATATGTTTCCCGATTAAAGTACCATATATATATGACTCAACCGTATCCTACCACCACCCTCGATCACTCACGTACATTTCCATAAAAGCTAAGGTCCTCTATACTAGCTAACCTAGCCTGACATGTTAAAAGGTTTTGGAAATTATTACTCGGCACTTCTCACCAAAAGAGCAGGCTAAAATTGCGCTAACAAGTTAATTGTATTGTTGTGAAACAAAACTCACGAAATACAAAGATAATGTGACGCCCCGAAAATAGGTATACATCACCCATCTTGAGTCGTCAAATACATGGTACAAAATTTAAATACAACTTAATTATACAACAGTCGTGTAAAATACGACAAAACATAATCTAAGAGTTTTTAATAAGAATATTGTCATCTAGACAATATACAAACTCAATGGAGTCCTCATTACATTTATTGTCACACTATTTAACAGAATAGTGAGGACTACTAATGCTATCATCTGGACAGTCACTCCGTTCCACGACTAGTCCCAGCTATATTCTCATTTCTTGAATAGAACAATGAAAGAAAGGGTGAGCTTAACTAGCCCAGTAAGAAATATTATGACTAAGATAATGCAGAATAATTTATCGTTAGCCTTCAACAGTGTTAAACTGATAAAATATATCAAACATCAAGTTTAATTGCAGCGGAACAAGCAATCCATTAGAAGAGTTAAGTAGAGAATAAAATCTACTATCTTCTATGATTTAAAAGGTTTTTCATTACTTTTATTGTAAGACCCCAACTTTTGTGAATAAAGATGAATTTTCTATAAATATCATTTTTGAATATTATGGAATGAATTTGATATAATGTTATAGTTGTGGATAATATTTATAAATTTTGCAAAGTACGCAAGTTGTTATATAATATTCGATTGGTCGGGGAATATTCGTTTTAACAGGGAATATTCGTACAACGGCACAATCATTGGTGGATCCCACAGCAGAATTATTACCGGATTGACAAAACGACAAAAATACTTAATAAAAATAACGGCGGAAGTTCTACCGTTAACTGTTGAAATACCCGGTGTTAAAAGTACAGTAATACGCGTAGTTGCACAGTAACACACGGTATTGATTATTGATACTTATGTGATAAGTCACTCAATTTTGTTTTATTGATATTATTAATGTAATAAAACAGAAAAGCTTTTTATATAAAACAGAATATTTTTATAAAGTTATTCGTTTTGTTAGGCTAATAGTAAAATCTTTTTATATAAAACAGAATACTTTTATAAAGTTATCTGTTTTATTATACAATAATTAGAATATATTATATTTTATTATGCATAGTGTTTGTATAGTGCCTGTATAGTGTTTGTATAGTGCCTACATAGTGTTTGTATAGTAAAATCTTTTTATAAAGTTATTCGTTTTATTAGATTATAAATAGAATATATAATATTTTATTTAAAAGATTTTGTTTTAAATATGGACCGTCAGATTAAAGTAAATCAATCTCGACCGTTCATGAGTTAGTTACTATGCAGTCCATTTTTCTATAAATAGAAGCTCATTCCTTCATTATTTCTTACGAATTCACTGAAACTCTAGAGAGAGAAATTATAGAGAAGCTATAGAAAAGTATTCTGATCATTCCATACTCTTATATTCACTTTCTTTTACGGTAAGAGATAATATTTGTTGTACTCGTAAGGGGTATTATTTCTTTTGTATTCATAAAGAGAACTTCTGTTATTCCATTATTTATTATTCTGCTCGAATAACCAGTATACGCGAACTACCCTATACTTGGTGACATTCTTCTAATATTCTGTCTTTATTATTATTCTGTTGGAATATCCTGTCTGAGCGTTTACGCCGGACCTGGTTCTGTCTTTATTATTATTATGTTGGAATATCATGTCTGTGCGTTTACGCCGGACCTGGTTTCATCTTTATTATTATTCTATTGGAATATCCTGTCTGTGCATTTACGCCGGACCTGGTTCCGTCTTTATTATTCTGTTCGAACATCCTGTCGGTACGAATTTCGCCTGACATGGTTCCGTTACTTATTAATCTGTTGGAATAACCTGTCTATGCGAAGTACCGCATGCATGGTGATTTTTTTTGTTATTCCATTCGTTATTATACTCAGTTGGTTAAAGTTTTGACTTCTATACTCCATGAAATTAGTGAAATATCCTTGATATTTGCGCTTCATCAAGTATCTTTTCATGGAAATATTCTTCTGAGCATTCTTGAATTTAACTCTACAAAGCAGTATTATGTTGACAATTTGGACGTTATTAGTTCTTGGATAAATTAATTCTTGAACTTGTTTTATTGAATTCTTATATCATTGTCATCATCCTCATGTTTATATTTTGTTGAAAGTCATCTGTGGCCTGTAGTACATAGATGAACTTGGTATGATTATGACCAGGGATTATTCGATTTAATCATGATCGTAATGTTACAAATGATGTGGTAAAAGTCCTCATTGGCCCGTAGTGCATTAATGAACAGTTGTTGGCATGATCATGACCATTAATGAATACACAAATATCCTTGGTCTGTAGTGCATAGATAATTTGTGGTCGTGATACTAAAGAATATCATTGGCCGTAGTGCAGGGGTGATTCGATGGTGTGGATTATTTATTAAGCTGAGTTCCAGCGATAAAAGTCATGAAAAACCTTTTAAATCATAGAAGATAGAAGATTTTATTCTCTACTTGACTCTTCTAATGGATTGCTTGTTCCGCTGCAGTTAAACTTGATGTTTGTTATATTTTATCAGTTTAACACTGTTGAAGGCTAATGATAATTTATTCTGCATTATTTTAGTCATAATATTTCTTACTGCTCTTCAGGAAATGAGAATATAGCTGGGACGAGTCAGAAAACGGAGTGATGAACCAGATGATAATATTAGTAGTCCTCACTATTCTGTTAAATAGTGTGACAATAAATATAATGATGACTTATTCTGAGAGTGGATATTGTCTAGAAGACAGGATTTGTATTAAAACTCACTGCTCTCTTGTTGTATATTAAAGATTATATTTGTATTCTGTACCATGTATTTGGCAACTCAGAATAGATGATATATACCTATTTTGGGGGCGTCACATTTATCGTTGAGACTCAGCTTAATAAATAATCCACATCATCCCTGCACTACGACCAAGGATATTCATTAGTATCACGACCACAAATTATCCATGCACTACGGGCCAAGGATATTCTTGTATTCATCAATGGTCATGATCATGCCAACAACTGTCCATCAATGCACTACGGCCAATGAGAATTTTTACCACATCATTTGTAACATTACGGTCATGATTATACCGAATAATCCCTAGTCGTAATCATACCAAGTCCATTTATGCACGTCAGCTAAAGATGACTTTCAACATAATATAAGCATGGTGATGATGAAAATTCAATAAAACAAGTTCAAGAATAAATTTTAAAGATTTATATGTTAATTTATCCTGAACTCAATAACGTGCAAATTCTCAACATGATACTGCTTTGTGGAGTAAAATTCAAGAATGCTCAGAAGAATATTTCAATGAAAAGATACTGGATGAAGCGCAAATATCAAGGATATTCCACTAATTTTATGGAGAATAGAAACCAAAACTTTAACCAACTGAGTATAATAGAATATATGAAACTACAAATGGATTTTCGTCTGTCATGCGTTAATCCACTTAGACAGATCATTTCCACAATTTAATAAGAAATTAATACAAAGGATTATTCACCATGCATGTGATAATCCACATAGACAGATTATTCTAACAGAATAATAAAGAATGGAATAACAGAAGAAATTACCATGCATGCGATAGACCGCACAGACAGGTTATTCAAACAGAATAATAAAGAATGGAACCAGGTTATGCGTAATTTGCATAGACAGGATGTGTGAGACCCCAGATTTTATGAATAAATATTTAATTTTTTCGAAATATTTTTTTTGAATATTATGGTGTGGATTTGAGATAGTGTTATAGTTGTGGGTAATATTTATAAAATTTTGAAAAGTATGCAAGTTGTTGTATAATATTCGATTGGTCGGGGAATATTCTTTTTGTCGGGGAATATCTTTACGATGGTACAATCATTGGTGGACCCCACAACAGAATTATTATCAGATTGAAAAAACGACAAAAATATTTTAATGAAAATAACGGCGAAAGTTTTACCGTTAAAACTGTTGAACTACTCGTAGTAAAAGTACAGTAATACGCGTGGTTGCATAGTAGCACACGGTTTTGATTATTGATGTTTACGTGATAAGTCACTCAGTTATGTTTTATTAGTATTATTAATGTAATAAAACAGAAAAACTTTTTATATAAAACATAATACTTTTATAAAGTTATTCTGTAAATAGAATATATTATATTCTATTATGCATAGTGTTTTGTATAGTAAAATCTTTTTATATAAAACAGAATATTTTTATAAAGTTATTCTATAAATAGAATATATTATATTTTATTTTGCATAGTATTGCATAGTGTTTTGCATAGTAAAATCTTTTAATATAAAACATAATACTTTTATAAAGTTATTCGTTTTATTAGATTATAAATAAAATATATTATATTTTATTTAAAAGATTTTGCTTTAAATATGGACCGTTCAATTAAAAGTAAATCAATCTGGACCGTTCATGAATTAGTTACTATTCAGTCCATTCTCCTATAAATAGAAGCTCATTCCTTCATTATTACTTACGAATTCATTGAAACTCTAGAGAGAGAATTCTTCTTCTATAATCTTGAGCGTATTTCTTTAGAGTTTAAGAAAGCTTTGAGCGTAGTGCAAGTTTTCTTCGAGTATATCCTCGCCCTACCAGTCAGAATACTTTTCTTTCAAATGTAAGGGATATTATTTGTTGTACTCGTAGGGGATATTATTTGTTGTACTCGTAAGAGGTATTCTTTCTTTCTTATTCATGAAGAGAACTTCTGTTATTGCATTCTTTATTATTCTGTTGGAATAAGCTATATACGCGGGATACCCTATACTTGGTGAAATTCTTCTGTTATTCTATTCTTC
Organism: Panax japonicus; assembly: GCA_020205505.1. NCBI lineage: Eukaryota > Viridiplantae > Streptophyta > Magnoliopsida > Apiales > Araliaceae > Panax > Panax japonicus. The sequence goes on from CM035094.1 coordinate 78,613,979, forward strand.
ATTATTATATTGGAATAACCTGTTTATACGAAGTACCGCATACATGATGAAATTCTTCTAATATTCCGTTCTTTATTATTCTGTCGGAATATCTTGTCTGTGCGTTTATGCCGGACGTGGTTCCATTATTTATTATTCTGTCGGAATATCCTGTCTGTGCGTTTATGCCGGACCTGGTTCCATTATTTATTATTATGTTGGGAATAACCTGTCTGTATAATCTATCGCACGCATGGTGAATCCTTATGTTATTATATTCTTTATTATTCTGTTGGAATAACTTGTCTATGTGGATTACCACATGCATGGTAAATGATCCTTCGTATTCATTCCTTATTAAATTGTGGAAATGATCTGTCTACGTGGATTACCGCATGGCGGGTGAAAATCTATTTGCAGTTTCATATATTCTATTATACTCAGTTAGTTAAAGTTTTGACTTCTATACTCCATGAAATTAGTGGAATATCTTTGATATTTGCGTTTCATCCGGTATCTTTTTATGGAAATATTCTTCTTAGCATTCTTGAATTTTACTTTACAAAGAAGTATCATGTTGACAATTTGGACGTTATTAGTTCCTAGATAAATTAATTCTTGAACTTGTTTTATTGAATTATTATGTCATTGTCATCATCCTCATGTTTATATTATGTTGAAAGTCATTTGTGGCCTGCAGTGCATAGATGGACTTTGTATGATTATGACCAGGGATTATTCGGTATAATCATGACCGTAATCTTACAAATGATGTGGAAAAAGTCCTCATTGGCCCGTAGTGCATTGATGGACAATTTTTGGTATGATTATGGCTATGGATTCTCTTCGGCCAAGGGTGCAAAGATGAATTATTTTATGGCATGATCAGGACCGTTGATGAAAACACGATTATCCTTGGCCCGTAGTGCATGGATGATTTGTGGTCGTGATACTAATGAATATCCTTGGCCGTAGGGCATGGGTGATTCAATGATGTGGATTATTTATTAAGCTGAGTCTCAGCAATAAAAGTGATGAAAAACCTTTTAAATCATAAAAGATAATAGATTTTATTTTTTACTTGACTCTTCTAATGGATTGCTTGTTCTGCTGCAGTTAAACTTGATGTTTGTTATATTATATCAGTTTAACACTGTTGAAGGCTAACAATAATTTGTTCTGCATCATCTTAGTCATAATATTTCTTACTGGGCTAGTTGAGCTCACCCTTTCTTTCATTGTTCTCTTCAGGAACTAAGAACGTAGCTGGGACTAGTCGGGGAACAGAGTGATGGTCCAGATGAATGCATTAGTACTTCTCACTATTCTATGAAATAGTGTAATAATTAATATAACGAGGACCCCATTGAGTTCGTATATTGTCTAGATGATAATATTTGTATTAAAACTCACAGCATATGTTTAGTCGTAATTTACACGACTGTTGTATAATTAAGTTGTATTTGAATTTTGTACCATGTATTTGATGACTCAAGATGGGTGATGTATACCTATTTTGGGGGCGTCACAGTTGGTATCAAAGCTTAGGGATATGATCCCTGGCTAAGATGTGAGACAAGAACTAGGAGGGGAGAGACGGGGAATTCCTTCGCTAGTATGACTTACCTAAGTTTATTTGGTATTTAATTGGTCAGTCAGAGTATAGGGATAATATGTGATATGTTAATTAATCCTTGTTTTGTGGCAGTATTTGAAAATGGCATCCGAAAATGTTAAGATAAGCAATGAAGCAAATGAGACCGTTGAGTCAGTTCAACCAAAAGGTAACGACCAACAACACGATAATAATCATACCGGTGGCAACGACCATCGGAACAATGATAACCATCGTGGGGGAAATTATCATGCCAAGAATGGTAACCACTTCGGTGGTAATCATGGCCAAGATAATAGAAGTGGAAATTTGAAGAAGAGAAGGTCACCTAGCTCGATTTTGTCGTGAAGTGAAGTCAAGTCCAGCTGGGATAGTGATGCCAAAAGATGTCTCAGACAAGTCAAAGTCGATAGTTTAAGTGAGAGCGTTTATCAAGGAACCCAAACGAGGTTATTACGGGTAACTTAATCATAAGCTCTTTCGAAGTCTATACCTTATTAGATACTGGTTCTACCCATTCTTTTATCTCTCTTGTTTGCGCTCAACGTTTAAATTTGACTCTAGAGAAGTTAGATTTTGACTTATCGGTTGAAACTCCGTTAGGAGAAACATTCATTACACGTGCTATCCAAGTCTTGGATGAGAGTCACAGTTTTGAATGATATTTCTATTGTTAATAAATTTCCTGACGTATTCTTGAAGTCTTCTTAGCCTACCCTAGAGCGTGAAATTGAATTTTGTATTGACCCCAGTACAAAACCCATTTCTTAAACCCTCAAATATTTCTTCAACTAAAATGAATGTAACATGCGCCAAAGACGTTGACTCGAGCTGTTGAAGATTACGATCGTACCATATTCGATAAATAGAATATATTATATTTTATTTTGCATAGTGCCTGCATAGTAAAATCTTTTTATATAAAATAGAATACTTTTATAAAGTTATTCATTTTATTAGATTATAAATAGAATATATTATATTTTATTTAAAAGATTTTGCTTTAAATATGGACCGTCCGATTAAAAGTAAATCATTCTGGACCGTTCATGAATTAGTTACTATTCAGTCCATTCTCCTATAAATAGAACCTCATTCCTTCATTATTTCTTACGAATTCATTGAAACTATAGAGAGAGAATTCTTCTTCTATAATCTTGAGCGTATTTCTTTAGATTTTAAGAAAGCTTTGAGCGTAGTGCACGTTTTCTTCGAGTATATCCTCGCCCTACCAGTCGGAATACTCTTCTTTCAAATGTAAGGGATATTATTTGTTGTACTCGTAAGAGGTATTCTTTCTTTCTTATTCAGGAAGAGAACTTCTGTTATTCCATTCTTTATTATTCTGTTGGAATAACCTGTATACGCAGGATACCCTACACTTGGTGAAATTCTTCTATTATTCCATTCTTTATTATTATGTTGGAATAACCTGTTTATGCAAAGTACCACATATATGGTGAAATTCTTCTAATATTCCGTTCTTTATTATTCTGTCGGAATATCCTGTCTGTGCGTTTACGCCGGATCTGGTTCCATTATTTATTATTTTGTCGGAATATCCTGTTTGTGCATTTATGTCAGACCTGGTTCCATTATTTATTATTCTGTCGGAATATCCTGTTTGTGCCTTTATGCTGGACCTGGTTCCATTATTTATTATTCTGTCGGAATATCCTGTCTGTGCGTTTATGTCGGACCTGGTTCCATTATTTATTATTCTGTTGGAAATAACATGTCTGTGCAGTCTATCGCATGCATGGTGAATCCTTATGTTATTCCATTCTTTATTATTCTGTTGAAATAACCTGTCTATGTGGATTACCACATGCATAGTGAATGATACTTCGTATTCATTCCTTATTAAATTGTGGAAATGATCTGTCTACGTGGATTACCGCATGGCGGGCGAAAATCCATTTGCACTTTCATATATTCTATTATACTCAGTTAGTTAAAGTTTTGACTTCTATACTCCATGAAATTAGTGGAATATCCTTGATATTTGCACTTCATCCAGTATCTTTTCATGAAAATATTCTTCTGAGCATTCTTGAGTGTTACTCTACAAAGAATTATCATGTTGATAATTTGGATATTATTAGTTCGTGGATAAATTAATTCTTGAACTTGTTTTATTGAATTATTATATCATTGTCATCATCCTCATGTTTATATTATGTTGAAAGTCATCTGTGGCATGTAGTGCATAGATGGACTTGGTATGATTATGACCAGGGAATATTCGATGTAATCATGACCGTAATGTTACAAATGATGGGGAAAAAGTTCTCATTGACCCGTAGTGCATTGATGGACAGTTGTTGGCATGATCATGACCATTGATGAATACACGAATATCTTTGGCTGTGGTGCATGTATAATTTGTGGTTGTAATACTAATGAACATCCTTGACCGTAGTGCAGGGATGATGTGGATTATTTATTAAGCTGAGTCTCAGCGATAAAAGTCATGAAAAACCTTTTAAATCATAGAAGATAGTAGATTTTAATCTCTACTTGACTCTTCTAATAGATTACTTGTTCCGCTGTAGTTAAACTTTATGTTTGTTATATTTTATCAATTTAACACTGTTGAAGACTAATGATAATTTATTCTGCATTATCTTAGTCATAATATTTCTTACTTGGCTAGTTGAGCTCATCCTTTTGCTTTCATTGTTCTCTTCAGGAAATGAGAACGTAGCAGGGACTAGTCGGGGAACTGAGTGATGGTCCAGATAATAGCATTAGTAGTCCTCACCATTCTATGAAATAGTGTGATAATAAATGTAATGAGGACCCCCATTGAGTTTATATATTGTCTAGATGATAATATTTGTATTATAACTCACAGCATATGTTTAGTCGTATTTTACACGACTGTTGTATAATTAAGTTGTATTTGAATTTTGTACCATATATTTGGCGACTCAGAATAGGTGATGTATACCGATTTTGGGGGCGTCACAACTTCACTACTCCTATATCCAGTTTCTTCTACGGTAAGGGGTATTATTTGTTGTACTCGTAAGGGATATTATTTGTTATACTCGTAAGGGGTATTATTTCTTTCGTCTTCATGAATGAAGAGAACTTCTGTTATTCCATTCTTTATCATTATGTCGGAATAACCTGTCTATGCGAAGTACCGCATACATGGTGAAATTCTTTTGTTATTCCATTCTTTATTATTCTGTTGGAACATCCTGTCTATGCGTTTACGCATGACCTGGTTCCGTTCTTTATTATTCTGTGACTTCATAAAAAGACGCCTTTATATATTTAACAACATTTATCATCATTATTATAATTCACAATATTAATCGACCAGGTCGTTCCCAAGAAAGAGAGGGCTTTTCAATAAGGATTTTTCCCTATTGGCACGCAATTAGGTGACCAAACCTCTCCTTGGCAAAACTTTTTGACATCGTTAATATTGCAAATAATAATATTAATAACTTCGTCGTCTCAATTATTGATTTAATAATATATAAAATATTGACAATATTGAATCAAATAACGCGAGATACTATGCAGCAATTACTGTAGCAATAATTGAACAAAACTGACTGACTTCTCACATAAGCATCAATAATCAATACCGTGTGCTACTATGCAACCACGCGTATTACTGTACTTTTACTATCGAGTAGTTCAACAGTTTTAACGGTAAAACTTCCGTCGTTATTTTCATAAAAATATTTTTGTCGTTTTCTGAATCCTACAATAATTCCGTTGTGGGGTCCACCAATGATTGTACCGTCGTACGGATATTCCTCGACAAAAAGAATATTCCCCGACCAATCGAATATTATACAACAACATGCATACTTTTCATAATTTATAAATACTACCCACAACTATAACACTATCTCAAATCTACACCATAATATTTAAAAAAAATATTTCGAGAAAATTAAATATTTATTCATAAAATTTGGGGTCTCACAGATAAACATACACACGTCATTGTAAAAGGCAATAACATATGACACAAATAAATAATTTGTACTCCATATTATTTTTGTGGATTTCTCATCTCTCTCTGTAGTTTTTCCCCAATTGAGTTTGCACATAAATTATTGTGTGTTCATGTTTTATATCTCTTACAATGACGTATGTGTATTTTGTGAGTTTGATTTCATATTACAATCGATTACTCCATCAATTGTTAGCGCTGTTTTGACATGCTGTTTTGATGATTTCGTCAGACGTACAAACATGTGTTACCTAATATTTTCCCCATTGACCTTTTGATGATAAGCATAAAAAAAGGGAAGACAAATTCATTAGAAAGCCAACAGTTGACACTGTCTAACATTTAATCTGTGTGTACACGGCACTGAAGTTAATAAATACTATAAACTTTGTCAATAGGGGGTTTTCTGGTCAAGCAAAGATGGTGAAAAAAGTTTTTTTTTTGAGTTTAAGTACTAATTACTGCATTACCTTAGTCAAATAAATGACCAAAGCTTTCATTACTCTCTGACTAATATATTTTGCTTGTATTTTAGTCTTTATACTAGTTATATTAGCAATGCTGCAACAATTACTGTGTGCCATGTTCGGGCAGGCTTTCAATTAAATTAAGATTCACGTTATTAGTATCCTTGTACACCATCAAAAACTGTGAACAATAATGAATAGCGTTGCTCTAACTACAATTTTGAGATTGAAAATAATATATAATGAGTATTTTTATATAATTTCATACACAAAAAAATAATATTTAATTAAAGCTATTAACATATAAATGGATTTAGGGTGCTGCGAAATTCATGTTTTTAATTGTTATTTAATATATTAACGCTTAAATTTATTAATATTATCTTGCATTAATCAGTTTAGAATTGTAAAGCATATGTACACCATATTTTAAGAAAATATGTATTTGTAACACTCCAATGTAATTTCACAACAAAACATGTTTGTATGAGACTAAATTTTATCATCCATAATAAGGGATTGACACCCAACGGATGAAAGTGGGATGAAGTTTCTTAAAACTTTTTTGTTTTTTTTTGCTCATAACTTAATAAATAGAAGGCAAATGAAAGGGGAATTTGAACGCGTTGAATTTTCCAGTCTAGTCCTTGTTGCCGGTTGGGGTTGGGGTTGGGGTTGGGGTTGGAGTTGAGAATAGATCACTGTTCACCAAACTTGCAAGCAATCTTTTATTCTTACTGTTAGGACGGTTACGTTTTGCGCATACCAACTTCATGAAACACAAGCTAAAAGAAAGAGAAATCTCCCCGCTTCTATTTATAGTTTCCTTGAATCAACCTTTCTTATATTCAGCTCCTATAATCCTCTATATTCTATCCTATAAAAGGGGCTCACAAATCCAATACCCACCTTTTTATTTTACCTTTAAATCTGAATTCATTTGGTTTCATGATTTTTGAGCCTCAAATCGATCTGGGTTACCCTCAAAATTGTAAATTTTGATTGCCCGGAAGTCCAATTTTGCGGAAAAGCTATGGCTTCTTTGGCGGGTTCGTTATTCTTCCCTTTAAAATTTAGCAATGAATCTTCTGGGTCTACTGGGTCGTGTGCTTCAGGTGCAAGAAAAGCATTCAATTTTTGTAATTCTGGGCGGAGGATTGTTTGTTCATGTGTGGCCCCGCCCCAGAACTTGAGGCCCGCTGATGAATTTTCTGCCTCCAAATATAAGGTAAAGACTTTAAATTTTGTGCATTCAAAATTGAATTATTCTGTGTCATTGTTTTTTTTCCCCGGGAGTTTTACTGAATTGATTTGCTTCTGTTTTTATGTAAACTGGGCTGCTTTCTCGGCATTTTTTGCAAATCAGCCTGTGTTAGAAAATAGTGTAATTTAATATTTTCAAACTCACATTATTTGCCACTACTGCTTTGAAATTTTGAATTTCTATCATTAGTTTTACCCTCCAGTTTTTATACATTCTCCTGTTTTTACATCGCTGTATAAGTTTATTTTACATTCATTTCCTGTTATATAGTGGTTTGTTATCTTGATTTTCTTGCATTCATATTTTCTTTGAACAATTTCATGTTCATAAGAACTTTTGGAAAGTATTAGTCAATTTAGCTTGAAATTGTCCCACTTTGCTGGCCATGTTTCGAAGTAGTGGTTGTAATAGAATTTTTTTCATTTAGTGATAATTTTCTTGAAAGCGATCAGATGTGGTTTGTGACAATTCTTTTCTTATACGTCGTTATTAGGATTTATCTCACCCAGAGAATTTGAGCATGATGCACGAGCATGAGGATGAGTCTGATGTTCTCATTGAGTGTAGAGATGTCTACAAGTCTTTTGGGGAGAAGCACATCTTAAAAGGTGTCAGTTTTAAGGTGATTTCTGTTTTACTTCTGTTGCCAAAGTTTCATGGATGGTTTAACGGCGTGTCATTCTATTTCAATCAAATATTTCAGTATATCTACTTCTCTTCCTCTATATTGCTATTTATTTTCCTTGATGTTACAATATATACACTTGGACCTTTTAATTCCCTTTTTATCGTGAAAAGTGAGGTCTCTGTAAACTGCTAATGTACTAACAATTCAAGGAATAAACATATGTGACCTTTCTCTAACCAGCTCTCATGTTTCTCAAATAAAGATTGTAGCCTAAAGAGACATGTATGCTACTACGACTATGACATTGTGAAAGCAGAACCAAAATAGACATAATTGAGTTTATTTCCATGAAATGCTATAGTATTAGTAGACGAATAGATTTGACACCACACATCATATTAGTCTCAGATTCATGTACTCATTCTCTGGAGAAGCATGATTCAGTTTAATAATAAAGATGATTTGAGGCTAATCAACTTGTACTGCCAAGAATTAGCCTTTCAGTTATATACCTCTAATATAATGATAGCAGTACTGAAGAAATTCTCTAAATATTTTCCACCCAAAATAACCCTTACGAAATGCTCAAAGGATTGGAGAAACAATATATTTCATTGAGTAGTGGACAATGTTTATTTGGGATGGCCGAGTTGAGGATTGCAAGTAAAGATTGTTACAGAATGAGCGTTGAAATCATATAGGCACAACTATCGCAATGGATTTCTATCCAAAGGACAAAACATTTTGAACAACTCCTTCCTCTAATGAAGTTTGTGATCAAAGGAATTTTCTGAACTTAAAGTTAGATGTCTGTTTTAAATGATGCGTGAGTTACCAAGGAGAAATTCCCAATAAAGTACTGTTATAAGGGCATCCAATGAGATGCATGGCAGCATGGGTGTATTCAAACAATTGCAGTACCTGTAACATATAATGTTGTAAAATCTGGAAAGATCACAGCAATGCAGATTATGGGACAGTAATCAAGGAATTATAATGGCTTCCAAATTCAAATGTTTGAACCTAAGATTTGCTTGCTTCCCATTTTAAGAGATAGTGTTGTTACCCGCTTTGTAGTTTGATGTAGAACAACATTATTACTGCCTGAATCGAATGGTACTCTTTCATTACGACTATATTCACCCCTAACTTTTACTACACAGGGCTACTGCGAATTAGTCTCCCAAGATAAGACAAACCCATATTTTACTCTGTACTAGAATTTGTCGTGTAGAAATAAATTTAGTGCAAAACTATAAATGAGATAAGAAAATTATAGCAAGAAAAATATTAGAATGATATTTTTTCTAAGAACTTGAGAATGATTTGGAATAATTGAAGCGCTTGTTTTGGGTAGATTTGGAACCTATTTATAGGTTTTCAAACACCCCTTTGAGGAGGTATGTTGAAACAATGGTTAACCCAATAATTAATTACTACCTCCGTCCCACAATAAGTGTTTTATTAGGTTTAATATTTTTTTCCAAAATAAGTGATGTGTTAGAACTCCAATACAATTTTTGCAATATTTTCTCATATATGTCCTTATGCATTCAATGGTATTTATTGCATCTTACCATCACTACAATTAAATGACACTCATTAACTCTTCAACTTCAAAGAAAATATATTAAGGGTATTTTTGTCATTTTAGCTTATGTATTGGTATGTGTGATTTAAGCTAAAAAAACACTTATTATGGGACAGAGGTAGTATTTGTTTCCTGTCGCTACACTGTTTCTGACCGTTGCAATGTTAGTTGACATCTTTAATATTGGTATTGACATCTTTAAAAAATAAAATTGTAAGAACGTTGTTTCGATGACTTAAACCCAAGTCCTTAACATTACAACTCCTTTCTCTTAACCAACTGAACCATTTCATTTGTTGGCTATATGGACAACATATAATATATTTACTATATACTTTCTAGATTTGAAAATATCCAACAATCTTCACCAATTTTCATAATCTTGTAATCATTTTCCTTCGGCCTTTTTCTTTCTCTTATTAAATATAACATACATAAGTAAGAAGGTACATGGACTACATGATGTGAGTATATAAATGACAACTAATTTTCTAATATGGTAACAATTGTACATTAATATTACATTATGGGAATTACAAGAACCAAACCAAGCCTTAGTTGATCAAGTTGATGAGATTTTTCCTTTGTCCCAAAATGAGTGACCTTCTTAGTACAATGAATAGTAATCTAACTCTATATTACGTAACCTTCAAGCTGCTAAATCATAGGTGATCATTTGCTAGGAAATGGCTGGTAAAGGAGTGGTTGATCAACTCCTTAATAACCTTTGTTCCCTTCCATTACACCATGGACTCCAAGATTGTGTAATGCCAATATCTAGTCCAAGTTCCTTCTATAAATATAAGCTCCATTTTCAGTTTTTGGTTGCTTAAAAATTTGTCTGATAAGTTGAGAGTGAGTGTCTGTTACTCAAAGAGGAGTCTAACAATCTCAAAATGAAGTAATTAAGAAAACTAAGCTTCAAAGAGGTATAAATCCTAACTTATGTTTTTGAATTGGGTTTTGTCAAATTCTTGAAATTTCTTGAAATTCTCTGTCAATCAAAGTGAATTAGCATGTCATTGTGTTGTCTGAGTTGGTATGTATGCTTTGAAGTACTGCAGTTGGTCTGGTTCTAGAATGGGCTATACATATGCTAATGCTCTGCTAAAACAGAGTCATTTATTTTTGTTTCTGAACGAAGTGGCGCGGCCGCGCCACTTCTATAGCTTAATACCGCGCGGGGTGATTTTCTCAGATACTGCTGTAGTGGTTCAGTGTTATGCTAATCATGTTAGGAAGATTGGAACATGCCTATAGATGACCCTAACATGTAAAATAATGTTGCTTAATAAATAGTAAGACTTGATATCTTGGTTGGGTGTGCGTATTCAAAGAAGTATAAGGATTTGGAAAACTAGAAATTTTGAACATGGAATAATATACTTTTTGATCTTGTGAACATATGTAGATAACCTAGACGTATACGTAAACAAGTCTAACATAAGACATTTCGTGTATAATAAGTTTTACTAGCTTGATTTTAAAAGGAGTTTCTAAAGGAAAATTTGAAGTTTTGCAAAACAAAGTATGATGAGCATTATGTTTTCAAATTCTGATCTTTCTAGCTTATGTAAATAACTTGAGTATGTGCATAAATGAGTATGAAAGCATGATGTAGACAATGTTGACTTATCTTGCATGCTTAAGTAAGTTTTACTAAGGGAGACTTAAAGTTTCAAATAAAAACTTGATGAACTATATACATTTGAGTTAAGATTTGTGAGCATGCTTATGTGGTTTAACTTGTGTATATGAGACATCACGATTAGGTGTCATGCATGTAAATGTGATTAATATGAATGCCTAGTGAGTATTATGCATAGTGAAACTAGTTAAATGTGGTTTAGAATAAGCATGAATGAAGTAGAACGTCACAACTTGAAATACATGACTAATCTAGTGCAAGCATGCGTAGTTGAGACCTATGGATCATATAGCATATGTGTAACGATCAAACGTAAGAAAATTATGAATTGAACACTTAAAGTCTTGATTTAATGAGAATGGATAATGACCTATGTTAAAGATAGAATGTAGGATCAAACTTAGTTATTCACACACTGACATATGTGTTTTGCATGATTATTCATTTATGTGCAAGTCATGTGTGCACTGACCTTCTGCAGAAGCAACCATGTCTTGGTTTGCACCAGGAGCAACGCGGCCGCGCCACTCCTTAGTACAAACCAAGCGCGGCCGCGCCAGTCTGCAGTAGGAACAATTTTCATTTACAATGGTTTGAAGGTGGTTGCATGCTTGTATTGTTACTCTAATATGTATAATATGACCAGTGCAAAACTAATATGTTAAGAAGCATGCTAAATGATTGAATTGAATGTTTAATGCAGTGATTAAGAACTTTAAAGTCATAAGTCCAAAAGATATTTGCGAACTATAAAGCAATGATTAAGAAACTGTATTGTTAACTTTGTAGTATCTTATAAACTAATGTGGTAATATAAGTATAAGGTATATGTAAGGAGTATACAACTAACTTAGACGTTTATGTATGCATTTACACTTACATATCATGTATGAGCATATGTGTAACTAATGAATATCCTATACGCGTATTATATTATGTTAGGATTCGAAAGAGTATTGATATTAAGCTTTACTTTGGTAAACTACGCTTGAGACAAGTATCTGAACTATCCTTTACATTGAGCAAGTATTCTAAATCCTTGCTTTAATTTATTCAACTGATGTCGTAAGCTTATCTCTTTGAATGCAAGCATCTGAACTATCCTTTACATTGAGCAAGTATTCTAAATCCTTGCTTTAATTTATTCAACTGATGTCGTAAGCTTATCTCTTTGAATGCAAGTATCTAAGCCATCCTTTTTCATTGTGCAAGTATCCTACCCTTTGCATTTACTTTATGCAATGGACATGTGTAAGCCAGTTTCAAAACTATATTGTTATTGTTATTGTTCATGTATCTATACCTTTGTAGATATGCCAGTTCTTGAATTATATCCAATCATTGTTTATCATTGCAATATTATTGTATAATCTAGATATATATTCTGTTCGTAAATTTCTAAGATTGGTTATACAAGTGTTAAGTGATAATTATTGAACATGTTGATACATATTTATTGATTTCCAATATGTATATCTTAATTGAAAGTCGTCTAAGCTATTTGTCTCGGCTTGACAAATTTAAAAATATCTTTGAATATGATAGAACCTTATTGTTATCCAACCGAATTGTTTTGGTTTGGATTCTCGACCAAGTATGAACATCCCGAACATGGGAAAACTTTGTGCGCCTAAGGCGGATAAGATGAACGAGAATATCGTTCTGGTATGTAGTTTTGATCAATACAGGGCATAACGGGCTGATCACCCCCGTGCCTGTAAGTTATGACGGTTTACAGATGAAGTTCTGTTAACTTTCTTCGAAAATTGAAAACAAAGTTCAAAGTCTGTCGACTGCTCTCCATATATAGTCAGTACGTTGTTTCAAAATTTGAAATAGAATTGTGATGTTGTTTAGTGTTGCTTTAGTTTACTTCACAAGTATTGTTTCGTTGTAGAAGTGTCATTCAAAGAAAACATTTAATCTTTTCAGCTAATGTTTATTGTTTGCTAATACTTGTTAGGCACCCAAATGCTCATTCTTGCTTAATTTAAATGTTTTCAGTTAAGTATGATCTACCCGAAGGCTCTGCCAAGAACAAAGGGAAGGGAAATCTGACAGTATAAGTTTGTGTTATCTTATGTAATAGCTAGACTTAAATAAGATGATGATATTTATTATTTAGCATGTAATGAAATGTGTTAAAGGTCGCGTACCTGAGATTTAGACAACTCTGATATGTAAATTAAGTTTGATATTTATGACATTATTATTATTATTCCACTCAAAGAAATGGTATCGTGAAGCACTGAATTCGGGTTTCAAGCACTTGAATTTGGGGGCGTCACAGGATCTATTTCTTAAGTAGATAGAGTAAATTTCATATCATCATTATCATGAAGAATTGTTCTTTGATCCTCTTTAACAGTACCTTTTCCTAAAGAATGAATTCTCAAATAGCTCAACATCTCTAGACTTCAAAATTATATTTTGGCTAACAAAATCTGTGGATTCCATGGTCAAGAATTTATAGGCTTTGCTATTTTGTGCATAGCCTATAAAAGCACACTCGATTGCTTTGGCTTCAAGCTTAGGCCTTTTAGGATCAATTAATTTTATTAATGCCGTACATCCCCACACCCTTAAATGGTCAAGAGAAGGTTTTCTCTTTTTCCACAATTCATAAGGTGTTGTGTTACTTGGACTCGGATACGGGTGTCGGGTGCGGGTATGAATCTAGGTGTCGAACACGTGAAGTCAAAAAATAGAGGATACACGAATATGAATCCGAATTTGGACACAGGTGCGGGGATACGGTATGTTATAATTTTTTTACAATAATGTTTATACTGTCCAAATTCATATAAACATGCATTTATCATAATATAACAAAATGAAATAATTTAACCTAAAAAAAACTTGTAACGCCTGTGTTTTTTTTTAAAATAAAATAATTTCAGGGACCTTCCTGAAAGACAAATACAAAATTAGGGTAAAATTTATAAAGTACAAAACTTAAGGGTTGAAATTAATAGATTACCAAACTATGGGGGACTTTAATGAAATTTTGCCTAAATGATAACATCAGTGTTTTATTTCCCAAATCAGAACATCGTCACTTTAGATCCAGACCATCAGAACATCGCGACTTAGAGTTTTGCCAAATTAGAACATCGCGACTTAGATCCAGAGCATCGCAACTGTCTTAGATCCAAATCAGATCCAGAACATCACGACTTAGATCAAACATCGCGACAACGACGACTTTTGCATGTGGCGGCGACGACTTTAGCAGATCTCTTTAGTCTTCTTCTTCTTTCATTGTTTTGATGTTTTCGTTGGCTTATAGCGACCTAAACTGCAAGATTTTCTCAAAGCCGTGTCCGGATTAAAAGTGTCGCACCCGACAAAAATCCCGCACCCGCACCCGTGTTAGATCGTGTCGACACGAGTACTCTATCAGAAACAGGCGAGTCCGAGTAACACAAATAAGGTGTAATGTGAGTTTTCTTATAGGGTATACGATTAAGTATATAACAAGCAGTCATTAATGTGTTCCCCCATAAATTTTTAGGAAAACCAGAAGTAAGAACATATTAATCATATCTTCAAATGTCATATTTTTTCGTTGTGCCATTCCATTTTGTTGAGGACTATAAGGGGCTTTAGTTTGTTGAATTATACCATAATTCTTACAAAAATCATTATAAGAGAGGTATTCCCCTCCTCTAACCGATCTAAGAATTTTAATTCTTCGATCTAATTTATTTTCAACTTCTGCCTTGTAGATTTTAAAATTTTCTAAAGCCTAATTTTTAGTCCTTAACAAATAAACTTGAGTATTTCTAGAGAAATCATCTATAAATGTTATAAAATATCTTACCTCCCCTAGTTATTATGTCCATAAATTCACAAATATCGGAATGAATTAATTATAATAATTGTGAATTTCTTTCTACTTTTTTAAAAGACTTCTTGGCAATTTTAGACTTAACACAATACATTTTTTCTAAATCAGAAAAATTAATCTTAGGAATTAAACTAAGATTACTCATGTTACGCATACTTTTATAATTTACATGTCATAATCTAGCATGCCAAACATCAAAAGTAGAAACCATATAAGCAAAAGATAAATTTTCATTAACAACATTTAGTTTGTACATGACATTAGATTCATATCATTTTCCGACATACATCTCGCTCTTAGACAATATAATACAATTAGCGTCAAAAAAAACTTTTATTCCATGTTTGTTTAAAAGACTAACAGATACAAAGTTTTTCCTAATTTTTGGAACATGAAGAACATCATTAAGAGTGATTGTCTTCCCAGATGATTACTTGAGAACCACTTTGCCCATTACTTTTGCAGTTGATGAATTTCCCATGAATAGTTCTTAACTATCCTTCAAAGGTTCATAGGCTTTAAACATTACTTTATTCTTGGCAATATGCTTGGTTACTCCAGAATCGATCTACCATTCCATGTCATTTCCAACCATGTTAGTCTCCATAATCATAGCAGCAATATCTTCATTGCTTACCATATTTGATTGGTCATTCTTTTGTTGTCTTTGCTTCAAGTACAAAATACATTGTTTCTTGAAGTGTCCTGGCTTACCACGCTTCCAACAAGTACCTTTCGTTTTTTTAATTCTGGAACTGTTATCTTGACCATCACGCTTTTTTTGTTGTTGCCTCTTGGTTTAGATACATTTTCTATGACGAGCTTTAGCACTTTTGTTTTATATTTTCAATTTATTTAAGTTCCGAGAATTCTCTTTAACTTGGAGAAATTTAATAAGCTCTTGCATAGTCATTGCATCTTTCTTTTGTTTCAATTCCTTTCGACAATCTTTCCACAAAAATGGTAACTTTGAAATGATTGTCAACACTTGAAACTCTTCGTCAAGGCTATAGCCTTCCGATACAATTTAATTCATAATAATTTAAAGTTCATGTACTTGTAGCATAACAGATTTGTTATTTATCATTTGATAATCAAATAATGAACTCACTATAAATTTTTTATTTCCTGCGTCCTTGATTTTATTTTGTACTTGTTGTTAAGATCCTCCCATAATTCTCTTACCGTCTTTTCCATGAACTTGACGTCATACACATCGTACAATGAATTGGATAACGCATTTAGAATGTACCCTTTATACATTAAGTCATCTTGTTCCCATTTTATTCGAGTTTTCATTTCTGTCGGTGTCTCATTTTTTTTCCATTTTCTCTTCATTCAACACATGAGAGAGTTTTAATGTCGTTAAGCAAAAATACATTTTGCTCTTCCTTCCAACGTCTGAAAAATAATCCATCAAATTTCTCGACTTTGTTAATTTGATTCAAGTTATTGTTTGCATTGTTGCCCTCCATTATTAATAGTCTTAAGATTGTTGTTACCGCTTTGTAGTTTGATGTAGAACAACAATATTACCGCTTGAATCAAATGGTTGACTGTGACACCCCCATATTTGGGTACTTCAATCCCACAGATTTGGTGTTCACTATCCATTTAAATCACAACTAACTACCCATACATAAGGATATAAATGAAATTCACAATTTAAATAGAAATCCTCCCATTAAAGGGTTACACATCTTAAACAAATAAATCCAGGTAATCTAACCTTTAATACGTCAAATGCGGAAACATAACATATTTAAATAAGTTTTAGTAGATAGCATCTTCAAATAAACTAAACAAGTCTTCATCACTTGTTCATCTTGCCTTTGTCCTTACTAGTGGATGACTCATCAGATCTTTTCACTTTAGCTATAATGTTTTATATGCAAGAATGAGCAAAATAAATGCTCACTGGAATAAAAATGTATAACAACAGTATATGAATAAACTTAACTGAAAAATATAACCTTTGTTGTCAATGATAAACAAGAACAAAAAGCTCAATAAGATGTTCGACTTTTGAATCTAGAATAGAAAATAAGATCAAAAGTACATTGAGCGTCATAAGACCATGTCCTAGGTTGTTAAGTATTTCTACTTAAACCTTTAACAGTCGTTAGATTATATGAACCTTCCTTCTCCTACTAAGGGGGATCAGCTCTTTGTACCATGTATTGTGCACAAACATTTTAACGTTATCGCGTAATATAATCCCCTATAACAGGGTTGTTCATCTCAACTTTGACATTAGAATACGTACCAAAGGAAGTTTGGTTTGGAATAGCTTTAATAAAAGTTCTAGAATTTTAGAACGCTCATCAACTATGGATTAGTCGAATCAATAAGGTTCACTAGCCATTTAAAGTTTGATACAACAATATAAGTTTGAACAATGATATCTAGAATCAAAGATTGAACAATAACAATATACAATTGAATAATCACTGTATATCCAAAGTATTACTTCCAAAAGAATTAGCAAATCTCATTTGGAATAATGAACTTGAACAATTTAGGCTTTGAATAACAATATACAAGAGTTAGGAACTCGCTCAATAAAAGATTAGAGATAAGAAACTTGCATAACGATAACAAGTTAGGGATAGAAAACTTGTCTCGTGCGTAGATTAAACAATTACTATTCACGTTCCTCAAAAGTCCTACATATTCCATTACAATCACAATGTCCATTAGTTACACTAATATTAACCTTGTAGGTTTAGTTCCCACTTTCATTAAACTTATTAACTTAGTGTAAGTTCTGATCGTTAACAACAATCACATATTACAAATCTGAAATCTGAAATCTTAAGTTTTAACAACATTACATCCACTCATGAACATCAATTTTAGCCCTTATACGACTTGTTGAATCAACACTTAAAAATCATCACATATAAGTTAACAATCTGATATAGCATCTTATTATATATCTAACAAATTCCCAGGTTCATTAGGTTAGGTTAACTCATCATGATATAGTCTGAAATCAACACAAAACAAAACAGCCCCAACTCTGTACTTCTCGTTGGGGCGAGATTTTGTATTGGGAAAACGTCGCCGGGGAGAAGGTTCCCAGATTTCAATTCTGAAACTCGCGGACAGCATGTTTCTCAGGCCAAAAACTCGACTTTCAACATTCAATCTCTAAATTTAGCATACCCGAAAGTTACAAATCTCACATAGACAACACCAAGCATGCACATATTGATTATAACCAACAAAGCAACTTAAGCACCCAAAATCAAAGGATTTAAAACCATGTTCATGCTCAAAACTCATATTCTACATATTTAGCGGATCATATCACTACGACTTCAATTCTTAACCAAATCAGTTCATACAACTTGCATTATTTTCATTTCTTGACATATTAACACAATCTACAACCGATTTACAGATTACAACATGAATTGAACACCAATTTTGACTCCAAAATCATATATATATATATATATATATATATATGTATATAATATACACCAAAAACCCACGTTCTTCATGCTTTAACATGTTTCATGGATTTTGATTTCTGAAAATCGTTTGTAAAAGACAAATAGCAGATTATAAACCATCAATTAACATATACAACCTCATCTCATCAATTTAAATAACAAAATCAAGTTTTCTTTGTAGTACTCAAGAACACAAACTAAAGCTAGAGTTTAAGAATTTTAGCCTTGATTTCTTGTTTAGATTAAGCAAAGATGATGTAGAATTGCTCGTTTGAACTCCTTCTTCTTGATTCTTCAATTTAGCTTGTCAAATTTCACACTCAATTTCTCTTTGTAGTTCTCTCTTCCTCACTTCTTTGTTTTTCTAATGCTTAAGCAATATGATACAATACGTGAAAATAAAAACTGATATACCCACTACGTACTGCTTAACGTGGGTATCAGTTAGGTAACATGATCTCAGCAGTTGTCACATTCCAAAGGGCTTGTTTGGCTAGTTCTTAAAGAATCCCTTTTTAATTTATTTTTATTTTCTTCTTATTATGTAGTACAAAATGTCACACTTTAATTAATCAAATTTATTTAACTCTTGCATCAAATTAATCATTTGACACATAATTAAAATTTCCATTAAATCATTATTAATTTTCCAATTCGATTATTAAATTAATATCACCATTACACTAAAATATACTTATTTAACAATTCATTTAATTTAATTATCTCATTAAATTAAATCTTCAAGCTATAAAATTATTAAACATTAATTTAATTAATATAACACTTAACTAAATTACTCCACAACAAATTCCATCAATTCTTTATTTATCCCAATAAATAAATCAACTAAAAATATTTATTTGATTCAATAAATATTTTAAATTAAATATAAAATTCTCCGTCGTTACATCCTTTCCTCTTTAAAAGGATTATGTCCTCAGAATCACAACGCAAATAATTCATCCCGTTACATTGACCACTCTTTCCTTAAGACTATATTCGCCCCTAACTTTTGCTACACATAATTACTGCGAATTATTCTTCTAAGATAAGACAAGCCCAAATTTCACTCTGTACTAGAATTTGTTGTGTAAAAATAAATTTATTGCAAAACTATAAATGAGAGAATAAAATCATAGCAAGAACTTGAGAAGAATTTGGAATAATTGAATTGCTTGTTTTGGGAAGATTTGCAACCTATTTATAAGTTTCCAAACACCCCTTTAAGGAGGTATGTCGAAACATTGTATTGGTTAACCCAATAATTAATTATTTGTTTCATGTCGTTAGACCGTTGCAATTAACCGTTGGCATCTTAATTTGATTTCTGACCGTTGCAATGTTAGTTGGCATCTTTAATGTTGGTATTGACATTGACATCTTAATTTGGTTTCTGACCGTTGCAATGTTAGTTGACATCTTTAATGTTGGTATTGACATCTTTAAAAAAATAAAATTGTAAGAACGTTGTTGTTTTCATGAACCCAAGTACTTAACATTACAACTCCTTTCTCTTAATCAACTGAACCATTTCATTTGTTGGCTATATGGACATCATATAATATATTTACTATCTACTTTCCTACAGATAGAGCTTGTATCCTTTTTCATTCAAGATTTCTTTAGAGTCTGAAAAACATTAATAAGAAGTATGACTAGAAATTTTCCTATAGATCAACTAGACTTGCAACCAGAAAAATGTTCATTACACCTATTCTATCGCAGCCACATCAAGTAGTTATTGCTGTACCATGATACTGGTGGAACTGGCAACCACTGTGTCATAGACTTGCGTCATGATTTTCAATAACATCTGTTGATGACGTCAGATATGTATGGCTTGAACATTATAGGTGTTAGCTTCCTCCTTTATTGCAGTATTCCCATTATGCATAGACACCCACAATAAGTACACTACTTTTTCAGAGCAATATGTATAGCTAGTTATTTTGATTTAGCAAATAAAACTGTTTATTTCTTCCTTTTTATAGTACCCAATTTCTGTTTAAAAATAATCTTCAAATTTCAGATATTTCTTCAATTGTTTTCCTTGTGTTTATCTTTCAACATTATACATCTCTTTATAGATTAGGCATGGGGAAGCAGTTGGAATAATTGGACCTTCTGGAACTGGAAAATCTACAATCTTAAAGATTATTGCTGGACTTCTTGCTCCAGACAAGGTTAATATGTTTATGCATTTTTAGATGGCTCTTGTGTGCTTCCAATTGTTTTTATGAGATTTATTATAAGCTCGGCCATGTAGAAACTTGGTTATCTCCCTATTTCTTTTCTTTTTCTTAAATTTTTGATGGACAATAGGGGGAAGTCTTCATTAGAGGAAGAAGACGGCATGGTTTGATCAGTGATGAGGAGATATCTGGCCTTCGAATTGGCTTGGTGGGTTGTATTTAATTTACTAGTTTCTACATGTTTAATTGTTCTTGGACCTTCGTTATTTCTTGTTAATGATCTAAAACAATTTTTTTTCTCTATTTTTTCCTCCCTTAAATAACAGGTATTTCAGAGTGCAGCTCTTTTTGATTCTTTAACTGTTCGTGAAAATGTTGGTTTCCTTCTGTAAGATACTAGCTAAATTCTTCATACAAACTGATGAGTTCCTTTTGTTTTCTGCAAACTAAATGTTATAATTTTATAGTTTCTACTTTTTTTGATAGGTAATTTTGGTCTCAAGTACGGGGATTGGAACCAGTGACCTTGAGGTTTTTCCTCAAGGCCTCTGCTATTTCTCCCACCCCTTGGTGTTTTCCTTATTATTTGTTTATAAAGCATGAGATATATCCAAACATATGTCATTTACCTTGAACTACGCAGTTATGAGAATTCAAGAATGCCTGAAGACGAAATTGTGAAGCTTGTTACAGAAACTCTTGCAGCTGTTGGATTGAAGGTATACTTTTACTGCAATTCTTAGGACAATATATGCCAGTGGTAGTAGCACAATCTTGGCCACATTTCATTAGTTTTGTAGGAATTAAAATATGGAAACAGCAATATGATGAAGCCCCTAGATTCAAAATGAAAAGAATATGTTTGACTTGTAATTGTCATCTATGGTCACTTGAAGAGTGTGCTTTACTTGCATTCACTTAAAATTTTATGTAGTCATTCTTCTCATATTTGTCTGTGTGTGTGCGTAATTTACAACTGCAGTGGATATGACTTGTAAGGTCAGCTAGGCTTTGCCCAGTGTTTCGGGGAACAGTCCTCCCTACCATTGGTTAGGGGTTCTCTCATCATCCCCTCCCGCGTTGAAATGTAACGAGTCCTTAATGGTACCAAAAAAGAAAGAAAGTTGATGGTGGGAACTGCACACACAGACAAGATATGAGCATGGGTGGCCATGTCCATGAGCTGTTTGTATTTGATAGTGTGATAGTGGACTTTGGGAATGGCTTCTTGTCACTAGTGAACGTGGAGATGGGGGAATGGGGATTGAGATTATTGGTTGGTGGTTGATATAGGCCATAGGAGAGGGTTAGAAAATATATTGACAGAAAGATAGTTGAGGTGGGAAACTTTGAGGTTTTCATTAATCGTTCACTATCAAGTGCATTTACCACTTAAAGTTCCGATTTGGGCCATGATGTTGCAGTTTTCTACTATCATTTACCACTCAAAGTTCCGACTTGGGCCATGATGTCGCAGTTTTCTACTAAATGTGGTTGTTTACAATATAAAGAATCTCATATATACCTTATATGCAGGTCCATGTCTTTAAAAAAAACCTTATGGAAGTTGGCCTCAAATGATATTAGGGCTGCATCATTTAACAAGAATATTGTGGATGAGTGCCACTACCCTGATACATGGTGGAAGAATTTCTTATTTATCCTTTTATTTTCCACAACCCATATAGCAGCAGCTTGCTCTTGTTGCACCCATTAAATGTAGCCATTTGCCGCTTCTTCAACTTTGAATATACTTATATGCTACTTATATACCATACAAAAATGCTTATATACTCTATTATTTATTCCCTATAAAGTAAGGCAAACATTAATTCAATCTTATGCATTTGGTTTATTCTTATTTGATACTTGATAATATTGGAAAATCCTTATCAATGAGGAGTTTGTGGACCTTACTTCATAAGTTCGACAGTACACTTGGGTGTGAAATCCCATCTCAGTTCCAGATCCTTTTTGTCTTGCTAACACTGACCACAAACAACTAAATATAAGCCAAAGACATGACCTTCTGCAGTACAAATCAAGGAAATTGAGAGAAGCAGGATCATATAGATGTCTTAATCATGTCTTTTATATTTTCTTATGTATAAAAACCTTAATAGACACCTTTTTCAGGGAGTTGAGGATCGATTACCTTCAGAGTTGTCTGGTGGAATGAAGAAAAGAGTTGCATTGGCTCGGTCTATTATTTTTGATACCACAAAGGATACAATAGAGCCAGAAGTATGCATACTGTACCTCTCTGCAGAAATGAAATTTGTGATGCCTTCCTTACTGGACTTTTATATTCGAATTTCTTTCTTCAACCCAAACACATCGTAACTTGGTTGATGCAGCACTACATCATTCACCTCTCTAATGAGAGTTTTCCGCAATCCTGAGCAGGTCCTCTTATATGACGAACCAACAGCCGGACTCGATCCAATTGCATCTACTGTAGTTGAAGACCTCATCCGCTCTGTTCATTCTAAAGTCGAAGATGCACTTGGGGAGCCCGGGAAGATTGCATCATATGTTATTGTTACACACCAACATAGTACCATTAGAAGAGCTGTCGACAGGTGTTATAGCGTAGTCCTTTTTATTATGGGCCTGGATTGTTTCCTAGTCCCAAACCTTCAAATTCTGTAGTGATTTTTCCTACTTAGGGGATTTTCCTAGCAAAATTGTATTCTGGTATTTGCAGGTTGCTGTTTCTCTACGAGGGTAAGATTGTGTGGCAAGGAATGACTGATGAATTCACCACATCAACAAATCCGATTGTTCGCCAGGTAACTACTGAATTGTTTCCAAAAAAAATAAGATTTGGTTTTGTTTCATCAAAGAATTCTGAAATGGCATTAATTTCATAAATAAATTAGCATGTATGATAATCTTCCTACTATTTGGGGTTCGTTGCTACTCTTACTTTCAATTATATTATATGTATACATATTTTGTCTTGAATATGCCGGCATCTGCTTTGTTTTAATGCTAAAATTACGTTATTGCCACTCCCAACAACCCCCTAAAGGCATGTCATTATTTATTTGCATGTATTGTGCACATATATTGAAGTCCAATTGTTCAGGCTAAGGACTGAATTGTGTTTGAAAACATTTTGTTCCATTCGACTTCTATTCATATTACTTTTGTATTTGGTACCACATAATATATGGGAATCGTGTATAATAGTTCCCCATGCTTTGCTTCTGATGATACTGCATGTGGAATACACATACTTTTGTTGGGACTACATGTGTTCTGGGCATGTTTGATTATATGTTTGCAAAAAAATGCTGGCAGGACTATCCTTCAGCTCTCCACTCACACCCCCAACCCCCCTGCCTCGGGCGTACTAGGGATCCTATAATTAATCCAGTCAGCTTTATTCTATTTAGTTTTCCTTTAGAAAATATAATTATTTTTCCTGTATCATAGGAGGTTTTAATATAGTTTTAGTTACTCTCTTGTCATGATCTATTCAGCACTGTCTAAGCCAGATGTTCCCTTCAATCTTTTTCAGTTTGCTTCTGGAAACTTGGATGGACCCATTAGGTATTAGCTCATTATCAACATGGTGTATCTAAACTACATGATACCAGTCGTGGCATGGATTGGATTTTCTCCAAATAATTACTCTGAGAAAGTGAAATGGGGCGTGCACGTTAGGCTATTTTCCATTTGACAATGCCTCCTCTTCCACCATATATCAGGGCTGATAAATTGGTTCTTTACATGGAGTGGAGATACATTTACAGTGCAGCTTTGTGTTCACTGCATAGCTACCAAAGTAGCATGGTGGAGGAATGCTTGACATACTGTTCTGTCCGGAATTTTGTTCTTGCTAATTATTTTTCTATCTAGCAACACTTTGTAATTATACTGTATGGGGGTGTCTGCTTTAGATTCCCCATTATTTAATGAAATTTAAAATTCTATCAAGTGTGAGATTATGCAGGAGCGATAACCCCTTTCGTGTTCTATCAAGAGGGCATTATTGCGCCTCTTTTGTTTCCGTTTAGTGTACTGAAAGAAGTTTAGCTCCTGGAATCTTTCCCTCTGGGTGGGAGATTTTTGTTTAGAGAAGATAAATTGATGAAAATAATATTGTCAGCATTCATATTCTTGTGTATGAACATGTACAAAATATGAAAAAGTATTTGTTTATGTACAAGTTACAAAACTACCGACTTTTTCCTGGCTAGTAGTCCTGGGCTCCTAAAGACCCTTTTGTTTAAGCTACTTCGGTTACTGACTAGTGAGCAAGAGATCATAAGATAACAAATGGTCTTATTGCATAGAAATACAAGTCCCATTATTCATACCAGTGTATTAGTAATGATTTAGTCACTCTCTCATTGTGTGTGTGTGTGTGTGTGTATATATATATATATATATATATATATATATATATATGAGAATTGATCTATAGTTAACATTGTAAAAAAGAGATTAGTCTTGCAACAGATCTTGAATGTCCATTCAATACCAAATATCGAATAATTAATATAGCTTTCGTCCGCAGTTTAATTTCTAGTATTCCGCAGTTTAATATTGTGGACGAGATAAATGTTCAAAATACCCCTCCTTTACAAGTCCCCGTCCACAGTTTAATACCGCGGACACTAATTTCCTTTTGAAAATTAATACGTTATCGTTTTATACTAAATAACCGTTTGCAGTTTAATACTGCAAATTCTAGATCCTCCCAAACGACGTCCCGATTTAATCAAACGTCGCCAAGAAATTCATAAGCCCCGTCTGCAGTTTAATATTGCAGACGTTAGGTGGTCTCTATATAAATATTGCCAAGTACTGCTGAAAACTTCATACTTCATATAATGACTTATAGATCTCATCTCATTTTGACAATTTCTTTTGGAAAAGTATAAGAGTTCGAATTAAGGTTGAAGAAATTTTCTATTTCTTCTTGCGTATTGTTATTATTGTTACTAATTACTTGAATTTGTAACAACTAACTTGAATATGCAAGAGAAATAGAAAATTCTTGAGCCTTCGTGATATATATATATATATATATATATATATATATATATATATATATATATATATATATATATATATATATATATATATTTCGATCTCATCTCATTTGTACAGTATCGGTCTGGGACGAGTATAGTTCGATTTAATACTATTAAGTTTTTCATTTGTTCTAGGGTATTTTTATCATCCTCCCAAATAAGATGGTGAATCTTCAACAAGAATACTCAGTAAAATGGAAGACTAATAACATTAAATTGAAATTTTCTCGTCTAAAGTCACCGTCTGCAATTTAATACTATGGACGCTGGTTTACTATTAAAACGGTGTCGTTTTTAATAAAAACACAAGTCCGCAGAACTAAAGTGCGTATTTTGATTGATAAAAACCTTATTGCAGACAACTTATGTTATTCTCTTTCATCGTTAAAGGGTTCAATCAATTTGAGAGTGCATAGCCTACTAGCAAGCAAGCATACCTACAGACAAACAAATCAAATAATCGATAATCTGTAATTTAATTTTTACAACTAATTCATTTGTTTTGCATGGATTTGTTTGATGAAGAATCATTTCATTCAATATCAAGTACTCGGGAAAATTTGCATGATAATAATGATGAAACTGCTTTAGTTGAGGATAACATTCCTTATGTTGGTCAAATATTTGATACGTTGGAATATACTGAAAATTTTTACAAAATTTGCGAAACATATTGGATTTGAAGTAAGAATAGAAACTTGCAGAAAACATTTGAAGATTTTTGTTCTAGATTGTATCAATGTCGTAAAGCTGAATATAGGGTTGTTAAGAAAAATGAGATTGTCATTGATTGTGAAGATAATAATATGATTAAGGGAAAATGGTAAACGGACTCTATTGATATAACAGAATGTAGAGCAAAATTGAATGTAGAGCAAAATTTTATGTTGTGCATAATAGGAGTAAAGATAAATGGTTTGTGTCTACTCTTTAATTGAATCACAATCATGAATTTGTGTCCCCAAGTAAAGTTTTACAAATTCAAACAAAAAAAATTTCACGTGTTGATAGGGATTTGATTGAAATCCTTAATAATGTTGGGATTGGTCCAAGTATGATGATGAATGTTTTAAGCTCATTGGGAGGAGGTATGAGCAATGTTGGGTTCTCTAAAACGGATATACAAAATATAGTTAGAGATATTAGACGTGATATTATTAATTCGAATAATGCACAGGGTGTGACGCCCACAAAATAGGTCCGCACAACCCATTTTGAGTCGCCTAAATACATACTAAAGAATTCAAATACAAATTTTCTTATTTACAATTATTAAACTATCGTGCAAAATACGACAATACATATACTGTGAGTTTTAACATAAATATTGTACCAAAACTAGTACGACAATATCCACACTCAACTTAAATTCTCAATACAATTATTGTCACACTATTTTATAATGTATTGAGACACTTCTACAGTTTTGGACCATCACTCCATTTTCCGGTTAGTTCCAGCTACACTCTCATTTTCTGAGAAGAACAATAGAACAAAAAGAAAAATGGGTGATCTCAAATAGCCTAGTAAGTATATCACGACTAAGATAATAAAGAATAAATTATCTTTAGCCTTCAACAATAATCAACCAGATAGTAATGATAATATCATTTTTACAACGATAACTGCAGCGAAACAACAATTCAGTAGAAAAGTCAAAATAGACATGATGTTTATTATCTTTTCGTATTTGAAAATTCATTATCTATACATTACCCTTGTAACAACAATCAACAGTTTCTTTTTGCACCTAGGCCAAATGAAACTTTCACCAACTACCTTTATCTGTAACACCAAAGATTATGATTTTACCAATACACAGTTCCTGTAAATCAATGGTTCACCTTTGCACTACAAGCCAAAGTTATTTATTTATAACACCAATGGACATGATCATGTCAATCAACCAACAATCTTTGCACTACGGGCCAATTAAAGAGAACTTTTATCACGTGTCCTTATCATAACGACCAAAGACACCAAACAATCATATCGTCTTTTTACACAAGCCAAAGACGTTCACCATAACTTGATTCTTTGATGATTAGTACAAGTAACAATAATATAAAGCATGTACAGAAGTTGTATGAATAACGAAATAAAAGAATAAACATTCGAGATTTAACATTTAATTTGTTAAGAATTCAATAATGTCCAAATTATTAACATGATGATCAAAACGTAGATTCAAATTCAAAAATGATATTCAAGATTCATATTTCAAAGATAACGATTAAATTTCAATAAAAAGATTCAGGTAAATGAAATGATACTAGTTGAAGCGCTAACCTCCGAGGAATTTCTAATCATTTCAAGAATTATAGAAGCAATACTTATCATAGTAAGTTTAGATTTAGGAGTATAATCCCTTATAAATATGAAAGAAATGATATCCCTTTTATGAATTTGAATAAAAATAATATCCTTTACGAATATGAAATAAATGATATCTTTTACATTAGTAGGAGATAGATTTGACTGGTGTAAATGAGATTATCTTGAGGAAATCTTGCACTATAAGCTATGCTCAAAGTATCTTTATACTCAAAAGAAATACGCACAATATTATTGTAGAATAATTTTTTATTTTCGGTGTGATCTTCATTAGAGTAATCTATTTATGAGGTTAAGGAGGGCACACAAAATTTGACAAAGCTGCTGAACGAGCATGCTATGTTTGAAAAAATTACTTGGACTACATGATATGTTTGACAAAATTGACAAAGGAGATTCTCACGTGTTTAGTTATCTAGTAAAATCAAAGTTATTGGCTAAATGCCACACAAGTCCAAATTAACTTTTTGAATTATAAACCTTAAGGCTAAGAAAATCCAAAACCAAATTTAAGACTTTGAGAAAACAAAACCAATAAAGTTATTCTAGTGCCCCACCCCTCTCCCAATCAAATTTCATCCACCACATAATAATTTCAACTCACGACTGCTCAATTAAACAATTATCTCATTTTATCTTTAATTGACACCTTTATTCATTAATTATTTACATCTTTTTAATATTTCAACAATTATTCTTAATTAATATTATAGATTTACAATACTGACAACCATATCGTTTTCAAGAAAGAGGGGGCATTCCGTATAAACGGGGCGCAATTAAGTAACCCCTTTACTCGACAAGACAAAACTTCTAGACATTTGTCAGTAATTCTAACTAATAATATCATTTCAAATAATATGAGTACCATGTTGTGACAATTATTGATTTAATAATGTGAAATACTATGTAATTATCATTATAGCAATTATTGAATCAATAATATGAATTACTATGCAATTAATCACTGTAGTCATTATTGAATGAAACACTGAGTGAATTTTACTGTAACAATTATTGAATTAATAATAAGAAATATTGTGCAATACCGTATACTACTGTGGAGTACCACATGCTACTGTGGGATAACGCGTATTACTGTACTTTTAACACTGAGTATTTCAACAGTTAACGGTAAAAGTTCCATCGTCAATTTTTTTTAAAAAGTTATTTCTGTTACTTTTTATATCCGAAAGTTATTCCGTTGTGGGGCCCAACAATGATTGGTTATTTCGGCGACATCATACGAATATTCTCCGACAAAACGAATATTCCCTGGTAGACTGTTTATTTCTTATAATTTGCACATATCACCCATAACTATAACAT
Source organism: Panax japonicus (assembly GCA_020205505.1). Taxonomy (NCBI): domain Eukaryota; kingdom Viridiplantae; phylum Streptophyta; class Magnoliopsida; order Apiales; family Araliaceae; genus Panax; species Panax japonicus. Next base: position 78,643,367 of record CM035094.1, read on the forward strand.
TTAATAAATCAACACCTTACTATTTAGGAAAAAAATTAAATCTACTCATAAAAAGTTGTGGTCTTACACAGGGTGCAATAGATTACTTGAAAAAGTTGCAGCGTGAGAGTCCGAGTAGAATTTATTTTAGTGTCAAACTAGACGTGGATAATCGTATCAGATGTATTATTGTTGGCTTGTTTGGGTGTTAATCAAAACAACACAAACGCAAGTGCACACAGTCAACAAGTAATATAGAGTGAGTAGAGTATCGTTCCCACGGAGAATAATGATTATATTTTAACCTATTATGCAACCGTTTTATAACTATCTTGGTCTACTTAAACAGATGATCAAATTGTGAGTTATCTAAATGTACTGAATATCAAAAAACAACTAACTAACAAGTAATTTTAATCAAATAAGGGAGAAATGAGATTATAATTTCATTTAATGCGTCATCCAAGATATTACACTTCCTGTTAAGCTTAATTGGTTACTACGGACTGCTAGTTGAGAACATGAAAGTAAAATATGGTCATCTCTCGATGTACCATACCTATATCACAATGAATCCACGAATGATAGAATAACTGTGAACACCCACACTAACTCACTCACTATATGTCTATTTAATTTAGAATTAATTAGGGTTTAAATCCAAGTTCTCAAATGACTACGAGTGGTGCTTCGGTATATCTTTATCCTTAGCACGAAGTATGGAATCTAACACCATGTAGAATCATAAACACAAGCTAATATGGTCAGATTTGAACTCATAATTCATTTCTCAATTTCATATGAGTTATCACGATAATTGATTATCAAGCAATTAGACAATTAGAGCAAACCACATTATACAATCCATACATAATCAATCAAATCTTAACAAAGAAGTATAACAATTAGAACTAAGCACTAAAATCCATTATAATTCCAAATAGAAATTAGTTCATAATATAATCAACAACCATAATCCACATTTGTTTATACATTGAAAACCAAAAATGAAAAGAAAGAGAAGTTAAGGTAAGAGAATTGCAAATTTGATTCCTTCTCTCCAATTATGAACTTTCAATGTTTAGCAAATGCTTTAAAACTCCCAAATCCAACCCTAATTAAGCTAATCTAGAAGTTCAAAAATGAAAACTACTATAGATTCAAAGTGGAGAGAATAGTATATACAAGGTACTATCTTTATTCCTCTATATTACCCTAAAAGGAAATAAAAACGTCTTAATATCAGTCCCTTAACTTCTTCCGGCCCCTCCTTCAAGAAAGCATTTTATTGGCTCTTTAAGTGGAAAGTCAACATTTTAATCTTTAGAGACTGGCACAGCTGTGCCAGATTTGTGCTTTGTCTGGGCGCAACTGCGCCCTAGGGCATTCGGCAACAAGCTTGGGCGCAGCTACACTGGCCTCCTTTGTTATCCAGGCGTATCTACCCTTTGCTGCAGTCTGCTGTGCTTCTGATGCAGCCCAATCCTATAAACTTTAATGCATCTCTTACTCCCAATTCCTCATGCCTCGGTCACTTTTACTCCCATACACCATGTCCAGGTTTGTCATGCTAGTATATCCTTTATTTTACGAATGATGCCGCTGAACGAGTTTATGAACGTGAAACCTGCAAAACGAGAAGAAATATATGAAAAGTAACTAAAACAACTGAGATTAAACAACGATTATAGTAAGTTAGCATCCAATAAGTAGGTCTAAAGCCTACTTATCAATTATGTGGGTAGATTATTGGTCAATACTTGTTTATCAAAATTTTGGTGACGTTACTTTTGATACCACATACCGAACAAACAAATAATCTATGCCATTTGCTCATTTCATAGATGTAAATCATCATTACCATTTTATACAGTTTGGGTGTGCAATCTTTAAGCGATGAGACTGAGGATACATTTGCATGGTTGTTTGAACAGTTACTTGAAGCAATGAATTTCAAACATCTCATAACCATTGTCACTAATCATGGTCGTGTTATGTCGAATGTGTTTGTTAGGGTTTTTCCTAATACACACCATGCATTGTGTACCTAACACATTAGAAAAATATATCCTGAAAACTTGGGCATATCTATTCATCGCACCCAACTTTTAAGTCAAAATTTAACTACTGCATTTTTAAGTGTTTGACTATTCAAGAATTTAACGCCAGATAAAATTTGTTGCTTGAAAACTACGGTCTGCAGAATTACGAATGGTTGAAATCTCTGCATGAATTAAAAGAAAAATATATTGGAGTGTATTCAAAAAATTTATTTGCAGCGGGAATGACTACTACTTCTAGGAGTGAAAGTATGAACAATTTTTTGACTAATTTATTAATACTTACATGGGGATTAAAGATTTTGTTTTAAAGTCCTAGAAAGCTATTGAGAAGCAGTACATCAGAGAGAAGAAACAAGATGATTATATCATAGTCAATCGTGCAAGAAAAATTTAATAGAGATCCGTTAAAGATAAGGGTGTAAATGAACCGAGTCGAGCCGAGTCTTGAGTTGCTCAAATTTGATTCATAAAATTTATCGAGTATAAAATAAGTTTTGATTGAGACTCGTTTAACTACCGAGTCGAACACGATCTCGAATTGAGCTCGGGCAGTTTGAATTTTTCAAACGAATATGATCCGAGTATCAATAGAAAATTGCAATTTGAGGATGTTCGAGTAATTTATCGAACTTTAAAATTTGCTCATGTTTGAATCATTTATATTTCGAGTCGAGCTCAAATTGAACTTTTAGTCGAGCGAGTACGAATCGAACCCGAGTTGTTTGCTCATTTTACAATCTTAGTTAGAGATTCATACAGCTAAAATATATACCAAAGAAATGTTTCGGCTTTTTTCAAATTGAACTGATAAAATCGCACAAGTTAACTTCTAAAAAGGTGCCTGAGTTGTCAACTTCTGATTAAAAAAATTACTTGGTTTTCAAAGTGATGGTTCCTGAATCTCGTCGTAGGTATTTCATAGTTGTGCAATATATAGATACTGGGATGGCAAAATATAATTGAAAAATATTTGAACATTCTAGTACTATATGTCGTCACATTCTCAGGCTACTAACATCAAAGAACTTGGTCCAAATTCCTGAAAAATTGATACACAAACGATGGACTCAATATGCTAATAAAACCAGCGGTGTCGCCCCGTACGTTCTCATTTCAGTCACAGATTATGTCTAAACACAAATCAGTCAGTTCAATCATTTAGCCAAACGATTTCTGGTTTTTGTGTTGGATGCTTTATCTTCTTTTGAAGCCACTAGATATGTTGATGAAATGCTAGACCGTGAGAAAAATTGAGGCCAAAATCCCTGCTGAAGGTGTCAAAATAAGCCTGAACGACAATCTGCAACCTTTTATCAAGGTCGAGGACGCTATGAAATTGCACGACGATGATGATGATGATGTTGTTTCTTCCAATGATCCTGTGTTAGATCTAAAATGTTCGCAAACAAAAGGTCGTAAAAAACAATATGGTTGAAAAGTGTTGTTGAACAATTCGCAGGACAAAAGCCACATCGAAAGTGTGCAATATGTGAAATATTTACAAACCATGATAAGCAAAACCATTATAAAGCTTTAGAATTGAAAAGGACTGAAGCTTTATAATTTCATTTTGCTGTATGGATTTTGAGAAACAATTACTTGGGTAGTGTTATTGTTTTTTTTCTTTATCTCTGTATTTACATGCATGTAACTGCATATTAATAAAAAAAAATTGCTTTTTTAAACTTTTCTATATGAATTATTGTGAGATTATAGGCCTCCCGTCCGCAGGATTAAACTGCAGACATTAAAAGAAGGAAGCGACGCCATTTTAATAAGTCACATCTGTTGTATTAAACTGCGGACTCTATAAGGTAAAATTACTAGGGGAAACAACGCCGTTTTTTAAGTAAGTCTCATCTGCAGTTTAATATTGCAGACGCTAGGTCAAACACGATTGCCATAATGGGTCAATTATTAACTATTCTATGCAACCCCTATAAGTGTCATCACAACATGTTGAGGTTATTCAGGAATAACCTCTACATATTGTGATAGCACTCCAGGGTTTGCATAAAAGAGCTAAACAATTGACATTTCTTGACAACACATTAATTTCTTGTTAGATGTTAAACCCAATAGTTTCTTTTTGAAACTTCTCCGTATGGATTTTAGTTAAACTTCTCTGTATGAATTTCTTGTTAGATGTTAAAGCTAAAAATCCTCTATTTCTCTACCATATTTTTGTTAGATGTTATAGATTCATGTTATTAATAATGCTGGGATTTGAAAATAAGTAGTCTGTATGAGAGACAACAACATGAATTTTTAGCACATATCACATAAATCACTAAGAATAAGAATATGAAAGAGGAAATAGAAAATTTTGAGTTTTAATTCGAACTATGTTGTGACAACCCCAAAATAGGTCCATTCCACCCAACCCATTCTGAGTTGTCAAATACATGGTACAGAAACAACTACAACTTTTACCACCCATAAGCTGTGAGTTTGAATACAAACATTATCATCTAGACAATATCCACATGCAAATAAATCCCCATCATAATTATTGATACATAATTTTACAAAAAAAAATGGTGAGGACTACTAAACAACTCTCTCTAGAACCTTCATTCCATACCCCGACTAGTACTCGCTACTTTCTCGCCTCCTGAGAAGAAAAATGGAACAACAAAGAAAAGGGTGAGCTCAACTAGCCCAGTAAAGAATATTATGACTAAGATAATGTACAACAAATTATCCTTAGTCTTCAACAGGGAAAAATCTGATAGAATACAATAGACAACAAGTTTTAGATCAACAACTGCAGCGGAAACAACAATTCATTAGAAGAGTTAAGTAGAGAATAAAATCTACTAACGTCTATGAATTTAAAAGTTCATCATCAATATTTTATCCCTGTAACATCAATCAATATATATCTCAAATCAAATCAAATATTCATCTTTGCACTACAGGCCAAAGATATTCATCAGTCGGTCATGTTCATCTAAACACCTGTTCATCTTTGCACTACAGGCCAAAGATATTCATCAATTGTTCATGTTCATCTCAACACCTGTACATCTTTGGACTACGGGCCAAAGATATTCATAATAAAATCAACCATCTTTGCACTACGTGCCAAAGATATTCAGTAACACCATCATTTAGGACTGAGGATGATGAAAAATATTTTAAAGGAAACGAATCCAGTGAAACAAAATAACAAGTATTAAGGATTCGTACTCTAAACAATCCGAGTTCAAAAATACTTCATAAATAATCATACTGAAGTAAAATTCAAGAATGATCAAAACATAGATCCAATCAAAACTAGTATCCAGAATAGATATTTTGGACAAAAAGAAGAACTTTCATTTTTTTTTCGGTGAATAGTGTCGTATTCGTGAATAGTGCCGTATACGTGAATAATAACTCCGACACCAAAAGATAGAAATTTCACAAAAAAACATCTTCACGCTTCATGAATAGTACTCGTGAATAGTAACTCGTGAATAGTAACTCATGAATAGTAACTCATGAATAGTAACTCGTGAATAGTAACCCCGACATGAAAAAGTTCCGAATTTGATAAAAAGTTCATATCAATACTTCGGCATAATGATATTAGAAGAAATAATATCATTTTAAAAAAAATAATATCTCTTACCTCGAAAGACAGCACTTCTAGTTAAAACACCGGATATAGGCTATGACTTGAACTTACTCCGTATAGCAATACTCAACGTATACTCAAAATACTCACAAGAATACGCTCGATAATATAGAGAGAGAAAACTTCAGTTTCTGGTGTGATTTTCAATTCTAACCTAAGCACCTATTTATAGAAAATTGCTTAGAACACCAAAGCAGAAAATTTAATAAAATATAATATATATATTAAGCTTTCTACGCCAACTTAGAATCTGATTTCAGCAATTAAAACACATGCAAGACCCACACTTTATTGACAAAAAACGTTTTTCTTATTATAAATATTTAAAACTTCCAAAAATCAATTATTTGGAACTCCGAAACTTCAATAATTCATAATAAATAACCCTTTTTGCCAGAAAATTCGAATCTCGCGAGTTTTTATAGGAAATTCAATTCTCTACAACTTTGCAGAAGGAAGTTTTTCCAAATTCCAAACAGAAATTGACCGAAATCCATAAACAGGCGATTTTACAGGCTATAATCAAATTTTCAGTCAAGAAATAGGTCTATCGACACACAAAATCTGTTTTTAATATTTATTGCAACAAAAATACTCTTTCTCCTCATATACTCATATATCCCACATTCATCGAAAAAATATCACCGTTAATATATTATTAAAGTAATATATTTAAATGAATTATTTTATCAGAAAAAGATAAAATATTAATTTTCAACAATTGTCACATTAAAACTTTTCTCCATCTATATCCACATAAATTCAATATTTTCCTCATCATATAAATCAATAATTAATTATTCACAAATAATATTACAGAATCACAGTACTAGCAACCAGGCCGTTCCCAGGAAAGAGGGGGCTTTCCAATAAGAATTTCTCCTTACTAGCGCGCAATTAGGTGACCAAACCTCTCCTTAGACAGAACTTTCTAGACATTGCCAATAATGTTATCAAATAATATTATTCAGATAATATGAATTATTGCTTCGATAATGAAAAATACTGTGTAGTGACAATTATTGAAACAACAGTAATATAAAATATCAATGCAGCAATTATTGAATCAATAACATAAAATACTGAACAGTAATTACTGTAACAATTATTGAGTAGTGCCTTCTTACGTAAGAATCAATAATTGGTGCAATACCGTGTGCTACTGTGCAACAACGCGTATTACTTTACTTTATCCACCGGGTATTCAAACAGTATAAACGGTAACAACTACGCCGTTATTAATAAACAACTTATTTTTGTCGTTTTCTTCATTCAATCGCTTTCCGTTATAGGGCCCACAAAAGACTGCGCCGTCGTACGAATATTCCCCGACAGCAAGAATATTCCACGACCAAACGAATATTCCCCGACAACAATGAATATTTTATAACCACTTGCTTATTCAAAATATTTGCGCATTTTACCCATAACTATCCACATTAATCAAATTCACCCTTACTATTTCAAAATAATAAATAAAGAAAATTCCTTTTTATTTAAAAATTTTCGGGGTCTTACAACCTCCCCTCCTTATGAAATTTCGTCCTCGAAATTGACGTACGTAACTGGTGTTTCAAAAAGGTAAAGATACCTCGCTTTTATTTCCGTTTCCAACTCCAAGGTCATTGTTGGTCGATTTCGCAACCGATAAACACGCGCAAGTATACGCGGTCTAACAAGTAATACAGTGATAAGGGGGTGTCGAACCCACGAGGACAAAGACTTAACAGGAAACAACTACTAAGGTAAAGTCGTTACTAATCTTATCTAAACAAAAGAAATAAATGGTTGGTTAAACAAATTCTATCGGACAATCAAATTGCGAGAAGAAACAGCTCTAAGAAATAAAGATAGGATTACAACTCCCCTAATGCTTCGCCTAATCTTCTAACTCTCCGTATATAAACAAATCAAGGAATGGTCAACCGAGATTAAAGTAAGCATAAGCTTCTGTCGAAGGTCAAATGCTAATCCTTGACAAACTAGAACACAATATGTCTATTGGTGAATCTAATCTGACCAAGGTCATTATGCACAACTCCAAGGTCACACAAGGCAAGTGAGGATATGTCTATCCTACAAGCACAATAAGCCCACAATTAAATGTCAGGACAAAACAAGTGTCATTGTATTTAAAGGAAGACAGTAATATCCATTTATCAATTTCCACTACTATCAAAACCTATTTCTTTATCAAGAAATAAGACATTATAAGCAAAATACAACAACCCATTCCAAAATGCTTCATTATATAAAACGAGAGAGAAAGTCGATTAAGCTATTCAAAAAGTTACATTGCAATCCTAACAATGGAGTTAGTTCATAACTATGAGACTAACACATAGTTCTAATACACCACCCATTTCAGACAAATACAATAAATAGAAGATTTGAAATAAGAAAAACCCCTAAAGAAAGGAGTACTCTTCAGCCAAACAATCTCTTCACTTGTACGATCTGAGAAAATGGAGAGCAACGGATCTCTTCTGGTCAAGCTTTCTCTTCTCCTCTTCTCTATTTTCTAACTCTTGCTATGTTTTTCTGCTCTATGCTCTCTATCTTCTAACAGCCGCCGCCCCCTCCTTCTATATCTCTCACATTAGCTAGGTCAAACACTTCCTGTCTGCCTGGGAACCGGAGGTGGCGCCGCGGCGCGGGCCACGAAGCTTTTGAGTCGCGCTGCGGCGCGGCCTAAGGAACTTGGACACGGAGCTCGCGCTGCAGCGCGAGCCAGCATATAGTAAGTGGCGCCGCGGCGCGGCTTTTTGTCACTGTGGGACAGCACGTGGCGCTGCGGCGCGGCCAATGACTCTGGCCTTGGCGCCGCGGCGCGGGAAAGATCAAAATGACAGTTTTGCCCCTTCAAAGCAGCAAAAACACTGCGAAGCTCTGCAATGCAACGATTAAATACAAAAACACTATATTTCCAATAAAACTATATAAAAACTATGAATCCAGGCAAGTTCTTAAGGCAGAAAATATCCGATTCGCAGGTTTAAATCCCACTCATCAAATACCCCCAAACTTAAGTCTTTGCTTGTCCTCGAGCAAACTATCTAACAAATAATAACAGTAGATACTAAGAATGCGAAAGGAACATAAAAATATATACTAGCATCGCAGCTACGTTTATCTATAAAAACTACCCCCAAAAGAATAAGTCAAACACGGGGATGAACAAGGGGTCAATCTAATTCAAGCATAAGACTGTAATCGATCCAATCTGTGCATGTGTGTGAAAATCAACCGTCCTGACTAATCATAGCCCAAATAAGCTCGCATAGTTGATTGTTAAAACCAAGCACATTCCGCAACTTAAACATTCAACAAGCATTAAGAACAAGACGCAAATGCAGGGAAAGATCAAAAGGTTTTAGCAAGCCGATAGTAAAATCAGACTCGGACAGTACTTAATTACCTTAGGCTAATCAGAACTACCCATGAATGAGCTTTTGATCAGCGACTCCCAAGCCAGACGACTTTAGGGCACTAGGTGTAGAACACCCCGAAGAATCTAATAACTCGAGCAGTAATGGCCACGTAATCAACATAAGCCAACTGAGACTTCACAACGAGAACGAAAATTTTAAACGAGTACATTTTATGCTCCATCTCGATATCGGCTCTGCGTTTATAGGCGAGTGCGTTTTACGCTCCATCACGACCCACCGCATAACTTTCGATATAAACAATTTATTTATTATTATTAAATTTTTTTTTTTTTTTTAAACGAGTGCATTTTATGCTCCATCTCGATATCGGCTCTGCGTTTATGGGCGAGTGCGTTTTACGCTCCATCTCGACCCACCGCACAACTTTCGATATAAACACCCTTAGCTAGAAACCAAGATCCAAAACTGCATAGACACCCAAGTCTTTTATTACCTTGCACAAATGAAAGTTTATAAGAGTGAACAACTAGTTAACACAATCAACACACAAACTAAATTCGAAGAATAACTAGTTAACACAACTGGTCAGAGCTTGCTAGAAGGACGGATCAATAACAGTCTAAACTTGTCAATTCATAAACCCCTAGCACAAGGCAAGCTTGACACAATTCTACGAGATATATGCTCATTTGGCGCTAGACATAGCCACAATCCAACAAAAATTAGCAATGATAAATATAACACCCTTGCTAAATAGCAGCTCAAAATAGGGTGAAAAGGCCATTAACATGGCACAAACATCCAAATCTGTAAAAGCCCCAAAAAGATGGCTAGAAACCACAATCATGCTAAATAAAATCAAAATAAAACCCAAAAACAGCTCAGGCATCCATAATGATAAAACATCCATAATGATAAAGATAATAAACCAAATCCCGCAGTTCAAAAGACTGCACCAAAACATAATAAGGAAATAAAGTCAGACAGTAGTCCTAACATGGTAGCACTAAGATAAACAGATAAAAATTAAAAGCAACACCCCCAAACTTAAGGAGAGCAATGCCCCCATTGCGAAAACGTAAAGCAGTTGAATACACAAGAGGGCTTCCCTGGAGATCGCTCACTCCGCAGCAGGATCAGCCTCATCTTCATCAGCGCCGTCAGCTTCGGCGGGCGGTGATGGAGGAGGGTAAGGTGGAAAGATGGGAGGATCGGGAAACTGGTAAGGCGTGAAGTCAATGCCCTCGCCACAATAATCAGTGTAGATCCCCTGCATAATATTAACCAGCTCAGCCTGGTACTGCATCGCTATCTCCTGCCTTTGAGCCACAGCAGCGATATGCCTCCGCTGCCTCTGTGCTTCGGCGTCCTGCTTCTGATGCAGCAGGGTAAGGGATGCCATGATGTCTGTCAAAAGACCCTGACTAGCCGGCTCTGACTCAGGTGCTTGAGGAGGCTCTGGTTCGGCGGAAGGAGGCGGTGCTGTAGGCGGTCCATACCCTTCGCCCCTGACATGAGATTCTGCCCCGTCCCAAACAGTGAAGCGTTTGATCGTCAGATGGTCAATTATAGTCATGGGCGGCGAAACTGTCTCATCAAGCCCCCACTTGTACCCCTGCATGCTTGCACAATGTTGTGATCACAGATGGATGGGGAAGTCCCGAAACGACCGTACTCTTGATTGCCTTAATGATCGAGTCGTGGATGAGAACTCCTATATCCACGTTCAAGCCCGTGACAATGGCGAAAAGCAGAATCGCCCTGTCTTTAGTCACATCGCTTAGGTGACGGGTTGGTAGCATGGAGGCGCAAATGAAGCTGTACCACGCCTTCCCGTAGCGACTGAGCGCAGCAGCCGGGAAGCTGGTCTTCTCACCGGTATAATCATTTTTCTTCCACGCCGTGCCAGGCTTGCAGAGCCTTCTGATAACATCCTCCTGGTCATAACTGCGGAGCCCCAGCTGCAAATAATCATTACCCGCGTAGTTGGGTGCGTCGAACAGTGCATTGATTGCTATACTGTCAAATGACACCGGTCTACCCCTGACTATAACCACAGCAGGACCATCAGGACTGGCGTTGGCATAGAATTCTCGAACCACAGGCACAACAGCAGATACGGGCGGCTTGGTGAAGTTTACCCACTTCCGCTCGATAATCATATTCATGAGCTCCCCGTCCTTTCTATCGGGCCGCAACCCCCGCTCAGGAAGCAAATTGCGCTTGCCAAAGGAGTCTCTGTACCGCTTCCACGTTGCCTCACTAACAAACTTGGCAGGGTCCCAAGCCTGTGGCGGTGCCGCGGCAGAAGACGAAGATCCGCCGACACTAAGACGCTGCCTTTTTGGTGCCATGGTAACAGTACGCTTGAATCAAATTTAATCGGAACGACCCTAGAAGCACGGCCAACCTCAACCCCAAAGCAAACCCAACGAAGATTAAACCAAGACAACCCCAATTGGCCTACAATTTTGGTTCAGGCAATTTATCGAACACCTTGCGTGCGATGCCCAAACAAAACCTGGACAGCCCTCAATTGAACTAGCTCTAACTCGATTTCCGTCAGTGGAAATCGCCCCAAATCACACTAGAAGAAGAGCACGGAAAAGAACTGAAACAAAATCACGGATCCAAAGAAAACTCTCAAAATTACCTTTGGAAGGAAACCTAGCACTTGAGTGGGGGGAGCCTTTGATGACGTGATGAACAAATCAGATTTGTTAGAGGCTGAGTAGAGATACGACCGATGAAGACAGTGATAAGGCTGATGGATCGCAGGTGCAGGATGCCAAGAGGGAGACTGCAGAGATGGTTGAGAAGAGTAGGGGACTTAGCCGAAAAACTTGTTGGTCGATTTCGCAACGGCGCCAAAAACTTGTTGGTCGATTTCGCAACGGCGCCAAAAACTTGTTGGTCGATCCCCGGCAACGGCGCCAAAAACTTGTTGGTCGATTTCGCAACCGATAAACACGCGCAAGTATACGCGGTCTAACAAGTAATACAGTGATAAGGGGGTGTCGAACCCACGAGGACAAAGACTTAACAGGAAACAACTACTAAGGTAAAGTCGTTACTAATCTTATCTAAACAAAAGAAATAAATGGTTGGTTAAACAAATTCTATCGGACAATCAAATTGCGAGAAGAAACAGCTCTAAGAAATAAAGATAGGATTACAACTCCCCTAATGCTTCGCCTAATCTTCTAACTCTCCGTATATAAACAAATCAAGGAATGGTCAACCGAGATTAAAGTAAGCATAAGCTTCTGTCGAAGGTCAAATGCTAATCCTTGACAAACTAGAACACAATATGTCTATTGGTGAATCTAATCTGACCAAGGTCATTATGCACAACTCCAAGGTCACACAAGGCAAGTGAGGATATGTCTATCCTACAAGCACAATAAGCCCACAATTAAATGTCAGGACAAAACAAGTGTCATTGTATTTAAAGGAAGACAGTAATATCCATTTATCAATTTCCACTACTATCAAAACCTATTTCTTTATCAAGAAATAAGACATTATAAGCAAAATACAACAACCCATTCCAAAATGCTTCATTATATAAAACGAGAGAGAAAGTCGATTAAGCTATTCAAAAAGTTACATTGCAATCCTAACAATGGAGTTAGTTCATAACTATGAGACTAACACATAGTTCTAATACACCACCCATTTCAGACAAATACAATAAATAGAAGATTTGAAATAAGAAAAACCCCTAAAGAAAGGAGTACTCTTCAGCCAAACAATCTCTTCACTTGCACGATCTGAGAAAATGGAGAGCAACGGATCTCTTCTGGTCAAGCTTTCTCTTCTCCTCTTCTCTATTTTCTAACTCTTGCTATGTTTTTCTGCTCTATGCTCTCTATCTTCTAACAGCCGCCGCCCCCTCCTTCTATATCTCTCACATTAGCTAGGTCAAACACTTCCTGTCTGCCTGGGAACCGGAGGTGGCGCCGCGGCGCGGGCCACGAAGCTTTTGAGTCGCGCTGCGGCGCGGCCTAAGGAACTTGGACACGGAGCTCGCGCTGCAGCGCGAGCCAGCATATGGTAAGTGGCGCCGCGGCGCGGCTTTTTGTCAGTGTGGGACAGCACGTGGCGCTGCGGCGCGGCCAGTGACTCTGGCCTTGGCGCGGGAAAGATCAAAATGACAGTTTTACCCCTTCAAAGCAGCAAAAACACTGCGAAGCTCTGCAATGCAACGATTAAATACAAAAACACTATATTTCCAATAAAACTATATAAAAACTATGAATTCAGGCAAGTTCTTAAGGCAGAAAATATCCGATTCGCAGGTTTAAATCCCACTCATCAGTCATTTCCTCTATAGCATAATTCCTCCACAAAACTTTTAACTTGTGGTATGACATTTGTGCGTAGGACATGCTCCTTCCTATCCAAAATTTTGATAGGTACCTCCTCGTACGTTAAGTCTTCGGCTATTTCGTCCGGTTCTAACTCAATAACATGGTTCGAGTCGTCCACATCGGTACATAAAAAAAACATTATAAACACGCGACATACTTGGCGATAAAACGAGTCTATAGGCCACAGTTCCTATTCGATCGAGGATTTCAAATGGACTAATAAATCGAAGGTTTGAGCTTTGCTCACATCGCCAATTCTCGCTTTTGGAATAACAACTTCTTGTACCTGCTTCTTCATATTCACCAGCTCCGGTGTGTAGCTTGAACAGCTTTAACGTTATCGATTAAAGTCGATTATACTCGTATATCATCACGTGGGTACCTAGAGTTTTTATCTCCATCTCTATTATTTGTAAATTATTCAAAAGGAGTCTTTGACAATATCGTACTCGTACTTGTATACGATCTTCTACTCAACACGTCAGCTACCACGTTCGGTTTTCCAGGATGACATGGTCAGAACATGTGCTGAAATGAGTCTCCTCTTGAGTTCTTCGAAGCTCTTCCCACATTCCTTGCTCCATTCGAATTTTGTATCTCTACGAGTCAGCTGCGTTAATGGAATAGCGATTCGAGAATATCCTTCAACGAATCTCCGATAATAATCAACTAAGCCTAGAAAGCTACGTATTTTGATTATCGACTTAGGTTGTTCTCAACTATGAATCACATCCCAATCTTAGATAACACGTCACAACAGCACCTATCAGTTTACTATCGCACGAATATGACGTCCCCTACAAAGAGTCTGGCTTCGGTGTATTCCACAAAGGAAGTCACCAGATAAAGGCTCGGGTATCAACTTCTACAGTTGGGTTTTTAACTCCTGAAGTTCAATAGGAGCCATTCGATATGAGATTTTAGAAATGAGTTTTGTACCGGATTTAAAGTCGATACAAAATTTAATATCACGCTCTGGGAGTAAGCCAATAAATTCTTCAGAAAATACATCAGGAAATTTACTAGTAACAGAAATATCATTCAAATCTGATGTACTTTTGTTCAAGTCCATAACATGACTAAGAAAACATAACATCCATTTTTCAATAAACGAATGACTTCATGACTTGATATAAAAATGTTTGACTTTAATGGTTTGATTGCTTGAATTCAAATAACAGGTTGCTTAGGAATATGAAAACTAACAACCTTACGAAAGCAATCAATTTTGGCATGATGAGTAGTTAACCTTAAAATCACATCAAAAGCAAATATCTCTATAGAAATAAGGTTAACAGGTAATGTGATAATGCCAACTTGAATCAAACAAGATTTCTAAACAACGGATGTAATGAAAGTTTCTCCTAACGGAGTCTCCATAGATAGGTCAAAGTCTAATTTCTCCGTAGTCAAGTTCAAACGTTGAATGCAAGCAAGAGAGATAAAAGAATGGATAGAACCGGTATCTAATAAGGTATAAACTTCGCAAGAATTATAATTAACTAACCCGTGCTAACTTCGTTCGGGTTCCTCGCATTTTGACCGGTCACGACAAACGCTCTTCCAGAAATCGTTGACTTTGACTTTTCTGGGACAGCCTTTTGAATCACCGTCCCCGCTGGAATTGGTTTCGCTACCATACACTCTCGAGCGATATGTCCTTCCTTTCCACAATTATAGCATACCTTGAACTGTTGTGGGCAGTTTGGGCTGATATGTCCCTCTTTCCCGCATTTGTAACATACGACCGGTGGTCTTTCTCCTCCCTTGGAACCAGTTGCTGCTGGTGCTGACATCTTCACATGGTCGTTGTTGAATCTCCTCTTTTTAAAATCTCCTCCCGACTCGTTTCTTCTATTTTCATGGCCGTGATTACCACCAGAGTGGTTACCACCTTTGCCCGTATTCTTCTTTATTCGCAGGTTATCGTTGTTCTGATGACTGTTGTCACCAGTATGATCCTGGTTATGGTCCCTCGATTGAACATACTCGTTATCTCGCTCTAACAACTGAGCCCTATTTACAACATCTGAATAGAGAGAAAATTTATGAGAAATGAGATACTGGCGTATACCGGGTTTCAAACCTCTCAGAAACATCCGCGTCATACGTTCCTCATTCTCCACCAAATGAGGTGCAAACCTGGATAACTCCGCGAACTTTGCCTCGTACTGGGACACCGTCATGTTATTCTGCTCTAGTCTAATAAACTCCACTTCTTTCATATGGCGAATACTTTCAGGAAAGTATTTTTCATTGAAAAGTTTCTGAAACGTCTCCCATGACATGCTGAGTGCGGCTGGATGTGTACGCTTCACAGACTCCCACCAGTAGTCTGCCTCGCCACGGAACATAAAGGTGGCGAATGGAACCTTCTGTTCCTCCGTGCATCCCAAGACATCGAATATCTTGGTAATTTGTTTGACCCACGTTTTCGCCATAATCGGATCTGGCTTTCCACAGAATTCTGGTGGTCCCAACTCTTTGAACTGCTTGGCTGTGACAAGCCGAGCATTGCTATCATTTCCACCCGTATTCTGTACACGAGTCTCCCTCGTCTGGTTTTGCATGAACTGCAAAAAGCTCCTAAACATCCCGTCGTTTATCGTCTGCTCAGTGGCGTTGTTCACAGGAGGTACATTGCCAGCCTGTTGCACGTTCTCCTCGTTGGTAAGTACATGCATCTCCACGGTCTCATTTATTCCACTGTTAACATTCTCAGTCGACATTATCAAATACTGTCATAAAACAAGGGTTAATTAAGGAAATCAAAATATCACATATATCCCTATATAGTGACCAACTAACAAATAAGCTTAGGTAGGACACACTAGCGAAGGATTTACTCATCTCTCCCCTCCTAGTTCTAATCCCGATCTCCGCCACAGATCATATCCCTAAGCTCTGATACCAACTGTGACAACCCCAAAATAGGTCCATTCCACCCAACCCATTCTGAGTTGTCAAATACATGGTACAGAAACAACTACAACTTTTACCACCCATAAGCTGTGAGTTTGAATACAAACATTATCATCTAGACAATATCCACATGCAAATAAATCCCCATCATAATTATTGATACATAATTTTACAAAAAAAAATGGTGAGGACTACTAAACAACTCTCTCTAGAACCTTCATTCCATACCCCGACTAGTACTCGCTACTTTCTCGCCTCCTGAGAAGAAAAATGGAACAACAAAGAAAAGGGTGAGCTCAACTAGCCCAGTAAAGAATATTATGACTAAGATAATGTACAACAAATTATCCTTAGTCTTCAACAGAGAAAAATCTGATAGAATACAATAGACAACAAGTTTTAGATCAACAACTGCAGCGGAAACAACAATTCATTAGAAGAGTTAAGTAGAGAATAAAATCTACTAACGTCTATGAATTTAAAAGTTCATCATCAATATTTTATCCCTGTAACATCAATCAATATATATCTCAAATCAAATCAAATATTCATCTTTGCATTACAGGCCAAAGATATTCATCAGTCGGTCATGTTCATCTAAACACCTGTTCATCTTTGCACTACAGGCCAAAGATATTCATCAATTGTTCATGTTCATCTCAACACCTGTACATCTTTGGACTACGGGCCAAAGATATTCATAATAAAATCAACCATCTTTGCACTACGTGCCAAAGATATTCAGTAACACCATCATTTAGGACTGAGGATGATGAAAAATATTTTAAAGGAAACGAATCCAGTGAAACAAAATAACAAGTATTAAGGATTCGTACTCTAAACAATCCGAGTTCAAAAATACTTCATAAATAATCATACTGAAGTAAAATTCAAGAATGATCAAAACATAGATCCAATCAAAACTAGTATCCAGAATAGATATTTTGGACAAAAAGAAGAACTTTCATTTTTTTTTCGGTGAATAGTGTCGTATTCGTGAATAGTGCCGTATACGTGAATAGTAACTCCGACACCAAAAGATAGAAATTTCACAAAAAAACATCTTCACGCTTCATGAATAGTACTCGTGAATAGTAACTCGTGAATAGTAACTCATGAATAGTAACTCATGAATAGTAACTCGTGAATAGTAACTCATGAATAGTAACCCCGACATGAAAAAGTTCCGAATTTGATAAAAAGTTCATATCAATACTTCGGCATAATGATATTAGAAGAAATATTATCATTTTAAAAAAAATAATATCCCTTACCTCGAAAGACAGCACTTCTAGTTAAAACACCGGATATAGGCTATGACTTGAACTTACTCCGTATAGCAATACTCAACGTATACTCAAAATACTCACAAGAATACGCTCGATAATATAGAGAGAGAAAACTTCAGTTTCTGGTGTGATTTTCAATTCTAACCTAAGCACCTATTTATAGGAAATTGCTTAGAACACCAAAGCAGAAAATTTAATAAAATATAATATATATATTAAGCTTTCTACGCCAACTTAGAATCTGATTTCAGCAATTAAAACACATGCAAGACCCACACTTTATTGACAAAAAACGTTTTTCTTATTATAAATATTTAAAACTTCCAAAAATCAATTATTTGGAACTCCTAAACTTCAATAATTCATAATAAATAACCCTTTTTGCCAGAAAATTCGAATCTCGCGAGTTTTTATAGGAAATTCAATTCTCTACAACTTTGCAGAAGGAAGTTTTTCCAAATTCCAAACAGAAATTGACCGAAATCCATAAACAGGCGATTTTACAGGCTATAATCAAATTTTCAGTCAAGAAATAGGTCTATCGACACACAAAATCTGTTTTTAATATTTATTGCAACAAAAATACTCTTTCTCCTCATATACTCATATATCCCACATTCATCGAAAAAATATCACCGTTAATATATTATTAAAATAATATATTTAAATGAATTATTTTATCAGAAAAAGATAAAATATTAATTTTCAACAATTGTCACATTAAAACTTTTCTCCATCTATATCCACATAAATTCAATATTTTCCTCATCATATAAATCAATAATTAATTATTCACAAATAATATTACAGAATCACAGTACTAGCAACCAGGCCGTTCCCAGGAAAGAGGGGGCTTTCCAATAAGAATTTCTCCTTACTAGCGCGCAATTAGGTGACCAAACCTCTCCTTAGACAGAACTTTCTAGACATTGCCAATAATGTTATCAAATAATATTATTCAGATAATATGAATTATTGCTTCGATAATGAAAAATACTGTGTAGTGACAATTATTGAAACAACAGTAATATAAAATATCAATGCAGCAATTATTGAATCAATAACATAAAATACTGAACAGTAATTACTATAACAATTATTGAGTAGTGCCTTCTTACGTAAGAATCAATAATTGGTGCAATACCGTGTGCTACTGTACAACAACGCGTATTACTTTACTTTATCCACCGGGTATTCAAACAGTATAAACGGTAACAACTACGCCGTTATTAATAAACAACTTATTTTTGTCGTTTTCTTCATTCAATCGCTTTCCGTTATAGGGCCCACAAAAGACTGCGCCGTCGTACGAATATTCCCCGACAGCAAGAATATTCCACGACCAAATGAATATTCCCCGACAACAATGAATATTTTATAACCACTTGCTTATTCAAAATATTTGCGCATTTTACCCATAACTATCCACATTAATCAAATTCACCCTTACTATTTCAAAATAATAAATAAAGAAAATTCCTTTTTATTTAAAAATTTTCGGGGTCTTAAATATGTCATATTTTGAACTATGGAGTTTAGAATATTTATAATAAAGACCTAGTGTCCGCAGTATTAAACTGCGGACGAGACTTCTCAGATTTCCGACCTTCTCACTTTTCCAGTGCGTCTTTTTATCTCACTTAGCATCCGCAGTATTAAACTATGAACGGGACCTATGAGTATTTTGGCATCGTTTGGTTAAACTATGGCGTCATTTAGGAGGACCTACAATCCACAGTATTAAACTTTGAACGATTGTTTAGTATAAAACGACAATGTATTAATTTTTAAAAGAAAACTAACGTCCACAATTCAATGCGGATGGATACTTGTAAAGGAAGGACATTTTAAACATTTGTCCTGTCTACAGTATTAAATTACAAAATACTAAAAATTAGACTACGAACAAGAGCAGTTGAACACTTAAAATTTATTATAAGACTAACCTCTTTTTTAAAACGTTAGAAAATCCCTTCAAATATGATAGCATGCAAAAATATTATGGTAAACATTCCCATTCAATTATAATAGTTAAACTCCTTGACGTATTCTGACAGAAATGTTATACAACTTATAGAAATTTCACAAAAATACCAACAGTTGAAGGCTTAAATATGAATTAGTAACCTAAACTATAGGTCATATTCCACTTCGGTGATCCACCTTTCAATTTTGTCAATTAGATGATTAAACTATCAATTTTTTTCAATTGCAACAAATTGAACATGCCACGTCAGAAATTGCTGACGTGGCTAATTGTGTAAGACCCCAACTTATTATGAATAAAATCGAATTTCCTCTATTTATTATTGTGAATAATAAAGTGATAATTTGATATAATACTTTGGTTATGGGAGAAATGTGTAAATTTTACAAAATAAGCAAGTGGTTATAAAATATTCATTGTTGTCGGGAAATATTTATTTGGTCGTAGAATATTATTGTTGTCGGGGAATATTCGTACGACGGCGAAACCATTTGTGGGCCTCATAACGGAATAACTGTCGGATTAAGAAAACGACAAAGTTTGAGTTTTTATAAATAACGGCATAATTGTTACCGTTAACACTGTTGAAATACTTGGTGGTTAAAATACAGTAATACGTGTGGTTGCACTGTAGCACACGATATTGCACAGTATTTTAAATTATTGATCCTTACGTAAGAAAGCACTACTCAATAATTGTTACAGTAGTTACTGTTCAATATTTTATTTTATTGATTCAATAATTGCTGCGTTGATAGTTTATATTATTGTTGTTTCAATAATTGTCATTGCACAATATTTTTCATTATCAGATCAATAATTCATATTATTTGAATAATATTATTAGATAACATTATTGACAATGTCTAGAAAGTTCTGTCAAGGAGAGGTTTGGTCATCTAATTGCGCGCTAGTAAGGAGAAATTCTTATTGGAAAGCCCCCTCTTTCCTGGGAACGGCCTGGTTGTCATAATTGTGATTCTGTAATATTATTTGTGAATAATTAATTATTGATTTATATGATAAGAAAATATTTATTTGATGTGAATATAAATGATGGATTTATTTATGTGGTTATAAATGAAGGAATTAATGTTGAGGTATTTTATCAGTATTTTATCGGATTGGAGGTATTAAAAGATCAAATCGATGTTCTTACAGATCTATTGTGTGAGTTATAATTTTTAATCTGACCGTTGGATCGTTGTGATTTTTGGATATGTTATACATATATAAGTTGAGTATATGTCCACAAATTTTGAACCGTTAAAAATGAACGTATGATTTGTTATTAATTTTAAGAGGTGACTGATTCAGAAATTGTTGAAGTTTCGAAATTTATCATTTCGGTGGAAAATTCTAGAATTGATGGGTCCCACTTTTGATTGGTGAGAAATGTGCTCAAATTGAATTTAAAATGTGGTGGATGGCAATAGTAGCAGGTCAAGCCATCAGGTGGCAGGTCAAGTCTGCTTCGGCGTGCTAACATTTTTCTATAAATAGATAAATAGAGGGTTAAGTTAGAATTGAAAATCACACCAGAAACATAAGTTTTCTCTCTTTCTCTCTCTATATTATTGAGCGTATTTTGTGAGTATTTAGATACGTTGAGAGTTGCTATTCAGTACAAGTTTCATTCAGCATCATATCCGACATTTCATTCCGAAGTACTGTTTCTTTGAGGTAAAGGATGTAATTTTCTTCTTAAATGATATTATTTTTTTCAATATCATTATGCCAAAATATTGGTCTGAAATTTTTATCAAATTTAGAACTTTTTGTGTCGGAGTTACTATTCACGTATACAGCACTATTCACGAATACAACACTATTCACCGAAAAATGAAAATTTTCCTTTTTATCCAAGATGTTTATTATGGTTACTATCTTTGATTGTATCCATGTTTTGATCTTTATTTTTGAATTCTACTTCACAATTGGTTATTATGAAGTATTATTGATCTTGGATAAACTGTTATATGAATCCCTAATAATTGTCCTTTTGTCTCACTGGATTCGTTTTCTTTAAAATATTTTTCATCATCCTCAGTCCTAAATGATGATATTACTGAATATCTGACCTGTAGTGTAAAGATAAATGATTAACTGATGAATATCTTTGGCCCGTAGTGCAAAGATGAACAGGTGTTGAGATGAACATTACCGACTGGTGATACAAATGAATATCTTTGGCTTGTAGTGCAAAGATGTATATTTGATTAAAGATGTATTTTGATTAATGTTACATGGATAAAATAGGATTCAGGGAGAGGAATTATAACAAAAATTGAAGGTGGATAAGCTTTGGGAGAGAGAAAAATAGGGAGAGATACAAGAATATATTTTATTTAATTTGTTATGTTAATTTGTGTTTTGACCATTTTGCCCTATATTAAATTAGATTTATTTATTTTATGATTAAAAAATTATTTTTTTTGCCACACCAACTTCTTAAGACCCCACACAATTAGTCACGTCAGCAATTTCTAACGTAGCATGTTCAATTTGTTGCAATTGAAAAAAATTGATAGTTTAATCATTTAATTGACAAAATTGAAAGGTGGATCACCGAAGTGGAATATGACATATAGTTTAGGGTACTAATTCATATTTAAGCCACAGTTGAAAGTGTTTTTGGATGAGAATCAGAGTTTTCTCCTAAAAAGAATCTGACTAACAAGAAACAAGTCAAAATATACACAGGGCTCAGGTGGGAGATGTTTTCCCCTAAAAAGAATCAGAGATACGAAGCAAATTCACAATATTACATACTCCGTAGAATGATAATACCATAAAGAAGAAGGAAAAAAAATACATGTCTCTGACTGCATATCATTTGTGGTGGTTGATTTTTCTTTTTCATTAAGAGAGCTAGATATAGGGTCTTCAGCCATAAACAATCTTTAAGGCAATTGCTACAAGCTACAATATTTCATGCCTAAAAGAACAACCATATGCAAATGGAATGGAAAAGATGGAAGTTTCAACAACTAAATGGAATGGGGGAGAGAATTTTTTTTGCAAAAATGAAACTCAAACCTGAAGTAAGTTTATATAGACAACGATCACTATAGAACCGATTTATAACACAGCAGTCATTTGTACGCCGGCAGTTTCTCTGGAAATTGAGCTTAATATTGTCTCACCAACCTCACCCTTGCAAAGGGGACATAAAGCATTGATCTTCAGCCACTTATCCACACATTCCTTGTGAAAAAAATGAGAACACGGCAACTCCCTGAGCTCATCATTGTTTGCATACTTTGACAGGCAAATGCAGCAAACCTGGAGAAGGGGGAAAAAATCATTTGCAAAACTCATCTCTGAAAAGAAGAATTTTTCACGGTCTTGTGCAGAAATTGTTTCTGTATATTCATTCATTTTGCAAAGCAAAATAACCAAAGAGATAATACAGAGATTCTCATCAGTTTCGTATCATTATAACAGTGGGAAATAGTGCATTCAAACGAATGGGAAATTTAGACCACTAGAAGAGTTCAACAACTCGAGGCATCATTTTATCATTTCCAAAAGAACACACCAACCCATCAATTTTTATCATTTCCAAAAGAACACACCTACCCATCAACTAGCTGATCGATAGATAGAAGTATTACCTTATCTTCTATTTTCACTTTCTTTCTGTAATTCTTTAATATTGAAGCAAAAGAAAACCAGCAGCAACTACTCTGAATGAAATTTTTTTAAAAAAATAATCGACTGTGTCAGCATGAACATTCAAAAATTATAAATTAAAGCCACAACTTGCTGCATTACACCACAAAGCGCACTACTAATTTTCCAAATGGAAGCAAAGGGTATAAATAACCATCCAAGTCTTGTTTGTTGAAAAACAGGCAGTACACTCTATAGACTATGCCTAGATAGTTATGCCAACTAACCACCACGGGATCCTCGAAGGAAAGGAGGTGACTTACCGCATCTTCTCCTGATATGACACGCTCCTTCTCTGTTCCTGCAGCCACAACCCCTTTAATACCTGAATTGGTTTCTTTATCATTGCCATTTTTGGTTTTCTTTATCTTGAACTTGTAGGTCGGAAGAGAATTTATTGATTCTGGAGTGGCTCCTCTATTTTGGGTTAGATCCTCTCTGAAGCCCAAGACAGAAATAATGCAAGGTAGGCAGCAGCAAATAGTGGCACAGAGTATAAATGGCATTGCATAGCCAATACAGCTAAACATAAGAAATACTATACATAACCTGAAAAGTAAGAAAATATAAAGCGATTAAAACTATAAAAGGTAGAAACAGAATGTATGACAGTTCATCAACTCATTTAATAGTACCTGTACACGTTCGGAGCCTCAGATGAAGAAGAGTGACCCCCAAAGATCCAAACATTTCCAACTACAAACCACACTGCAAAGAAGCAATCCAGAGCCATCTTAAAGTACTCCACGAGTGCCTTAACTCTACGAGGAAGGAAACAGATGACTCATTAAGTAGGTGTTTTGGTACCAGTATTCTCATCTAGCTTTTTAATTGAATAGCACAGAGACATGAAGAAATTAAAGACAAATAATTCAAGATATATTAGGCATTGGTTGGATTACATGACTCATGACAGAAATTTCTGTGAACCAACATTTAGACATGAAGCTCTAATTTCAACCAGATGCTTGATATATAATGAAGATGGGCTAAGTATCTCCTTTATCCATCAAGTTAAATTCGACCCTTTATATATCAACATCTAATATGCAATGTTACTGTATAGTCGAAACAAGTTAAAGTGACTTTCCAAGCTGGAGGTGATTCTTGATTCTTGATTCTTGAGCCATTACACTGAAGAAAAAGCTTTCAGGAGAGACCAATTGGCATCCCAAAGACACATAGCCAACAGTCTATAAACAATGCACCACAAGAACCACTTTACAGGTCACATAAAATTCAGAAGCATTACAAAAGATAGCCATATAAACTGCAATCCCACACATTGAAAACACCCTTGGTTATATACCATTTTATACTTGAAACAACAACTATAACGTCAATATAACTATATTCATTTATAACATACAACAACAGAAAACAGGGAAACCATAGGAAACCTCATCCCATATAAACCAAAATTCTAAAAAAAAAAACTTAGATAGCTAATGTATGAAAGACAACTTGAACAGCTAGAGTAATAGTTTGAGACAGCATTAATCAAATACGTAGTTGAAAAGTATAGAGGAACAAGGTAATAGCAATCACAAAAAGTAAAAATACATACCTAGCATTCAGTATTCTACCACTTTGACCACCTCCGGAAGCTGGGGCAGTAGCCTGGTGATCTTCATCTTCCAAAGTTCTTGTGACAGAAGATGAATTTAAAGAATTAGTTCGGGCAGTTAAGCTGCTCTCAAGAGAACTCTGACGGGGCTGAGATGAATCTTGCTCTGAAGCCTGGTTACGATGACGAAAGCGCCAATAAAGAAGAGGGAGGGTAGCAACACACCCGGAAGCATAACCCACAATCCATTCAAACAATGGAGCGTGTGGATGCTCATCTCTTGACAAAGACAAAACAACAATGGATGCAATAATTTGGCTCACTGTTATAACTAATTCAACATATATCCATAAACCAGAATTCAATGGACTCCTATGTCGCCCAGGCCCATTCCCTCTCCTAATAAATGATGAATTCCTCGAGTTTGATTCATTGGCAGTAGATAATGATGGTTGAAAAACGGGGGCCCTCACACTTGTAGAAGGCTGTTCTTCGGTCCACCGTGGATCCAAGCCACTGTATGGTCTATCTTGGGAGGAGCTAGATGAGGAAGCTTCACTGCTACTTGTTATGTTAATAACGTGCTCACAATCGTTATGGTTTTCTGTCCGCTCCATTAACAGTGGAAGTTTGCTAGGTTGGGTTTTCCGATGTAATTTCAGAAAGGGAATGGCCATCTAAGTCCACCAAAAAACAGGAAGTAAAGAAAACATGGGACGGCAGAATCAGAAAAGTACCTTCACATCCACTACTCAACTATTTAAAGAATGTCACTGTTATCTTATGCAATCACCCAATCATACATTCCAGCTTAAAGACTTTGAAGCATGAGATGTGGATAAGTAGCCAAACACGCTGTGAAAGAAAGATATTAATTAAAATCATTGCTCAAAGCCTCAAAGTAATAGAGAAAGGGAATGAGAGAAGAAGTAAACAACTACAGCTGTTTGGAAATAAAAATCTCATATAAAAATTGAAAAGGTCATGAATAATATCCTGTAAAGAAAATCTCAATATTCAAGTTTCAAACAACTGTCCTTTTCACACAAAACTTTCCAAACTATTCTAGCTAGTTGTATTACAACGCTAGTTACTTTTTTCAACAATATTGCAACCCAAATAAGGAAAACCCAGGATTCAGCTTTCAATTTCTTTCCGTTCCAAGCTTTTGGCAACAACCAACAGAACTTGATGGAAATACAAATTGGAATAAGGCTAGGGCACGGTTTGGAAGTGCCATGTGATAATGAATTCTCATTTTTCCACCAGTGAAATATTTTCATCATCTCCATTTTTAACTTTATCTAATAATGCATTCTAGTTCAATTTTAACTTTTGAAAAAGAAAGTTTAGTTTTCTTTTGCTTATAAGTTGGAGGAGGTGTTGATATAGAAGGATGAAACTCACTCTAGTCCTCTAAAATCTTTTGGGCATAAGTTATTTCTCTATCACACGTCTCTCACTTTTCTTAACTTTGTTCTCCTTGTAGCTCAATATTTGTAATAGCTTGTCAAAAAAGAAAATGTAATAATATATATATATATATAAATGATAAAATGACTGTTTTAAATAAAGCATTACATTACCAAAGGGGGCCTAAGTTAAAAAACACCGACTATTTATCATAAGGGTTTGACCATAACAGACCTATCATCCCATCTGACATTTGTTAAATTAAACCGAAAAAACAGTCCTAACATGCATATTATGAGGATGAGAAGCAAATACCAAACCACAAAAGTACAGCTAATTTGATCAAAATCCCTAGAACTGCCCATATGAAAGCAATAGTTTAGAAGTTAGATGGAAGCTCTGGTAACAATTTTACATTTTGAAGATTAATAAAGAGAAAAAACACACAAAATCACACAGCACTTTTGTAATTTTATCAAAATCTACAACACCGTCCAGTTCAAAAACTACCTATATTACAGAAACAGAGTAGTCTCCAAATAATTAACAGATTCAAAAAGTTTGAACGTAGCTCAATTACCAAGATGTTGCTACAGATTAAAAACTAATACCCAAGAATCATAGCGTTGACCAAATTTAACAACAATCAAATCAATTGGCACCCAAAATCTAAGTTAAAGACTGAAAATCGAATCAATACAATAATCAGTAACCTGAGCAATAATGGAAGATAGTAAATACACCAAGTTATAACACTGCAGTCATCATCTAACATACTCAATTCTTGAATATATATATATATATATATATATAGAGAGAGAGAGAGAGAGAGAGAGAGAACTACTGACCAGTGAATATATCAAAGTTGGGCGATGAAAAAAGCAAAGGAAATTTCGATGCAAAATGGTTTCTGATTTTTTATGTGGGTCGGTTCGCAACCTCAATTGCTTTCACCGGGTGATTCGGGAATAAATATACATAATATTTACACATTTCTATATGAATCCCAATTAATTTATTTATTTTAACATAGATTAAAAAATAATCCAATGGTGGGTTGAATAAATCCCAATTTATAATTATCCACTTGAAATTTTCAAACTCTAATAATTACTTTATATTTTATTTTCTTTTTGGCAATTTCTTCTTCATTTTTGTTGCCTTGTAAGGATGGGATGGACTCGTGGGAGTCACCTGCAATCTGAGAAAACGCCATAAATATCTCTTCAGTCAAGAAATCAAATAAAAGCAATGCAATCAAACACCTTTACAAAGCTTTACCTAAGTCGGTGGACTAGGTTTCTTCTATAGCGCGAGGTCGGAGGGTAATTAATTTCAGTCTAAAATTAATAAAATAATCAAACACCTTTCTTTCCCTCTTTTTCTCTCTCCAGCTACAAATATCTATTTTCCCTCCACTCTCTTAATATTTCCCCGTTCCGAAATACTTATAAGTTTATAAGTTGATCAAATTAATTTATAAATTATTTTTTTATTATTAAAGTGTTTGACAAGTACTTATTTTTTGATTTATAAATTGAGTTTTAAGTTAAAAAAAATATGTAACTATTTGTAATTTATTTAAAAATAATTTATAAATTATTTTAAAATAAGTTAGTTTGACCAAATATAATATTCTATTTTTGGCTCTCTTTTTATTAATGTCATTTTCAGTAATCTTTATACTTATTTTAACTTATAAATTATGATAAGTCGAATATCTTCCTAACTTGTTTTAATTTATAAATCAAATCGATGTCGAACGATTTTATTTATAAGTCGCAGTTTAAAATAACTTATAAATCGACTTATAATTTAACTTATAAATAATTTTAAAATAAATGATTCCCAAATCTATAATATAAAACAGAGCGGAGAGAGAAAATACATAAATGTCACATCAAAATACACGTCAGCAGCTCTCTCTCTTGTTCTCCTTATTTAAATTTCGAACCCACACACAGATAAGTATTGATGATTGTAAGTTTTGTAGATAAGTTTAGAATTTTCCGGATATCTATTTTTAAAGGAAATTCTGCCGAAATTTAGTGAAATTAGTACCGACTAGCTCGATGTTTTGGTAGTTGGATATGTATTATTGATTGAGTATGTATGTCTTTAGATAATGTAATATTTTTTAAATTTTAATTTAATTTTTCGTTACACCGTGCCTTCAGGCACGGGTTATCGCTAGTAAATATATATTATATCATCCTTCAGACCTTAAGTATATATTATATCTTCAGCTTTTCTAGCCCACTTAAATTTATTTTAACCTCAACTTTTCTACTCATTTTCCTTTCTCTTCTCTTGATAAAGATCTCTGCTTCAGGTGTTCCAAGTTTCTATTCTGATATCAAGATCCAAACTTTCCTTTTAACTTTGGGGATCTTTAATATTTTTTTTATTTGGTGACTGATGAATGATTCCCACTAAAAAGAAATTATGTGCATTTTTATTAAAATTTTATTGGGAATCAATATTTGAATATCTGTCATATGAAAGCATGGTGTGACCTACATTTACAAGATCTGATCTTTATTCAACTCATGTTGTAATTTGCAGCATGATCTGTGCCATTTTTCTTCCAGATCTTAAGTTATTTAACCACATATGAGAATGGTTTAGGGTTTTGGCTACCTCTTTTAAGGGTTTTAGTTGAATATATATATATATAGAGAGAGAGAGAGAACAATGCTAATTACTTTGATTTGAGTGCTTATTGTTGTATTCACTGATTGTATTCAAAATGCTGAAGCAGTTTCTGAGGAGACTTCCTAGGAAGTCATTGAAAACTGAATCCATTGATTCTCCACGAAGTGGGTCGGGTCCATTTAGCCCAAGCAGTGGAAAGGCTGCTTCTGGCCGATCAAACTCTGCTAAAAGGACTTCATCGGCAGTATTTCCGGCTGGTTTGATTGCCGGAGTTGAGCCTCTTGTACCATTCAAAGATGTACCCAGTTCAGAAAAGATGAATCTTTTTATCAGTAAGTTAAGTCTCTGTTGCATGGTGTTTGATTTCAATGACCCAAGTAAGAATACAACTGAGAAAGATCTTAAACGTGTGACATTGATTGAGCTTCTTGATTTTGTTGCTTCCGGGCCTCCACGATATACAGAACCAGCAATTCTAGCAATGTGCAAAATGTGTGCTATTAACTTGTTTCGAGTTTTCCCACCTAATTATCGGTCTACATTACAGAACGGTGAAAATGATGAGGAGGAGCCTATATTTGATCCTGCTTGGACACATTTACAACTTGTGTATGATATATTGCTCAAGTTTGTAAGTTCTTCCTCTGTGGAAGCTAAGATTGCAAAAAAGTATATAAATCATTCGTTTATTTTGAGATTGCTTGATCTCTTTGAATCTGAGGATCCTCGGGAAAGAGAAAGTTTGAAAGCTATTATGCATATGATTTATGGGAAGTTTATGGTGCATCGGCCTTTTATTCGGAAGAACATAAGCAATATCTTCTATAGATTTGTAAATGAAACTGATCGTTGCAATGGAATTGCCGAGTTGTTAGAGATTTTTGGCAGTGTGATTACTGGGTTTGCATTACCTTTGAAGGAGGAGCACAAGATCTTTCTGTGGAGAGCTTTGATTCCTCTGCACAAGCCAAAAGCTTTAGGGGCTTACTTTCAACAGTTGACGTATTGTGTTACACAGTTTATTGAGAAGGAGCCAAAGTTGGCTATCATGGTGATTAGGGGGTTGTTGAAATACTGGCCAATTACCAATAGCCAGAAGGAGGTGATGTTCTTAAGCGAGTTAGAAGAGATTATGGAAACAATCAACATGGCTGAGTTCCAGAAGGTTATGGTGCCATTATTCTGGCGGATTGGATGCTGCATCAACAGTTCTCACTTTCAGGTTTCTTTTCCCTTTTTCTTCTATGTTTACATGTTTTCCCGAGCTTGCTTGTCTAAAATAATGCAGTAGATGTTTACATGTATGCAATTATATATGTATTTTTGTTTGGGAATAATCGAAGAAATTTTGCATATAATTAGGAACTTTAAAGCTAGTCTTGGCTTCAATAGTTTTATAGTTGGCTTCCTAAGAATCTTAATGGAGTTTGGAGCTCGAGTCTCATCTTTCACATCTCATGATAAAATCAATATGACCTGAAATTTGTGGGAATTTTA
Source organism: Panax japonicus (assembly GCA_020205505.1). Taxonomy (NCBI): domain Eukaryota; kingdom Viridiplantae; phylum Streptophyta; class Magnoliopsida; order Apiales; family Araliaceae; genus Panax; species Panax japonicus. Next base: position 78,673,801 of record CM035094.1, read on the forward strand.
TATTCTTTTCAAACTAGGATAGTTCATATGTTTTAGACTTGATTTCAAGGTGTCATTCTGTGACTTAGGGCTTTAACCCCGTTTTAATTCATTGAATCTGCATTCTGCAAGAATTTTCATGGCCAATAAATAGGTTCTACGTGAAGCACAATAGTCTCTCTTATAGTTATTGTCCATAGTGCACCTACTGATTCTTACTTTGCCATAAATTATGGTGAATAGTAATCTCTCATTTGTGAACCTAATTGTTGTAGAGAAGTTACTTTCTTCTTACCTGAAAGTTATTCATTCCAGGTGGCTGAAAGGGCACTCTTCCTCTGGAATAATGACCAGATTGTCAACCTAATTGGCCATAACCGGCATGTGATCCTGCCAGTCATATTCCCAGCCCTGGAAAACAATGTGCAGAGCCACTGGAACCAGTCGGTTCTCAACATAACTTTAAATGTGAGGAAACTATTCATGGAGATGGATGATGTGCTCTTTCGGGCTTGCCATTCTCATTTCAAGGAGGAACAATCAGAACTAACCATAGCAACAGAAAAGCGGAAGGAAGCATGGAAGCGCCTGGAGTATGCAGCTAGTCTACAGCCAATTTCTGGGAACACAGCTGTTTTGGTAACTCCTTAACAAATTGTCAAGTGACATTTTAATCTGTTGTACTAGTCCAATTTTATTTTTTTTCTATTTTGCAGTCAACCCTTTCTTTGGGTGGGAAACCCAAAAAAAGATGGGAAAATGCGTATTGGTGGTGTCTGGGGTTGGTATTTTTGTGAGTGATGGTCCAGATGCCGGCCTGTTGTTGTAACCTGCTTTCATTTCATTTTGTTCAATTGTTATTTAGCAGAGTGCTATTTGGTTTCCTTTAAAGGGTCATCATAAGGGCGATGTAGCAAGCGGTTGTAGAAACTGACATACTGACATCCTTTCGTAGATTGACTGAATCTCTGTCTCTCTCTGTACGCGCACACGTGTTTGTGTAATTTGAATTTCCATCGATTTGGAAAATCTTGTTCCTGTGAGCCAGATTCGAGGCCTATTTTAAATGCTACGCGTATACTATTCAGCGACAAGTGAGTAGCCATTTGACGATTATCAAGTGGCCTAGTAGGGAAAGTTTGATCCTTAAGGTTAAGAATGATAGATAAATGTTGTATTGTGCTATACTGAAACTCAAATCATAACAAAGAAGATGGGTTGGGTACTTGGGTTTATCACCCAGCATTGTCTTCTTATATTCCAACTTGATGATACTTCAAACCACATCCAAAATAGAGATCAGATAGAATAAAAAGAATGTAAAAACAAAAGAATTTATTGAAACTAAAGACAAGTGATCACTAGAGCAAGGACTTTACCAGAGTAGTCTTATACTAGACATTAGAAAGACTTGAATTTCCCATAAACTAAGAACTGGGAATAGCATGATAGGGCAATTTATGCACAAAAGTAAAATCTGACCTTACCGAATTCTTGTATTCAGAATCTTGTGCACTTTCTACAATTGACATCCAAAACGTATCTATTTTAGTGATGGAGCAGACGACGGTTCGGTCTATTGTTATATGTTCTCCGTCGCTAAAAATTAAATACAACAATTCTTTGATATAGCGACGGACCGAATCGTAACCCGGTCTGTTGCTGAAGGGGGTTAGCATGGTATATAAAATAATAGGTGAGCCCTTAAAATGGACTATATATATAATATAGAAAAATGTTAAATCCACAACAGAAATGTTATTTTCACAACAAAAATGTCGCTATATATCCTAAAGCAGCGGTTTTCACCATCATTATACATATACAACAACACTTTTGTTGTGAAAATAACAAAAAGTGTTGTGGATTTAACAATTCACATATATATAGTACAAGAACAGATATATAGCGACACTGCATGACATTATAACTAGAAATACTAATTCAACATTACCATATTTTTGTTATAATATGAAGAATCATATGTAGGTCATGGAGAAAGTCCGACGTGACAAATCATAAAACAGTTAACATCAAAGATAAAACCTTTACAAAATAAATGGCAAAATTCAATTAGGATTCATAAACAATGTCAGCTTCAAATTCATCCACTTACAATCCAGCCCAACGCTGTTAAGTTATTCTCCACCGACAATAAATGTTTGCAAACGATACCAAGAGACATTGTTTATAGCCTCACTTGTACATTTTCCCGTTACAGAGACAGGTCTGGCAGAGCCAGAACTTAATACAATGTTACAACAATGATAAGAGATGGATAAATTGGAGCGAACAATAAAGGATAACTAATTAATGGTAAACAGATGATCCCGGGATTCATATAGGAGCAGCCAAAAGTGAGCAGTGATTCCAGCTGATAAATTATCTCGTCTTACACAGACGAATCGGCTAGTTTTAAACTTCAGAATAGTGACTGAACAGGTTTCAATGCAGATAAAGTTGCAACACATTTGAACTGTCAATTAAAACAGTCTCGTGAGAACATTAAGCAACTCACTAAACGCCTCGCAAAATACTAGAGGAATGAGATTCCAACAGAACAGTTCATATTTATAACTGAAGTCAGCACCATATAAATTAAAGCCCGACTAGGTTGTTTCTAATTATAAATAATTGACCAGTTGGGCAAACATTTATTTTAGCCGACATTTTTTTCATATGCTCCAACCCTAACCTAAGCACAGAGGTACAATAATCAGCTAGGGTATGTTTCTCAGCTAGAAAATTTTTGCCAAGTGTTGTGGTAGTTACTTATAACAAACAAATGGTACTCCATAACATTTACTTGTAAAAGACTTTTGAGAGATGTAGCTGGAAATGAGTGACTACTGATTAGTTGCTATTTACCAAAATAGAGTAACAATTAAATGTGAAGCAAATTGTGCCAGAATCTGTTACCTTCTGTTGCCTGTATTTTTCACGAATGGCATTAAGAGAGGATCCATTGGTGTTATGTTGCAACTCTTGCAATCCAAGTACTGTGGGTTTTAACCGTGACACCTTGTAACTAGTATAATGCTCTAGAGTTGGATTCTGCAAGAAGTTTGCTTGGAGTTAGTTTCTTAACTTGACAAAAGCAGTAAAGAAAGTTGAAATGAAAGAAGAGGCATATAGAATGCTGACCCATGGGTGGTTTGATTGATCAAGCGTCCATCTGGCTAAGAAGACAGCAGATGCAGCAATAAGGGACGGTAGGAACTTTAGGAAACTATACTCGGTGAGAGTTAATTCTGCTAAATAGTTAGCCAAGAATTCCAATTCTACACAAGGAACCTGTAAGGCACAACAATTTCTCGTATAAATTAACTTTAGCTTCTCATGTAATCTTTAAGTCAGAACTGGGATGAAAAACTCCTTACCTTGTAAGAACTCTGTGCTGCTTGAATGTATCTTCTGAATATCGGAATTGAGAAGTATTATTATGCAATAGGGGGTTCGGTGAAGTCAATTAGAAGGACCAAAGGAGGATATGGAAATTACCTGAGGAACTTTTTTGTGGTTGGAACAGAGAGCTGGAATCCCAAAAAGTTCAAAACTTGGCTCTCCATTTGCAGTACCTGCCATGTAACCAAAGAAATGAAAATTAGTGATAAATGATTACTAGCAAAAATTTTGAGTAAGTTACATAAATTAGATTAATAAACTTGATTTTATGTTGATACAATTTGTGAATTACAAACCTAGAGGCAGGACCAAATGAGTAAACGACGAGACAACTGAGATAGTTCTTAGTAACCAGGGGTCCAGGAGTAATACATATGAGATAGAAATGAAATTGAAGACAGAAGATTGATGGGCAAGCATGTGGAAGACCAATTGCATATCAAAGACCAACAGGACTGTGAAGCTTACGACTCGAAAGAGTAGACTGATGAACTCTATTGGCCAAAACGAGTTTGTTTTACATTTAAATAGTTCTGAGAAGAAATTAAGGCTCCATTTGCTTCAAGGAAAACATATTTTGAGAAAGCTCGTTTTCTATTTTCGGGAGTCTGTATGACACCTAAAGTGGTAAACAGAAATCACTTTACGGGTCAATGCAAATGTCAGCTTGGTTTTCTGGAAAATGACTTGTATCGTTTTGAACTTGGTAAGTCATTTGCAGAAGCCAACACAAGACATTATCTCATAAATTGTTTTCTGGAAAAATGTCTATTCTTGAACCAGAAGGAGCCTAAATGTATTCAGTACTTGAAGAAAATTAGGATGCTCCAGAAAATGGTTGTGATGTTAACCCCCAAGGTATTTGGAATGGAGTTTACTGAAATTGGAAAATGAAGCCGGTAAATTGTTCAGACACGTTCCCTAATGACCAAGACAATAATTATTCTGCCTCACTTGTTATCCTTCTCGTTTTCTGGAGGCCCTCTTTCTCTTCTAATTATTATTATTTAGTATTGAAGTATGCAGAAGAATTAACTTTTCAAAAAGTAACTGAAAACACACCTCCTCTCGTTTGTAGGTGTTGTCTGTGATGAAGCAGAACTCCTCAACACGAGGTGCACAAATTTCTTCATACTTTCTTCAAGTCATCAATGAAAAAGAGTCGAACAATAGATGCTTTAGTAAATGGGATCAGATGCACAACATACTATCTAGTGCATTGCTAAATAACCAAGTGCATGCAAGAACCTTAAATTATAACCAAAAGTAATTGAAAGTATTTTCGTATAAAGAGTCGGTGATGGATGAATGCTTGTTCCAAGGCTCTGACACAAACATTGGATGCATGCGAGCATACATTAGGTTAGCATAAGATAAAGCATACATCACACAAGACTAGCATAATATAGAGGTTAAAATTTTGAAATTTAATTCGTAAAATCTTCAAAAATTAGTTCCAAAAAACAGACAAAAAAAGGGGGCAATTATTTAAAAGATGATTCTTTCTGCCAATCTTGATAGGCTTAAACATCTGAAAATATAAGAACTAGACCTCCAACAAAGTTAGGAAGGATGAGGAATCATCCTTTGTATACGTGTACAAACATTATGTAGATATCTTCTAAGAACACTCGTACAGTTGTCCATCGATCCATAACTTGGTAATATACATTTTGCTGCAAATTAGTCAAACTACAATAGCACTAATATACATTTTGCTGCAAAATTAGTCAAACTACAATAGCACTAATATAATATCTAAGAAATTGAAACTATAAAGATTTATTTAAATTTCAAATTTCAATACTGAGTCTATAGTTTTTTTTAATGTAGCTGCTGTATCATTGGCATTATATTTAATTCCTACTCTAAGCAGGTTTGAAATTAGAGTTGTCAAAGCGCCAAAGCGAGATGCGGCGGTAGTTGACCGCCAGTACGTCTAGGCGATAAAGCACTCGCCATGGCGTCCATATGGCTACCTACAAGTTGTTGACAATGTGCAATTTATATATTATTTATTTTATTTTAAAAATATATTGCACAATAAAATTTATATACATTAAAACTCAAAACATAATAACTAACACTATGAAAAAGTCTCCACTCTCTACTATAATCTCCAGTCAAAACTCAAGCAAATTTATCAACTAATCATTTACATCTCCCTCACGAGCATTACTCTCATTCAAAGGAGTAGGGTCATTAGTTGGGTTACTTGGGTAATTAGAAAAGTCCATGGGCAATGATGAGTCGTGGATAAAAAATGACTTAATCACTTAACTTGGGTCAGCTGCCAATGCATGAGCTTTGGCGGCTCGGCGTCCCAGGCGTTGCCTTGCCATTCTCTAACGTCAGGATGCCTAGGCGACGCCATGATAAGTATATTTAAAATTAAACACTTAATTATGAAAACTGTTTTGATGATATTTCAATTTTTTAGAGAAGAAAGCAAAACACATACAGGAGAGAACTTACGAGGCAATTAGCATGCAAGTAATACCAAGCAGTTGGAGTCTTTGTTTCTCAATGTAATTTTTAGAGAGAAATCTATCAATGAGATTTACTGTCATGTAAAGTGTGTCTGGGACCAGCCTATATTCATCAGAAACCTGAAAAGAGAAATGATAAAGATAATTGTTAGCACCTTCCTAAGTCATAGCGGATATGAAAAATTTTACAACAGTATGCACTTCACAATAAAAAAAATATTAGAAGGTCAAGTCTTAACTATGAAATCCTTTTATTGCAAGCTGATTATGTACACCATAAGTGTAAAAGATTCTCATTGTGAATTCATGGGATTAGATACTTGAAGCAGGTTTATACTGGTCCAAGTTTACACCAAAAGTTACTTCAAGGCAATGGTGTGCATAATGAAAAATTGAGGTCCATAGATAATATGAAAAACACTCTTCTTCTATAGTGAGAGAGTTGAATGACATTAAAGTGATGAGAAACAAAACGCTACATCAAATATATCAACACATGGAAAAGTGAAAGATAAACCATTCAATTTATAGAAAATCTCTAAAAATTAAATATGAATTCTTATTTTGGCAGACGGTCTAAAATTAGAGCCATTGGTACAAGGATATAACGAGGAGAGGGAAGAGGGAAAGTGATGGTTTGAACGAATTCCAACTCTAAAACTAGGGAGCTAGTTAAATAAGCATGCTAAGCTCCAAATGCAATCTCTCCACAGAAATCCACAAAAGCAACCGTAGACATTAGGCCAAATGAATGGAAGACTCAAAGAACTGATACTGAAGCTGAACTAAACACTTTTCTCCTAAAAACAGTGGGCATTATGTTCTCTCCCTAACTAGTCTACAACAAGCAATGAAATCTAATCACATCTCTTCTTCATTGGTTTCCCTACCCTTGCCCACCAAGTCCAACGATAATCCCAACAATTTTCCCCATCAACCCCTTTACCCTAAAGGGAAGCGCAAAAGCCAGTCTCTCGCTAGTCGCAACTCAACCAGGGAAAGTGGTGCCATTTGACACTTGTTTGATCGGGTTAACTCTGGTGAAACAAACAACTGTAAATGCTTTTCTAAATTTGATAGGAAACTTGCCGAGGAAGTAGATTCAAATGTAGCTGTGTAGCTTATAGTTAGTTTCTACATATAAGGCATCTCAAGAAGTCAGTCTAAGATGAAAGAATGTAATAAAGGTCATGTTTGACCAAACCGTATACAAGCACAAAATGAAAAACAAACATGGGATACATTGCAACGACTTATTTATCTAATAAAAGAATATATTCAACTCCCCAAGCTGAGACATATACCTCTTGAACATCACACATGCCAGGCAATAAGAATTATGTCAATTGTCATTAAAGTGAAAGAACCAACCTCCACAAGCCAATCAATCAGAATCCCCCGCATGACATGGGTAATATCTCGTTGCAACATCTCAATATAGTCAACCGAAGGTCTTCGGTCAAGCTGAAAAAGGAATAGTTAATAATAAGTCTGTAAGTTTGCACATAGTAAATCAAACTTTACAAAACAGAAGTTCAAATGAACAGAAAGAAAAATAAAGCCCTTCTTTCTATCCCCTATAAAATAATGAAACAAGGGATAACTAGCAAGTGGTCCAAAACGATATCAAATTATGAAAGATTTTACAATGATACTCTTGACCATTTGCACTAAATATTAAAGAACAGGTTTTCATTATAACCTACTGGTAGAAGCAGGGAATACTAAGATTTTAAGGTAAGTGCTGTACGTAAGAGGCACTACTAGTTGCTTGACATTGAGCAATATCAGAAAGGAAGGCAGCAAGTATGACTACTAACAGAGGTTACCAACTATACCTACCTCTGTTGCAAGTAGGTTTATATAAATATCAGGGGCATACATGCCGCACATCTGAGGATCTTTCTGGTACGAGTCAATATCTGGAACGGATAGACCATCTAACACTTCCACTTTCTTGTAAAGCTGGCCCTTGTCTGCATAATACAATCAGGTATCATAAAACCAGGAAAAATATTTCAGAAAATAAATGCGACCAATATGTTATCAAGCAAGTTAGTGTGTAATGTTAATGAGAACTTTACAATGTTGGAGAAACATGATACACAACATTCAAATAGTAAAAAATAAAAAAAGAATTTCAGAAGCAGGATAAGTACAGCACAAGCTTAAATTGGCCACACGGACATTCTAAACCTGAACACAAATATAATAGCTAGAATATTCACTCTTATATAGCTGCTTGTTGAAATCTTGCTCAAACATTACAGTCCCACATCAAAACATGTTAATTGTATTAAGGTCTCAACTCTACTACCAAGAGTATCAATAACTTGTTATGACTTTTGGTTTGGGTGGGCTTGTGGTAGGCCAAAATGACCCATGTGCTCTTGCGATAATGAATTGTCTTGATCTGGTCTCATTTTGAGCTTGGACCATTACAAATGGAAACAAAGCCCTGACCTGATGGGAAACTAGGTTTTACCCTGTCAAGGAAATTAGAGATTTAAGTGGAGGAGCTTGTAATACCACAATCTCACACCAAACCATGTGAGATATACTGAACTGTATATAAGGTTCACTCTACTATCAAGAGAAACAATAACCTTGCAGTTTAGCTAAGTGACCCAACTCAACATTTGCAATTTTTCTAGTTAGTCATATTGATAAAATTCTAGATTTTTAGACTAGGAACATGAATTGCAGTCATTAAACAAACTTCAATGCTAATTTTCACGTGTTATTCTTTAACATATTTTACTGCCTGAATCTTAGCTGCAATTTAAATACTGTTACACTTAAAACCAGCCTTCTCCAATTTATGAAACTAAGATATTTGTGATGATCCTAAAAATAAACTAACTAGTTAAATACATAAATATAGTTAAGAAACTTACAATCTTCATTAGCTATGTAGTCGGTATATTACGTTAGTAAATGGAGAAGTTCACACAATCTAGTTGTTTGCTTGGTTAGTACAACACTACCAAGTTTAGGTACAAATTCTGATGCTTTTACTCTTAAAGAAACACTTATCCATTACTGACACAAAAAAGATTTGTGATCCAAAGTTACATATTTTGTTGGGAACATTAAAGTTTTCACACATTATGCATTCATTATTTTATGTGGTAGATAGAAATATAGAAAAGTTGGAATAATATAAATGTTTGCATAGTTATCCACGATACTACATAGTTTTTAGCTACAATTATGAGGCTTTTACTCAAACAAACACTTCTTTTATTCGTGATAATATAGATTAGGGCAGTTTTATATTGAACTCGTATAAATGTTGTCTTGTTGGTGAAATCCAATCTTCCAACATTTGATTTAGCATATTCTTTTAATATATAGAGGAGTTCATACAATATAACTGATTGCATTGTTCAAGTACTACAGGAAAAATAAAAGAACATAACTAAAGCAGCTGAACCAAATTCCATCAACGAAGAGATGATTGCCAGAATCAATAACAGGGTATCAAAATATAATTCAACCCATATATATTAAGTAAAATAATATTTTATATGTTGCAACCTGGTTGAGAAGTTGAACAGCAAAACTACCTTTTTTTGAAGGGCTTCCAAGTTGAGCACACGTACTAGAAGTTTTCTTTACAAGCATTTGATCTGGTACCTCACATCCTTGTGTACTAGTTGGTTGAGTTTTTAAAGTTTCTTCAAAATCTACTGATAAAGAACTAATTTTGTGCGAGTCCTGTGTCCTTTCTTTGGCTGTATCTTCAGTTATTTTTGCTTTTGTTTCCTTTTGAACTTCAAGATTCATGAGAACTTCTGGTGCCACCTTGGTATTCCTCTTCACAATACCACTTTTAGCCTGCTTGCTAGACTGACAAACCAGCAATGTCACCAGTCAGCAAGTTCAGATTTGGACGAAGAAAATATGAGAAGCTTTATTTCAATGTTTACAAGTACAAAGTGATAAGCATCTTAAGATCCACATTATGATATTGTAGAAAATATAAACAGGTCATGGATATGGACTAAAGGCATCATGATCACAAATTCCACATTAATTAATATCCACGACAGTGAAATCACCTGAACTTTGCGGCCATTGATGCATTTTACATCTGAATTATGACAAATGTTAGTTACATCCTCGAGAACAGACCGTTTCTTTCTTTGAGGACAAGCAGTGGCACGAGCAGTGGATTTCTTCTCGGCTGGCACAACTCTTTTTAAATTTGGTTGAACAACTTTTTTTTTATCTTGCATAGCAAAAGTCTTTTGAGGTAAATCTCCTGATGTCCCCAATCCTTTTGCCCGTGCTCTTGTAACTCGCACATTGGACTGTTCAGATTCAGCAGCCATTATATTTTCTTTGTTCATTTCTGCATCATTTGTAGAAAAGTGATGCATGGTCTTACACTGACATGCTTTTCACCAATCCTGCTGCCTGCAGCAAGACCACTAAAACAATGTTAGGGAAAATCAAGCATCTGGCTACTATAAATACGAAGGGATATAACTCGAATGCATGAACCCTTCTGTAACAGAATGAAGCAAAATAACTCAACTAAGCATATCTTGGAAGTAGCAGTAAGTTCATATTTTCTTCAACAATTTTCTCTATATCGGGTTATGATCCTGTTATATCGAAGGCCATGACATCTTTTGCCATGTCAACCTTATTAATTAGCTCATACCCTTCTTTGAAGTGTCATTGATGTGAACATACAAATGCAAACTTGGATTCTAATAACCATACCCTAGTTTCGTATACCCCCAACTGCTTTTACACTAATATCTTTATATTATATTTCAAATTTCCCATGACTTTTCGACTCATCACTAGCAAAATTATCCTTTTATGAGTGTATGATGTCTCTAGGTTACACCATTTACTAAATATATCTTAGATTGGGTACGCTTACTCCAGCACAATATACCATATATGTATATGTTTACTATATCCATCCTAAAATAGTTTCACAAATAGATCCATTCAAGCAACCCCGGTTAGATGACCAAATTCACATATTCACATTATAGAAGCTCAAAGTTATTATCTATGTCTTACACTAGAATTCAATAGTAAGTTTAGCATGTTGACTATTAGTACTGCTCATGACTGATCGTTGAGCTGTATTCTTATGTGTGTAAATAATATAGAAATAGGATTTTGTTTATTCTTTATGTGTAAACATAGTGAGACACCTTTGCTTTATAAATGATGAGGTAGCATACTTTCAATCACATGTAACACAAAACCAATTTGAGTTGAAGCCATACCTCTTTACCTTGCAGTGAATCATCTAGTTAACAAAAGTTGCTAATTTCTGTTACTCATTTTCATAGTTTCCTACTATTGTGCTAATAATGCAGGTGATTTTACCTGAAATACTTCATATGATTGAATTATCTATTTATAAAGATTTCATAATTTTATAAGCTTATATAGATATGATTATTCCTGATATGTTTAAGTAATTTAGTAGTTCTATATCACAGAAAATACAATAAATAAGTTTACGCATACATTCAGTGACCAACTTTGTACCCACAACCATGTTAAATAGATAAGATTCAAAAAATCTGATTATTCTGTATGAATGAAGTTAGAACTGCTATTAGTAAAAATCATATGGCATTGATCATAATATTATTTAGGTGTTAAAATTTTAAAATCTTATTAAAAATGCTTCCTCACTGACGTGCATATTCAAATACTTACCTTGTTATAGTTTGAAAGAAAGACATCTGAAATTTGTAAAATTTTGTGGTAGTTAAATCTCAGAGATGCATTTACCTGCTCCTTTATGAAAACTTTTGCACGAATAGAACTACTCTTCCATCGACACGAGGATAGTCATCCACCATTTTGTTTTGTCTAGGAGTTTATAAAAACTATTGCTTTTACAAGTCAGAGGTTTATCAGTCAAGTATAAACAACGATAACTTATCACTATATATTTATATAAAAACATACATCCACCCCCATAACAGATTTAGTAGCCCAATTACACTTATCTAAGACCTGTCTATTCTTTTTTCTTTTATTATTCCAATTAATTCCATTTGATTGAACTGTTCTTTAAATATTTTATTTGACCATTTTCATCTGTCATTATCAAGCTTATAATAGGTACCCATCCCATCAATCCAATCAAATTAATACCCAGGAAACTAGGGAATATCTATCCAGAAAAATCAAACCATTTTCACAAATAAATATAGGCACAATCAAAACCAAATTCTTTACCGAATTTGCATAGAAAACTCTTCTAAACTCGTATCAAAATGTGCACTCAAATCAAGCAACAAACTCCCCCCCCCCCCCCCAAATAGCACAACCCAAATTTGTCGCTCAAAACAACAAATCTACCAAATTAATTTGAAACTAAATGAAAATCGAGGAGCAAAAATAAGATGGAGGAGAAAAAATATTCAAACTCAAAGATCAGTTTTTGAAATGAAATAGAAATTTCATAAACTGAAGATTTGATACACAACGCAAATCATAATTGATTCAAAGATTACTCAATGTATCATATCTAAGCTAAGAGACATATGATCTACATATAATTCTGGGCTTTGAGCTTACATGTGCATTTTCAGAGCGCCGAGACCATTGAATGTCGGTCTGGAGGCAGAACTAGGGCTTCGTTAGGATGGGGGTAATGTAACTCTAGAGTGTTGAGAGAGAAGAAGGGAGAGTTAAAGCTGACTACTGACAGTAAACTTATGCATTTATATATATAGGCGGTAGGCGGAGCTGGACTGAAAGCGGGATGAAGGTACACAGTTCAAAACCTCCAAAATCCAACAAATAAAATAAAATAAAATAAAAAATGAATTACTATTTCCACCTCCGGTTTTTCTGCTTCCAGTCGGATGTTTATTTTGTCTCACTGAATACGTGATTAATATAGGGTAAATTACATATAATAGTACATTTTTAGAAATAATTATAAAAATCATACACCTATAAAATAATTATAAAAGCATTACACTTTTTTGTTTTTATTTTCAATCTTAACATAATTAAAGGTCCTTAAATTAAGGGATTAATATGTAATGGCTGACATGACAATATTAGTATAATTAGGATTTCTTAATTTAGGGGATTAGTTTTGGTAGGTGCCATTTTCTCTCTTATCTCCTCTTATTCTGCCATTATATTTTTTTCTGTCATTTTCTCTCTCATCTCCTCCTACTTTCGTTTTCTGTACGCCACTGCACTTCTATTCTTTCATTTTCATATTTAAAGACAAAAGCTGAAGAGTGAAGAGAGAAGATGAAGACGCCATTGAAGAGAGAAGATGAAGACGTCATTTTGCCATTTTATCTCTCATTTTCATCTATTCTGCCATTTTTTCTTCAAAAGATGAAGACGCCATTTCTGTCATTTTTGTATAAAAGATGAAGACGTCATTTCTGCCATTTTCTTCTATTCTGCCATTTTTTCTATCTCTTTCATTCTTTCAATTGTTCTTCATATTTCTTTGTACTCTGTTTTTGTAAGTACTTCTATTTTACCTCTCTCTCTCTCGAGCACTAATTTTTAAGGTTTTCTCTTTAATTTCATTCATTTGGGGTTTATGATCTTAATTTTATGCAAAATATGCGTTTGATTATGAATTTATGATCACTTTTTTTGTTGATTGGTGTTTACCTTAGTATAAAAGTTTGGTTACCTCAGTATAAAAGTTTGGTAACCAAACTTTTATACCAAAATAACCAAACTTTTATACTAAGGTAACCAAACTTTTATACTAAGATAACCAAACTTTTATACCAAGGTAACCAATCCACCTCCACACCATCAGTTTTTTCATAGTGCAGTTGGTAACCAAACCTTCACACCAAGGTAACCAAACCTTCATACCAAGGTTACCTCAGTATAAATGTTTGGTTACCTCAGTATAAAAGTTTGGTTACCTTAGTATAAAAGTTTGTTTACCTTACCTTGGTATAAATATTTGGTTACCTCAGTATAAAAGGTTGGTTACCTTAGTATAAAAGTTTTGGTTACCTTGGTATAAAAGTTTGGTTACCTTAATATAAAAGTTTGGTTAGCTCAGTATAAAAGTTTGGTTACCTTGGTAATTACCAAGGTTTGGTTACCTTGGTATAAAAGTTTGGTTACCTTAGTATAAAAGTTTGATTACCTTGTTATAAAAATTTGGTTACCATGACATTACTAATGATCTTCTCCTCTGCAGTATCTTGAGAATTTCTTTTTACTACCAGAAAATGGTTACTACCGCCCCAGCCTCCACCTCCACCTCCACCGTTTCTGTAACCACCACTTGAGCCACCACCGCCATCTTCGCCACCACCGCCATTATTACCTCCTCCATAGCCATCATCGCCGCCTCTGAAGCCACCATTACCACCTCCTCCGAAGCTGTCACCTCCTCCAAAGCTTCCACATCCTCTGAAAATTGCCTCTGCCACCTCATGCAAAGTACAAAATTTGTGCAATCTTTCCTATGAAATTTGAATTTGAATATTTGAATTTGAATTTTTTTTTTGTGGTTAGATCCCAGATATTTGAATTTGAATGATTAGTTATGACAGATATTTCTCCTTAATTTTAGGTTTCCTTATTAATATGAATTGCGTTATTTTTGTAATTATGTTGTGTGTGTTTTATTTTTGTAATTACTTTCTAATTGTTGTATATTAGTGTTAAGGACCCATTAATATATACATACTTGTGTGATTAGTCGCATCTACAAGTCTATACCACAGTTTCTCAAGTCAAGCAATTTAGTACTATTTTTTTTATTTCTACGAAAAAATAAATACATGAATTTATAAAACCTATTGACTTTTAATTTAAGAAAAGATTGATTGGTTACATATTTTTATTCCTTAATTTTTGGAAGTTATTGAGAAAATTACTAACAATTAGATGAAAATATGTGTCACGCGATGAAAAACGTTTGAATTACTTAGATTTTATATTGACTTTTGAGGGTCAATTTGTAAGATATTTAGGCCCGGGAACAACTTATAAGTTGGTCAAATCAATTTATAAGTTATTTTTCAATATTAAGGTATTTGGTAACTACATATTTTTTTGACTTGTAAGTTGAGTTTTAAGTCAAAAATAAATAAATAACTATTTATTTATTTTTATTTATCTTTATTTATTTTTATTTATCTTCATATTTATATCTCTCTCCACATTGGTGAAGACACCAAAAACAACATATATACTAAAAAACATTATTATAATATTTGACTTAATAAGTAAGTAATTAATTTACTTTGTGTTTTAGGAAAATTAAAATAAAATATTTATTGTTAATTAATTATCATTTATCACATATGAACTTATATTAATGTCAGAGTTTAAATACATAGTTGAAATGATATTTTGACATTTAATTAATAATAAAAGTGTATCGAATCCCTTCAATCGTATTTAGTATTATCCCCATTAATTATTTAATTTCATAATTGTCCTAGATGTTTAACACACATAAAAACAAAACAAAAACAACAATCGATAAATTGATAATTTGAAATTTTCATTTAAATTATGATTGAATAGTTATGAGATTAATAGGTGACCAATGATTATTTGTAAAACCCCGAATTTTATGAAATGAAAATATTCAATTTTCTTATAATTATTATTCTATTTAGTAAAAGGTTAAATTGATAAAAGCTTAAAGTTAAGGGTGATATTTGAAAATTTTACAAAGTAAGCAAGTAGTCATAAAATATTCGTTTGGTCGGGGAATATTCTTTTAAGTTTTAATAGTAAATCAATATGGAACGTCCGTCTTAATAGTAAATCAATCTGGATCGTTCATGAATTAGTTACTATTTAGTCCATTCTTTTATAAATAGGAGTTCATTCCTTCATCATTTCTTACGAGTTCACGAAAACTCTAAAGAGAGAAACTATAGAGAGAAAGAAGAAGAGTATTCTGCTACTTCACTATTGCAATATCCAATCTTCAACTATGGCAAGGGATATTATTTATCGTATGTGACGCCCCCAAAATTAGGTATACATCACCCATCTTGAGTCGCCAGATACATGGTACAGAATTCAAATACAACTTACTAATACAACTGTCGTGTACAATACCACAAAACATAACTGTGAGTTTGAATACAATTATTGTCTACTAGAGACCATACAAACTCAAAAGGTGTCCTCAATACAATTATTGTCACACTATTTAACAGAATAGTGAGGACTACTAATACTATTCTCTGGTCCATCACTCCGTTCCCCGACTCGTCCCAGCTATATTCTCATTTCCTGAAGAGAACAGTGAAAGAAAGGGTGAGCTCAACTAGCCCAGTAAGAAATATTATGACTAAGATAATGCAGAATAAATTATCATTAGCCTTCAACAGTGTTAAACTGATAAAATACAATAAACATCAAGTTTAACTACAGCGGAACCAGCAATCCATTAAAAGAGTCAAGTAGAAAATAAAATCTACTATCTTTTATGATTTAAAAGGTTTTTCATCATCGTTATAGCTGAGACTCAGCTTAATAAATATTTCACATCATCGAATCCCGCACTACGGCCAAGGATATTCTTTAGTATCACGACCACAATTATTCATGCACTACGGCCAAGAATATTTGTGTATTCATTAGTGGTCATGATCATGCCAACAACTGTCCATCAATGCACTACGGCCAATGAGAACTTTTAATTTTTACATCACTTGTAATATTACGGTCATGATTACACCGAATAATCCCTGGTCATAATCATACCAAGTCCATCTATGCACTACAGGTCACAGATGACTTTCAACAAAATATAAACATGAGGATGATGACAATGATATAATCATTCAATAAAACAAGTTCAAGAATTATTTTATCCAGAAATTATTAACGTCCAAATTGCCAACACGATATTGTTTTGTGGTGTAAAATTCAAGAATGATTAGAAGAATATTTTCATGAAAGGATACTGGATGAAGCGCAAATATCAAGGATATTCTACTAATTTCATGGAGTATAGAAGTTAAAGTTTTAACCAACTGAGTATAATAAAGAATGAATTAACAAAAGAAATCACCATGCATGCGATAGACCGCACAGGCAGGTTATTCCAGCAGAATAATAATAACGGAACCAGGTCAGGTGAAATTCACACCGACAGGATGTTCCAACAGAATAATAAAGAATAGAACCAGGTCCGGTGTATAACACACAGACAGGATATTCCAACAGAATAATAAATAATGGAACCAGGTCCGGTGTAAAACACACAGACAGGATATTCCAACAGAATAATAAATAATGGAACCAGGTCCGGTGTAAAACACACAGACAGGATATTCCGACAGAAATATAAAGACAGGATAGTAAATGGATGTCACCAAGTATAGGGTATTCCGCGTATACCGGTTATTCCAACAGAATAACAAAGAATGTAATAACATAAGGAATTCACCAAGTATAGGGTATTCCGCGTATACCGGTTATTCCAACAGAATAACAAAGAATAGAATAAGTTCTCTTCAAGAAGAAAGAATAACACCCCTTACCGTCTTAGGAATACTGCAGTAGTGTAGTAACCGAATACTCTTTTTCTTTCTCTATTACTCTCTCTATACTTTCTCTCTCTATAGCTTGAACGAATTCGTGAAAAATAATGAAGCCCTAGGCCTCTATTTATAGAAGATTTATTACTATTTACGAAAGTATTTACTATTTACGAAGGTAATTACTATTGACGAAGGTAATTACTATTTACGAAGGTAATTACTATTTACGAAAATAATTACTATTTACGAAAATAATTACTATTTACGAAGGTAATTACTATTTACGAAGGTAATTACTATTTATGAAAGAGACTCTTAGATGATGACATATGGCCCCCCATAAATAATTAAACTTACCACAAACGTCTAATAATAGACTCTTTATATACATCAAGAATTGAATAAAAATTACCAAAAATCATTTTATTTTTAATCAACACATATTTAATCTTTCAACAATTATTAATCATTTATAACTTGTCGTCTCAATTATTGTTTAAATAATATAACATATTATACAGATGATACTGTGACAATAATTGAATTAATAATATAAGAGATATGATGCAGCAATTACTGTAGCAATAATTGAGTATAGCTGAGTGACTTCTCACGTAAGCATCAATAATTAATACCGTGTGCTACTATGCAACAACGCGTATTACTGTACTTTTACTACCGAGTAGTTCAACAGTTTTAACGGTAACACCTCCGCCGTTTATTTTATAGAAAGATAATTTTGTCGTTTTCTAACTACGACAATACTTCCGTTGTGGGGTCCACCAATGATTGTGCCGTCGTACGAATATTCCCCGACAAAAAGAATATTCCCCGACCAAACGAATATTTTATAACAACTTGCGTACTTTGCAAAATTTATAAATATTACCCACAACTATAACATTATATCCAATTTATTCCATAATATTCAAAAATAATAATTATAGAAAATTCATCTTTATTTATAAAAACTGGGGTCTTACATCGTATTAGTAAGGGATGTTATTTTTGTAAGAGACATTATTTTACGTATGGTAAGGGATGTTATTTTTTGTATGGTAAGGGGTATTATTCTTTCGTATTCGTAAATAATGTTATTTTCTTTCAATACTCATAAGGGTTGTCATTCTATTCTTTATTAATCTGCGAGAGTAACCTGTCTACGCGGACTACAGCATGCATGGTGAATGACCCATCGTATTCTATTCTTTATTAAACTGCGGGAGTAACATGTATACGCGAATTACTGCATGCATGGTGAATAACCCTTCGTATTCATTCTTTATTAATCTGCGGGAGTAACCTGTTTACGCGGATTACCGCATGTGTGACGCCCCCAAAATTAGGTATACATCACCCATCTTGGGTCGTCAGATACATGGTACAAAATTCAAATATAACTTACTAATACAACTGTCGTGTACAATATGTAAGACCCCAACTTATTATTAATGAAATTTAATTTTCTCTATTTGTTATTTTGAAATAGTAAGGGTTGATTTGATTAATGTGGATAGTTATGGGTAAAATACGCAAATATTTCAAAATAAGCAAGTGGTTATAAAATATTCATTGTTGCCGGAGAATATTCGTTTGGTCGTGGAATATTCTTGCTGTCGGGGAATATTCGTACGACGGCGCAGTCTTTTGTGGGTCCCATAACAGAAAGCGATTGGATGAAGAAAATGGCAAATATAAGTTGTTTAAAAATAACGGTGTAGTTGTTACCGTTAATACTGTTAAAATACTCGGTGGTTAAAACACAGTAGCACACGGTATTGCACCAATTATTGATTTTTACGTAAAAAGGCACTACTCAAAAATGGTTACAGTAATTACTATTCAGTATTTTATTTTATTGATTTAATAATTGTTGCGTTGATATTTTATATTGTTGTTGTTTCAATAATTATCATTACACAGTATTTTTCATTATCGAAGCAATAATTCATATTATCTGAATAATATTATTAGATAACATTATTGGCAATGTCTAGAAAGTTCTGTCTAAGGAGAGGTTTGGTCACTTAATTGCGCGCCAGTAAGGAGAAATTCTTATTGAAAAGCCCCCTCTTTCTTGGGAACGGTCTGGTTGTCAGTACTGTGATTCTGTAATATTATTTGTGAATAATTAATTATTGATTTATATGATGAGGAAAATATTAATTTTATGTGAATATAGATGGAAAAAAATTTTAATGTGACAATTGTTGAAAATTAATATTTTATCTTTTTCTGATAAAATAATTTATTTAAATATATTATTATATTTTAATAATATAATAATGATGATATTTTTATGATGAATGTGGGATATATGAGTATATGCGGAGGAGGAGTATTTTTGTTACCAAAAATATTTAAAGCATATTTTATGTGTCGGTGGACCCGATTTCTTGACTGAAATTTGATTATAGCTTGTAAAATCGTCCGTTTGTGGATTTCGGTCAATTTCTGTTTGGAATTTGAAAAAACTTTCTTCTGTAAAGTTGTAGAGAATTAAATTTCTTATAAAAACACGCGAGATTCAAATTTTCTGATAAAAAAGCTATTTATTATGAATTATTGAAGTTCCGAAGCTCCGAAATAATTAATTTTTGGAAGTTTAAAATATTTTAAGTAACAAAACGTTTTTTATTTTGATGTGTTTCACATGTGTGT
Source organism: Panax japonicus (assembly GCA_020205505.1). Taxonomy (NCBI): domain Eukaryota; kingdom Viridiplantae; phylum Streptophyta; class Magnoliopsida; order Apiales; family Araliaceae; genus Panax; species Panax japonicus. The sequence goes on from CM035094.1 coordinate 78,693,845, forward strand.
GGAAGGAGCTGAATTCAGATTCTTGGTGCGTATGAAGTTGTGGAAAAAAAATAATATTATTAAATTAAATTTTCTGCTTTGGTGTTCTAAGCAATTTCCTATAAATAGGTGCTTAGGTTAGAATTGAAAATCACACCAGAAACTGAAGTTTTTTCTCTCTCTATATTATCGAACGTATTCTTGTGAGTATTTTGTGTATACTTTGAGTATTGCTATACGGTGCAAGTTCAAGTCATAGCCTATATCCGATGTTTCAACTAGAAGTACTGTCTTTCGAGGTAAGGGGTGTTATTTTCTTCAAAAATGATATTATTTCTTCAATATCATTATGCCGAAATATTGGTTGGAATTTTTATCAAATTTAGAACTTTTTCATGTCGGGGTTACTATTTATGAGTTACTATTCACGAGTTACTATTCATGAGTTACTATTCACGAGTACTATTTACGAAGCATGATGACGTTTTTTATGAAATTTCTATCTTTTGGTGTTAGAGTTACTATTCACGTATATGGCACTATTCACGTATACGGCACTATTCACGAATACGACACTATTTACCGAAAAATAAAATTTCTTCTTTTTGTCAAAAATATCTATTATAGATACTAGCTTTGATTGTATCCATATTTTGATCATTCTTGAATTTTACTCCACTCTGATTACTTATGAAATATTTTTGAACTTGGATTGTTTAAAATACGAATCCTTAATATTTGTTCTTTTGTTTCACTGGATTCGTTTCCTTTAAAATATTTGTCATCATACTCAGTCCTAAATGATGATATTACTGCATGTCTTTGGCCTGTATTGCAAAGATGAATGATTTCTTGATGAATATCTTTGGCCCGTAGTGCAAAGATGAACAAGTGTTTAGATGAACATGACCAACTGATGAATATATTTGGCCTGTAGTGCAAAGGTGAATATTTGATTCCAGATATATATTGATTGATGTTATAGGGATAAAATATCGATGATGAACTTTTAAATTCATATATAGAAGATAGTAGTTTGCATTCTCTACTTAACTCTTCTAATGAATTGTTGTTTCCGCTGCAGTTGTTGATTTAAAACTAGTTGTCTATTGTATTCTATTAGATTTTTTCCTGTTGAAGACTAACGATAATTTGTTGTATATTATCTTAGTCATAATATTCTTTACTGGGCTAGTTGAGCTCCCTTTTCCTTTTTGTTCCATTTTTCTTCTCAGGAGGCGAGAATGTAGCGAGTACTAGTCGGGGTATGGAATAAAGGTCCTAGAGAGAGTTGTTTAGTAGTCCTCACCATTTTTGTAAAATAATGTATCAATAATTATGATGGGGATTTATTTGCGTGTGGATATTGTGTAGACGGCAATATCTGTATTTAAACTCACAGTTTATATGTTGTAATAATAAAGTTGTAGTTATTTCTGTACCATGTATTTGGCGACTCAGAATAGGTTGGGAGGATTTGACCTATTTTGGGGGCGACACAGTTGGTATCAGAGCTTAGGGATATGATCTCTGGCGGAGATCGGGAAATAGAACTAGGAGGGGAGAGACGAGTAAATCCTTCGCTTATGTGTCCTACCTAAGCTTATTTGTTAGTTGGTCAGTATATAAGGATATTATGTGATATATTGATTTCTTTAATTAACCCTTGTTTTATGATAGTATTTGAGAATGTCGACTAAGAATATTAACAGTAGAAATGAGACCGTGGAGACGCCTGTACTCACCAACGACGAGAACGTGCAACAGGCTGGCAATGTACCTCCTGTGAACAACATCACTGAGCAGATAATGAACGAGGGGATGTTTAGGAGCTTTTTGTAGTTCATGAAAAATCAGACGAGGGAGACTCGTGTTCAAAATACAGGAGGAAATGATAGCAATTCACGAGTGGTCACAGCCAAGCAGTTCAAAGAGTTGGGACCACCAGAATTCTGGGGAAAGCCGAATCCGATTAAGGCGGAGACGTGGGTCAAACAAATTACCAAGATATTCGATGTCTTGGGATGCACGGAAGAACAGAAAGTTCCATTCGCTACTTTTATGTTCCGTAACGAGGCAGATTACTGGTGGGAATCTGTGAAGCGTACCCATCCAGTTGCACTCAGCATGTCATGGGAGACGTTTCAGAAACAGTTCAATGACAAGTACTTCCCTGAAAGTATTCGTCATATGAAGGAAATGGAGTTTATTAGACTTGAGCAGAATAACATGACGGTGTCCCAGTACGAGGCGAAGTTCGCGAAGTTATTCAGGTTTGCACCTCATTTGGTGGAGAATGAGGAACGTATGACGCGGATGTTTCTGAGAGGTTTGAAACCCGGCATACGTCAGTATCTCATTTCTCATAAATTTTCTCTCTATTCAGATGTTGTCAACAGGGCTCAATTGTTAGAGCGAGATAACGAGTACGTTCAACCGAAGGACCATAACCAGGATCATACCGAAGATAGCAGTCATAAGAATAACGATAACCAGCGGAGAAAGAAGAATACGGACAAAGGCGATAACCACTTTGGTGGTAATCGTGGCCATGAAAATAGAAGAAGCGAGTCGGGAGGAGATTTTAAAAAGAGGAGATTCAACAACGACCATGTGAAGACGTCAGCGCCAGTAGCAACTGGTTCCAAGGGAGGAGATAGAGCACCGGTCGTATGTTACAAATGCGGGAAAGAGGGACATATCAGCCCACAACAGTTTAAGGTATGCTATAATTGTGGAAAAGAAGGATATATCGCTCGAGATTGTACGGTATCGAAACCCAGTCTAGCGGGAATGGTGACTCAAAAGGATGTCCCAGAAAAGTCAAAGTCAACGGTTCCTGGAAGAGCGTTTGTCGTGACTTATCAAAATGCGAGGGACCCGAACGAAGTTAGCATGGGTTAGTTAATTATAAATTCTTGCGAAGTTTATACCTTACTAGATACCGGTTCTACCCATTCTTTTATCTCTCTTGCTTGCGCTCAACGTTTGAACTTGACTACGGAGAAATTAGACTTTGACCTATTTATGGAGACTCCGTTAGGAGAAACTTTCATTACATCCATTGTTTAGAAATCTTGCTTGATTCAGGTTGGCACTATCATATTACCTGTTAACCTTATTTCTATAGAGATATTTGCTTTTGATGTGATTTTAAGGTTAACTACTCATCATGCCAAAAGTGATTGCTTTCGTAAGGTTGTTAGTTTTCATATTCCTAAGCAACCTGTTATTCGAATTCAAGCAATCAAACCATTGTAGTCAAACATTTTCATATCAAGCCATGAAGTCATTCGTTTATTACGGATGTCAAGTTTTCTTAGTTCTTGTTATGGATTTGAATAAAGACACGTCAGATTTGAATAATATTCCTGTTGTTATTAATTTTCCTGACGTATTTTCTGAAGAATTTCTTGGCTTACTCCCAAAGCCTGATATTAAATTTTGTATCGACTTTGAACCCGGTACAAAACTCATTTCTAAAATCTCATATCGAATGGCTCCTATTGAACTTCAAGAGTTAAAAAATCAACTATAGAATTTGGTACCTGATCCTTTATCTGGTGACTTCCTCTGTGGAATGCACTGAAGCCAGACTCTCCGTAGGGGACAATATTCGCACGATAGTAAACAGATAGGTGTCATTGTAACGTGCTATCCAAGGTTGGGATATGAGTCACAGTTGAGAACAACCTAAGACGGTAATCGAAATACGTAGCTTTCTAGGCTTAGTTGGTTATTATCAGAGATTCGTTGAAGGATATTCTCGAATCGCTATTCCATTAACGCAGCTGACTCGTACAGATACAAAGTTCGAATGTAGCAAGAAATGTGGGAAGATCTTCGAATAACTCAAGAGGAGACTCATTTCAGCACATGTTCTGACCATGCCATCCTGGAAAAGCGAACGTGGTAGCTGACATGTTGAGTAGAAAATCGTATACATGTACGAGTACGATATTGTCAAAGACTCATTTCGTATAATTTACAAATAATAGAGATGGAGATGAAAACTCTAGGTACCCACGTGATGATATACGAGTATAATCGACTTTAATCGATAAAGTTAAAGTTGTTCAAGCTACACACCGGAGCTGATGAATTTGAAGAAGGAGGTGCAAGAAGTTGTTATTTCAAAAGCGAGAATTGGTGAGATGAGGAAAGCTCAAACCTTCGATTTATTAATCCATTTAAAATTCTCGATCGAATAGGAACTGTGGCCTATAGACTCGTTTTACTGCCAAGTATGACGCGTGTTCATAACATTTTTTACGTATCGATATTACGTAAATATGTAGACGACCCGAACCACGTCATTGAGTTAGAACCGGATGAGATAGCCGAAGACTTAACGTACGAGGAGGTACCTGTCAAGATCTTGGATAGGAAAGAACATGTCCTATGTACCGAGGTTATACCACAAGTTAAAGTTTTGTGGAGAAACTATGCTATTGAGGAAATGACTTGGGAGTTGGAAACATAAATGAAAGCGATGTATTCTCATCTTTTCGAAACACTAGGTACGTACGTCAATTTCGAGGACGAAATTTCATAAGGAGAGAGGTTGTAAGACTCCAACTTATTTTTAATGAAATTTAATTTTCTCTATTTGTTATTTTGAAATAGTAAGGGTTGATTTGATTAATGTGGATAGTTATGGGTAAAATACGCAAATATTTCAAAATAAGCAAATGGTTATAAAATATTCATTGTTGTCGGAGAATATTCGTTTGGTCGTGGAATATTCGTACGACGACGCAGTCTTTTGTGGGCCCCATAACGGAAAGCGATTGGATGAAGAAAACGACAAATATAAGTTGTTTAAAAATAACGGCGTAGTTGTTACCGTTAATACTGTTAAAATACTCGGTAGTTAAAACACAGTAGCACACGGTATTGCACTAATTATTGATTCTTACGTAAAAAGGCACTACTCCATAATGGTTACAGTAATTACTGTTCAGTATTTTATTTTATTGATTTAATAATTGCTGCGCTGATATTTTATATTGCTGTTGTTTCAATAATTGTCATTACACAGTATTTTTCATTATCGAAGCAATAATTCATATTATCTGAATAATATTATTAGATAACATTATTGGCAATGTCTAGAAAGTTCTGTCTAAGGAGAGGTTTGGTCACCTAATTGCGCACCAGTAAGGAGAAATTCTTATTGAAAAGCCCCCTCTTTCCTGGGAACGGCCTGGTTGCCAGTACTGTGATTCTGTAATATTATTTGTGAATAATTAATTATTGATTTACATGATGAGGAAAATATTGATTTTATGTGGATATAGATGGAGAAAAATTTTAATGTGACAATTGTTGAAAATTAATATTTTATCTTTTTCTGATAAAATAATTCATTTAAATATATTATTATATTTTAATAATATAATAATGATGATATTTTAACGATGAATGGGGGATATATGAGTATATGTGGAGGAGGAGTATTTTTGTTACCAAAAATATTTAAAGCATATTTTATGTGTCGGTGGACCCCATTTCTTGACTGAAATTTGATTATAGCCTGTAAAATCGTCCGTTTATGGATTTCGGTCAATTTCTGTTTGGAATTTGGAAAAACTTTCTTCTGTAAAGTTGTAGAAAATTTAATTTCCTATAAAAACTCGCGAGATTCGAATTTTCTGATAAAAGGGCTATTTATTATGAATTATTGAAGTTCCGAAGCTCCGAAATAATTAATTTTTGGAAGTTTAAAATATTTTAAGTAACAAAAACGTTTTTTTTATTTTGGTGTGTTTCACATATGTGTGGAAGGAGCTGAATTCAGATTCTTGGTGCGTATGAAGTTGTGGAAAAAAATAATATTATTAAATTAAATTTTCTGCTTTGGTGTTCTAAGCAATTTCCTATAAATAGGTGCTTAGGTTAGAATTGAAAATCACACCAGAAACTGAAGTTTTCTCTCTCTATATTATCGAACGTATTCTTGTGGGAATTTTAAGTATACTTTGAGTATTGCTATACGGTGCAAGTTCAAGTCATAGCCTATATCCGATGTTTCAACTAGAAGTACTGTCTTTCGAGGTAAGGGGTGTTATTTTCTTCAAAAATGATATTATTTCTTCAATATCATTATGCCGAAATATTGGTTGGAATTTTTATCAAATTTGGAACTTTTTCATGTCGGGGTTACTATTTATGAGTTACTATTCACGAGTTACTATTCATGAGTTACTATTCACGAGTACTATTTACGAAGCATGATGATGTTTTTTATGAAATTTCTATCTTTTGGTGTTAGAGTTACTATTCACGTATATGGCACTATTCACGAATACGACACTATTTACCGAAAAATAAAATTTCTTCTTTTTGTCAAAAATATCTATTATAGATACTAGCTTTGATTGTATCCATATTTTGATCATTCTTGAATTTTACTCCACTCTGATTACTTATGAAATATTTTTGAACTTGGATTGTTTAAAATACGAATCCTTAATATTTGTTCTTTTGTTTCACTGGATTCGTTTCCTTTAAAATATTTGTCATCATACTCAGTCCTAAATGATGATATTACTGCATGTCTTTGGCCTGTATTGCAAAGATGAATGATTTCTTGATGAATATCTTTGGCCCGTAGTGTAAAGATGAACAGGTGTTTAGATGAACATGACCAACTGATGAATATATTTGGCATGTAGTGCAAAGATGAATATTTGATTCCAGATATATATTGATTGATGTTATAGGGATAAAATATCGATGATGAACTTTTAAATTTATATATAGAAGATAGTAGTTTGCATTCTCTACTTAACTCTTCTAATGAATTGTTGTTTCCGCTGCAGTTGTTGATTTAAAACAGGTTGTCTATTGTATTCTATTAGATTTTTCCCTGTTGAAGACTAACGATAATTTGTTGTATATTATCTTAGTCATAATATTCTTTACTGGGCTAGTTGAGCACTCTTTTCCTTTTTGTTCCATTTTTCTTCTCAGGAGGCGAGAATGTAGCGAGTACTAGTCGGGGTATGGAATAAAGGTCCTAGAGAGAGTTGTTTAGTAGTCCTCACCATTTTTGTAAAATAATGTATCAATAATTATGAT